>JAVDOI010000020.1:7518859-8718859 GCA_032191485.1 Leptoclinus maculatus | reverse complement strand
AAATATTTGAAAGGACAACAAAATGCCGAAAATTAAACCCATCCGGGGTGCTCCGGGGTGTCAACTAGCTCCCGTTTCATCCCGGATTAACACGGTTATGCTACGGTTCATCCTGGTCTTACTACGGTTCATCCCGGTCCGACTACGTTTCTTCCCGGATGCGCTACGATCAACACCGCCCCCCTCTCCATTCCCGGATGTCCCCGGATCACCCCGGATGTTAGTTGTACGTCCGACGAGCCGCTCGTCTTCCCAGATACGCCACGGATGGCCGCGGATGGCCACGGTTCAGCACGGATGGCCACGGTTCAGCACGGATGGCCACGGTTTTACTACGGTTCATCACGGAACGTCCCGGACTGACTACGGTTTCATTACGGTTCCACTCCCGGATGACCCCGGATCTGATCCGTAGTGTATCCGGGGACATCCGTAGTATGTCCGGCTTTCGGTGGAACTGGGGCTTGAAAGGAGTTCCACCAGTGTGAATTTACATGAGGACAAACACTTGAATATACATTTCTAGTGATGTGGAGTGGGAAGAAATGCAAGAAAATGTTTTTGCACAAACATGTTGAATAAATATTGTATATATGTTTGTATATGTTATCTGAGTAAATATATGAATGGATGATAGCACAATCAAAGTACAAAACAATGATATTATTAGGAGACATAAAAAGAAAAGCATCTAATTTTTATTTTCTAATATTTACTTTAGACACTAAAAGTGTCACTTGGTGACATCATTATGCTCCAGTAGGAAATATGAAGTATGAAATATATTGTGAATATATATATTTCTTCCAACCTCAATGTCAATAAATGAAACAGAGTTTTTGAAATGACTAATTGTGGCATATTGTTGTTTAGACCTGTTTCTTGATTTACTGCCCAAAGTATGAAAGTATGATATAAAACCAGTTGGAAGAGTGCAGCGTAAAATAATTATCACATTTTTCTGTACTTCTCAGCACTATAGAAAATTGATTCTTAGCGATATAATTAATTAAATTAACGCAACCTGGACCTGGATAAGCGGCATAAAATGGATTGGTGGATGAACCAAAGTAAAATGGATTTATTTAAGTTTATTGAAGCTTTTGCTTAAATTGGCACTTGCCAAATATGGGTCAATCAGCTTCCTAACTACTTTAGGTAGCACTAGTACAATGTTTGCTCAAGGTCTCATGGTGCTGACAAAAAAAGATTAAATTGCCTCCTGAACGCACGATCCACTCTCGCAACAAACCCTCTTTTAGTTTGTATGGACCTATGCCCGGACAGTATTATCAATACATTTAAGAATGTACTTACCCAAAAGGATGAGAAATGAGATGAAAAGTTATAAATTCCCCCTCTCTTTCTGCTTTCAATGTTTTAAACAATCTCAGTGTCTTATAATTCAGTCCAGTTCACATCTGTGATATTGCAAACCTTTCTCCTTATGTGACAGTCCACATAAGTTCAGGCCTTTATATTGAAACGGAATAAAGGCTAATGACGTAACTCATAGATGTCTATTATTAGACCTTGCCATGAAAACAAAACAAAGCGTATTCTGAATTGCAGCTGTCAATCTGTCAGTGTCTTGGCTCAGTATCATGGTACACTCCCTTCTTTTGTCGTGTGAATTGCTGGTGCATTCCACCTATGACAATGTTGAAAGAAGTTTTTGCAGCATGACAGTAGAACAAAAATATAAATATAGATACGAGTGACACGGTTATGGAGCAGGAAGAAATACAAGGGACAAAAAGCACATTAAAACATACTTAATCAATATTGTATATTATGTTTGAAATTATCAGAGTAAATATGTGAATACATGATACAATACAGTTAAAGTACAAAGCAATAATATATATATATATCACACATCATAAGAAAACCATCTCATCTTTATTTCGACATATTCTTCCAAGAAAGTGTCAATTTTTTATATGTTCCAGTCTTAAATCACTATTTTTAACAAATTATAAATATGTACTTGTTCTTTTTTCCACCTTAAATATCAATAGAAATGAACTATTGCAGCATATGCTTTTGCTAATTGAAACTTGGCCATTATGAGTCAGTGAGCTTACTAGCTGTTGGCAGCCAGTGCTATTGCTCGACTAATGAATGGAGGTGCTTCAGGACCTGCCTCTCCAGTTACTTAATGACATGTGAAGTCAAAGCCACTTGTCTGTAGTCACTGAGGGTGTTTGGTTGCTTTTTTTTGGTGTGACGGCCTCAGAGGCCTGTTGCCTTGGACCTGCTGCCCTGGTACTGCGTGTATGTGCTTTTGTGTTTGTAGGTCCTTGGCTGGGTGGAGCTGAGGGGTCATCACCCTAATTTGGATCTCCTGGCCAGTGTTCCTGCTGTATTTAACCCCGCCTGCCCAGACGCCAGAGTGTCAGTCCATTTTCACCAACCTGTTGTTTCTTCGTTACTTTGACTTACTTTAATGAATTTAAGATTGTTACTGATAAGCCTAGTGTGCGTCTCCCTCATTTTTTTGCGGCCCACGAGCTGGGCGTAACATAGGTGCTGCTGTCGTAGGAGCTGTCAGCTGTCAATTTGTTATGTTTCCTGGCACAGTATCATGGCACACTCCCTTCTTTTGTCGTGTGAAAAAGCATTTCATCTACTCGAAGTTCCACAAGTGTGACAGTATATGTTATTACAAACAAAAAATCACACTGTTAGTTTATTACGCCAGTTCATTTAGGCCTTCACAATGCCCAAAAATGTCTCCCCGTGTTTCTGATATATTTATTTGTGAATTTTCTCAGAGTACCTTATTAAAATTATACTTTGACCAACTTATTTTCATCTAATTAAATATTGAATATTGAGTGATGTTTTTGCTGGATGTAATTAATATATATGTCTATTACTTATTATTGACCACTTTCTTTGTAAACTTAAACAAAAGGAGAAAGTT
The DNA here is from genome assembly GCA_032191485.1 of Leptoclinus maculatus. NCBI lineage: Eukaryota > Metazoa > Chordata > Actinopteri > Perciformes > Stichaeidae > Leptoclinus > Leptoclinus maculatus. The sequence goes on along the minus strand of JAVDOI010000020.1, from coordinate 8,715,930 downwards.
GCATTTAATGAGTAAATGGCAAGTTTCTGAAAACATTTATGGTAAAGATTATGCTTACTGTGGTAGCCTTACATCTTTTTTAACATAACTGTATTTTAAAATGCTTCTTTTTGGTGAGAGCCATTACATAAATGGCTCGTCACCGGAGTCTTCCACAAGCTGCTAGCTTGACAGCTGAGAGTACTAACAATCACCATGTTTGTTGTTTACGTTCATTATATGTTTGTGTTCATAATGCTAACTTTGGTGAACTTACTTTTGAGGAAGGCCTGAAGGGACGGGCTGTCAGTGGTGGCGACTTGGCGACTTTCTTGCGATATGTAGCAACTTTTAGAGCTAGTGCTGCTTGCTACTTTCATTGTAAAAGGGATGGCAACACTGTGCTGGGTTTATCGGCTGGATGATTATTTAAATCTAGTGTACTCTTGCTAGTTTCTCAAGATTACCAATCCTGCCTTCAATGTTCTTTTACATTAAACATGACTTGATATATTTAGTATTTAGCCACCAAAATTGCAAAACATCACACAAGAGACGATTTCAATTCCTCAAAGATTGTGTATTGTGATCATTGTAAATGTTTTGACAGAAATTGTACAAACTAAAATAAATTTCCCAGAATACAACATGATTACATAAATACACTTTCTATAAATATGAAAATTGACAGTGCATTATTTTGACATATATGTATACCATTACCTTTGATATAACTTCCTTCAAACAAGGGTGAAAGTGATTTCCAGTGTGGCTAGTTTTACTTTTTTGGCAAACAAGCCTAAACAAGACAGCATTAGTAACTGTCATTATGTTAAATATTGCTAAACTTCAGTGCTCACGGAAGCAAAAGTAATTTTTCATACCAGTGATGGCATTCATGTATTGATGTAAAGTCAAATGGAAATCAGCGGTAATGCTATTGTTGGCTTGACAGTAGCCATGACAACACTACAAGGCAGGATGCGGTGATGAGACTCATCTTATGACTTCCACTTGAAGCTGTCGTAGGTGCTGCAATCGTAGGTGCGGCAGTCATAGGTGCAGCTGATGCTGCTGGAGCTGCACCTGCTAAGGTCGTAGTTGCAGCTGTTGTAGGTGCTGAAGTCGTAGGTGCTGCAGTCGTAAGAGCTGGAGTCGTAATTGCAGCTGTTGTAGGTGCTGCTGTTGTAGGTGCTGCAGTCGTAGGTGCTGCTGTTGTAGGTGCGGCAGTGAAACAAATCATTAGTTTGACAAACATTTGTGCAACTTTTGACATTTTTGATCAAGTAGCACTCATTATTGCTTACATGAGACATTCACAGTGATTGAGGCGGTTTCAATGTCAAAGTCGGTGACGTTTGGAGCTGCTTCGATCAATACTTCTTTAATCTCAGCATCATTAGGAGTAGATGTCATGTTAAAGATAACCTGCAAATCGTTGATGACTGATCCCTGTCTGCAGAAGGAGAAACAACAAATTTAGTTTGATGTGTGAGATTGCAGCCACTTACCTTGAATTGTAACAATTTTAAACTGTATCTCTCAACATAGTACCTGAATCCCACCACTTTCATGGAGCGATAGGAGAAAGGGAATCCGTTTTTGAACACAGGATCAAGCTGCAGAAACAGAAATAAAGTTGTATTTAAACGACCAGTGTGTAGGTTTTCGGGGGATCTATCAGTAGAAATAAAGTAAAACGTACCGAACTATGTTAAATGAGTTTCGTCTAAAATTAGCTGACACTAAGAATCGAACTAAGAATTTGTTTTTGTTGGCTTAGAATGAGCCCTTCATGCCTATATAGGGAATGGATCCTCCCCATGGAGTTTGCCGTGTTGCAACACAGTGTTTATACAGTAGCCCAGAAAGGACAAATCAAATACTGACTCTACAGAGAGTGATTTTATGTTTGGTTGAGGTCATGTAGTTTTCCGACACGCTTGTGAGTCTGCAGTAATGTGAGCTGCGGTTTTGCAATCACCGGCTCACGCTTTCCGGGAGGAGTGAGCGGAGGGCCATTCAGTTTGTTGTTCCCCTTAATGTCTCCTTCATTAATTCCTTCTGGAATACGTGATTTTATTATATCAAGTATGTATACTCTCTAGTAAGTTTTCAGTCCTTTGATTGGGTGCTTGAGCTCTGTGATTACATAATTCAGTAGTTGAACCAGCAGGTTTTATTCAAAGTGTGAGACTAACCTGTTTCGTTATCATTGTAGCTCGGTTTTTGAAACCTTGAGATGATTGATCACTCAAAGAAGGTGTAAATGTGGAAGTCAAAGATCTGAAAGTCAAGTCTGTTGTTGTGACTGTTGTGATTTCTGAAGTCGTAGATTCGTCTGTTGTCGGTGCTGCAGTTGTAGGTGCTGCCGTTGTAGGTGCAGCAGTTGTAGGTGCGGCTGTTGTTGGTGCTGCAGTCGTAGCTGCGGCTGTTGTAGTTGGTGCAGTCGTAGGTGCTGCTGTTGTAGGTGCAGCTGCTGTAGGTGCAATTGTTGTAGGTGCGGCTGTTGTGGGTGCAACTGTTGTAAGTGCAGCTGTAGTTGTAGGTGCAGCTGTTGTAGGTGCAACTGTTGTTGTATGTGCAGCTGTTGTAAGTGCAGCTGTAGTTGTAGGTGCAGCAGTCGTAGCTGCGGCTGTTGTAGTTGCTGCAGTCGTAGGTGCTGTTGTTGTAGTTGCTGCTGTTGTAGGTGCAGCTGTTGTAGGTGCAAATATTGTTGTAGGTGCGGCTGTTGTGGGTGCAACTGTTGTTGTAGATGCAGCAGTTGTAGGTGCTACTGTTGTAGGTGCTGCAGTCGTAGCTGCGGCTGTTGTTGTAGGTGCGGCTGTTGTAGGTGCAGCTGTTGTAGGTGCAGCTGTTGTAGGTGCAAATGTTGTTGTAGATGCTGCAGTCGTAGCTGCGGCTGTTGTAGTTGCTGCAGTCGTAGGTGCGGCTGTTGTAGTTGCTGAAGTCATAGGTGCGGCTGTTGTAGTTGCTGAAGTCGTAGCTGCTGCTGTTGTAGGTGCAGCTGTTGTAGGTGCAACTGTTGTTGTAGGTGCAGCTGTTGTAGGTGCAACTGTTGTTGTAGGTGCTGCTGTTGTAGGTGCTACTGGTGTTGTAGGTGCAGCTGTTGTAGCTGCCGCTGTTGTAGGTGCGGCTGTTGTGGGTGCAACTGTTGTAAGTGCAGCTGTAGTTGTAGGTGCAGCTGTTGTAGGTGCAACTGTTGTTGTATGTGCAGCTGTTGTAAGTGCAGCTGTAGTTGTAGGTGCAGCAGTCGTAGCTGCGGCTGTTGTAGTTGCTGCAGTCGTAGGTGCTGTTGTTGTAGTTGCTGCTGTTGTAGGTGCAGCTGTTGTAGGTGCAAATATTGTTGTAGGTGCGGCTGTTGTGGGTGCAACTGTTGTTGTAGATGCAGCAGTTGTAGGTGCTACTGTTGTAGGTGCTGCAGTCGTAGCTGCGGCTGTTGTTGTAGGTGCGGCTGTTGTAGGTGCAGCTGTTGTAGGTGCAGCTGTTGTAGGTGCAAATGTTGTTGTAGATGCTGCAGTCGTAGCTGCGGCTGTTGTAGTTGCTGCAGTCGTAGGTGCGGCTGTTGTAGTTGCTGAAGTCATAGGTGCGGCTGTTGTAGTTGCTGAAGTCGTAGCTGCTGCTGTTGTAGGTGCAGCTGTTGTAGGTGCAACTGTTGTTGTAGGTGCAGCTGTTGTAGGTGCAACTGTTGTTGTAGGTGCTGCTGTTGTAGGTGCTACTGGTGTTGTAGGTGCAGCTGTTGTAGCTGCCGCTGTTGTAGTTGCTGCAGTCGTAGCTGCAGCTGTTGTAGTTGCTGCTGTTGTAGGTGCTAATGTTGTTTTAGGTGCGGCTGTTGTAAGTTTAACTGTTGTTGTAGGTGCTGCAGTTGTGGATGCAACTGTTGTTGTAGGTGCATCTGTAGTTGTAGGTGCAGCTGTTGTAGGTGCAGGTGTTGTAGTTGCTGCAGTCGTAGGTGCTGCTGTTGTAGGTGCAGCTGTTGTAGGTGCAACTGTTGTTGTAGGTGCTGCAGTTGTGGGTGCAACTGTTGTTGTAGGTGCATCTGTTGTAAGTGCAGCTGTAGTTGTAGGTGCTGCAGTCGTAGCTGCGGCTGTTGTAGTTGCTGCAGTCGTAGGTGCAACTGTTGTTGTAGGTGCAGCTGTTGTAAGTGCAGCTGTAGTTGTAGGTGCAGCTGTTGTAGGTGCAACTGTTGTTGTAGGTGCTGCAGTTGTGGGTGCAGCTGTTGTAAGTGCAGCTGTAGTTGTAGGTGCGGCTGTTATAGGTGCAACTGCTGTTGTAGGTGCTGCAGTCGTAGGTGCTGCTGTTGTAGGTGCAACTGTTGTTGTAGGTGCGGCTGTTATAGGTGCAACTGTTGTTGTAGGTGCTGCAGTTGTGGGTGCAACTGTTGTAGGCGCAACTGTTGTAGGTGCTGCAATCGTAGCTACAGCAGTTGTAGTTGCTGCAGTTGTGGGTGCAATTGTTGTTGTAGGTGCAGCTGTTGTAGGTGCAGCTGCAGTCGTAGGTGCGGCTGTTGTAAGTGCAGCTGTAGTTGTAGGTGCTGTAGTCGTAGCTGCGGCTGTTGTAGTTGCTGCAGTCGTAGGTGCAACTGTTGTAGGTGCTGCAGTCGTAGCTACAGCTGTTGTAGTTGCTGCAGTTGTGGGTGCAACTGTTGTTGTAGGTGCAGCTGTTGTAAGTGCAGCTGTAGTTGTAGGTGCAGCTGTTGTAGGTGCAGCTGTAGTTGTAGGTGCTGCAGTCGTAGCTGCGGCTGTTGTAGTTGCTGCAATCGTAGGTGCTGCTGTTGTAGGTGCAACTGTTGTTGTAGGTGCTGCAGTTGTGGGTACAACTGTTGTTGTAGGTGCAGCTGTTGTAAGTGCAGCTGTAGTTGAAAGTGCAGCTGTTGTAGGTGCAACTGTTGTTGTAGGTGTTGCAGTTGTGGGTGCAACTGTTGTTGTAGGTGCAGCTGTTGTAAGTGCAGCTGTAGTTGTAGGTGCAGCAGTCGTAGCTGTGGCTGTTGTAGTTGCTGCAGTCGTAGGTGCAGCTGTTGTAGCTGCGGCTGTTGTAGTTGCTGCAGTAGTAGGTGCGGCTGTTGTAAGTGCAGCTGTAGTTGTAGGTGCAGCTGTTGTAGTTGCAAATGTTGTTGTAGGTGCGGCTGTTGTAGGTGCAGCTATAGTTGTAGGTGCTGCAGTCGTAGCTGCGGCTGTTGTAGTTGCTGCAATCGTAGGTGCTGCAGTTGTGGGTGCAACTGTTGTTGTAGGTGTAGCTGTAGTTGTAGGTGCAGCTGTTGTAAGTGCAGCAGATGTAGGTGCTACAGTCGTAGCTGCAGCTGTTGTAGTTGCTGCTGTTGTAGGTGCAGCAGTTGTAGGAGCTACTGTTGTTGTAGTTGCTGCAGTCGTAGGTGCTGCTATTGTAGTTGCTGCAGTCGTAGGTGCAGCAGTCGTAGCTGCGGCTGTTGTAGCTGCGGCTGTTGTAGTTGCTGCAGTAGTAGGTGCGGCTGTTGTAAGTGCAGCTGTAGTTGTAGGTGCAGCTGTTGTAGTTGCAGCTTTAGTTGTAGGTGCAGCTGTTGTAGGTGCAGCTGTAGTTGTAGTTGCTGCAGTCGTAGGTGCTACTGTTGTAGGTGCAACTGTTGTAGGTGCTGCAGTCGTAGCTACAGCTGTTGTAGTTGCTGCAGTCGTAGGTGCAGCAGTTGTAGGTGCAACTGTTGTTGTAGGTGCGGCTGTTGTGGGTGCAACTGTTGTTGTAGGTGCAGCTGTTGTAAGTGCAGCTGTAGTTGTAGGTGCTGCAGTAGTAGCTGCGGATGTTGTAGTTGCTGCAGTCGTAGCTGCGGATGTTGTAGTTGCTGCAGTCGTAGGTGCAACTGTTGTTGTATGTGCTGCAGTTGTGGGTGCAACTGTTGTAGGATCAGCTGTTGTAGTTGCTGCAGTCGTAGGTGCAGCTGTAGTAGCTGCGGCTGTTGTAGTTGCTGCAGTAGCTGCGGCTGTTGTAGTTGCTGCAGTAGTAGGTGCAGCTGTTGTAGGTCCAAATGTTGTTGTAGGTGCTGCAGTTGTGGGTGCAACTGTTGTTGTAGGTGCAGCTGTAGTTGTAGGTGCAGCTGTTGTAGGTGCTGCTGTTGTAGGTGCAGCAGTTGTAGGTGCAACTGTTGTAGGTGCTGCAGTCATAGCTACAGCTGTTGTAGTTGCTGCAGTCGTAGGTGCAGCAGTTGTAGGTGCTACTATTGTTGTAGGTGCGGCTGTTGTAGGTGCAACTGTTGTTGTAGGTGCGGCTGTTGTAAGTGCAGCTGTTGTTGTAGGTGCAGCTGTTGTAGGTGCAACTGTTGTTGTAGGTGTTGCAGTTGTGGGTGCAACTGTTGTTGTAGGTGCAGCTGTTGTAAGTGCAGCTGTAGTTGTAGGTGCAGCAGTCGTAGCTGCAGCTGTTGTAGTTGCTGCAGTCGTAGGTGCAGCTGTTGTAGCTGCGGCTGTTGTAGTTGCTGCAGTAGTAGCTGCGGCTGTTGTAAGTGCAGCTGTAGTTGTAGGTGCAGCTGTTGTAGTTGCAAATGTTGTTGTAGATGCGGCTGTTGTAGGTGCAACTGTTGTTGTAGGTGCTGCAGTTGTGGGTGCAACTGTTGTAGGTGCAGCTGTAGTTGTAGGTGCAGCTGTTGTAGGTGCAGCTGTTGTAGTTGCTACAGTCGTAGGTGCTGCAGTCGTAGCTACAGCTGTTGTAGTTGCTGCAGTCGTAGGTGCGGCTGTTGTAGGTGCTACTGTTGTTGTAGGTGCGGCTGTTGTGGGTGCAACTGTTGTTGTAGGTGCAGCTGTTGTAAGTGCAGCTGTAGTTGTAGGTGCTGCAGTCGTAGCTGCGGATGTTGTAGTTGCTGCAGTCGTAGCTGCGGATGTTGTAGTTGCTGCAGTCGTAGGTGCAACTGTTGTTGTATGTGCTGCAGTTGTGGGTGCAACTGTTGTAGGTGCAGCTGTTGTAGTTCGTGCAGTCGTAGGTGCAGCTGTAGTAGCTGCGGCTGTTGTAGTTGCTGCAGTAGCTGCGGCTGTTGTAGTTGCTGCAGTAGTAGGTGCAGCTGTTGTAGGTCCAAATGTTGTTGTAGGTGCTGCAGTTGTGGGTGCAACTGTTGTTGTAGGTGCAGCTGTAGTTGTAGGTGCAGCTGTTGTAGGTGCTGCTGTTGTAGGTGCAGCAGTTGTAGGTGCAACTGTTGTAGGTGCTGCAGTCATAGCTACAGCTGTTGTAGTTGCTGCAGTCGTAGGTGCAGCAGTTGTAGGTGCTACTATTGTTGTAGGTGCGGCTGTTGTAGGTGCAACTGTTGTTGTAGGTGCGGCTGTTGTAAGTGCAGCTGTTGTTGTAGGTGCAGCTGTTGTAGGTGCAACTGTTGTTGTAGGTGTTGCAGTTGTGGGTGCAACTGTTGTTGTAGGTGCAGCTGTTGTAAGTGCAGCTGTAGTTGTAGGTGCAGCAGTCGTAGCTGCAGCTGTTGTAGTTGCTGCAGTCATAGGTGCAGCTGTTGTAGCTGCGGCTGTTGTAGTTGCTGCAGTAGTAGGTGCGGCTGTTGTAAGTGCAGCTGTAGTTGTAGGTGCAGCTGTTGTAGTTGCAAATGTTGTTGTAGATGCGGCTGTTGTAGGTGCAACTGTTGTTGTAGGTGCTGCAGTTGTGGGTGCAACTGTTGTAGGTGCAGCTGTAGTTGTAGGTGCAGCTGTTGTAGGTGCAGCTGTTGTAGTTGCTACAGTCGTAGGTGCTGCAGTCGTAGCTACAGCTGTTGTAGTTGCTGCAGTCGTAGGTGCGGCTGTTGTAGGTGCTACTGTTGTTGTAGGTGCGGCTGTTGTGGGTGCAACTGTTGTTGTAGGTGCAGCTGTTGTAAGTGCAGCTGTAGTTGTAGGTGCTGCAGTCGTAGCTGCGGATGTTGTAGTTGCTGCAGTCGTAGGTGCAACTGTTGTACCTGCAGCTGTTGTAGTTGCTGGTGTTGTAGGTGCAGCAGTTGTAGGTGCTACTGTTGTTGTAATTGCTGCAGTCGTAGGTGCTGCTGTTGTAGTTGCTGCAGTCGTAGGTGCAGCAGTCGTTGCTGCGGCTGTTGTAGCTGCGGCTGTTGTAGTTGCTGCAGTAGTAGGTGCGGCTGTTGTAAGTGCAGCTGTAGTTGTAGGTGCAGCTGTTGTAGTTGCAAATGTTGTTGTAGGTGCGGCTGTTGTAGGTGCAACTGTTGTTGTAGGTGCTGCAGTTGTGGGTGCAACTGTTGTAGGTGCAGCTGTAGTTGTAGGTGCAGCTGTTGTAGCTGCAGCTGTTGTAGTTGCTGCTGTTGTAGGTGCAGCTGTAGTTGTAGGTGCAGCTGTTGTAGGTGCAGCTGTAGTTGTAGTTAATGCAGTCGTAGGTGCTGCTGTTGTAGGTGCAACTGTTGTAGGTGCTGCAGTCGTAGCTACAGCTGTTGTAGTTGCAGGTGCTACTGTTGTTGTAGGTGCGGCTGTTGTAGGTGCAACTGTTGTTGTAGGTGCGGCTGTTGTGGGTGCAACTGTTGTTGTAGGTGCAGCTGTTGTAAGTGCAGCTATAGTTGTAGGTGCTGCAGTCGTAGCTGCGGATGTTGTAGTTGCTGCAGTCGTAGGTGCAACTGTTGTTGTATGTGCTGCAGTTGTGGGTGCAACTGTTGTAGGTGCAGCTGTTGTAGTTGCTGCAGTTGTAGGTGCAGCTGTAGTAGCTGCGGCTGTTGTAGTTGCTGCAGTAGCTGCGGCTGTTGTAGTTGCTGCAGTAGTAGGTGCAGCTGTTGTAGGTCCAAATGTTGTTGTAGGTGCTGCAGTTGTGGGTGCAACTGTTGTTGTATGTGCAGCTGTAGTTGTAGGTGCAGCTGTTGTAGGTGCAGCTGTTGTAGGTGCAGCAGTTGTAGGTGCAACTGTTGTAGGTGCTGCAGTCATAGCTACAGCTGTTGTAGTTGCTGCAGTCGTAGGTGCAGCAGTTGTAGGTGCTACTATTGTTGTAGGTGCGGCTGTTGTAGGTGCAACTGTTGTTGTAGGTGCGGCTGTTGTAAGTGCAGCTGTTGTTGTAGGTGCAGCTGTTGTAGGTGCAACTGTTGTTGTAGGTGTTGCAGTTGTGGGTGCAACTGTTGTTGTAGGTGCAGGTGTTGTAAGTGCAGCTGTAGTTGTAGGTGCAGCAGTCGTAGCTGCAGCTGTTGTAGTTGCTGCAGTCGTAGGTGCAGCTGTTGTAGCTGCGGCTGTTGTAGTTGCTGCAGTAGTAGGTGCGGCTGTTGTAAGTGCAGCTGTAGTTGTAGGTGCTGCAGTTGTGGGTTTAACTGTTGTAGGTGCAGCTGTAGTTGTAGGTGCAGCTGTTGTAGGTGCAGCTGTTGTAGTTGCTACAGTCGTAGGTGCAGCGGTCGTAGGTGCAGCTGTTGTAGTTGCTGCAGTCGTAGGTGCAACTGTTGTAGGTGCTTCAGTCGTTGCTACAGCTGTTGTAGTTGCTGCAGTCGTAGGTGCGGCTGTTGTAGGTGCTACTGTTGTTGTAGGTGCGGCTGTTGTGGGTGCAACTGTTGTTGTAGGTGCAGCTGTTGTAAGTGCAGCTGTAGTTGTAGGTGCTGCAGTCGTAGCTGCGGATGTTGTAGTTGCTGCAGTCGTAGGTGCAACTGTTGTTGTATGTGCTGCAGTTGTAGGTGCGGCTGTTGTAGGTGCTACTGTTGTTGTAGGTGCGGCTGTTGTGGGTGCAACTGTTGTTGTAGGTGCAGCTGTTGTAAGTGCAGCTGTAGTTGTAGGTGCTGCAGTCGTAGCTGCGGATGTTGTAGTTGCTGCAGTCGTAGGTGCAACTGTTGTTGTATGTGCTGCAGTTGTGGGTGCAACTGTTGTAGGTGCAGCTGTTGTAGTTGCTGCAGTCGTAGGTGAAGCTGTAGTAGCTGCGGCTGTTGTAGCTGCTGCAGTAGCTGCGGCTGTTGTAGTTGCTGCAGTAGTAGGTTCAGCTGTTGTAGGTCCAAATGTTGTTGTAGGTGCTGCAGTTGTGGGTGCAACTGTTGTTGTAGGTGCAGCTGTAGTTGTAGGTGCAACTGTTGTAGGTGCTGCAGTCATAGCTACAGTTGTTGTAGTTGCTGCAGTCGTAGGTGCGGCTGTTGTAGGTGCAACTGTTGTTGTGGGTGCGGCTGTTGTAAGTGCAGCTGTTGTTGTAGGTGCAGCTGTTGTAGGTGCAACTGTTGTTGTAGGTGCAGCTGTTGTAAGTGCAGCTGTAGTTGTAGGTGCAGCAGTCGTAGCTGCAGCTGTTGTAGTTGCTGCAGTCGTAGGTGCAGCTGTTGTAGCTGCGGCTGTTGTAGCTGCTGCAGTAGTAGGTGCGGCTGTTGTAAGTGCAGCTGTAGTTGTAGGTGCAGCTGTTGTAGTTGCAAATGTTGTTGTAGGTGCGGCTGTTGTAGGTGCAACTGTTGTTGTAGGTGCTGCAGTTGTGGGTGCAACTGTTGTTGTAGGTGCAGCTGTAGTTGTAGGTGCAGCTGTTGTAGTTGGTGCAGTCGTAGGTGCAGCGGTTGTAGCTGCAGCTGTTGTTGTAGGTGCTGCAGTCGTAGCTGCGGCTGTTGTAGGTGCTGCAGTCGTAGGTGCTGGTGTTGTAGGTGCAAATGTTGTTGTAGTTGCGGCTGTTGTAGGTGCAACTGTTATTGTAGGTGCTGCAGTTGTGGGTGCAACTGTTGTTGTAGGTGCAGCTGTAGTTGTAGGTGCAGCTGTTGTAGGTGCAGCAGATGTAGGTGCTGCAGTCGTAGGTGCAGCGGTTGTAGCTGCAGCTGTTGTAGTTGCTGGTGTTGTAGGTGCAGCAGTTGTAGGTGCTACTGTTGTAGGTGCTGCAGTCGTAGGTGCAGCTGTTGTAAGTGCAGCTGTAGTTGTAGGTGCAGCTGTTGTTGTAGGTGCGGCTGTTGTAGTTGCTGCTGTTGTAGGTGCTGCTGTTGTGGGTGCAACTGTTGTTGTAGGTGCTGCAGTTGTGGGTGCAACTGTTGTAGGTGCAGCTGTAGTTGTAGGTGCAGCTGTTGTAGTTGGTGCAGTCGTAGGTGCAGCGGTTGTAGCTGCAGCTGTTGTAGTTGCTGGTGTTGTAGGTGCAGCAGTTGTAGGTGCTACTGTTGTTGTAGGTGCTGCAGTCGTAGCTGCGGCTGTTGTAGGTGCTGCAGTCGTAGGTGCTGGTGTTGTAGGTGCAAATGTTGTTGTAGTTGCGGCTGTTGTAGGTGCAACTGTTATTGTAGGTGCTGCAGTTGTGGGTGCAACTGTTGTTGTAGGTGCAGCTGTAGTTGTAGGTGCAGCTGTTGTAGGTGCAGCAGATGTAGGTGCTGCAGTCGTAGGTGCAGCGGTTGTAGCTGCAGCTGTTGTAGTTGCTGGTGTTGTAGGTGCAGCAGTTGTAGGTGCTACTGTTGTAGGTGCTGCAGTCGTAGGTGCAGCTGTTGTAAGTGCAGCTGTAGTTGTAGGTGCAGCTGTTGTTGTAGGTGCGGCTGTTGTAGTTGCTGCTGTTGTAGGTGCTGCTGTTGTGGGTGCAACTGTTGTTGTAGGTGCTGCAGTTGTGGGTGCAACTGTTGTAGGTGCAGCTGTAGTTGTAGGTGCAGCTGTTGTAGGTGCAGCTGTTGTAGTTGCTGCAGTCGTAGGTGCAGCGGTTGTAGCTGCAGCTGTTGTAGTTGCTGGTGTTGTAGGTGCAGCAGTTGTAGGTGCTACTGTTGTAGGTGCTGCAGTCGTAGGTGCAGCTGTTGTAAGTGCAGCTGTAGTTGTAGGTGCAGCTGTTGTAGTTGCAAATGTTGTTGTAGGTGCGGCTGTTGCAACTGTTGTTGTAGGTGCTGCAGTTGTGGGTGCAACTGTTGTTGTAGGTGCAGCTGTAGTTGTAGGTGCAGCAGCTGTAGGTGCTGCAGTCGTAGCTGCAGCTGTTGTAGTTGCTGCTGTTGTAGGTGCAGCAGTTGTAGGTGCAATTGTTGTTGTAGGTGCGGCTGTTGTAGCTGCAGCTGTTGTAGTTGCTGGTGTTGTAGGTGCAGCAGTTGTAGGTGCTACTGTTGTTGTAGGTGCTGCAGTCGTAGCTGCGGCTGTTGTAGGTGCGGCTGTTGTAGGTGCTGCAGTCGTAGGTGCTGGTGTTGTAGGTGCAAATGTTGTTGTAGGTGCAGCTGTTGTAGTTGCTGTAGTCGTAGGTGCAGTGGTTGTGGGTGCAACTGTTGTTGTAGGTGCAGCTGTAGTTGTAGGTGCAGCTGTTGTAGGTGCAGCAGATGTAGGTGCTGCAGTCGTAGCTGCAGCTGTTGTAGTTGCTGCTGTTGTAGGTGCAGCAGTTGTAGGTGCTACTGTTGTTGTAGGTGCGGCTGTTGTAGTTGCTGCTGTTGTAGGTACTGCAGTTGTAGGTGCTACTGTTGTTGTAGGTGCGGCTGTTGTAGTTGCTGCTGTTGTAGGTGCTGCTGTTGTGGGTGCAACTGTTGTTGTAGGTGCTGCAGTTGTGGGTGCAACTGTTGTAGGTGCAGCTGTAGTCGTAGGTGCAGCTGTTGTAGTTGCTGCAGTCGTAGGTGCAACTGTTGTAGGTGCTTCAGTCGTTGCTACAGCTGTTGTAGTTGCTGCAGTCGTAGGTGCGGCTGTTGTAGGTGCAACTGTTGTTGTAGGTGTTGCAGATGTGGGTGCAACTGTTGTTGTAGGTGCAGCTGTTGTAAGTGCAGCTGTAGTTGTAGGTGCAGCAGTCGTAGCTGCAGCTGTTGTAGTTGCTGCAGTCGTAGGTGCAGCTGTTGTAGCTGCGGCTGTTGTAGCTGCTGCAGTAGTAGGTGCGGCTGTTGTAAGTGCAGCTGTAGTTGTAGGTGCAGCTGTTGTAGTTGCAAATGTTGTTGTAGGTGCGGCTGTTGTAGGTGCAACTGTTGTTGTAGGTGCTGCAGTTGTGGGTGCAACTGTTGTTGTAGGTGCAGCTGTAGTTGTAGGTGCAGCTGTTGTAGTTGGTGCAGTCGTAGGTGCAGCGGTTGTAGCTGCAGCTGTTGTAGTTGCTGGTGTTGTAGGTGCAGCAGTTGTAGGTGCAACTGTTGTTGTAGGTGTTGCAGTTGTGGGTGCAACTGTTGTTGTAGGTGCAGCTGTTGTAAGTGCAGCTGTAGTTGTAGGTGCAGCAGTCGTAGCTGCAGCTGTTGTAGTTGCTGCAGTCGTAGGTGCAGCTGTTGTAGCTGCGGCTGTTGTAGCTGCTGCAGTAGTAGGTGCGGCTGTTGTAAGTGCAGCTGTAGTTGTAGGTGCAGCTGTTGTAGTTGCAAATGTTGTTGTAGGTGCGGCTGTTGTAGGTGCAACTGTTGTTGTAGGTGCTGCAGTTGTGGGTGCAACTGTTGTTGTAGGTGCAGCTGTAGTTGTAGGTGCAGCTGTTGTAGTTGGTGCAGTCGTAGGTGCAGCGGTTGTAGCTGCAGCTGTTGTAGTTGCTGGTGTTGTAGGTGCAGCAGTTGTAGGTGCTACTGTTGTTGTAGGTGCTGCAGTCGTAGCTGCGGCTGTTGTAGGTGCTGCAGTCGTAGGTGCTGGTGTTGTAGGTGCAAATGTTGTTGTAGTTGCGGCTGTTGTAGGTGCAACTGTTGTTGTAGGTGCTGCAGTTGTGGGTGCAACTGTTGTTGTAGGTGCAGCTGTAGTTGTAGGTGCAGCTGTTGTAGGTGCAGCAGATGTAGGTGCTGCAGTCGTATCTGCAGCTGTTGTAGTTGCTGCTGTTGTAGGTGCAGCAGTTGTAGGTGCTACTGTTGTTGTAGGTGCGGCTGTTGTAGGTGCAACTGTTGTTGTAGGTGCTGCAGTTGTTGGTGCAACTGTTGTTGTAGGTGCAGCTGTTGTAAGTGCAGCTGTAGTTGTAGGTGCAGCTGTTGTAAGTGCAGCTGTAGTTGTAGGTGCTGCAGTCGTAGGTGCAACTGTTGTAGGTGCAGCTGTTGTAGGTGCAGCTGTAGTTGTAGGTGCAGCTGTTGTAGGTGCAGCAGATGTAGGTGCTGCAGTCGTAGCTGCAGCTGTTGTAGTTGCTGCTGTTGTAGGTGCAGCAGTTGTAGGTGCTACTGTTGTTGTAGGTGCGGCTGTTGTAGTTGCTGCAGTTGTAGGTGCTACTGTTGTTGTAGGTGCGGCTGTTGTAGTTGCTGCTGTTGTAGGTGCTGCTGTTGTGGGTGCAACTGTTGTTGTAGGTGCTGCAGTTGTGGGTGCAACTGTTGTAGGTGCAGCTGTAGTTGTAGGTGCAGCTGTTGTAGGTGCAGCTGTTGTAGTTGCTGCAGTCGTAGGTGCAGCGGTTGTAGCTGCAGCTGTTGTAGTTGCTGGTGTTGTAGGTGCAGCAGTTGTAGGTGCTACTGTTGTAGGTGCTGCAGTCGTAGGTGCAGCTGTTGTAAGTGCAGCTGTAGTTGTAGGTGCAGCTGTTGTAGTTGCAAATGTTGTTGTAGGTGCGGCTGTTGTAGGTGCAACTGTTGTTGTAGGTGCTGCAGTTGTGGGTGCAACTGTTGTTGTAGGTGCAGCTGTAGTTGTAGGTGCAGCAGCTGTAGGATCTGCAGTCGTAGCTGCAGCTGTTGTAGTTGCTGCTGTTGTAGGTGCAGCAGTTGTAGGTGCTATTGTTGTTGTAGGTGCGGCTGTTGTAGCTGCAGCTGTTGTAGTTGCTGGTGTTGTAGGTGCAGCAGTTGTAGGTGCTACTGTTGTTGTAGGTGCTGCAGTCGTAGCTGCGGCTGTTGTAGGTGCGGCTGTTGTAGGTGCTGCAGTCGTAGGTGCTGGTGTTGTAGGTGCAAATGTTGTTGTAGGTGCAGCTGTTGTAGTTGCTGTAGTCGTAGGTGCAGTGGTTGTGGGTGCAACTGTTGTTGTAGGTGCAGCTGTAGTTGTAGGTGCAGCTGTTGTAGGTGCAGCAGATGTAGGTGCTGCAGTCGTAGCTGCAGCTGTTGTAGTTGCTGCTGTTGTAGGTGCAGCAGTTGTAGGTGCTACTGTTGTTGTAGGTGCGGCTGTTGTAGTTGCTGCTGTTGTAGGTGCTGCTGTTGTGGGTGCAACTGTTGTTGTAGGTGCTGCAGTTGTGGGTGCAACTGTTGTAGGTGCAGCTGTAGTTGTAGGTGCAGCTGTTGTAGGTGCAGCTGTTGTAGTTGCTGCAGTCGTAGGTGCAGCGGTTGTAGCTGCAGCTGTTGTAGTTGCTGGTGTTGTAGGTGCAGCAGTTGTAGGTGCTACTGTTGTTGTAGGTGCTGCAGTCGTAGGTGCAGCTGTTGTAAGTGCAGCTGTAGTTGTAGGTGCAGCTGTTGTAGGTGCAGCTGGAGTTGTAGGTGCTGCAGTCGTAGATGCTGCTGTTGTAGGTGCAACTGTTGTTGTAGGTGCTGCAGTTGTGGGTGCAACTGTTGTTGTAGGTGTAGCTGTTGTAAGTGCAGCTGTAGTTGTAGGTGCAGCTGTTGTAGGTGTAACTGTTGTTGTAGGTGTTGCAGTTGTGGGTGCAACTGTTGTTGTAGGTGCAGCTGTTGTAAGTGCAGCTGCAGTCGCAGGTGCAGCTGTTGTAGCTGCGGCTGTTGTAGTTGCTGCAGTAGTAGGTGCGGCTGTTGTAAGTGCAGCTGTAGTTGTAGGTGCAGCTGTTGTAGGTGCAGCTGTTGTAGGTGCAGCTGTTGTAGTTGCTGCAGTCGTAGGTGCTGCTGTTGTAGGTGCTGCTGTTGTAGGTGCAAATGTTGTTGTAAGTGCAGCCGTTGTTTTAGGTGCGGCTGTTGTAGGTGCTGCAATTGTAGGTGCTGCTGTTGTGGGTGCAACTGTTGTTGTAGGTGCAGCTGTAGTTGTAGGTGCAGCTGTTGTAGCTGTAGCTGTTGTAGTTGCTGATGTTGTAGGTGCAGCATTTGTCGGTGCTACTGTTGTTGTAGGTGCTGCAGTCGTAGCTGCTGCAGTCGTAGCTGCAGCTGTTGTAGTTGCAACTGTTGTTGTAGGTGCAGCTGTTGTAAGTGCAGCTGTAGGTGCAGCTGTTGTAGGTGCAGCTGTTGTAGTTGCTGCAGTCGTAGGAGCTGGAGTCGTAATTGCAGCTGTTGTAGGTGCTACAGTCGTAGGTGCTGCTGTTGTAGGTGCTGCAGTCGTAGGTGCTGCTGTTGTAGGTGCGGCAGTGAAACAAATCATTAGTTTGACAAACATTTGTGCAACTTTTGACATTTTTGATCAAGTAGCACTCATTATTGCTTACATGAGACATTCACAGTGATTGAGGCGGTTTCAATGTCAAAGTCGGTGACGTTTGGAGCTGCTTCGATCAATACTTCTTTAATCTCAGCATCATTAGGAGTAGATGTCATGTTAAAGGTAACCTCCAACTCGTTGATGACTGATCCCGGTCTGCAGAAGGAGAAACAACAAATTTAGTTTGATGTGTTGGATTGCAGCCACTTACCTTGAATTGTAACAATTGTAAAACTGTATCTCTCAACATAGTACCTGAATCCCACCACTTTCATGGAGCGATAGGAGAAAGGGAATCCGTTTTTGAACACAGGATCAAGCTGCAGAAACAGAAATAAAGTTGTATTTAAACGACCAGTGTGTAGGTTTTCGGGGGATCTATCAGTAGAAATAAAGTAAAACGTACCGAACTATGTTAAATGAGTTTCGTCTCAAATTAGCTGACACTAAGAATCGAACTAAGAATTTGTTTTTGTTGGCTTAGAATGAGCCCTTCATGCCTATATAGGGAATGGATCCTCCCCATGGAGTTTGCCGTGTTGCAACACAGTGTTTATACAGTAGCCCAGAAAGGACAAATCAAATACTGACTCTACAGAGAGTGCTTTTATGTTTGGTTGAGGTCATGTAGTTTTCCGACACGCTAGTGAGTCTGCAGTAATGTGAGCTGCGGTTTTGCAATCACCGGCTCACGCTTTCCGGGAGGAGTGAGCGGAGGGCCATTCAGTTTGTTGTTCCCCTTAATGTCTCCTTCATTAATTCCTTCTGGAATACGTGATTTTATTATATCAAGTATGTATACTCTCTCGTAAGTTTTCAGTCCTTTGATTGGGTGCTTGAGCTCTGTGATTACATAATTCAGTAGTTGAACCAGCAGGTTTTATTCAAAGTGTGAGACTAACCTGTTTCGTTATCATTGTAGCTCGGTTTTGGAAACCTTGAGATGATTGATCACTCAAAGAAGGTGTAAATGTGGAAGTCAAAGATCTGAAAGTCAAGTCTGTTGTTGTGACTGTTGTAATTTCTGAAGTCGTAGATTCGTCTGTTGTCGGTGCTGCAGTTGTAGGTGCTGCCGTTGTAGGTGCAGCAGTTGTAGGTGCGGCTGTTGTTGGTGCTGCAGTCGTAGCTGTGGCTGTTGTAGTTGGTGCAGTCGTAGGTGCTGCTGTTGTAGGTGCAGCTGCTGTAGGTGCAATTGTTGTAGGTGCGGCTGTTGTGGGTGCAACTGTTGTTGTATGTGCAGCTGTTGTAAGTGCAGCTGTAGTTGTAGGTGCAGCAGTCGTAGCTGCGGCTGTTGTAGTTGCTGCAGTCGTAGGTGCTGTTGTTGTAGTTGCTGCTGTTGTAGGTGCAGCTGTTGTAGGTGCAAATATTGTTGTAGGTGCGGCTGTTGTGGGTGCAACTGTTGTTGTAGATGCAGCTGTTGTAAGTGCTGCTGTTGTAGGTGCAGCAGTTGTAGGTGCTACTGTTGTAGGTGCTGCAGTCGTAGCTGCGGCTGTTGTTGTAGGTGCGGCTGTTGTAGGTGCAGCTGTTGTAGGTGCAGCTGTTGTAGGTGCAAATGTTGTTGTAGTTGCTGCAGTCGTAGGTGCTGCTGTTGTAGGTGCAGCTGTTGTAGGTGCAAATGTTGTTGTAGGTGCAGCTGTTGTAGTTGCTGCAGTCGTAGGTGCAGCTGTTGTAGTTGCTGCAGTCGTAGGTCCTGCTGTTGTAGTTGCTGCAGTCGTAGGTGCTGCTGTTGTAGGTGCAGCTGTTGTAGGTGCAGCTGTTGTAGGTGCAGCTGTTGTTGTAGGTGCAGCTGCAGTCGTAGTTGCGGCTGTTGTAAGTGCAGCTGTAGTTGTAGGTGCTGTTGTCGTAGCTGCGGCTGTTGTAGTTGCTGCAGTCGTAGGTGCAACTGTTGTAGGTGCAGCTGTTGTAGCTGCGGCTGTTGTAGTTGCTGCAGTCGTAGGTGCTGCTGTTGTAGGTGCAGCTGTTGTAGGTGCAAATGTTGTTGTAGGTGCGGCTGTTGTGGGTGCAACTGTTGTTGTAGGTGCAGCTGTTGTAGCCGCGGCTGTTGTAGTTGCTGCAGTCGTAGGTGCAGCTGTTGTAGTTGCTGCTGTTGTAGGTGCAGCAGTTGTAGGTGCTACTGTTGTTGTAGGTGCGGCTGTTGTAGGTTTAACTGTTGTAGGTGCTGCAGTCGTAGCTGCGGCTGTTGTAGGTGCAACTGTTGTTGTAGGTGCGGCTGTTGTAGGTGCAACTGTTGTTGTAGGTGCTGCAGTTGTGGGTGCAACTGTTGTTGTAGGTGCAGCTGTTGTAAGTGCAGCTGTAGTTGTAGGTGCTGCAGTCGTAGCTGCTGCAGTCGTAGGTGCAACTGTTGTAGGTGCAGCTGTTGTAGGTGCAACTGTTGTAGGTGCAACTGTTGTTGTAGGTGCTGCAGTTGTGGGTGCAACTGTTGTAGGTGCAGCTGTTGTAGTTGCTGCAGTCGTAGGTGCTGCTGTTGTAGGTGCAGCTGTTGTAGGTGCAAATGTTGTTGTAGGTGCAGCTGTTGTAGTTGCTGCAGTCGTAGGTGCAGCTGTTGTAGTTGCTGCAGTCGTAGGTGCTGCTGTTGTAGGTGCAGCTGTTGTAGGTGCAAATGTTGTTGTAGGTGCGGCTGTTGTGGGTGCAACTGTTGTTGTAGGTGCAGCTGTTGTAGCTGCGGCTGTTGCAGTTGCTGCAGTCGTTGGTGCTGTTGTTGTAGTTGCTGCAGTCGTAGGTGCAGCTGTTGTAGTTGCTGCTGTTGTAGGTGCAGCAGTTGTAGGTGCTACTGTTGTTGTAGGTGCGGCTGTTGTAGGTTTAACTGTTGTAGGTGCTGCAGTCGTAGCTGCGGCTGTTGTAGGTGCAACTGTTGTTGTAGGTGCGGCTGTTGTAGGTGCAACTGTTGTTGTAGGTGCTGCAGTTGTGGGTGCAACTGTTGTTGTAGGTGCAGCTGTTGTAAGTGCAGCTGTAGTTGTAGGTGCTGCAGTCGTAGCTGCTGCAGTCGTAGGTGCAACTGTTGTAGGTGCAGCTGTTGTCGGTGCAACTGTTGTTGTAGGTGCTGCAGTTGTGGGTGCAACTGTTGTAGGTGCGGCTGTTGTAGTTGCTGCAGTCGTAGGTGCTGCTGTTGTAGGTGCAGCTGTTGTAGGTGCAAATGTTGTTGTAGGTGCAGCTGTTGTAGTTGCTGCAGTCGTAGGTGCAGCTGTTGTAGTTGCTGCAGTCGTAGGTGTTGCTGTTGTAGGTGCAGCTGTTGTAGGTGCAAATGTTGTTGTAGGTGCGGCTGTTGTGGGTGCAAATGTTGTTGTGGGTGCGGCTGTTGTGGGTGCAACTGCTGTTGTAGGTGCAGCTGTTGTAGCTGCGGCTGTTGTCGTTGCTGCAGTCGTAGGTGCAGCTGTTGTAGTTGCTGCTGTTGTAGGTGCAGCAGTTGTAGGTGCTACTGTTGTTGTAGGTGCGGCTGTTGTAGGTTTAACTGTTGTAGGTGCTGCAGTCGTAGCTGCGGCTGTTGTAGGTACAACTGTTGTTGTAGGTGCGGCTGTTGTCGGTGCAACTGTTGTTGTAGGTGCTGCAGTTGTGGGTGCAACTGTTGTTGTAGGTGCAGCTGTTGTAAGTGCAGCTGTAGTTGTAGGTGCTGCAGTCGTAGCTGCTGCAGTCGTAGGTGCAACTGTTGTAGGTGCAGCTGTTGTAGCTGCGGCTGTTGTGGTTGCTGCAGTCGTAGGTGCTGCTGTTGTAGGTGCAGCTGTTGTAAGTGCAGCTGTAGTTGTAGGTGCAGCTGTTGTAGGTGCAGCTGTTGTAGTTGCTGCAGTCGTAGGTGCTGCTGTTGTAGTTGCAGCTGTTGTAGGTGCAAATGTTGTTGTAGGTGCGGCTGTTGTGGGTGCAACTGTTGTTGTAGGTGCAGCTGTTTTAGGTGCAACTGTTGTAGGTGCAGCTGTTGTAGTTGCTGCAGTAGTATGTGCTGCTGTTGTAGGTGCTGCTGTTTTAGGTGCAGCTGTTGTAGGTGCAAATGTTGTTGTAGGTGCGGCTGTTGTGGGTGCAACTGTTGTTGTAGGTGCAGCTGTTGTAGGTGCAACTGTTGTAGGTGCAGCTGTTGTAGTTGCTGCAGTAGTAGGTGCTGCTGTTGTAGGTGCAGCTGTTGTAGCTGCGGCTGTTGTAGCTGCTGCAGTCGTAGGTGCTGCTGTTGTAGGTGCAGCTGTTGTAAGTGCAGCTGTTGTAGCTGCGGCTGTTGTGGTTGCTGCAGTCGTAGGTGCAGCTGTTGTAGGTGCAGCTGTAGTTGTAGGTGCAGCTGTTGTAGGTGCAGCTGTTGTAGTTGCTGCAGTCGTAGGTGCTGCTGTTGTAGGTGCAGCTGTTGTAGGTGCAAATGTTGTTGTAGGTGCGGCTGTTGTGGGTGCAACTGTTGTTGTAGGTGCAGCTGTTGTAGGTGCAACTGTTGTAGGTGCAGCTGTTGTAAGTGCTACTGTTGTTGTAGGTGCGGCTGTTGTAGGTTTAACTGTTGTAGTTGCTGCAGTAGTAGGTGCTGCTGTTGTAGTTGCTGCTGTTGTAGGTGCAGCAGTTGTAGGTGCTACTGTTGTTGTAGGTGCGGCTGTTGTAGTTGCAACTGTTGTTGTAGGTGCTGCAGTTGTGGGTGCAACTGTTGTTGTAGGTGCAGCTGTTGTAAGTGCAGCTGTAGTTGTAGGTGCTGTTGTTGTAGGTGCAGCTGTTGTAGTTGCTGCAGTCGTAGGTGCTGCTGTTGTAGGTGCAGCAGTTGTAGGTGCTACTGTTGTTGTAGGTGCGGCTGTTGTAGTTGCAACTGTTGTTGTAGGTGCTGCAGTTGTGGGTGCAACTGTTGTTGTAGGTGCAGCTGTTGTAAGTGCAGCTGTAGTTGTAGGTGCTGTTGTTGTAGGTGCAGCTGTTGTAGGTGCAAATGTTGTTGTAGGTGCAGCTGTTGTAGGTGCAGCTGTTGTAGGTGCTGCAGTCGTAGCTGCGGCTGTTGTAGGTGCAACTGTTGTTGTAGGTGCGGCTGTTGTAGTTGCAACTGTTGTTGTAGGTGCTGCAGTTGTGGGTGCAACTGTTGTTGTAGGTGCAGCTGTTGTAAGTGCAGCTGTAGTTGTAGGTGCTGTTGTTGTAGGTGCAGCTGTTGTAGTTGCTGCAGTCGTAGGTGCTGCTGTTGTAGGTGCAGCTGTTGTAGGTGCAAATGTTGTTGTAGGTGCAGCTGTTGTAGGTGCAGCTGTTGTAGTTGCTGCAGTCGTAGGTGCTGCTGTTGTAGGTGCAGCTGTTGTAGGTGCAAATGTTGTTGTAGGTGCGGCTGTTGTGGGTGCAACTGTTGTTGTAGGTGCAGCTGTTGTAGGTGCAACTGTTGTAGGTGCAGCTGTTGTAGTTGCTGCAGTCGTAGGTGCTGCTGTTGTAGGTGCAGCTGTTGTAAGTGCAGCTGTAGTTGTAGGTGCAGCTGTTGTAGGTGCAGCTGTTGTAGTTGCTGCAGTCGTAGGTGCTGCTGTTGTAGGTGCAGCTGTTGTAGGTGCAAATGTTGTTGTAGGTGCAGCTGTTGTAGGTGCAGCTGTTGTAGTTGCTGCAGTCGTAGGTGCTGCTGTTGTAGGTGCAGCTGTTGTAGGTGCAAATGTTGTTGTAGGTGCGGCTGTTGTGGGTGCAACTGTTGTTGTAGGTGCAGCTGTTGTAGGTGCAACTGTTGTAGGTGCAGCTGTTGTAGTTGCTGCAGTAGTAGGTGCTGCTGTTGTAGGTGCAGAAGTTGTAGGTGCGGCTGTTGTAGTTGCTGCAGTCGTAGGTGCTGCAGTCGTAGCTGCTGCAGTCGTAGGTGCAACTGTTGTAGGTGCAGCTGTTGTAGCTGCGGCTGTTGTGGTTGCTGCAGTCGTAGGTGCTGCTGTTGTAGGTGCAGCTGTTGTAAGTGCAGCTGTAGTTGTAGGTGCAGCTGTTGTAGGTGCAGCTGTTGTAGTTGCTGCAGTCGTAGGTGCTGCTGTTGTAGGTGCAGCTGTTGTAGGTGCAAATGTTGTTGTAGGTGCGGCTGTTGTGGGTGCAACTGTTGTTGTAGGTGCAGCTGTTGTAGGTGCAACTGTTGTAGGTGCAGCTGTTGTAAGTGCTACTGTTGTTGTAGGTGCGGCTGTTGTAGGTTTAACTGTTGTAGGTGCAGCTGTTGTAGCTGCGGCTGTTGTGGTTGCTGCAGTCGTAGGTGCTGCTGTTGTAGGTGCAGCTGTTGTAAGTGCAGCTGTAGTTGTAGGTGCAGCTGTTGTAGGTGCAGCTGTTGTAGTTGCTGCAGTAGTAGGTGCTGCTGTTGTAGTTGCTGCTGTTGTAGGTGCAGCAGTTGTAGGTGCTACTGTTGTTGTAGGTGCGGCTGTTGTAGTTGCAACTGTTGTTGTAGGTGCTGCAGTTGTGGGTGCAACTGTTGTTGTAGGTGCAGCTGTTGTAAGTGCAGCTGTAGTTGTAGGTGCTGTTGTTGTAGGTGCAGCTGTTGTAGTTGCTGCAGTCGTAGGTGCTGCTGTTGTAGGTGCAGCAGTTGTAGGTGCTACTGTTGTTGTAGGTGCGGCTGTTGTAGTTGCAACTGTTGTTGTAGGTGCTGCAGTTGTGGGTGCAACTGTTGTTGTAGGT
This sequence comes from Leptoclinus maculatus, assembly GCA_032191485.1. NCBI lineage: Eukaryota > Metazoa > Chordata > Actinopteri > Perciformes > Stichaeidae > Leptoclinus > Leptoclinus maculatus. The sequence goes on along the minus strand of JAVDOI010000020.1, from coordinate 8,693,407 downwards.
GCAGCTGTTGTAAGTGCAGCTGTAGTTGTAGGTGCTGTTGTTGTAGGTGCAGCTGTTGTAGGTGCAAATGTTGTTGTAGGTGCAGCTGTTGTAGGTGCAGCTGTTGTAGGTGCTGCAGTCGTAGCTGCGGCTGTTGTAGGTGCAACTGTTGTTGTAGGTGCGGCTGTTGTAGTTGCAACTGTTGTTGTAGGTGCTGCAGTTGTGGGTGCAACTGTTGTTGTAGGTGCAGCTGTTGTAAGTGCAGCTGTAGTTGTAGGTGCTGTTGTTGTAGGTGCAGCTGTTGTAGTTGCTGCAGTCGTAGGTGCTGCTGTTGTAGGTGCAGCTGTTGTAGGTGCAAATGTTGTTGTAGGTGCAGCTGTTGTAGGTGCAGCTGTTGTAGTTGCTGCAGTCGTAGGTGCTGCTGTTGTAGGTGCAGCTGTTGTAGGTGCAAATGTTGTTGTAGGTGCGGCTGTTGTGGGTGCAACTGTTGTTGTAGGTGCAGCTGTTGTAGGTGCAACTGTTGTAGGTGCAGCTGTTGTAGTTGCTGCAGTAGTAGGTGCTGCTGTTGTAGGTGCAGAAGTTGTAGGTGCGGCTGTTGTAGTTGCTGCAGTCGTAGGTGCTGCAGTCGTAGCTGCTGCAGTCGTAGGTGCAACTGTTGTAGGTGCAGCTGTTGTAGCTGCGGCTGTTGTGGTTGCTGCAGTCGTAGGTGCTGCTGTTGTAGGTGCAGCTGTTGTAAGTGCAGCTGTAGTTGTAGGTGCAGCTGTTGTAGGTGCAGCTGTTGTAGTTGCTGCAGTCGTAGGTGCTGCTGTTGTAGGTGCAGCTGTTGTAGGTGCAAATGTTGTTGTAGGTGCGGCTGTTGTGGGTGCAACTGTTGTTGTAGGTGCAGCTGTTGTAGGTGCAACTGTTGTAGGTGCAGCTGTTGTAAGTGCTACTGTTGTTGTAGGTGCGGCTGTTGTAGGTTTAACTGTTGTAGATGCAGCTGTTGTAGCTGCGGCTGTTGTGGTTGCTGCAGTCGTAGGTGCTGCTGTTGTAGGTGCAGCTGTTGTAAGTGCAGCTGTAGTTGTAGGTGCAGCTGTTGTAGGTGCAGCTGTTGTAGTTGCTGCAGTAGTAGGTGCTGCTGTTGTAGTTGCTGCTGTTGTAGGTGCAGCAGTTGTAGGTGCTACTGTTGTTGTAGGTGCGGCTGTTGTAGGTTTAACTGTTGTAGGTGCTGCAGTCGTAGCTGCGGCAGTTGTGGGTGCAACTGTTGTTGTAGGTGCAGCTGTTGTAAGTGCAACTGTAGTTGTAGGTGCTGCAGTCGTAGCTGCTGCAGTCGTAGGTGCAACTGTTGTAGGTGCAGCTGTTGTAGGTGCAACTGTTGTTGTAGGTGCTGCAGTTGTTGGTGCAACTGTTGTAGGTGCGGCTGTTGTAGTTGCTGCAGTCGTAGGTGCTGCTGTTGTAGGTGCAGCTGTTGTAGGTGCAAATGTTGTTGTAGGTGCAGCTGTTGTAGTTGCTGCAGTCGTAGGTGCTACTGTTGTTGTAGGTGCGGCTGTTGTAGGTTTAACTGTTGTAGGTGCTGCAGTCGTAGCTGCGGCTGTTGTAGGTGCAACTGTTGTTGTAGGTGCGGCTGTTGTAGGTGCAACTGTTGTTGTAGGTGCTGCAGTTGTGGGTGCAACTGTTGTTGTAGGTGCAGCTGTTGTAAGTGCAGCTGTAGCTGTAGGTGCTGCAGTCGTAGCTGCTGCAGTCGTAGGTGCAACTGTTGTAGGTGCAGCTGTTGTAGGTGCAACTGTTGTTGTAGGTGCTGCAGTTGTGGGTGCAACTGTTGTAGGTGCGGCTGTTGTAGTTGCTGCAGTCGTAGGTGCTGCTGTTGTAGGTGCAGCTGTTGTAGGTGCAAATGTTGTTGTAGGTGCAGCTGTTGTAGTTGCTGCAGTCGTAGGTGCAGCTGTTGTAGTTGCTGCAGTCGTAGGTGCTGCTGTTGTAGGTGCAGCTGTTGTAGGTGCAAATGTTGTTGTAGGTGCAGCTGTTGTAGGTGCAACTGTTGTAGGTGCAGCTGTTGTAGTTGCTGCAGTAGTAGGTGCAGCTGTTGTAGGTGCGGCTGTTGTAGTTGCTGCAGTCGTAGGTGCTGCTGTTGTAGGTGCAGCTGTTGTAGGTGCAAATGTTGTTGTAGGTGCAGCTGTTGTAGGTGCAACTGTTGTAGGTGCAGCTGTTGTAGTTGCTGCAGTAGTAGGTGCAGCTGTTGTAGGTGCAAATGTTGTTGTAGGTGCGGCTGTTGTGGGTGCAACTGTTGTTGTAGGTGCAGCTGTTGTAGTTGCTGCAGTCGTAGGAGCTGGAGTCGTAATTGCAGCTGTTGTAGGTGCTGCAGTTTTAGGTGCTGCTGTTGTAGGTGCTGCAGTCGTAGGTGCTGCTGTTGTAGGTGCTGCAGTCGTAGGTGCTGCTGTTGTAGGTGCGGCAGTGAAACAAATCATTAGTTTGACAAACATTTGTGCAACTTTTGACATTTTTGATCAAGTAGCACTCATTATTGCTTACATGAGACATTCACAGTGATTGAGGCGGTTTCAATGTCAAAGTCGGTGACGTTTGGAGCTGCTTCGATCAATACTTCTTTAATCTCAGCATCATTAGGAGTAGATGTCATGTTAAAGGTAACCTCCAACTCGTTGATGACTGATCCCGGTCTGCAGAAGGAGAAACAACAAATTTAGTTTGATGTGTTGGATTGCAGCCACTTACCTTGAATTGTAACAATTGTAAAACTGTATCTCTCAACATAGTACCTGAATCCCACCACTTTCATGGAGCGATAGGAGAAAGGGAATCCGTTTTTGAACACAGGATCAAGCTGCAGAAACAGAAATAAAGTTGTATTTAAACGACCAGTGTGTAGGTTTTCGGGGGATCTATCAGTAGAAATAAAGTAAAACCGAACTATGTTAAATGAGTTTCGTCTAAAATTAGCTGACACTAAGAATCGAAATAAGAATTTGTTTTTGTTGGCTTAGAATGAGCCCTTCATGCCTATATAGGGAATGGATCCTCCCCATGGAGTTTGCCGTGTTGCAACACAGTGTTTATACAGTAGCCCAGAAAGGACAAATCAAATACTGACTCTACAGAGAGTGCTTTTATGTTTGGTTGAGGTCATGTAGTTTTACGACACGCTAGTGAGTCTGCAGTAATGTGAGCTGCGGTTTTGCAATCATCGGCTCACGCTTTCCGGGAGGAGTGAGCGGAAGGCCATTCAGTTTGTTGTTCCCCTTAATGTCCCCTTCATTAATTCCTTCTGGAATACGTGATTTTATTATATCAAGTATGTATAATCTCTAGTAAGTTTTCAGTCCTTTGATTGGGTGCTTGAGCTCTGTGAATAAATAATTCAGTAGTTGAACCAGCAGGTTTTATTCAAAGTGTGAGACTAACCTGTTTCGTTATCATTGTAGCTCGGTTTTTGAAACCTTGAGATGATGGATCACTCAAAGGAGATGTAAACGTGGAAGTCAAAGATCTGAAAGTAAAGTCTGTTGTTGTGACTGTTGTAATTTCTGAACTCGTAGATGCGTCTGTTGTCGGTGCTGCAGTCGTAGCTGCGGCTGTTGTAGGTGCGGCTGTTGTTGGTGCTGCAGTCGTAGCTGCGGCTGTTGTTGGTGCTGCAGTCGTAGCTGCGGCTGTTGTAGTTGCTGCAGTCGTAGGTGCTGCTGTTGTAGGTGCAGCTGTTGTAGGTGCAACTGTTGTTGTAGGTGCGGCTGTTGTAGGTGCAACTGTTGTAGGTGCGGCTGTTGTAGTTGCAGCAGTCGTAGCTGCGGCTGTTGTAGTTGCTGTAGTCGTAGGAGCTGCTGTTATATGTGCAACTGTTGTTGTAGGAATAGCTGTTGTAGGTGCAACTGTTGTTGTAGGTGCAACTGTTGTAGGTGCAACTGTTGTTGTATGTGCTGCTGTTGTAGGTGTAGCTGTTGTAGGTGCAACTGTTGTTGTAGGTGCGGCTGATGTAGTTGCTGCAGTTGTAGGTGCTGTTGTTGTAGTTGCAGCTGTTGTAGGTGCAACTGTTGTTGTATGTGCTGCTGTTGTAGGTGCAGCTGTTGTAGGTGCAACTGTTGTTGTAGGTGCAGCTGTAGTAGGTGCAACTGTTGTTGTTTGTGCTGCTGTTGTAGGTGCAGCTGTCGTAGGTGCAACTGTTGTTGTAGGTGCAGCTGTTGTAAGTGCTACTGTTGTTGTCGGTGCGGCTGATGTAGTTGCTGCAGTCGTAGGTGCAGTTGTTGTAGGTGCAACAGTTGTTGAAGGTGCAGCTGTTGTAGGTGCTACTGTTGTTGTAGGTGCGGCTGTTGTAGTTGCTGCAGTCGTAGGTGCTGCTGTTGTAGGTGCAACAGTTGTTGTAGGTGCAGCTGTTGTAGTTGCTGCAGTCGTATGTGCGGCTGTTGTAGGTGCTACTGTTGTTGTAGGTGCGGCTGATGTAGTTGCTGCAGTCGTAGGTGCTACTGTTGTAGGTGCAGCTGTTGTAGGTGCAAATGTTGTTGTAGGTGCGGCTGGTTTGGATACAACTGTTGTTGTAGGTGCAGCTGTTGTAAGTGCAGCTGTAGTTGTAGGTGCTGCAGTCGTAGCTGCGGCTGTTGTGGGTGCAACTGTTGTTGTAGGTGCAGCTGTTGTAAGTGCAGCTGTAGTTGTAGGTGCTGCAGTCGTAGCTGCGGCTGTTGTAGTTGCTGCAGTCGTAGGTGCTGCTGTTGTAGGTGCAGCTGTTGTAGGTGCGGCTGTTGTGGGTGCAACTGTTGTTGTAGGTGCAGCTGTTGTAAGTGCAGCTGTCGTTGTAGGTGCTACTGTTGTTGTAGGTGCGGCTGTTGTAGTTGCTGCAGTCGTAGGTGCTGCTGTTGTAGGTGCAACAGTTGTTGTAGGTGCAGCTGTTGTAGTTGCTGCAGTCGTAGGTGCGGCTGTTGTAGGTGCTACTGTTGTTGTAGGTGCGGCTGATGTAGTTGCTGCAGTCGTAGGTGCTACTGTTGTAGGTGCAGCTGTTGTAGGTGCAAATGTTGTTGTAGGTGTGGCTGTTGTGGATACAACTGTTGTTGTAGGTGCAGCTGTTGTAAGTGCAGCTGCAGTTGTAGGTGCTGCAGTCGTAGCTGCGGCTGTTGTGGGTGCAACTGTTGTTGTAGGTGCAGCTGTTGTAAGTGCAGCTGTAGTTGTAGGTGCTGCAGTCGTAGCTGCGGCTGTTGTAGTTGCTGCAGTCGTAGGTGCTGCTGTTGTAGGTGCAGCTGTTGTAGGTGCGGCTGTTGTGGGTGCAACTGTTGTTGTAGGTGCAGCTGTTGTAAGTGCAGCTGTAGTTGTAGGTGCAGCTGTTGTAGGTGCAGCTGTTGTAGTTGCTGCAGTCATAGGTGCAGCTGTTGTAGGTGCTGCAGTTGTAGGTGCTACTGTTGTTGTAGGTGCGGCTGTTGTAGGTGCTGCAGTCGTAGCTGCGGCTGTTATAGTTGCTGCTGTTGTAGGTGCTGTTGTTGTAAGTGCAGCTGTAGTTGTAGGTGCAGCTGTTGTAGTTGCTGCAGTCATAGGTGCAGCTGTTGTAGGTGCTGCAGTTGTAGGTGCTACTGTTGTTGTAGGTGCGGCTGTTGTAGGTGCTGCAGTCGTAGCTGCGGCTGTTATAGTTGCTGCTGTTGTAGGTGCTGCAGTCGTAGCTGCGGCTGTTGTAGGTGCAGCAGTTGTAAGTGCAGCTGTAGTTGTGGGTGCTGCAGTCGTAGGTGCTGCTGTTGTAGGTGCAGCTGTTGTAGGTGCAAATGTTGTTGTAGGTGCGGCTGTTGTGGGTTTAACTGTTGTTGTAGGTGCAGCTGTTGTAAGTGCAGCTGTAGTTGTAGGTGCAGCTGTTGTAGGTGCAGCTGTTGTAGTTGCAGCAGTCGTAGGTGCAGCTGTTGTAGGTGCAGCAGTTGTAGGTGCTACTGTTGTTGTAAGTGCAGCTGTAGTTGTAGGTGCTGCAGTCGTAGCTGCGACTGTTGTCGTTGCTGCAGTTGTAGCTGTGGCTGTTGTAGGTGCAACTGTTATTGTATGTGCTGCTGTTGTAGGTGCAGCTGTTGTAGGTGCAACTGTTGTTGTAGGTGCAGCTGTTGTAGGTGCTGTTGTAGTTGCTGCTGTTGTAGGTGCAGCTGTTGTGGGTAAAACTGTTGTTGTAGGTGCGGCTGTTGTAGGTGCTGTTGTTGTAGTTGCTGCTGTTGTAGGTGCAGCTGTTGTAGTAACAGCTGTTGTAGTTGCAGCTGTTGTAGTTGCTGCAGTCGTAGGTGCAGCTGTTGTAGTAACAGCTGTTGTAGTTGCAGCTGTTGTAGTTGCTGCAGTCGTAGGTGCAGCTGTTGTAGCTGTGGCTGTTGTAGTTGCTGCAGTCGTATGTGCTGCTGTTGTAGGTGCAGCTGTTGTAAGTGCAGCTGTAGTTGTAGGTGCAAATGTTGTAGGTGCAGCTGTTGTAGGTGCAACTGTTGTAGGTGCAGCTGTTGTAGCTGCGGCTGTTGTAGTTGCTGCAGTAGTAGGTGCTGCTGTTGTAGGTGCAGCAGTTGTAGGTGCAGCAGTTGTAGGTGCAACTGTTGTTGTAGGTGCTGCAGTTGTGGGTGCAACTGTTGTTGTAGGTGCAGCTGTTGTAAGTGCAGCTACAGCTGTTGTACGTGCGGCTGTTGTGGGTGCAACAGTTGTTGTAAGTGCAGCTGTAGTAGTTGCAGCAGTCGTAGGTGCAGCTGTTGTAGGTGCAGCAGTTGTAGGTGCTACTGTTGTTGTAAGTGCAGCTGTAGTTGTAGGTGCTGCAGTTGTAGCTGCGACTGTTGTCGTTGCTGCAGTCGTAGCTGTGGCTGTTGTAGGTGCAACTGTTATTGTATGTGCTGCTGTTGTAGGTGCAGCTGTTGTAGGTGCAACTGTTGTTGTAGGTGCGGCTGTTGTAGGTGCTGTTGTAGTTGCTGCTGTTGTAGGTGCAGCTGTTGTAGGTGCAACTGTTGTTGCAGGTGCGGCTGTTGTAGGTGCTGTTGTTGTAAGTGCAGCTGTAGTTGTAGGTGCAGCTGTTGTAGTTGCTGCAGTCGTAGCTGCGGCTGTTATAGTTGCTGCTGTTGTAGGTGCTGCAGTCGTAGCTGCGGCTGTTGTAGGTGCAGCAGTTGTAAGTGCAGCTGTAGTTGTAGGTGCTGCAGTCGTAGGTGCTGCTGTTGTAGGTGCAGCTGTTGTAGGTGCAAATGTTGTTGTAGGTGCGGCTGTTGTGGGTTTAACTGTTGTTGTAGGTGCAGCTGTTGTAAGTGCAGCTGTAGTTGTAGGTGCAGCTGTTGTAGGTGCAGCTGTTGTAGTAGCAGCAGTCGTAGGTGCAGCTGTTGTAGGTGCAGCAGTTGTAGGTGCTACTGTTGTTGTAAGTGCAGCTGTAGTTGTAGGTGCTGCAGTCGTAGCTGCGACTGTTGTCGTTGCTGCAGTCGTAGCTGTGGCTGTTGTAGGTGCAACTGTTATTGTATGTGCTGCTGTTGTAGGTGCAGCTGTTGTAGGTGCAACTGTTGTTGTAGGTGCAGCTGTTGTAGGTGCTGTTGTAGTTGTTGCTGTTGTAGGTGCAGCTGTTGTGGGTGCAACTGTTGTTGTAGGTGCGGCTGTTGTAGGTGCTGTTGTTGTAGTTGCTGCTGTTGTAGGTGCAGCTGTTGTAGTAACAGCTGTTGTAGTTGCAGCTGTTGTAGTTGCTGCAGTCGTAGGTGCAGCTGTTGTAGTAACAGCTGTTGTAGTTGCAGCTGTTGTAGTTGCTGCAGTCGTAGGTGCAGCTGTTGTAGCTGTGGCTGTTGTAGTTGCTGCAGTCGTAGGTGCAGCTGTTGTAGCTGTGGCTGTTGTAGTTGCTGCAGTCGTATGTGCTGCTGTTGTAGGTGCAGCTGTTGTAAGTGCAGCTACAGCTGTTGTACGTGCGGCTGTTGTGGGTGCAACAGTTGTTGTAAGTGCAGCTGTAGTTGTAGGTGCTGCAGTCGTAGCTGCGGCTGTTGTCGTTGCTGCAGTCGTAGCTGTGGCTGTTGTAGTTGCTCCAGTCGTAGGTGCTGTTGTTGTAGTTGCTGCTGTTGTAGGTGCAGCTGTTGTAGCTACAGCTGTTGTAGTTGCTGCAGTCGTAGGTGCTGCTGTTGTAAGTTCAGCTGTAGTTGTAGGTGCTGCAGTCGTAGCTGCGGCTGTAGTAGTTGCAGCTGTTGTAAGTGCAGTTGTAGGTGCAGCTGTTGTAGTTGCAGTTGTTGTAGGTGCAGCTGTTGTAGTTGCTGCAGTAGTAGGTGCTGCTGTTGTAGGTGCAGCAGTTGTAGGTGCGGCTGTTGTAGTTGCTGCAGTCGTAGGTGCTGCTGTTGTAGGTGCAGCTGTTGTAGGTGCAAATGTTGTTGTAAGTGCAGCTGTTGTAGCTGCGGCTGTTGTAAATGCTGCAGTCGTAGGTGCTGCTGCTGTAGGTGCAGCTGTTGTAAGTGCAGCTGTAGTTGTAGGTGCAGCTATTGTAGTTGCAGCTGTTGTAGTTGCTGCAATCGTAGGTGCAACTGTTGTTGTAGGTGCAACTGTTGTTGTAGGTGCGGCTGTTGTAGTTGCTGCAGTCGTAGGTGCTGTTGTTGTAGTTGCTGCAGTCGTAGGTGCAGCTGTTGTGGGTGCAACTGTTGTTGTAGGTGCAGCTGTTGTAAGTGCAGTTGTAGGTGCAGCTGTTGTAGGTGCAGCTGTTGTAGTTGCTGCAGTCGTAGGTGCTGCTGTTGTAAGTGCAGCTGTTGTAAGTGCAGCTGTTGTAGGTGCAGCTGTTGTAGGTGCAGCTGTTGTAGCTGCGGCTGTTGTAGTTGCTGCAGTAGTAGGTGCTGCTGTTGTAGGTGCAGCAGTTGTAGGTGCGGCTGTTGTAGTTGCTGCAGTCGTAGGTGCTACTGTTGTAGGTGCAGCTGTTGTAGGTGCAAATGTTGTTGTAGGTGCGGCTGTTGTGGGTGCAACTGTTGTTGTAGGTGCAGCTGTTGTAGCTGCGGCTGTTGTAGTTGCTCCAGTCGTAGGTGCTGTTGTTGTAGTTGCTGCTGTTGTAGGTGCAGCTGTTGTAGTAACAGCTGTTGTAGTTGCAGCTGTTGTAGTTGCTGCAGTCGTAGGTGCAGCTGTTGTAGCTGCGGCTGTTGTAGTTGCTGCAGTCGTAGGTGCAGCTGTTGTAGCTGCGGCTGTTGTAGTTGCTGCAGTCGTAGGTGCTGCTGTTGTAGTTGCTGCTGTTGTAGGTGCAGCTGTTGTAGCTACAGCTGTTGTAGTTGCTGCAGTCGTAGGTGCTGCTGTTGTAAGTTCAGCTGTAGTTGTAGGTGCTGCAGTCGTAGCTGCGGCTGTAGTAGTTGCAGCTGTTGTAAGTGCAGTTGTAGGTGCAGCTGTTGTAGTTGCAGTTGTTGTAGGTGCAGCTGTTGTAGTTGCTGCAGTAGTAGGTGCTGCTGTTGTAGGTGCAGCAGTTGTAGGTGCGGCTGTTGTAGTTGCTGCAGTCGTAGGTGCTGCTGTTGTAGGTGCAGCTGTTGTAGGTGCAAATGTTGTTGTAAGTGCAGCTGTTGTAGCTGCGGCTGTTGTAAATGCTGCAGTCGTAGGTGCTGCTGCTGTAGGTGCAGCTGTTGTAAGTGCAGCTGTAGTTGTAGGTGCAGCTATTGTAGTTGCAGCTGTTGTAGTTGCTGCAATCGTAGGTGCAACTGTTGTTGTAGGTGCAACTGTTGTTGTAGGTGCGGCTGTTGTAGTTGCTGCAGTCGTAGGTGCTGTTGTTGTAGTTGCTGCAGTCGTAGGTGCAGCTGTTGTGGGTGCAACTGTTGTTGTAGGTGCAGCTGTTGTAAGTGCAGTTGTAGGTGCAGCTGTTGTAGGTGCAGCTGTTGTAGTTGCTGCAGTCGTAGGTGCTGCTGTTGTAAGTGCAGCTGTTGTAAGTGCAGCTGTTGTAGGTGCAGCTGTTGTAGGTGCAGCTGTTGTAGCTGCGGCTGTTGTAGTTGCTGCAGTAGTAGGTGCTGCTGTTGTAGGTGCAGCAGTTGTAGGTGCGGCTGTTGTAGTTGCTGCAGTCGTAGGTGCTACTGTTGTAGGTGCAGCTGTTGTAGGTGCAAATGTTGTTGTAGGTGCGGCTGTTGTGGGTGCAACTGTTGTTGTAGGTGCAGCTGTTGTAGCTGCGGCTGTTGTAGTTGCTCCAGTCGTAGGTGCTGTTGTTGTAGTTGCTGCTGTTGTAGGTGCAGCTGTTGTAGTAACAGCTGTTGTAGTTGCAGCTGTTGTAGTTGCTGCAGTCGTAGGTGCAGCTGTTGTAGCTGCGGCTGTTGTAGTTGCTGCAGTCGTAGGTGCAGCTGTTGTAGCTGCGGCTGTTGTAGTTGCTGCAGTCGTAGGTGCTGCTGTTGTAGGTGCAGCTGTTGTAAGTGCAGCTGTAGTTGTAGGTGCAGCTGTTGTAGGTGCAGCTGTTGTAGGTGCAACTGTTGTAGGTGTAGCTGTTGTAGGTGCAGCTGTTGTAGGTACAGCTGTTGTAGCTGTTGTAGCTGCGGCTGTTGTAGTAGTAGGTGCAGCTGTAGTGGGTGCAGCTGTTGTAGGTGCAACTGTTGTAGGTGTAGCTGTTGGAGGTGCAGCTGTTGTAGGTGCAGCTGTTGTAGCTGCGGCTGTTGTAGTTGCTGCAGTAGTAGGTGCTGCTGTTGTAGGTGCAGCAGTTGTAGGTGCGGCTGTTGTAGTTGCTGCAGTCGTAGGTGCTGCTGTTGTAGGTGCAGCTGTTGTAGGTGCAAATGTTGTTGTAGGTGCGGCTGTTGTGGGTGCAACTGTTGTTGTAGGTGCAGCTGTTGTAGCTGCGGCTGTTGTAGGTGCAAATGTTGTTGTAGCTGCAGCAGTTGTAGGTGCTGCAGTCGTAGCTGCAGCAGTTGTAGGTGCTACTGTTGTTGTAGGTGCGGCTGTTGTAGGTTTAACTGTTGTAGGTGCAGCTACAGCTGTTGTCGGTGCAGCTGTAGTTGTAGGTGCTGCAGTCGTAGCTATGGCTGTAGTAGTTGCAGCTGTTGTAAGTGCAGTCGTAGGTGCTGCTGTTGTAGGTGCAGCTGTTGTAAGTGCAGCTGTAGTTGTAGGTGCAGCTGTTGTAGGTGCAGCTGTTGTAGGTGCAGCTGTTGTAGCTGCGGCTGTTGTAGTTGCTGCAGTAGTAGTTGCTGCTGTTGTAGGTGCAGCAGTTGTAGGTGCGGCTGTTGTAGTTGCTGCAGTCGTAGGTGCTGCTGTTGTAGGTGCATCTGGTGTAGGTGCAAATGTTGTTGTAGGTATGGCTGTTGTGGGTGCAACTGTTGTTGTAGGTGCAGCTGTTGTAGCTGCGGCTGTTGTAGTTGCTGCAGTCGTAGGTGCAGCTGTTGTAGCTGCGGCTATTGGAGGTGCAGATGTTGTTGTAGGTGCTGCAGTCGTAGCTGCGGCTGTTGTAGATGCAACTTTTGTAGGTGCAGCAGTCGTAGCTGCGGCGATTGTAGTTGCTGCAGTCGTAGGTGCAGCTGTTGTAGGTGCAGCTGTTGTCGGTGCTGCAGTCGTAGCTGCGGATGTTGTAGGTGCAGCTGTTGTAGGTGCAGCTGTTGTTGTAAGTGCAGCTGTTGTAAGTGCAGCTACAGCTGTTGTAGGTGCGGCTGTTGTGGGTGCAACTGTTGTTGTAAGTGCAGCTGTAGTTGTAGGTGCTGCAGTCGTAGCTGCGGCTGTTGTTGTTGCTGCAGTCGTAGCTGCGGCTGTTGTCGTTGCTGCAGTCGTAGCTGTGGCTGTTGTAGTTGCTCCAGTCGTAGGTGCTGTTGTTGTAGTTGCTGCTGTTGTAGGTGCAGCTGTTGTAGTAACAGCTGTTGTAGTTGCAGCTGTTGTAGTTGCTGCAGTCGTAGGTGCAGCTGTTGTAGCTGCGGCTGTTGTAGTTGCTGCAGTCGTAGGTGCAGCTGTTGTAGCTGCGGCTGTTGTAGTTGCTGCAGTCGTAGGTGCTGCTGTTGTAGGTGCAGCTGTTGTAAGTGCAGCTGTAGTTGTAGGTGCAGCTGTTGAAGGTGCAGCTGTTGTAGGTGCAGCTGTTGTAAGTGCAACTGTTGTAGGTGCAGCTGTTGTAGCTGCGGCTGTTGTAGTTGCTGCAGTAGTAGGTGCTGCTGTTGTAGGTGCAGCAGTTGTAAGTGCGGCTGTTGTAGTTGCTGCAGTCGTAGGTGCTGCTGTTGTAGGTGCATCTGTTGTTGGTGCAAATGTTGTTGTAGGTGCGGCTGTTGCTGGTGCAACTGTTGTTGTAGGTGCAGCTGTTGTAGCTGCGGCTGTTGTAGTTGCTGCAGTCGTAGGTGCAGCTGTTGTAGCTGCGGCTGTTGTAGGTGCAAATGTTGTTGTAGGTGCTGCAGTCGTAGCTGCGGCTGTTGTAGGTGCTGCAGTCGTAGCTGCGGCTGTTGTAGTTGCTGCTGTCGTAGCTGCGGCTGTTGTAGATGCAACTATTGTAGGTGCAGCAGTCGTAGCTGCGGTGATTGTAGTTGCTGCAGTCGTAGATGCAGCTGTTGTAGGTGCAGCTGTTGTCTGTGCTGCAGTCGTAGCTGCGGATGTTGTAGGTGCTACAGTTGTTGTAGCTGCAGCTGTTGTAGGTGATGTAGTTGTAGCTGCGGCTGTTGTAGTTTAAAATGAATGTCAAAACAGGTTACTTTTTGCCTTCCTGAACTTATGATCTTCAGGTTATAATACACTGATCAAAAAGAAACATTTGATGAGATGTCGGCAAGAACTCCACCCTAAATTATGTTTTTGTTGTTTTACTACAAATTTTTACTTTAATTGACATTAACCTTTAAATTCAATGGATTCAATGTCAAACAACTTACCTATCAGAATCAGGAAAATCGATGCTATCCGTCTGACATCCATCTTGTTTTCCTCTGAATCTATGAAATCAAACAACACAATTTATTCAGAGAAACAGCACGTCAAAAGGTTTTGCTTTACAGTTGTGACTCATTACAATATTACTTATTACAATTATTACTTTTTAAATAGATAAAACAATATCAGCAGCAATACAAATGTGTCTGTATATATCCTCCCCCTTGTGTTTATATTTGAACAGATGATATTTAACTAGATTACCAAACATTTTACAAATTCAAGTCACTCAGAATAGACGCTTACAATTTATTTTGGCAAATGGCCAAGCTCCCTTCACAAGACCTCATTTCAGTCTCCCAAAGTCAAAGCAAAACAAATGCAAAAATAAACCATGTCAGGTTTTGAAAATGTATTCCTAAAACTGAACCCTGCCTTAAAAATTCCACCTGTTTCTTCACACGTCACCGACAAATTGCTTCTCATATTCCGTATTCAATTTCTTGTGTCTATTTTTCAAAAGATCTTATCTAGGTTAGAGCTAATGGAATATACATGTCTACTTGCAGTACCTCAAAAAGTACTTGAACAGGCAGGTGCAACAATCTGTGCTACTGTTTACAAGCATCAACCAGGCTGAAATGTCTTAGAGCAAAGCACTGAAGCTCTATTAGATTAGGTGTGCTACTATCTGAACCTGACCTCTGATTCCATGATTAAGAAGTACTAAAAGAGATTGCTACACGAACCAATACTGTATCACATTTTTTATAAAGATCTATACTTATGTTTTATAAGCTCTACCAATAAGTCTTATGAGTTAGTAGTACTCTTCGGATTTACAGTGCAGGACGCTCATGTGTTTCTACCTAAAACAGTGCATTTTTACCACGCTGCCAAAAGAAAGGTTACACCAACCATGATAATGGAGATGGAGGAAACATCTTTGAAATAACACTTTTAATAGGGGAAAAAACTAGGATATCAGCCAAAGACAAACCGTTGAAGCAGGATATCACAAAGTATTACAAAAAGGTCATGTTAATTTAAAAATATCACATGTTGTAACTTTTAATATGTGAAAATGATGCATCATTCAGATTGAAACAAAAGTGATTATGAGCTTCCTATATAATGTATCAGTAGCAACCATGTTTGCTCCTGGTCTGATGGTGCTGACTGAAACACCACAAAAAAAGATTAAACTCTAAAATTGGAATTAACATATTGGTATCTGTGATATCGCAAACCTTAAATGTTACGTGACAGTCTACATTTATTAAGGTCTTTATTTGTGAACAGAATAAAAACTAATAATATCAATCGTAGATCTTGCACCACAGCAAGGTACAAAACCAAATTTCAGGATGAATAATTTCAGTATAATGGCATCCTCCATTCTTTTGTCGGGGAACATTCCACCTGAACGTTGAAAGGAGTTCCACCAGTGTGAATTTACGTGAGGACAAACACTTGAATATACATTTCTAGTGATGTGGAGCGGGAAGAAATGCAAGAAAATGTTTTTTCACGAACAAACATGTTGAATAAATATTGTATATATGTTTGTATATGTTATCTGAGTAAATATATAAATGGATGTTAGTAAAATCAAATTACAAAACAATGATATTATTAGGACACATAAAAAGAAAAGCATCTCATTTTTATTTTCTAATATTTACTTTAGACACTAAAAGTGTCACTTGGTGACATCATTATGCTCCAGTAGGAAATATGAAGTATGAAATATATTGTGAATATATATATTTCTTCCAACCTCAATGTCAATAAATGAAACAGAGTTTTTGAAATGACTAATTGTGGCATATTGTTGTTTAGACCTGTTTCTTGATTTACTGCCCAAAGTATGAAAGTATGATAGAAAACCAGTTGAGAGAGTGCAGCGTAAAATTATTTATGATATCACATTTTTCTGTACTTCTCAGCACTAGAAAATTGATTCTTAGCGATATAATTAATTACATTAACGCAACCTCAACCTGGATTAGCGGCATTAATTGGATTGGTGTATGAACCAAAGTAAAATGTATTTATTTAAGTTTATTGAAGCTTTTGCTTAAATTGGCACTTGCCCAATATGGGTCAATCAGCTTCCTAACTACTTTAGGTAGCACTAGTACAATGTTTGCTCAAGGTCTCATGGTGCTGACAAAAAAAGATTAAATTGCCTCCTGAACGCACGATCCACTCTAGCCACAAACCCTCTTTTAGTTTGTATGGACCTATGTCAATTATCAATAGATTTAAGAATGTACTTACCCAAAAGGATGAGAAATTAGATTAAAAGTTATAAATTCCCCCTCTCTTTCTGCTTTCAATATTTTTAAACTATTTCAGTGTCTTATAATTCAGTCCAGTTCACATCTGTGATATTGCAAACCTTTCTCCTTAAGTGACAGTCCACTTAAGTTAAGGCCTTTATATTGAAACGGAATGAAGGCTAATGACGTAACTCATAGATGTCTTTTATTAAACCCTGCCATGAAAACAAAACAAAGCGTATTCTGAATTGTCAGTGTCTTAGGTGTCTTAGCTCAGTATCATGGTACACTCCCTGCTTTTGTCCTGTGAATTACTGGTGCATTCCACCTATGACAATGTTGAAAGAAGTTTTTCCAGCATGACAGTAGAACAAATATATAAATATAGATACTAGTGACACGGTAATAACGGAAATAAAAGGGACAAAAATCACATTAAAGCATTCTTAATCAATATTGTATATTATGTTTGAAATTATCAGAGTAAATATGTGACTACATGATACAATACAGTTAAAGTACAAAGCAATAATATATATACTGTATATATTGACACATCATAAGAAAACCATCTCATCTTTATTTCCTCATATTCTTCCAAGAAAGTGTCAATTTTTTATATGTTCCAGTCTTAAATCACAGTTTTTAACGAATTATAAATATGTACTTCTACTTTTTTCCACCTTAAATATCAATAGAAATTAACGATTGCAGCATATGTTTTTGGTAAAAACAAGCAAACTGTAGTTGATTATATTTGCTAACTGAAACTTGTCCATTATGAGTCAGTGAGCTTACTAGCTGTTGGCAGCAGTAAGTAGCTAGCTTACAGTGTTTGCTCCAAATCTGATGGTGCTGACTGAAACTCCTCAAAAAAGGATTAAACTTCCTCCTGAACACACAATCCACTAATTAATAGAAGAGGTTTATTTCAACCAATTACTCTCATTTATAATTTGACGGTAGTTTTTTCTAATATTCTTCTGAAATGTCAATTTGTGACAACAATATACAACTCTTAAAATATACTGGAATCACTTTACCTTACATTTAGCTAAGAAAGAAATATCTTACACATAGGAGGACACACATTTTAAATTAGGTAATCATAAATCATGAGGTCCCTCTGCATAAATAAAAGATAGAAAATAGTAACATTATGTGGGTCTGTTCTTTCTTCATAGTAATTTCTGTACTTTTTTTTCTTAAAGGAGCTGTATTTAACATTCTGAACATTAATAAAGCGGCAAGTCTTTGTCGCCCATAGTTTTTTATAATAGCTCAAAGTGGGAGGCTACGGCTATTGGCTAGGTCAAAAATGGGTAAAGAGGGGGATCGTCGTGTTTGGCCCGGGTGATGCAGCAGAGCAGACAGCTGGTGGTGAGCGACCTGAGACTGTACCCACCTGTCACTCACAGCAACCACGGCCTCAATTATGTCTAACTTCAAGCTTTAATATATTTAAAACAGGTGAGTTAATATAAATTAACATCATGTACAGTTGTCATGAACAGTGAAATTAGTTATAGAAAATAAAATGTGTTTTTGTACCAGGCTGTGAACATGTTTATTTCTGCCGTAAAGTTGGGCATTTTAACATGGGGCTCTATGGAGATTGACTCCCTTTTTTGGAGCCAGCCTCAAATGGTCATTTGAGGAACTGCAGTTTTTGGCTCTTCCTTGTTGGCTTCTTTTGTCTGCACCGGAGGCTACTGCTTGGCTCCAACTAAGTCTACAAAGTGTATTTTGTCAACTATTAATTCTCTTGAGAGGCACCATGAAACAATAAAATGTTGCTCGTTCTTTCTCGCCTGATATCAAACAGAATTGTCATCTCGTTGCACTCTGCTTCCATCTTCAGTCTGATATTGCCTCCACTCCACACTAATCGATTTCCTTGTGGGTTGAGGTTCAATTTTTGCTAACCAATCACTAGAGATCAATGTATCTGCCTAAATGCAACGTAATTTTAAGTTGACAGATATGTGTTGCCATGACAACAGATTTTTTACCAGTGTTTTAAGTGTGGAGCCGAGCCAGTTAAAAGAGAAATCTAGAAAAAACAAACTAGCCTAAGATGTTTGGCGATATTGAGCTTGACATGCCGTAAATGTTAAATTAACAGGCATTAACAATCAAAGATGTTGGGATAATTCTCCCCTATAGACCAGGCGTCTATTCTGGAAGGATTTGTGTAAATGTTTCAGATTACTTGGAAGGGTTGAGGACAAACTACTGAGTTCAGGCTGGCAAGGATATTGTGTTTGATATGCGGTAGAACCGGTTTCTCAAAGCACTTCATCACAATAAGGTTTAGTGACACAGGTAATAGTCATTTGGGAACACTCTCCTGTGACGGTGATGTGTCAATACATCAGTTAGCTGGTTGGCACATATTCTAAGTACAAAACCAGGAATGTTGCCATGCCCAGCAGCTTTACTCATAATTACTCTCATCAGGGTTTCTCTCAGGACTGCTGTGGATACTGAAAATAGCAGGCCGTCTGGAGGCGGGGCAGGCTTGACAGACGACTTTTTGTTGAGCCTGTGACACTCGATCGCCTGTTGATTTGTTTTTTAATGCAAATCCATTTGAATAGAATTCAACACTGGCAGTGGAGGTTAAAGCTGAACATTGATGTTAGGTTAAAGTCCAGGTTTGTCTGGTTTATGTTTATTATCAAGTGTCTAGAACCATATAAATTATATTTTTTTCTGTTAAATTTTATATTTTTCTTTCAAATTGGGCTTACATTATCCTGTAGCTTAATTAATAGGCAGAGACCATCTGTCCTGCTATTATTTTTTTAAATGTATTATCAAGATGCATTCCTTTTAGTTTCAGTGACATCTTTGGCTACATAGTCTATCCCTGTGTTGTTTTTGAATTGCACTTCCTCGTGATCAAATCAAACAATGTTGACAATCCTGTGACTTACATGTTGATTTATGGCAGAACTCTGTCTCGTATTTCCGAAGCCGCACAATAAAAATTCAGAAAACAGTCAAAACTGTTATATAATGTAGGTTTGCTCCTCAGTCACATAGGGTTTACTGTGAGTCAAGTTATACCTAATTCAGACTAAAGACAATAATCATATGCCTAATAGGCAGACATTTAACAACAGCAATGATGCAGCAAACAGTACGTATTAAAGTCACAAGACAAGTTAAACCTGATGCATTAGGTATGTTGTGTTGGGAGTTCAATCTGCTAATAAGATGTCGACCTATTTTTTTAAATAATACTTTGGCCTATTGTTAAATATAATTTGTGTTAAATCACTGGGTTTTTTTCTCCCTTTTTTTCTTACGTTCTGACATCTGAGGTAAGATCTATCCGTAACATGAAAATACTTAGTTTGTGAGAGAGAGCACTAAGAGCAGAGTTAAACACTGGAAATAGAAAAAGTGTTGCATTCTGCTGTTGATTTTTAAAATGTTTTTTGAGTTGACGTCAGCTGTTCATTTGATGATTTCACAGGTCACTCCTCAGTTACATTTACATTTCATTGAATTGAATAAATGATTTAGGACACCATTGAAAATGTCCAATTCATTTTTTATCAACAATTTTACTGAATAACATTAAAGATCAGTACTTTGATCAATACCCTTTAAATAGAGAAAAACTCTTCAAAACAGTGGTGTAGATTTGGGTACAGGCCATAAGGTCCCTTAGTCAATTGTGAGACTAAATATTTATTAAATATTTCATAATTTTTTCAATAAGCAGTGAAATAGCGTTCTGCCAAGTTGCCAGCTTTGAGTGTTTTGTGCAAAAGTAGGCTATTTTGATAAAGAGTGAAGGAGAGACATGTGGGGGATATCAGACCCGAGGATCTGGCAACCCCAAGCTGTGGCTGGTAGCCTACTACACATTTTCGATGAGCTGAAACACCAAATCAAGGTAACCTTAGCATCTGTCAGATGAAATTAGAAGAACCGGTTGGTATTTTTTAATTCATGAGCCTACAAATATATGTTTGCTGGACATAACTAGCATCACTCATTTGATATTATGTTTAAATTTCAGGTGTAGGCTAATGTGCTAGCTAGTTTGTGTTCGTTGCTCAAACGTGACATTTTAACATCAACCATCTTTCGTTGATATTGTAGACATTTTAAAGAGGAACCAAAGTGTAACAAAATCTCAATGTTCTGGTCTCAGCAACTGTTGACGCCAACACAGCCAGGTGGAGCTGAAGGGTCTCAGTTGAGCTCTGATGTCACAGTGAAAATTGGTTGAAAAATAAATAATAATGTTGCTCAGTATATTCATGGTTAAGTTAGTAATAGCTGCAGTAATGTATACTGTAATTTGTACAGCTATTAAGATACCATAAAATTGTCAATAGGTTTACTGTGTCTCTATCATACATCAATTTATCTTTGTATTAACTGCAGGAAACATCATCAAATAGTTTTATCAGGACAGCAGGCTGAAGGAAGAGCAGTTGGTGTTTCCTGAACATTTCTTAAAATTGGAATTAACATATTGGTATCTGTGATATCGCAAACCTTAAATGTTATGTGACAGTCTACATTTTTTAAGGTCTTTATTTTTGAACAGAATAAAAACTAATATCAATCGTAGATCTTGCACCACAGCAAGGTACAAAACCTAATTTTAGGATAAATAATTTCAGTGTAATGGCATCCTCCATTCTTTTGTCGGGGAACATTCCACCTGAACGTTGAAAGGAGTTCCACCAGTGTGAATTTACGTGAGGACAAACACTTGAATATACATTTCTAGTGATGTGGAGCGGGAAGAAATGCAAGAAAATGTTTTTTCACGAACAAACATGTTGAATAAATATTGTATATATGTTTGTATATGTTATCTGAGTAAATATATAAATGGATGTTAGTAAAATCAAATTACAAAACAATGATATTATTAGGACACATAAAAAGAAAAGCATCTCATTTTTATTTTCTAATATTTACTTTAGACACTAAAAGTGTCACTTGGTGACATCATTATGCTCCAGTAGGAAATATGAAGTATGAAATATATTGTGAATATATATATTTCTTCCAACCTCAATGTCAATAAATGAAACAGAGTTTTTGAAATGACTAATTGTGGCATATTGTTGTTTAGACCTGTTTCTTGATTTACTGCCCAAAGTATGAAAGTATGATAGAAAACCAGTTGAGAGAGTGCAGCGTAAAATTATTTATGATATCACATTTTTCTGTACTTCTCAGCACTAGAAAATTGATTCTTAGCGATATAATTAATTACATTAACGCAACCTCAACCTGGATTAGCGGCATTAATTGGATTGGTGTATGAACCAAAGTAAAATGTATTTATTTAAGTTTATTGAAGCTTTTGCTTAAATTGGCACTTGCCCAATATGGGTCAATCAGCTTCCTAACTACTTTAGGTAGGACTAGTACAATGTTTGCTCGAGGTCTCATGGTGCTGACAAAAAAAGATTAAATTGCCTCCTGAACGCACGATCCACTCTAGCCACAAACCCTCTTTTAGTTTGTATGGACCTATGTCCGGACAGTATTATCAATAGATTTAAGAATGTACTTACCCAAAAGGATGAGAAATGAGATGAAAAGTTATGAATTCCCCCTCTCTTTCTGCTTTCAATGTTTTAAACTTTTTCAGTGTCTTATAATTCAGTCCAGTTCACATCTGTGATATTGCAAACCTTTCTCCTTATGTGACAGTCCACATAAGTTCAGGCCTTTATATTGAAACGGAATAAAGGCTAATGACGTAACTCATAGATGTCTTTTATTAAACCCTGCAATGAAAACAAAACAAACCGTATTCTGAATTGCAGCTGTCAATCTGTCATTGTTTTGGTTCAGTATCATGGTACACTCCCTGCTTTTGTCCTGTGAATTACTGGTGCATTCCATCTATGACAATGTTGAAAGAAGTTTTTCCAGCATGACAGTAGAACAAAAATATAAATATAGATACGAGTGACACGGTTATGGAGCAGGAAGAAATACAGGGGACAAAAATCACATTAAAACATACTTAATCAATATTGTATATTATGTTTGAAATTATCAGAGTAAATATGTGACTACATGATACAATACAGTTAAAGTACAAAGCAATAATATATATACTGTATATATTGACACATAAGAAAACCATCTCATCTTTATTTCCTCATATTCTTCCAAGAAAGTGTCAATTTTTTATATGTTCCAGTCTTAAATCACTATTTTTAACGAATTATAAATATGTACTTCTACTTTTTTCCACCTTAAATATCAATAGAAATTAACTATTGCAGCAAATGTTTTTGGTAAAAACAAGTAAACTGAAGTTGGTTATGTTTGCTAATTGAAACTTGCCCATTATGAGTCAGTGAGCTTACTAGCTGTTGGCAGCAGTAAGTAGCTAGCTTACAGTGTTTGCTCCAAATCTGATGATGCTGACTGAAACTCCTCAAAAAAGGATTAAACTTCATCCTGAACACACAATCCACTAATTAATAGAAGAGGTTTATTTCAACCAATTACTCTTATTTATAATTTGACCGTCGTTTTTTTCTAATATTCTTCTGAAATGTCAATTTGTGACAACAATATACAACTCTTAAAATATACTGGAATCACTTTACCTTACATTTAGCTAAGAAAGAAATATCTTACACATAGGAGGACACACATTTTAAATTAGGTAATCATAAATCATGAGGTCCCTCTGCATAAATAAAAGATAGAAAATAGTAACATTATGTGGGTCTGTTCTTTCTTCATAGTAATTTCTGTACTTTTTTTTCTTAAAGGAGCTGTATTTAACATTCTGAACATTAATAAAGCGGCAAGTCTTTGTCGCCCATAGTTTTTTATAATAGCTCAAAGTGGGAGGCTACGGCTATTGGCTAGGTCAAAAATGGGTAAAGAGGGGGATCATCGTGTTTGGCCCGGGTGATGCAGCAGAGCAGACAGCTGGTGGTGAGCGACCTGAGACTGTACCCACCTGTCACTCACAGCAACCACGGCCTCAATTATGTCTAACTTCAAGCTTCAATATATTTAAAACAGGTGAGTTAATATAAATTAACATCATGTACAGTTGTCATGAACAGGGAAATTAGTTATAGAAAATAAAATGTGTTTTTGTACCAGGCTGTGAACATGTTTATTTCTGCCGTAAAGTTGGGCATTTTAACATGGGGCTCTATGGAGATTGACTCCCTTTTTTGGAGCCAGCCTCAAATGGTCATTCGAGGAACTGCAGTTTTTGGCTCTTCCTTGTTGGCTTCATTTGTCTGCACCGGAGGCTACTGCTTGGCTCCAACTAAGTCTACAAAGTGTATTTTGTCAACTATTAATTCTCTTGAGAGGCACCATGAAACGATAAAATGTTGCTCGTTCTTTCTCGCCTGATATCAAACAGAATTGTCATCTCGTTGCACTCTGCTTCCATCTTCAGTCTGATATTGCCTCCACTCCACACTAATCGATTTCCTTGTGGGTTGAGGTTAATTTTTTGCTAACCAATCACTAGAGATCAATGTATCTGCCTAAATGCAACGTAATTTTAAGTTGATAGATATGTGTTGCCATGACAACAGATTTTGTGCCAGTGTTTTAAGAGTGGAGCCGAGCAAGTTAAAAGAGAAATCTAGAAAAAACAAACTAGCCTAAGATGTTTGGCGATATTGAGCTTGACATGCCGTAAATGTTAAATTAACAGGCATTAACAATCAAAGATGTTGGGATAATTCTCCCCTATAGACCAGGCGTCTATTCTGGGAGGATTTGTGTAAATGTTTCAGATTACTTGGAAGGGTTGAGGACAAACTACTGAGTTCAGGCTGGCAAGGATATTGTGTTTGATATGCGGTAGAACCGGTTTCTCAAAGCTTCATCACAATAAGGTTTAGTGACACAGGTAATAGTCATTTGGGAACACTCTCCTGTGACGGTGATGTGTCAATACATCAGTTAGCTGGTTGGCACATATTCTAAGTACAAAACCAGGAATGTTGCCATGCCCAGCAGCTTTACTCATAATTACTCTCATCAGGGTTTCTCTCAGGACTGCTGTGGATACTGAAAATAGCAGGCCGTCTGGAGGCGGGGCAGGCTTGACAGACGACTTTTTGTTGAGCCTGTGACACTCGATCGCCTGTTGATTTGTTTTTTAATGCAAATCCATTTGAATAGAATTCAACACTGGCAGTGGAGGTTAAAGCTGAACATTGATGTTAGGTTAAAGTCCAGGTTTGTCTGGTTTATGTTTATTATCAAGTGTCTAGAACCATATAAATTATATTTTTTCTGTTAAATTTTATATTTTCCTTTCAAAGTGAGCTTTCATTATCCTGTAGCTTAATTAATAGGCAGACACCATCTGTCCTGCTATTATTTTTTTAAATGTATTATCAAGATGCATTCCTTTCAGTTTCAGTGACGTCTTTGGCTACGTAGTCTATCCCTGTGTTGTTTTTGAATTGCACTTCCACGTGATCAAATCAAACAATGTTGACAATCCTGTGACTTACATCTCTCGTATTTCCGAAACCGCACAATAAAAATTCAGAAAACAGTCAAAACTGTTATATAATGTAGGTTTGCTCCTCAGTCACATAAGGTTTACTGTGAGTCAAGTTATTCCTAATTCAGACTAAAGACAATAATCATATGCCTAATAGGCAGACATTTAACAACAGCAATGATGCAGCAAACAGTACGTATTAAAGTCACAAGACAAGTTATACCTGATGCATGAGTTGGAGCCGTGGATTCTCAGGTAAGGTCTAACAGTGGCTCATTTATAAGATGTTGACATTTCTTTGCTGCATATTCAGAATATTGATCGATAGGGCTGCATCTACCGATTATCATGAGTTATTATTATTTATTATCTTATTATCTTTTGTTGATTAATTGATGATTTAAAAAAATATATATATATTCATATATTTATATATATATAGTATATAGTACAGGCCAACAATAGTACGTTTTTTTCTATTTTCGTAAGCTATTTCATCACTTAATTCCTTTTTATAGAGCTTTTGAGTTGAGGATTCAACTATGTAGGTTTAAAATATTGGCAATTTTATGAAAATGAATGGCAAGACGGGGCTGGTATGCAAACAGCAGAGGGTCCAGTGATGGCTCGACTAATGAATGTAGGTGTTTCAGGACCTGCCTCTCCAGTTACTTCATGACATGTGAAGTCAAAGCCACTTGTCCGTAGTCACTGAGGGTGTTTGGTTGCTTTTTCTTGGTGTGATGGCTTCAGAGGGCCTGCTGCCCTGGTACTGTGTGTATGTGCTTTTGTGTTTTTAGGTCCTTGGCTGGGTGGACCTGAGGGGTCATCACCCTAATTTGGATCTCCTGGCCAGTGTTCCTGCTGTATTTAACCCCGCCTGCCCAGACGCCAGAGTTTCAGTCTATTTTCATCAACCTGTTGTTTCTTCGTTACTTTGACTTACTTTAATAAATGTAAGATTGTTACTGATAAGCCTAGTGTGCGTCTTCCTCTTTTGTTGTGGCCCACGAGCTGGGCGTAACATAGGTGCTGCTGTCGTAAGAGCTGTCAGCTGTCAATTTGATATGTTTCCTGGCACAGTTTCATGGCACACTCCCTTCTTCTGTCGTGTGAAAAAGCATTTCATCTCCTCGAAGTTCCACAAGTGTGACTGTATACGTTATTACAAACAACAAAAATATTTCTAGTGACATTTCAATAGGAATAAATGCAAGAAAATAATTATATACAAAGAACATATTAAACAAATATTGTACATGATGTTTAGAGCAGAGGTCTTCAACAGGGGGACATTTTTGGTTGATAAGAAAACATTTTTTTTTTTGTTTTTTTTCCAAACATGAATCTTTCCATTATTTTAATAGTTCAGTATTGTATGCAAGATAACAGGTATGTTTATGCATGGCAGTGGCACTAATAGGCCATCACTCTTGTGTTTAAAATAAAAACAGACAATCAATTTGAATAGCTTGTGTGCATGATTATCATGCAATTGACAGACAATGTTGATATTGGCATTGGTATCAGCTGAAAGCTGAAGACCCCTGGTTTAGAGTAATCTGGGGATATTTATAAATAAATGATAATGGATAATACTCTTGATAATACTTTTCCTTATTTTCTTCTGAGTACGTGTCAGTTCATGATATCGATATGTTCCAGTATGAATTCACTAAATTTGATAAATGGTCAATATCAACCTGAAGTCAGGGTTTCTTCAGAGTTGACATCAAATGTTTTAGACTTTTTAAGACCTTTTTAATACCACACACAATGTATTTTAATGTACTTTATTACCTGTTTCAAGTGTGATGAGAAAACAATATGAAAGATACAGCCTTAAAATTATTTATTATTATATCACACTTTTTCTCTACTTTCAAGAAGTAAACACAACCATTCAAAAGTTTGTAACTGCCTGCCATAAAAGCTTGACGTGTTACAGTCAGATGGCTGAGTGGATTATTCTGTTTTAAATGGTCTTTCATGCTTTTAAGTGTTGTTAAATTCTCCCAACAAATAGATTACAATTTAAAGGGCCGAAAGAGACAGGATCTCAGACAAAAATAAATGTTAGTGACAGATATTTTTGAAGATTTCTTTCTTCTTTTAAAAGAGATGCTCGAGTTCTGATGAACATTTTAAATTTATTTGAGAAAAACAGAGGTTTCAAAGCCAGAAAATTGGCATCTATTTAGACTCACCTGTCAAAAGGGTTAAAGGGCTTTTCACATAATGCTCTGGAATACACGTCTTTCCTCATGTTGAAATAACTGCTTTTTTGTATTTTACCTGCTTTACCACTGCACGTGAACATAGGTATGCTGAGTTAAAGGCATTTACATTACATTACAGTCATTTAGCAGACACATTTACACATCCTATAGGATGGATTCTAGCTATGTACTTATTTGAAAAGGTTAACATTAATGATGAAAAGGAGTAGTCTATTTCACATTATGTAAAAAACCACGGCAACTTTGATTCTTGACAAGATAGACATTAAAACGCATGTGCGATTGAGATCATGGAGAAACACATTTGGTGTAATGGCTCCCTCTGTTGATGAATATGGCTACATTTGGGTACAATTTCTTCCCCTCTCTATTAACAGAACAGTGTAGCAGGGATATGTCCAGAGGGTATGACAAAAAGCATATGTAATTATGGTGCCATATTACAAAAGTTTGAGGCTTGGAGTCAATTTATTTTTACATTTGTGGGATTTCTCCACCAATACAACCAAGCTCTTTGTCCATCCTGTTGCATTTAAAGCTAAGTAAATGTACTCATGTAGTAGGATTCTTTTTCCTCCTAAAATCTTTAGTAAGCTATCTGTAACTGGTGTGTTAAGGACCCAGGAGCAGTACGACAGACACACTGGATAGTTGGAATCAAAGATTTATTTTGCACTGGACACACAACAGGTAACAGTCTTTGAATAGCACAGATGGATAATCCCACAAGGTGGAACGACAAGCCATTAAGGGAGAAGGCAGACAGAATCCCGAGGAAACAGCGGCAGGATCTCGTGGTCGGGGACAGAAGACTGAGTGAATTACCAGGGCAGAGGCAAGGTGGATAAGTACAAAACAGGCAGGGTCGGTAACGGGAAATCAGTCGGCGGGTATTTGCTGGAAGGTCTGGCATGAATGCGGCGAACGATCTGGCAGTGAGTGTGTGTGTGTGACTGGGGACTAAATAGTGAGTGCAGCAGAGTGAGCAGGTGAGAGTGATGAGCTGATGAGGTGGGTGTGACTAGCAGGTGCACTGAATAAGCTGATTAGGTGAGTGAGAGATAGATAGACAGGATAGTGTATTGTGCTCATTGTAAATGTTTTGACAGAAATTGTACAAACTAAAATAAATTTCTCAGAATAAAGCTGTGCATGATTACATAAATACACTTTCTATAAATATGAAAATTGACAGTGCATTATTTTGACATATATGTATACCATTACCTTTGATATAACTTCCTTCAAACAAGGGTGAAAGTGATTTCCAGTGTGGCAAGTTTTACTTTTTTGGAAAACAAGCCTAAACAAGACAGCATTAGTAACTGTCATTATGTTAAATATTGCTAAAGCTCAGTGCTCACGGAAGCAAAAGTAATTTTATTATTAATTGTGCAATCATTTTACCACATCCCAGGGCTTTCGACTATGTTGTTTAGCTTATTATTCCAGTGATGTCTCTAATAGACCTGGTGCTTAAAGTTGGCTCTGTCATTTCATCCAGTCCATTATCCTGGACATTCCCACACAGAAACATATTTAGTAAGACAGGCATACCTAATCCTCTTTCATTAACTTCTTTAACCCGAGAGCCCCCCACTTTTTGCAAATGATTAATTTGATAGTTAGTTTATCCGAAGTTGTACCAGACTTCTACTACAATAATCTTAGATTTTTACTGACAATAAAAGTAATTTTTCATACCAGTGATGGCATTCATGTATTGATGTAAAGTCAAATGGAAATCAGCACTAATGCTATTGTTGGCTTGACAGTAGCCATGACAACACTACAAGGCAGGATGCGGTGATGAGACTGATCTTATGACTTCCACTTGAAGCAGTCGTAGGTGCTGCAGTCGTAGGTGCTGCTGTTGTAGGTGCTGCCGTTGTAGGTGCGGCAGTCGTAGGTGCAGCTGATACTGCTGGAGCTGCACCTGCTAAGGTCGTAGTTGCAGCTGTTGTAGGTGCTGCAGTCGTAATTGCAGCTGTTGTAGGTGCTGCAGTCGTAGGTATTGCAGTCGTAGTTGCAGCTGTTGTAAGTGATGCAGTCGTAGGTAGTGCTGTTGTAGTTGCTGCTGTTGTAGGTGCTGCAGTCGTAGGTGCAGCAGTCGTAGCTGCGGCTGTTGTAGTTGCTGCAGTCGTAGGTGCTGCTGTTGTAGGTGCGGCAGTGAAACAAATCATTAGTTTGACAAACATTTGTGCAACCTTTGACATTTTTGATCAAGTAGCACTCATTATTGCTTACATGAGACATTCACAGTGATTGAGGCGGTTTCAATATCAAAGTCGGTGACGCTTGGAGCTGCTTCGATCAATACTTCTCTAATCTCAGTTTTATTAGGAGTAGATGTCATGTTAAAGGTAACCTCCAACTCGTTGATGACTGATCCCGGTCTGCAGTAGGAGAAACAAAAAATGTAGTTTGATGTGTTGGATTTAAGCCACTTACCCTGAATTGTAACAATTGTAAAACTGTATCTCTCTACATAATACCTGAATCCCATCACTTTCATGGAATGCCTGCCCAGACGCCAGAGTTTCAGTCTATTTTCATCAACCTGTTGTTTCTTCGTTACTTTGACTTACTTTAATAAATGTAAGATTGTTACTGATAAGCCTAGTGTGCGTCTTCCTCTTTTGTTGTGGCCCACGAGCTGGGCGTAACATAGGTGCTGCTGTCGTAAGAGCTGTCAGCTGTCAATTTGATATGTTTCCTGGCACAGTATCATGGCACACTCCCTTCTTCTGTCGTGTGAAAAAGCATTTCATCTCCTCGAAGTTCCACAAGTGTGACTGTATACGTTATTACAAACAACAAAAATATTTCTAGTGACATTTCAATAGGAATAAATGCAAGAAAATAATTATATACAAAGAACATATTAAACAAATATTGTACATGATGTTTAGAGCAGAGGTCTTCAACAGGGGGATATTTTTGGTTGATAAGAAAACATTTTTTTTTTTTTTCCAAACATGAATCTTTCCATTATTTTAATAGTTCAGTATTGTATGCAAGATAACAGGTATGTTTATGCATGGCAGTGGCACTAATAGGCCATCACTCATTTTCGTTTCCAGATTTATGTTTAAAATAAAAACAGACAATCAATTTGAATAGCGTGTGTGCATGATTATCATGCAATTGACAGACAATGTTGATATTGGCATTGGTATCAGCTGAAAGCTGAAGACCCCTGGTTTAGAGTAATCTGGGGATATTTATGAATAAATGATAATGGATAATACTCTTGATAATACTTTTCCTTATTTTCTTCTGAGTACGTGTCAGTTCATGATATCGATATGTTCCAGTATGAATTCACTAAATTTGATAAATGGTCAATATCAACCTGAAGTCAGGGTTTCTTCAGAGTTGACATCAAATGTTTTAGACTTTTTAAGACCTTTTTAATACCACACACAATGTATTTTAATGTACTTTATTACCTGTTTCAAGTGTGATGAGAAAACAATATGAAAGATACAGCCTTAAAATTATTTATTATTATATCACACTTTTTCTCTACTTTCAAGAAGTAAACACAACCATTCAAAAGTTTGTAACTGCCTGCCATAAAAGCTTGACGTGTTACAGTCAGATGGCTGAGTGGATTATTCTGTTTTAAATGGTCTTTCATGCTTTTAAGTGTTGTTAAATTCTCCCAACAAATAGATTACAATTTAAAGGGCCGAAAGAGACAGGATCTCAGACAAAAATAAATGTTAGTGACAGATATTTTTGAAGATTTCTTTCTTCTTTTAAAAGAGATGCTCGAGTTCTGATGAACATTTTAAATTTATTTGAGAAAAACAGAGGTTTCAAAGCCAGAAAATTGGCATCTATTTAGACTCACCTGTCAAAAGGGTTAAAGGGCTTTTCACATAATGCTCTGGAATACACGTCTTTCCTCATGTTGAAATAACTGCTTTTTTGTATTTTACCTGCTTTACCACTGCACGTGAACATAGGTATGCTGAGTTAAAGGCATTTACATTACATTACAGTCATTTAGCAGACACATTTACACATCCTATAGGATGGATTCTAGCTATGTACTTATTTGAAAAGGTTAACATTAATGATGAAAAGGAGTAGTCTATTTCACATTATGTCAAAAACCACGGCAACTTTGATTCTTGACAAGATAGACATTAAAACGCATGTGCGATTGAGATCATGGAGAAACACATTTGGTGTGATGGCTCCCTCTGTTGATGAATATGGCTACATTTGGGTACAATTTCTTCCCCTCTCTATTAACAGAACAGTGTAGCAGGGATATGTCCAGAGGGTATGACAAAAAGCATATGTAATTATGGTGCCATATTACAAAAGTTTGAGGCTTGGAGTCGATTTATTTTTACATTTGTGGGATTTCTCCACCAATACAACCAAGCTCTTCGTCCATCCTGTTGCATTTAAAGCTAAGTAAATGTACTCATGTAGTAGGATTCTTTTTCCTCCTAAAATCTTTAGTAAGCTATCTGTAACTGGTGTGTTAAGGACCCAGGAGCAGTACGACAGACACACTGGATAGTTGGAATCGAAGATTTATTTTGCACTGGACACACAACAGGTAACAGTCTTTGAATAGCACAGATGGATAATCCCACAAGGTGGAACGACAAGCCATTAAGGGAGAAGGCAGACAGAATCCCGAGGAAACAGCGGCAGGATCTCGTGGTCGGGGACAGAAGACTGAGTGAATTACCAGGGCAGAGGCAAGGTGGATAAGTACAAAACAGGCAGGGTCGGTAACGGGAAATCAGTCGGCGGGTATTCGCTGGAAGGTCTGGCATGAATGCGGCGAACGATCTGGCAGTGAGTGTGTGTGTGTGACTGGGGACTAAATAGTGAGTGCAGCAGAGTGAGCAGGTGAGAGTGATGAGCTGATGAGGTGGGTGTGACTAGCAGGTGCACTGAATAAGCTGATTAGGTGAGTGAGAGATAGATAGACAGGATAGTGTATTGTGATCATTGTAAATGTTTTGACAGAAATTGTACAAACTAAAATAAATTTCTCAGAATAAAGCTGTGCATGATTACATAAATACACTTTCTATGAATATGAAAATTGACAGTGCATTATTTTGACATATATGTATACCATTACCTTTGATATAACTTCCTTCAAACAAGGGTGAAAGTGATTTCCAGTGTGGCAAGTTTTACTTTTTTGGAAAACAAGCCTAAACAAGACAGCATTAGTAACTGTCATTATGTTAAATATTGCTAAAGCTCAGTGCTCACGGAAGCAAAAGTAATTTTATTATTAATTGTGCAATCATTTTACCACATCCCAGGGCTTTCGACTATGTTGTTTAGCTTATTATTCCAGTGATGTCTCTAATAGACCTGGTGCTTAAAGTTGGCTCTGTCATTTCATCCAGTCCATTATCCTGGACATTCCCACACAGAAACATATTTAGTAAGACAGGCATACCTAATCCTCTTTCATTAACTTCTTTAACCCGAGAGCCCCCCACTTTTTGCAAATGATTAATTTGATAGTTAGTTTATCCGAAGTTGTACCAGACTTCTACTACAATAATCTTAGATTTTTACTGACAATAAAAGTAATTTTTCATACCAGTGATGGCATTCATGTATTGATGTAAAGTCAAATGGAAATCAGCACTAATGCTATTGTTGGCTTGACAGTAGCCATGACAACACTACAAGGCAGGATGCGGTGATGAGACTGATCTTATGACTTCCACTTGAAGCAGTCGTAGGTGCTGCAGTCGTAGGTGCTGCTGTTGTAGGTGCTGCTGTTGTAGGTGCGGCAGTCGTGGGTGCAGCTGATGCTGCTGGAGCTGCACCTGCTAAGGTCGTAGTTGCAGCTGTTGTAGGTGCTGCAGTCGTAATTGCAGCTGTTGTAGGTGCTGCAGTCGTAGGTATTGCAGTCGTAGTTGCAGCTGTTGTAGGTGATGCAGTCGTAGGTGTTGCTGTTGTAGTTGCTGCTGTTGTAGGTGCTGCAGTCGTAGGTGCAGCAGTCGTAGCTGCGGCTGTTGTAGTTGCTGCAGTCGTAGGTGCTGCTGTTGTAGGTGCGGCAGTGAAACAAATCATTAGTTTGACAAACATTTGTGCAACTTTTGACATTTTTGATCAAGTAGCACTCATTATTGCTTACATGAGACATTCACAGTGATTGAGGCGGTTTCAATATCAAAGTCGGTGATGTTTGGAGCTGCTTCGATCAATACTTCTCTAATCTCAGTTTTATTAGGAGTAGATGTCATGTTAAAGGTAACCTCCAACTCGTTGATGACTGATCCCGGTCTGCAGTAGGAGAAACAAAAAATGTAGTTTGATGTGTTGGATTTAAGCCACTTACCCTGAATTGTAACAATTGTAAAACTGTATCTCTCAACATAATACCTGAATCGCATCACTTTCATGGAGCGATAGGAGGAACGGAATCTGTTTTTGAACACAGGATCAAGCTGCAGAAACAGAAATAAAGTTGTATTTAAACGACTAGTGTGTAGGTTTGCGGGGGATCTATCAGTAGAAATTAAGTAAAACATGCATAACTATGTTTAATGAGTTTCGTCTAAAATCAGCTGTCACAAAGAATCTAACTAAGAATTTGTTTTTGTTGGCTTAGAATGAGCCCTTCATGCCTATATAGGGAATGGATCCTCCCCACGGAGTTTGCCATGTTGCAACACAGTGTTTATACAGTAGCCCAGAAAGGACAAATCAAATACTGGTTCTACAGAGAGCGTTTTTATGTTTGGTTGAGGTCATGTGGTTTTCCGACACGCTAGTAAGACTGCAGTAATGTGAGGCGCGGTTTTGCAATCGCCGGCTTACGCTTTCCGGAAGGAGTGAGCGGAGGGCCATTCAGTTTGTTCTTCCCCTTCATTTTTTATATCTTACTAGAGAGTATGTATACTCTCTAGTATGTTTTAAGTCCTTTTATTGGGTGCTTGAGCTCTGTGATTAAATAATTCAGTAGTTGAACCATCAGCTTTTATTCGAAGTGTGAGACTTACCTGTTTCGTTATCATTGTAGCTCGCTTTTTGAAAGCTTGAGATGATTTATTCTTCAAATCAGGTGTAAATGTGGATTGCAAAGATCTGAAGATCACGTCAGTTAATGTGAATGCTACAGTTGTAGGTGTGACTGTTGTCATTTCTGAAGTCGTAAGCGCGTCTGATGTCAGTGCTGCAGTTGTAGATACTGCAGTTGTAACTGCGGATGTTGAAGTTGCAGCTGTTGTAGGTGCGGCTGTTGTAGATGCGGCTGTTGTAGATTCGGCTGTTGTCAGTGCTGCAGTCGTAGCTGCGGCTGTTGTAGTTGCTGCAGTCGTAGGTGCGGATGTTGTTGTAGGTGCAGCTGTTGTAGGTGTGGCTGTTGTAGGTGCAGCTGTTGTTGGTGCTGCAGCCGTAGCTGCGGCTGTTGTAGTTGCTGCAGTCGTAGGTGCGGCTGTTGTAGTTGCAGCAGTCGTAGCTGCAGTCGTAGGTGCTGCTGTTGTCGGTGCAACTGTTGTTGTAGATGCTGCTGTTGTAGGTGCAGCTGTTGTTGGTACAGCTGTTGTTGGTGCTACAGTCGTAGCTGCAGTCGTAGGTGTTGCAGTTGTAGCTGCGGCTGTTGTAGTTGCTGCAGTTGTAGGTGCAGCTGTTGTAGGTGTGGCTGTTGTTGTAGGTGCGGCTGTTGTAGGCACAGCTGTTGGTGCTGCAGTCGTAGCTGCGGGTGTTGTAGTTGCTGCAGTTGTAGGTGCAACTGTTGTTGTAGGTGCAGCTGTTGTAGGTGCAGCTGTTGTTGTAGGTGCGGCTGTTGTAGGTGCGGCTGTTGTTGGTGCTGCTATTGTTGGTGCTGCTGTTGTAGGTGTGGCTGTTGTAGGCACAGCTGTTGTTGGTGCTGCAGTCGTAGCTGCGGATGTTGTTGTTGCTGCAGTCGTAGGTGCGGCTGTTGTAGGTGCAGCTGTTGTCGGTGCAGCTGTTGTCGGTGCTGCAGTCGTAGCTGCAGTCGTGGGTGTTGCAGTAGTAGCTGCGGCTGTTGTAGTTGCTGCAGTCGTAGGTGCGGTTGTTGTAGGTGCTGCAGTCGTAGATACTGCAGTCGTAGGTGCGGCTGTTGTAGTTGCAACAGTCGTAGGTGCGGCTGTTGTAGTTGAAGCAGTTGTAGGTGCCGCTGTTGTTGGTACGGCTGTTGTAGGTGCTCCTGTTGTAGGTGCAACTGTTGTTGTAGGGGCAGCTGTTGTAGCTGATGCAGTTGTAGCTGCGGCCGTTGTAGGTGCAGCAGTTGTAGGTGCCGCTGTTGTTGGTGCTGCTGTTGTAGGTGTAACTGTTGTTGTAGGTGCGGCTGTTGTAGGTGCAGCTGTTGTAGGTGCAGCAGTTGTAGGTGCCGCTGTTGTCGATGCTTCAGTTGTAGCTGCGACTGTTGTAGTTGCTGCAGTCGTAGGTGTGGCTGTTGTAGGTGCAGCTGTTGTAGGTGCGGCTGTTGTTGTTGGTGCTGCCGTTGTTGGTGCTGCTGTTGTAGCTGCGGCTGTTGTAGTTGCAGCAGTCGTAGGTACTGCAGTCGTAGGTGCGGCTGTTGTAGTTGCAGCAGTCATGGGTACTACAGTCGTAGGTACTGCAGTCGTAGATGTGGCTGTTGTAGTTGCAACTGTCGTAGGTGCTGTAGTCGTAGTTGCAGCTGTTGTCGGTGCTGCAGTTGTAGCTGCGGCTGTTGTAGGTGCTGCTGTTGGTGCTGCTGTTGTAGCTGCGTCCGTTGTAGGTGCAGCTGTTGTAGGTGTGCCTAATGTAGGTGCTACAGTCGTAGCTGTTGTCGGCACTGCTGTTGTTGGTGCTGCAGTCGTAAGTACGGCTGTTGTAGGTGCTGCTGTTGTAGGTGCAGCTGTTGTAGGTGCAGCTGTTGTCGGTGCGGCAGTTGTTGTAGGTGCAGCTGTTGTAGGTGCGGCAGTTGTTGTAGGTGCAGCTGTTGTAGGTGCGGGTGTTGTAGGTGCAGCTGTTGTCGGTGCTGCAGTTGTAGCAATAGCTGTTGTAGGTGCAGCAGTTGTAGGTGTGGCTGTTGTAGGCACAGCTGTTGTTGGTGCTGCAGTCTTAGCTGCGGCTGTTGTAGTTGCTGCAGTCGTAGGTTCGGCTGTTGTAGTTGCAGCAGTCGTAGCTGCAGTTGTAGGTGCAACTGTTGTAGGTGCAGCTGTTGTCGGTTTAGCTGTTGTCGGTGCTGCAGTTGTAGCTATGGCTGTTGTATGTGCAGCAGTTGTAGGTGCCGCTGTTGTTGGTGGCTCTGCTGTTGTTGCTGCTGTTGTAGGTGCAGCTGTTGTAGGTGTGGCTGTTGTAGGCACAGCTGTTGTTGGTGCTGCAGTCATAGCTGCGGCTGTTGTAGTTGCTGCAGTCGTAGGTTCGGCTGTTGTAGTTGCAGCAGTCGTAGCAGCAGTCGTAGCAGCAGTCGTAGGTACAGTTGTTGCTATGGCTGTTGTAGATAATGTAGTTGCTGCTGTTGTGGGTGCAGCTGTTGTAGTTGTGGCTGTTGTAGGCGCAGCTGTTGTTGGTGCTGCAGTCGTAGCTGCGGCTGTTGTAGTTGCTGCAGTCGTAGGTGCGGATGTTGTAGTTGCTGCAGTCGTAGCTGCGGCTGTTGTAGTTGCTGCAGTCGTAGGTGCGGCTGTTGTAGTTGCAGCAGTCGTAGCTGCAGTTGTAGGTGTTGCAGTTGTAGTTGCAGCTGTTGTAGGTGCAGCTGTTGTAGATGCGGCTGTTGTAGGTGCAGCTGTTGTCAGTGCTTCAGTTGTAGCTGCGGCTGTTGTAGTTTCTGCAGTCGTAGGTGCGGCTGTTGTTGGTGCTGCTGTTGTTGGTGCTGCTGCTGTTGTTGTAGGTGCGGCTGTTGTCGGTGCAACTGTTGTTGTAGGTGCAGCTGTTGTAGGTGCAGCTGTTGTAGATGTGGCTGTTGTAGTTGCAGCAGTCGTAGCTGCAGTCGTAGGTGTTGTAGCTGCAGCTGTTGTAGGTACAACTGTGGTTGTAGGTGCAGCTGTTGTCGGTTTAGCTGTTGTCGGTGCTGCAGTTGTAGCTATGGCTGTTGTAGGTGCAGCAGTTGTAGGTGCCGCTGTTGTTGGTGCTGCTGTCGTAGGTGCAGCTGTTGTAGTTGCAGCAGTCGTAGGTGTGGCTGTTGTAGGCACAGCTGTTGTTGGTGCTGGAGTCG
This sequence comes from Leptoclinus maculatus, assembly GCA_032191485.1. Lineage (NCBI taxonomy): Eukaryota > Metazoa > Chordata > Actinopteri > Perciformes > Stichaeidae > Leptoclinus > Leptoclinus maculatus. Next base: position 8,657,560 of record JAVDOI010000020.1, on the reverse strand, counting down.
TAGCTGCGGATGTTGTAGTTGCTGCAGTCGTAGGTGCGGCTGTTGTAGGTGTAGCAGTTTTAGGTGCCGCTGTTGTTGGTGCTGCTGTTGTCAGTGCTTCAGTTGTAGCTGCGGCTGTTGTAGTTGCTGCAGTCGTAGCTGCGGCTGTTGTAGTTGCTGCAGTCGTAGGTGCGGCTGTTGTAGTTGCAGCAGTCGTAGCTGCAGTCGTAGGTGTTGCAGTTGTAGGTGCAGCTGTTGTAGGTGCAGCTGTTGTAGATGTAGCTGTTGTAGGTGCAGCTGTTGTCAGTGCTTCAGTTGTAGCTGCGGCTGTTGTAGTTGCTGCAGTCATAGGTGTGGCTGTTGTAGGTGCGGGTGTTGTAGGCACAGCTGTTGTCGGTGCTGCAGTCGTTGGTGCTGCAGTCGTAGCTGCGGCTGTTGTAGCTGCAGCTGTTGTAGTTGTGGCTGTTGTAGTTGCAGCTGTTGTAGGTGCGGCTGTTGTAGGTGCAGCTGTTGTCGGTGCCTCAGTTGTTGCTATGGCTGTTGTAGGTGCTGTAGTTGCAGCTGTTGTAGGTGCGGCTGTTGTTGTTATTGCAGTCGTAGATGCGGCTATCGTAGGTGCAACTGTTGTAGGTGCAGCTGTTGTAGTTGTGGCTGTTGTAGTTGCTGCAGTCGTAGGTGCGGCTGTTGTAGTTGCTGCAGTCGTAGGTGCGGCTGTTGTAGTTGCTGCAGTCGTAGGTGCGGCTATTGTAGTTGCAGCAGTCGTAGCTGCAGTCGTAGGTGTGGCTGTTGTAGGCACAGCTGTTGTTGGTGCTGCAGTCGTAGCTGTGGATGTTGTAGGTGATGCAGTTGTAGCTGTGGCTGTAATATTTGCAGTCGTAGGTGTTGCTGTTGTAGGTGGAGCTGTTGTCGGTGCTGCAGTCGTTGGTGCTGCAGTCGTAGCTGCGGCTGTTGTAGCTGCAGCTGTTGTAGTTGTGGCTGTTGTAGTTGCAGCTGTTGTAGGTGCGGCTGTTGTAGGTGCAGCTGTTGTCGGTGCCTCAGTTGTTGCTATGGCTGTTGTAGGTGCTGTAGTTGCAGCTGTTGTAGGTGCGGCTGTTGTTGTTATTGCAGTCGTAGATGCGGCTATCGTAGGTGCAACTGTTGTAGGTGCAGCTGTTGTAGTTGTGGCTGTTGTAGTTGCTGCAGTCGTAGGTGCGGCTGTTGTAGTTGCTGCAGTCGTAGGTGCGGCTGTTGTAGTTGCTGCAGTCGTAGGTGCGGCTATTGTAGTTGCAGCAGTCGTAGCTGCAGTCGTAGGTGTGGCTGTTGTAGGCACAGCTGTTGTTGGTGCTGCAGTCGTAGCTGTGGATGTTGTAGGTGCTGCAGTTGTAGCTGTGGCTGTAATATTTGCAGTCGTAGGTGTTGCTGTTGTAGGTGGAGCTGTTGTCAGTGCTTCAGTCGTAGCTGCGGATGTTGTAGTTGCTGCAGTCGTAGGTGCGGCTGTTGTAGGTGCAGCAGTTGTAGGTGCCGCTGTTGTTGGTGCTGCTGTCGTAGGTGCAGCTGTTGTAGTTGCAGCAGTCGTAGGTGTGGCTGTTGTAGGCACAGCTGTTGTTGGTGCTGGAGTCGTAGCTGCGGATGTTGTAGTTGCTGCAGTCGTAGGTGCGGCTGTTGTAGGTGTAGCAGTTTTAGGTGCCGCTGTTGTTGGTGCTGCTGTTGTCAGTGCTTCAGTTGTAGCTGCGGCTGTTGTAGTTGCTGCAGTCGTAGCTGCGGCTGTTGTAGTTGCTGCAGTCGTAGGTGCGGCTGTTGTAGTTGCAGCAGTCGTAGCTGCAGTCGTAGGTGTTGCAGTTGTAGGTGCAGCTGTTGTAGGTGCAGCTGTTGTAGATGTAGCTGTTGTAGGTGCAGCTGTTGTCAGTGCTTCAGTTGTAGCTGCGGCTGTTGTAGTTGCTGCAGTCATAGGTGTGGCTGTTGTAGGTGCGGCTGTTGTAGATGTAGCTGTTGTAGGTGCAGCTGTTGTCAGTGCTTCAGTTGTAGCTGCGGCTGTTGTAGTTGCTGCAGTCGTAGGTGTGGCTGTTGTAGGTGCAACTGTTGTTGTAGGTGCAGCTGTTGTCGGTGCTGCTGTTGTAGCAATAGCTGTTGTAGGTGCAGCAGTTGTAGGTGTGGCTGTTGTAGGCGCAGCTGTTGTTGGTGCTGCAGCCGTAGCTGCGGCTGTTGTAGTTGCTGCAGTCGTAGGTGCGGCTGTTGTAGTTGCAGCAGTCGTAGCTGCAGTCGTAGGTGCTGCTGTTGTCGGTGCAACTGTTGTTGTAGATGCTGCTGTTCTAGGTGCAGCTGTTGTAGGAGCAGTTGTTATTGGTGTGGCTGTTGTAGGCACAGCTGTTGTTGGTGCTGCTGTTGTCGGTGCTTCAGTTGTAGCTGCGGCTGTTGTAGTTGCTGCAGTCGTAGGTGTGGCTGTTGTAGGTGCAGCTGTTGTAGGTGCGGCTGTTGTTGTTGGTGCGGCTGTTGCTGGTGCTGCTGTTGTAGCTGCGGCTGTTGTAGTTGCAGCAGTCGTAGGTACTGCAGTCGTAGGTGCGACTGTTGTTGGTGCTACAGTCGTAGCTGTGGATGTTGTTGGTGCTGCTGTTGTAGGTGCAGCTGTAATTGGTGCTGTAGTCATAGCTGCGGCTGTTGTAGGTGCAGCAGTCGTAGTTGCTGCTGTTGTTGGTGCTGCTGTTGTAGGTGCAGCTGTTATTGGTGCTGTAGTCATAGCTGCGGCTGTTGTAGGTGCAGCAGTCGTAGTTGCTGCTGTTGTAGGTGCGGCTGTTGTAGGTGCAGCTGTTGTAGGTGTGGCTGTTGTCGGTGCTGCAGTCGTAGGTGCTGCTGTTGTAGGTGCGGCTGTTGTAGGTGTGGCTGTTGTAGGTGCGGCTGTTGTAGGTGCAGCTGTTGTAGTTGCGGCTGTTGTAGGTGCAGCTGTTGTCGATGCTGCAGTTGTAGCAATAGCTGTTGTTGGTGCTGCAGTCGTAGGTGCGGCTGTTGTAGTTGCTGCAGTCGTAGGTTCGGCTGTTGTAGTTGCAGCAGTCATAGCTGAAGTCGTAGGTGTTGCAGTTGTAGTTGCAGCTGTTGTAGGTGCAGCTGTTGTAGGTACGGCTGTTGTAGGTGCAGCTGTCGTAGGTGCGGCTGTTGTAGGTGCCGCTGTTGGTGCTACTGTTGTTGTAGGTGCGGCTGTTGTAGGTGCAGCTGTTGTAGATGCGGCTGTTGTAGTTGCTGCAGTCGTAGGTGCGGCTGTTGTAGTTGCAGCAGTCGTAGCTGCAGTCGTAGGTGTTGCAGTTGTAGCTGCAGCTGTAGTAGGTACAACTGTGGTTGTAGGTGCATCTGTTGTCGATTTAGCTGTTGTCGGTGCTGCAGTCATAGGTGCGGCTGTTGTAGTTGCAGCAGTCGTAGCTGCAGTCGTAGGTGTTGCAGTTGTAGGTACAGCTGTTGTAGGTGCAGCTGTTGTAGATGCGGCTGTTGTAGGTGCAGCTGTTGTAGGTGTGGCTGTTGTCGGTGCTGCAGTCGTAGGTGCTGCTGTTGTTGGTGCTGCTGTTGTTGGTGCTGCTGTTGTAGCTGCGGCCGTTGTAGGTCCAGCTATTATATGTGTTGCTGTTGTAGGCGCAGATGTTGTTGGTGCTACAGTCGTAGCTGCGGCCGTTGTAGGTCCAGCTATTATAGGTGCTTCAGTTGTAGCTGCGGCCGTTGTAGTTGCTGCAGTCGTAGGTGTGGCTGTTGTAGATTCGGCTGTTGTAGGTGCAGCTGTTGTCAGTGCTTCAGTTGTAGCTGCGGCTGTTGTAGTTGCTGCAGGTGTGGCTGTTGTAGGTGTGGCTGTTGTAGGCACAGCTGTTGTTGGTGCTGCAGTCATAGGTGCGGCTGTTGTAGTTGCAGCAGTCGTAGCTGCAGTCGTAGGTATTGCAGTTGTAGGTACAGCTGTTGTAGGTGCAGCTGTTGTAGATGCGGCTGTTGTAGGTGCAGATGTTGTGAGTGCTTCAGTTGTAGCTGCGGGTGTTGTAGTTGCTGCAGTCGTAGGTGTGGCTGTTGTAGATGCGGCTGTTGTAGGTGCAGCTGTTGTAGGTGCGGCTGTTGTAGGTGAAGCTGTTGTCGGTGCTTCAGTTGTAGCTGCGGCTGTTGTAGATGCGGCTGTTGTAGGTGCGGCTGTTGTAGGTGAAGCTGTTGTCAGTGCTTCAGTTGTAGCTGCGGCTGTTTTAGGTGTGGCTGTTGTAGGTGCAGCTGTTGTAGGTGCGGCTGTTGTAGGTGAAGCTGTTGTTGGTGCTGCTGTTGTCGGTGCTTCAGTTGTAGCTGCGGCTGTTGTAGTTGCTGCAGTCGTAGGTGTGGCTGTTGTAGGTGCTGCTGTTGTAGCTGCGGCTGTTGTAGTTGCAGCAGTCGTAGGTACTGCAGTCGTAGGTGCGACTGTTGTTGGTGCTACAGTCGTAGCTGTGGATGTTGTTGGTGCTGCTGTTGTAGGTGCAGCTGTAATTGGTGCTGTAGTCATAGCTGCGGCTGTTGTAGGTGCAGCAGTCGTAGTTGCTGCTGTTGTTGGTGCTGCTGTTGTAGGTGCAGCTGTTATTGGTGCTGTAGTCATAGCTGCGGCTGTTGTAGGTGCAGCAGTCGTAGTTGCTGCTGTTGTAGGTGCGGCTGTTGTAGGTGCAGCTGTTGTAGGTGTGGCTGTTGTCGGTGCTGCAGTCGTAGGTGCTGCTGTTGTTTGTGCTGCTGTTGTTGGTGCTGCTGTTGTAGCTGCGGCCGTTGTAGGTCCAGCTATTATATGTGTTGCTGTTGTAGGCGCAGATGTTGTTGGTGCTACAGTCGTAGCTGCGGCCGTTGTAGGTCCAGCTATTATAGGTGCTTCAGTTGTAGCTGCGGCCGTTGTAGTTGCTGCAGTCGTAGGTGTGGCTGTTGTAGATTCGGCTGTTGTAGGTGCAGCTGTTGTCAGTGCTTCAGTTGTAGCTGCGGCTGTTGTAGTTGCTGCAGGTGTGGCTGTTGTAGGTGTGGCTGTTGTAGGCACAGCTGTTGTTGGTGCTGCAGTCATAGGTGCGGCTGTTGTAGTTGCAGCAGTCGTAGCTGCAGTCGTAGGTGTTGCAGTTGTAGGTACAGCTGTTGTAGGTGCAGCTGTTGTAGATGCGGCTGTTGTAGGTGCAGATGTTGTGAGTGCTTCAGTTGTAGCTGCGGGTGTTGTAGTTGCTGCAGTCGTAGGTGTGGCTGTTGTAGGTGCGGCTGTTGTAGGTGCAGCTGTTGTAGTTGCGGCTGTTGTAGGTGCAGCTGTTGTCGATGCTGCAGTTGTAGCAATAGCTGTTGTTGGTGCTGCAGTCGTAGGTGCGGCTGTTGTAGTTGCTGCAGTCGTAGGTTCGGCTGTTGTAGTTGCAGCAGTCATAGCTGAAGTCGTAGGTGTTGCAGTTGTAGTTGCAGCTGTTGTAGGTGCAGCTGTTGTAGGTACGGCTGTTTTAGGTGCAGCTGTCATAGGTGCGGCTGTTGTAGGTGCCGCTGTTGGTGCTACTGTTGTTGTAGGTGCGGCTGTTGTAGGTGCAGCTGTTGTAGATGCGGCTGTTGTAGTTGCTGCAGTCGTAGGTGCGGCTGTTGAAGTTGCAGCAGTCGTAGCTGCAGTCGTAGGTGTTGCAGTTGTAGCTGCAGCTGTAGTAGGTACAACTGTGGTTGTAGGTGCATCTGTTGTCGATTTAGCTGTTGTCGGTGCTGCAGTCATAGGTGCGGCTGTTGTAGTTGCAGCAGTCGTAGCTGCAGTCGTAGGTGTTGCAGTTGTAGGTACAGCTGTTGTAGGTGCAGCTGTTGTAGATGCGGCTGTTGTAGGTGCAGCTGTTGTAGGTGTGGCTGTTGTCGGTGCTGCAGTCGTAGGTGCTGCTGTTGTTGGTGCTGCTGTTGTTGGTGCTGCTGTTGTAGCTGCGGCCGTTGTAGGTCCAGCTATTATATGTGTTGCTGTTGTAGGCGCAGATGTTGTTGGTGCTACAGTCGTAGCTGCGGCCGTTGTAGGTCCAGCTATTATAGGTGCTTCAGTTGTAGCTGCGGCCGTTGTAGTTGCTGCAGTCGAAGGTGTGGCTGTTGTAGATTCGGCTGTTGTAGGTGCAGCTGTTGTCAGTGCTTCAGTTGTAGCTGCGGCTGTTGTAGTTGCTGCAGGTGTGGCTGTTGTAGGTGTGGCTGTTGTAGGCACAGCTGTTGTTGGTGCTGCAGTCATAGGTGCGGCTGTTGTAGTTGCAGCAGTCGTAGCTGCAGTCGTAGGTATTGCAGTTGTAGGTACAGCTGTTGTAGGTGCAGCTGTTGTAGATGCGGCTGTTGTAGGTGCAGATGTTGTGAGTGCTTCAGTTGTAGCTGCGGGTGTTGTAGTTGCTGCAGTCGTAGGTGTGGCTGTTGTAGGTGCGGCTGTTGTAGGTGCAGCTGTTGTAGGTGCGGCTGTTGTAGGTGAAGCTGTTCTCGGTGCTTCAGTTGTAGCTGCGGCTGTTGTAGATGCGGCTGTTGTAGGTGCGGCTGTTGTAGGTGAAGCTGTTGTCAGTGCTTCAGTTGTAGCTGCGGCTGTTTTAGGTGTGGCTGTTGTAGGTGCAGCTGTTGTAGGTGCAGCTGTTGTAGGTGAAGCTGTTGTCGGTGCTTCAGTTGTAGCTGCGGCTGTTGTAGATGCGGCTGTTGTAGGTGCAGCTGTTGTAGGTGCAGCTGTTGTCAGTGCTTCAGTTGTAGCTGCGGCTGTTGTAGTTGCTGCAGGTGTGGCTGTTGTAGGTGTGGCTGTTGTAGGCACAGCTGTTGTTGGTGCTGCAGTCATAGGGGCGGCTGTTGTAGTTGCAGCCGTCGTAGCTGCAGTCGTAGGTGTTGCAGTTGTAGGTACAGCTGTTGTAGGTGCAGCTGTTGTAGATGCGGCTGTTGTAGGTGCAGCTGATGTGAGTGTGGCAGTTGTTGTAGGTGCAGTTGTTGTAGGTGCAGCTGTTGTCGGTGCTGCAGTTGTAGCAATCGCTGTTGTAGGTGCAGCAGTTGTAGGTGTGGCTGTTGTAGGCACAGCTGTTGGTGCTGCAGTCGTAGCTGCGGCTGTTGTAGAAGCGGCTGTTGTAGGTGCAGCTGTTGTAGGTGCGGCTGTTGTAGGTGAAGCTGTTGTAGTTGCAGTCGTAGGTGTGGCTGTTGTAGGTGCAGCTGTTGTAGGTGCGGCAGTTGTTGTAGGTGCAGCTGTTGTCGGCGCTGCAGTTGTAGCAATCGCTGTTGTAGGTGCAGCAGTTGTAGGTGTGGCTGTTGTAGGTGCAGCTGTTGTAGGTGAAGCTGTTGTCGGTGCTTCAGTTGTAGCTGCGGCTGTTGTAGTTGCAGTCGTAGGTGTGGCTGTTATAGGTGCAACTGTTGTTGTAGGTGCAGCAGTCGTAGGTGTGGCTGTTGTAGGCACAGCTGTTGTTGGTGCTGCAGTCGTAGCTGCGGCTGTTGTAGTTGCTGCAGTCGTTGGTGCGGCTGTTGTAGTTGCAGCAGTCGTAGCTGCAGTCGTAGGTGTTGCAGTTGTAGGTCTAGCTGTTGTAGGTGCAGCTGTTGTAGATGCGGCTGTTGTAGGTGCAGCTGTTGTCAGTGCTTCAGTTGTAGCTGCGGCTGTTGTAGTTGCTGCAGTCGTAGGTGTGGCTGTTGTAGTTGTGGCTGTTTTAGGCACAGCTGTTGTTGGTGCTGCAGTCATAGGTGCGGCTGTTGTAGTTGCAGCAGTCGTAGCTGCAGTCGTAGGTGTTGCAGTTGTAGTTGCAGCTGTTGTAGGTGCGGCTGTTGTTGTAGGTGCAAGTGTTGTAGGTGCGGCTGTTGTAGGTGCATCTGTTGAAGGTGCGGCTGTTGAAGGTGCAGCTGTTGTAGGCGCAGCTGTTGTAGGTGCAGCTGTTGTCAGTGCTTCAGTTGTAGATGCGGCTGTTGTAGTTGCAGCAGTCGTAGTTGCAGCAGTCGTAGGTGCTGCAGTCGTAGGTGCGGCAGTCGTAGCTGCCGCTGTTGTTGCTGCTGTTGTATGTGCGGCTGTTTTAGGTGCAGCTGTTGTAGTTGCGGCTGTTGTAGGCGCAGCTGTTGTTGGTGCTGCAGTCGTAGCTGCTGCTGTTGTAGGTGCGGCTGTTGTTGTAGGTGCAAGTGTTGTAGGTGCGGCTGTTGTAGGTGCATCTGTTGTCGGCGCTGCAGTTGTAGCAATCGCTGTTGTAGGTGCAGCAGTTGTAGGTGTGGCTGTTTTAGGTGTGGCTGTTGTAGGCACAGCTGTTGTTGGTGCTGCAGTCGTAGCTGCGGCTGTTTTAGGTGCAGCTGTTGTAGGTGAAGCTGTTGTCGGTGCTTCAGTTGTAGCTGCGGCTGTTGTAGATGTGGCTGTTGTAGGTGCAGCTGTTGTCAGTGCTTCAGTTGTAGCTGCGGCTGTTGTAGTTGCAGTCGTAGGTGTGGCTGTTGTAGGTGCAACTGTTGTTGTAGGTGCAGCAGTCGTAGGTGTGGCTGTTGTAGGCACAGCTGTTGTTGGTGCTGCAGTCGTAGCTGCGGCTGTTGTAGTTGCTGCAGTCGTTGGTGCGGCTGTTGTAGTTGCAGCAGTCGTAGCTGCAGTCGTAGGTGTTGCAGTTGTAGGTGCAGCTGTTGTAGGTGCAGCTGTTGTAGATGCGGCTGTTGTAGGTGCAGCTGTTGTCAGTGCTTCAGTTGTAGCTGCGGCTGTTGTAGTTGCTGCAGTCGTAGGTGTGGCTGTTGTAGGTGCTGCAGTCATAGGTGCGGCTGTTGTAGTTGCAGCAGTCGTAGCTGCAGTCGTAGGTGTTGCAGTTGTAGTTGCAGCTGTTGTAGGTGCGGCTGTTGTTGTAGGTGCAAGTGTTGTAGGTGCGGCTGTTGTAGGTGCATCTGTTGAAGGTGCGGCTGTTGAAGGTGCGGCTGTTGTAGGCGCAGCTGTTGTAGGTGCAGCTGTTGTCAGTGCTTCAGTTGTAGATGCGGCTGTTGTAGTTGCAGCAGTCGTAGTTGCAGCAGTCGTAGGTGCTGCAGTCGTAGGTGCGGTAGTCGTAGCTGCCGCTGTTGTTGCTGCTGTTGTATGTGCGGCTGTTGTAGGTGCAGCTGTTGTAGTTGCGGCTGTTGTAGGCGCAGCTGTTGTTGGTGCTGCAGTCGTAGCTGCTGCTGTTGTAGTTGCAGCAGTTGTAACTTTAGTCGTAGTTGTTGCAGTTGTAGATTCAACTGTTGTTGTAGGTGCAGCAGTTGTAGGTGTGGCTGTTGTAGGTGTGGCTGTTGTAGGCACAGCTGTTGGTGCTGCAGTCGTAGCTGCGGCTGTTGTAGATGCGGCTGTTGTAGGTGCAGCTGTTGTAGGTGCGGCTGTTGTAGGTGAAGCTGTTGTAGTTGCAGTTGTAGGTGTGGCTGTTGTAGGTGCAACTGTTGTTGTAGGTGCAGCTGTTGTAGCTGCAGTCGTCGGTGTTGCTGTTGTAGGTGCAGATGTTGTAGATGCAACTGTTGTTGTAGGTGCAGCAGTCGTAGGTGTGGCTGTTGTAGGCACAGCTGTTGTTGGTGCTGCAGTCGTAGCTGCGGCTGTTGTAGTTGCTGCAGTCGTTGGTGCGGCTGTTGTAGTTGCAGCAGTCGTAGCTGCAGTCGTAGGTGTTGCAGTTGTAGGTCTAGCTGTTGTAGGTGCAGCTGTTGTAGATGCGGCTGTTGTAGGTGCAGCTGTTGTCAGTGCTTCAGTTGTAGCTGCGGCTGTTGTAGTTGCTGCAGTCGTAGGTGTGGCTGTTGTAGTTGTGGCTGTTTTAGGCACAGCTGTTGTTGGTGCTGCAGTCATAGGTGCGGCTGTTGTAGTTGCAGCAGTCGTAGCTGCAGTCGTAGGTGTTGCAGTTGTAGTTGCAGCTGTTGTAGGTGCGGCTGTTGTTGTAGGTGCAAGTGTTGTAGGTGCGGCTGTTGTAGGTGCATCTGTTGAAGGTGCGGCTGTTGAAGGTGCAGCTGTTGTAGGCGCAGCTGTTGTAGGTGCAGCTGTTGTCAGTGCTTCAGTTGTAGATGCGGCTGTTGTAGTTGCAGCAGTCGTAGTTGCAGCAGTCGTAGGTGCTGCAGTCGTAGGTGCGGCAGTCGTAGCTGCCGCTGTTGTTGCTGCTGTTGTATGTGCGGCTGTTTTAGGTGCAGCTGTTGTAGTTGCGGCTGTTGTAGGCGCAGCTGTTGTTGGTGCTGCAGTCGTAGCTGCTGCTGTTGTAGGTGCGGCTGTTGTTGTAGGTGCAAGTGTTGTAGGTGCGGCTGTTGTAGGTGCATCTGTTGTCGGCGCTGCAGTTGTAGCAATCGCTGTTGTAGGTGCAGCAGTTGTAGGTGTGGCTGTTTTAGGTGTGGCTGTTGTAGGCACAGCTGTTGTTGGTGCTGCAGTCGTAGCTGCGGCTGTTTTAGGTGCAGCTGTTGTAGGTGAAGCTGTTGTCGGTGCTTCAGTTGTAGCTGCGGCTGTTGTAGATGTGGCTGTTGTAGGTGCAGCTGTTGTCAGTGCTTCAGTTGTAGCTGCGGCTGTTGTAGTTGCAGTCGTAGGTGTGGCTGTTGTAGGTGCAACTGTTGTTGTAGGTGCAGCAGTCGTAGGTGTGGCTGTTGTAGGCACAGCTGTTGTTGGTGCTGCAGTCGTAGCTGCGGCTGTTGTAGTTGCTGCAGTCGTTGGTGCGGCTGTTGTAGTTGCAGCAGTCGTAGCTGCAGTCGTAGGTGTTGCAGTTGTAGGTGCAGCTGTTGTAGGTGCAGCTGTTGTAGATGCGGCTGTTGTAGGTGCAGCTGTTGTCAGTGCTTCAGTTGTAGCTGCGGCTGTTGTAGTTGCTGCAGTCGTAGGTGTGGCTGTTGTAGGTGCTGCAGTCATAGTTGCGGCTGTTGTAGTTGCAGCAGTCGTAGCTGCAGTCGTAGGTGTTGCAGTTGTAGTTGCAGCTGTTGTAGGTGCGGCTGTTGTTGTAGGTGCAAGTGTTGTAGGTGCGGCTGTTGTAGGTGCATCTGTTGAAGGTGCGGCTGTTGAAGGTGCGGCTGTTGTAGGCGCAGCTGTTGTAGGTGCAGCTGTTGTCAGTGCTTCAGTTGTAGATGCGGCTGTTGTAGTTGCAGCAGTCGTAGTTGCAGCAGTCGTAGGTGCTGCAGTCGTAGGTGCGGTAGTCGTAGCTGCCGCTGTTGTTGCTGCTGTTGTATGTGCGGCTGTTGTAGGTGCAGCTGTTGTAGTTGCGGCTGTTGTAGGCGCAGCTGTTGTTGGTGCTGCAGTCGTAGCTGCTGCTGTTGTAGTTGCAGCAGTTGTAACTTTAGTCGTAGTTGTTGCAGTTGTAGATTCAACTGTTGTTGTAGGTGCAGCAGTTGTAGGTGTGGCTGTTGTAGGTGTGGCTGTTGTAGGCACAGCTGTTGGTGCTGCAGTCGTAGCTGCGGCTGTTGTAGATGCGGCTGTTGTAGGTGCAGCTGTTGTAGGTGCGGCTGTTGTAGGTGAAGCTGTTGTAGTTGCAGTTGTAGGTGTGGCTGTTGTAGGTGCAACTGTTGTTGTAGGTGCAGCTGTTGTAGCTGCAGTCGTCGGTGTTGCTGTTGTAGGTGCAGATGTTGTAGATGCAACTGTTGTTGTAGGTGCAGCAGTCGTAGGTGTGGCTGTTGTAGGCACAGCTGTTGTTGGTGCTGCAGTCGTAGCTGCGGCTGTTGTAGTTGCTGCAGTCGTTGGTGCGGCTGTTGTAGTTGCAGCAGTCGTAGCTGCAGTCGTAGGTGTTGCAGTTGTAGGTCTAGCTGTTGTAGGTGCAGCTGTTGTAGATGCGGCTGTTGTAGGTGCAGCTGTTGTCAGTGCTTCAGTTGTAGCTGCGGCTGTTGTAGTTGCTGCAGTCGTAGGTGTGGCTGTTGTAGTTGTGGCTGTTTTAGGCACAGCTGTTGTTGGTGCTGCAGTCATAGGTGCGGCTGTTGTAGTTGCAGCAGTCGTAGCTGCAGTCGTAGGTGTTGCAGTTGTAGTTGCAGCTGTTGTAGGTGCGGCTGTTGTTGTAGGTGCAAGTGTTGTAGGTGCGGCTGTTGTAGGTGCATCTGTTGAAGGTGCGGCTGTTGAAGGTGCAGCTGTTGTAGGCGCAGCTGTTGTAGGTGCAGCTGTTGTCAGTGCTTCAGTTGTAGATGCGGCTGTTGTAGTTGCAGCAGTCGTAGTTGCAGCAGTCGTAGGTGCTGCAGTCGTAGGTGCGGCAGTCGTAGCTGCCGCTGTTGTTGCTGCTGTTGTATGTGCGGCTGTTTTAGGTGCAGCTGTTGTAGTTGCGGCTGTTGTAGGCGCAGCTGTTGTTGGTGCTGCAGTCGTAGCTGCTGCTGTTGTAGGTGCGGCTGTTGTTGTAGGTGCAAGTGTTGTAGGTGCGGCTGTTGTAGGTGCATCTGTTGTCGGCGCTGCAGTTGTAGCAATCGCTGTTGTAGGTGCAGCAGTTGTAGGTGTGGCTGTTTTAGGTGTGGCTGTTGTAGGCACAGCTGTTGTTGGTGCTGCAGTCGTAGCTGCGGCTGTTTTAGGTGCAGCTGTTGTAGGTGAAGCTGTTGTCGGTGCTTCAGTTGTAGCTGCGGCTGTTGTAGATGTGGCTGTTGTAGGTGCAGCTGTTGTCAGTGCTTCAGTTGTAGCTGCGGCTGTTGTAGTTGCAGTCGTAGGTGTGGCTGTTGTAGGTGCAACTGTTGTTGTAGGTGCAGCAGTCGTAGGTGTGGCTGTTGTAGGCACAGCTGTTGTTGGTGCTGCAGTCGTAGCTGCGGCTGTTGTAGTTGCTGCAGTCGTTGGTGCGGCTGTTGTAGTTGCAGCAGTCGTAGCTGCAGTCGTAGGTGTTGCAGTTGTAGGTGCAGCTGTTGTAGGTGCAGCTGTTGTAGATGCGGCTGTTGTAGGTGCAGCTGTTGTCAGTGCTTCAGTTGTAGCTGCGGCTGTTGTAGTTGCTGCAGTCGTAGGTGTGGCTGTTGTAGGTGCTGCAGTCATAGGTGCGGCTGTTGTAGTTGCAGCAGTCGTAGCTGCAGTCGTAGGTGTTGCAGTTGTAGTTGCAGCTGTTGTAGGTGCGGCTGTTGTTGTAGGTGCAAGTGTTGTAGGTGCGGCTGTTGTAGGTGCATCTGTTGAAGGTGCGGCTGTTGAAGGTGCGGCTGTTGTAGGCGCAGCTGTTGTAGGTGCAGCTGTTGTCAGTGCTTCAGTTGTAGATGCGGCTGTTGTAGTTGCAGCAGTCGTAGTTGCAGCAGTCGTAGGTGCTGCAGTCGTAGGTGCGGTAGTCGTAGCTGCCGCTGTTGTTGCTGCTGTTGTATGTGCGGCTGTTGTAGGTGCAGCTGTTGTAGTTGCGGCTGTTGTAGGCGCAGCTGTTGTTGGTGCTGCAGTCGTAGCTGCTGCTGTTGTAGTTGCAGCAGTTGTAACTTTAGTCGTAGTTGTTGCAGTTGTAGATTCAACTGTTGTTGTAGGTGCAGCAGTTGTAGGTGTGGCTGTTGTAGGTGTGGCTGTTGTAGGCACAGCTGTTGGTGCTGCAGTCGTAGCTGCGGCTGTTGTAGATGCGGCTGTTGTAGGTGCAGCTGTTGTAGGTGCGGCTGTTGTAGGTGAAGCTGTTGTAGTTGCAGTTGTAGGTGTGGCTGTTGTAGGTGCAACTGTTGTTGTAGGTGCAGCTGTTGTAGCTGCAGTCGTCGGTGTTGCTGTTGTAGGTGCAGATGTTGTAGATGCAACTGTTGTTGTAGGTGCAGCAGTCGTAGGTGTGGCTGTTGTAGGCACAGCTGTTGTTGGTGCTGCAGTCGTAGCTGCGGCTGTTGTAGTTGCTGCAGTCGTTGGTGCGGCTGTTGTAGTTGCAGCAGTCGTAGCTGCAGTCGTAGGTGTTGCAGTTGTAGGTCTAGCTGTTGTAGGTGCAGCTGTTGTAGATGCGGCTGTTGTAGGTGCAGCTGTTGTCAGTGCTTCAGTTGTAGCTGCGGCTGTTGTAGTTGCTGCAGTCGTAGGTGTGGCTGTTGTAGTTGTGGCTGTTTTAGGCACAGCTGTTGTTGGTGCTGCAGTCATAGGTGCGGCTGTTGTAGTTGCAGCAGTCGTAGCTGCAGTCGTAGGTGTTGCAGTTGTAGTTGCAGCTGTTGTAGGTGCGGCTGTTGTTGTAGGTGCAAGTGTTGTAGGTGCGGCTGTTGTAGGTGCATCTGTTGAAGGTGCGGCTGTTGAAGGTGCAGCTGTTGTAGGCGCAGCTGTTGTAGGTGCAGCTGTTGTCAGTGCTTCAGTTGTAGATGCGGCTGTTGTAGTTGCAGCAGTCGTAGTTGCAGCAGTCGTAGGTGCTGCAGTCGTAGGTGCGGCAGTCGTAGCTGCCGCTGTTGTTGCTGCTGTTGTATGTGCGGCTGTTTTAGGTGCAGCTGTTGTAGTTGCGGCTGTTGTAGGCGCAGCTGTTGTTGGTGCTGCAGTCGTAGCTGCTGCTGTTGTAGGTGCGGCTGTTGTTGTAGGTGCAAGTGTTGTAGGTGCGGCTGTTGTAGGTGCATCTGTTGTCGGCGCTGCAGTTGTAGCAATCGCTGTTGTAGGTGCAGCAGTTGTAGGTGTGGCTGTTTTAGGTGTGGCTGTTGTAGGCACAGCTGTTGTTGGTGCTGCAGTCGTAGCTGCGGCTGTTTTAGGTGCAGCTGTTGTAGGTGAAGCTGTTGTCGGTGCTTCAGTTGTAGCTGCGGCTGTTGTAGATGTGGCTGTTGTAGGTGCAGCTGTTGTCAGTGCTTCAGTTGTAGCTGCGGCTGTTGTAGTTGCAGTCGTAGGTGTGGCTGTTGTAGGTGCAACTGTTGTTGTAGGTGCAGCAGTCGTAGGTGTGGCTGTTGTAGGCACAGCTGTTGTTGGTGCTGCAGTCGTAGCTGCGGCTGTTGTAGTTGCTGCAGTCGTTGGTGCGGCTGTTGTAGTTGCAGCAGTCGTAGCTGCAGTCGTAGGTGTTGCAGTTGTAGGTGCAGCTGTTGTAGGTGCAGCTGTTGTAGATGCGGCTGTTGTAGGTGCAGCTGTTGTCAGTGCTTCAGTTGTAGCTGCGGCTGTTGTAGTTGCTGCAGTCGTAGGTGTGGCTGTTGTAGGTGCTGCAGTCATAGGTGCGGCTGTTGTAGTTGCAGCAGTCGTAGCTGCAGTCGTAGGTGTTGCAGTTGTAGTTGCAGCTGTTGTAGGTGCGGCTGTTGTTGTAGGTGCAAGTGTTGTAGGTGCGGCTGTTGTAGGTGCATCTGTTGAAGGTGCGGCTGTTGAAGGTGCGGCTGTTGTAGGCGCAGCTGTTGTAGGTGCAGCTGTTGTCAGTGCTTCAGTTGTAGATGCGGCTGTTGTAGTTGCAGCAGTCATAGTTGCAGCAGTCGTAGGTGCTGCAGTCGTAGGTGCGGTAGTCGTAGCTGCCGCTGTTGTTGCTGCTGTTGTATGTGCGGCTGTTGTAGGTGCAGCTGTTGTAGTTGCGGCTGTTGTAGGCGCAGCTGTTGTTGGTGCTGCAGTCGTAGCTGCTGCTGTTGTAGTTGCAGCAGTTGTAACTTTAGTCGTAGTTGTTGCAGTTGTAGATTCAACTGTTGTTGTAGGTGCAGCAGTTGTAGGTGTGGCTGTTGTAGGTGTGGCTGTTGTAGGCACAGCTGTTGGTGCTGCAGTCGTAGCTGCGGCTGTTGTAGATGCGGCTGTTGTAGGTGCAGCTGTTGTAGGTGCGGCTGTTGTAGGTGAAGCTGTTGTAGTTGCAGTCGTAGGTGTGGCTGTTGTAGGTGCAACTGTTGTTGTAGGTGCAGCTGTTGTAGGTGCAGCTGTTGTAGCTGCAGTCGTCGGTGTTGCTGTTGTAGGTGCAGATGTTGTAGATGCAACTGTTGTTGTAGGTGCAGCTGTTGTAGGTGCGGCTGTTGTAGATGCGGCTGTTGTAGGTGCAGCTGTTGTCGGTGCTTCAGTTGTAGCTGCGGCTGTTGTAGTTGCTGCAGTCGTAGGTGTGGCTGTTGTAGGTGCAGCTGTTGTCAGTGCTTCAGTTGTAGCTGCGGCTGTTGTAGTTGCAGTCGTAGGTGTGGCTGTTGTAGGTGCAACTGTTGTTGTAGGTGCAGCTGTTGTAGGTGCGGCAGTTGTTGTAGGTGCAGCTGTTGTAGGTGCGGGTGTTGTAGGTGCAGCTGTTGTCGATGCTGCAGTTGTAGCAATAGCTGTTGTAGGTGCAGCAGTCGTAGGTGCGGCAGTCGTAGCTGCCGCTGTTGTTGCTGCTGTTGTAGTTGCTGCAGTCGTAGGTGCGGCTGTTGTAGGTGCAGCTGTTGTCAGTGCTTCAGTTGTAGCTGCGGCTGTTGTAGTTGCAGTCATAGGTGTGGCTGTTGTAGGTGCAACTGTTGTTGTAGGTGCAGCTGTTGTATGTGCGGCAGTTGTTGTAGGTGCAGCTGTTGTCGATGCTGCAGTTGTAGCAATAGCTGTTGTAGGTGCAGCAGTTGTAGGTGTGGCTGTTGTAGGTGTGGCTGTTGTAGGCACAGCTGTTGGTGCTGCAGTCGTAGCTGCGGCTGTTGTAGATGCGGCTGTTGTAGGTGCAGCTGTTGTAGGTGCGGCTGTTGTAGGTGAAGCTGTTGTAGTTGCAGTCGTAGGTGTGGCTGTTGTAGGTGCAACTGTTGTTGTAGGTGCAGCTGTTGTAGGTGCGGCAGTTGTTGTAGGTGCAGCTGTTGTCGGCGCTGCAGTTGTAGCAATCGCTGTTGTAGGTGCAGCAGTTGTAGGTGTGGCTGTTGTAGGTGCAGCTGTTGTAGGTGAAGCTGTTGTCGGTGCTTCAGTTGTAGCTGCGGCTGTTGTAGATGTGGCTGTTGTAGGTGCAGCTGTTGTCAGTGCTTCAGTTGTAGCTGCGGCTGTTGTAGTTGCAGTCGTAGGTGTGGCTGTTATAGGTGCAACTGTTGTTGTAGGTGCAGCAGTCGTAGGTGTGGCTGTTGTAGGCACAGCTGTTGTTGGTGCTGCAGTCGTAGCTGCGGCTGTTGTAGTTGCTGCAGTCGTTGGTGTGGCTGTTGTAGTTCTGGCTGTTTTAGGCACAGCTGTTGTTGGTGCTGCAGTCATAGGTGCGGCTGTTGTAGTTGCAGCAGTCGTAGCTGCAGTCGTAGGTGTTGCAGTTGTAGTTGCAGCTGTTGTAGGTGCGGCTGTTGTTGTAGGTGCAAGTGTTGTAGGTGCGGCTGTTGTAGGTGCATCTGTTGAAGGTGCGGCTGTTGAAGGTGCGGCTGTTGTAGGCGCAGCTGTTGTAGGTGCAGCTGTTGTCAGTGCTTCAGTTGTAGATGCGGCTGTTGTAGTTGCAGCAGTCGTAGTTGGAGCAGTCGTAGGTGCTGCAGTCGTAGGTGCGGCAGTCGTAGCTGCCGCTGTTGTTGCTGCTGTTGTATGTGCGGCTGTTTTAGGTGCAGCTGTTGTAGTTGCGGCTGTTGTAGGCGCAGCTGTTGTTGGTGCTGCAGTCGTAGCTGCTGCTGTTGTAGGTGCGGCTGTTGTTGTAGGTGCAAGTGTTGTAGGTGCGGCTGTTGTAGGTGCATCTGTTGTCGGCGCTGCAGTTGTAGCAATCGCTGTTGTAGGTGCAGCAGTTGTAGGTGTGGCTGTTTTAGGTGTGGCTGTTGTAGGCACAGCTGTTGTTGGTGCTGCAGTCGTAGCTGCGGCTGTTTTAGGTGCAGCTGTTGTAGGTGAAGCTGTTGTCGGTGCTTCAGTTGTAGCTGCGGCTGTTGTAGATGTGGCTGTTGTAGGTGCAGCTGTTGTCAGTGCTTCAGTTGTAGCTGCGGCTGTTGTAGTTGCAGTCGTAGTTGTGGCTGTTGTAGGTGCAACTGTTGTTGTAGGTGCAGCAGTCGTAGGTGTGGCTGTTGTAGGCACAGCTGTTGTTGGTGCTGCAGTCGTAGCTGCGGCTGTTGTAGTTGCTGCAGTCGTTGGTGCGGCTGTTGTAGTTGCAGCAGTCGTAGCTGCAGTCGTAGGTGTTGCAGTTGTAGGTGCAGCTGTTGTAGGTGCAGCTGTTGTAGATGCGGCTGTTGTAGGTGCAGCTGTTGTCAGTGCTTCAGTTGTAGCTGCGGCTGTTGTAGTTGCTGCAGTCGTAGGTGTGGCTGTTGTAGGTGCTGCAGTCATAGGTGCGGCTGTTGTACTTGCAGCAGTCGTAGCTGCAGTCGTAGGTGTTGCAGTTGTAGTTGCAGCTGTTGTAGGTGCGGCTGTTGTTGTAGGTGCAAGTGTTGTAGGTGCGGCTGTTGTAGGTGCATCTGTTGAAGGTGCGGCTGTTGAAGGTGCGGCTGTTGTAGGCGCAGCTGTTGTAGGTGCAGCTGTTGTCAGTGCTTCAGTTGTAGATGCGGCTGTTGTAGTTGCAGCAGTCGTAGTTGCAGCAGTCGTAGGTGCTGCAGTCGTAGGTGCGGTAGTCGTAGCTGCCGCTGTTGTTGCTGCTGTTGTATGTGCGGCTGTTGTAGTTGCAGCTGTTGTAGGTGCGGCTGTTGTTGTAGGTGCAAGTGTTGTAGGTGCGGCTGTTGTAGGTGCATCTGTTGAAGGTGCGGCTGTTGAAGGTGCGGCTGTTGTAGGCGCAGCTGTTGTAGGTGCAGCTGTTGTCAGTGCTTCAGTTGTAGATGCGGCTGTTGTAGTTGCAGCAGTCGTAGTTGCAGCAGTCGTAGGTGCTGCAGTCGTAGGTGCGGTAGTCGTAGCTGCCGCTGTTGTTGCTGCTGTTGTATGTGCGGCTGTTTTAGGTGCAGCTGTTGTAGTTGCGGCTGTTGTAGGCGCAGCTGTTGTTGGTGCTGCAGTCGTAGCTGCGGCTGTTGTAGTTGCAGCAGTCGTAGTTGCAGCAGTCGTAGGTGCTGCAGTCGTAGGTGCGGTAGTCGTAGCTGCCGCTGTTGTTGCTGCTGTTGTATGTGCGGCTGTTGTAGGTGCAGCTGTTGTAGTTGCGGCTGTTGTAGGCGCAGCTGTTGTTGGTGCTGCAGTCGTAGCTGCTGCTGTTGTAGTTGCAGCAGTTGTAACTTTAGTCGTAGTTGTTGCAGTTGTAGATTCAACTGTTGTTGTAGGTGCAGCAGTTGTAGGTGTGGCTGTTGTAGGTGTGGCTGTTGTAGGCACAGCTGTTGGTGCTGCAGTCGTAGCTGCGGCTGTTGTAGATGCGGCTGTTGTAGGTGCAGCTGTTGTAGGTGCGGCTGTTGTAGGTGAAGCTGTTGTAGTTGCAGTCGTAGGTGTGGCTGTTGTAGGTGCAACTGTTGTTGTAGGTGCAGCTGTTGTAGGTGCAGCTGTTGTAGCTGCAGTCGTCGGTGTTGCTGTTGTAGGTGCAGATGTTGTAGATGCAACTGTTGTTGTAGGTGCAGCTGTTGTAGGTGCGGCTGTTGTAGATGCGGCTGTTGTAGGTGCAGCTGTTGTCGGTGCTTCAGTTGTAGCTGCGGCTGTTGTAGTTGCTGCAGTCGTAGGTGTGGCTGTTGTAGGTGCAGCTGTTGTCAGTGCTTCAGTTGTAGCTGCGGCTGTTGTAGTTGCAGTCGTAGGTGTGGCTGTTGTATGTGCAACTGTTGTTGTAGGTGCAGCTGTTGTAGGTGCGGCAGTTGTTGTAGGTGCAGCTGTTGTAGGTGCGGGTGTTGTAGGTGCAGCTGTTGTCGATGCTGCAGTTGTAGCAATAGCTGTTGTAGGTGCAGCAGTCGTAGGTGCGGCAGTCGTAGCTGCCGCTGTTGTTGCTGCTGTTGTAGTTGCTGCAGTCGTAGGTGCGGCTGTTGTAGGTGCAGCTGTTGTCAGTGCTTCAGTTGTAGCTGCGGCTGTTGTAGTTGCAGTCGTAGGTGTGGCTGTTGTAGGTGCAACTGTTGTTGTAGGTGCAGCTGTTGTATGTGCGGCAGTTGTTGTAGGTGCAGCTGTTGTCGATGCTGCAGTTGTAGCAATAGCTGTTGTAGGTGCAGCAGTTGTAGGTGTGGCTGTTGTAGGTGTGGCTGTTGTAGGCAAAGCTGTTGTTGGTGCTGCAGTCGTAGGTGCGGCTGTTGTAGTTGCTGCAGTCGTAGGTTCGGCTGTTGTAGTTGCAGCAGTCATAGCTGAAGTTGTAGGTGTTGCAGTTGTAGTTGCAGCTGTTGTAGGTAAGGCTGTTGTTGTAGGTGCAGCTGTTGTAGGTGCGGCTGTTGTAGGTGCATCTGTTGAAGGTGCGGCTGTTGAAGGTGCGGCAGTTGTAGGCACGGCTGTTGTAGGTGCAGCTGTTGTCAGTGCTTCAATTGTAGATGCGGCTGTTGTAGTTGCAGCAGTCGTAGTTGCAGCAGTCGTATGTGCTGCAGTCGTAGGTGCGGCAGTCGTAGCTGCCGCTGTTGTTGCTGCTGTTGTATGTGCGGCTGTTGTAGGTGCAGCTGTTGTAGTTGCGGCTGTTGTAGGCGCAGCTGTTGTTGGTGCTGCAGTCGTAGCTGCTGCTGTTGTAGTTGCAGCAGTTGTAACTTTAGTCGTAGTTGTTGCAGTTGTAGGTGCAGCTGTTGTAGGTGCAACTGTTGTTGTAGGTGCAGCTGTTGTAGATGCGGCTGTTGTAGGTGCAGCTGTTGTAGGTTCAGCTGTTGTCGGTGCTTCAGTTGTAGCTGCGGCTGTTGTAGTTGCTGCAGTCGTAGGTGCGGCTGTTGTAGCTGCAGTCGTCGGTGTTGCTGTTGTAGGTGCAGCTGTTGTAGATGCAACTGTTGTTGTAGGTGCAGCTGTTGAAGGTGCAGCTGTTGTAGGTGTTGCTGTTGTTGATGCGGCTGTTGTAGGTGCAGCTGTTGTCGGTACTTCAGTTGTAGCTGCGGCTGTTGTAGTTGCTGCAGTCGTAGTTGCAGCTGTTGTCGGTGCTTCAGTTGTAGCTGCGGCTGTTGTATTTGCAGCAGTCGTAGATGCGGCTGTTGTAGGTGCAGCTGTTGTCGGTGCTTCAGTTGTAGCTGCGGCTGTTGTTGCTGCTGTTGTAGGTGCAGCCGTTGTAGGTGCAACTGTTGTTGTAGGTGCGGCTGTTGTAGGTGCGGCTGTTGTAGGTGCAGCTGTTGTAGGTGCGGCTGTTGTAGGCGCAGCCGTTGTTGGTGCTGCAGTCGTAG
This sequence comes from Leptoclinus maculatus, assembly GCA_032191485.1. NCBI lineage: Eukaryota > Metazoa > Chordata > Actinopteri > Perciformes > Stichaeidae > Leptoclinus > Leptoclinus maculatus. Next base: position 8,636,851 of record JAVDOI010000020.1, on the reverse strand, counting down.
GTGCAGCAGTCGTAGCTGCCGCTGTTGCTGCTGTTGTAGGTGCAGCTGTTGTAGGTGCAGCTGTTGTAGTTGCAGCAGTTGTAACTGCAGTCGTCGGTGTTGCTGTTGTAGGTGCAGCAGTTGTAGGTGCAGTCGTCGGTGTTGCAGTTGTAGGTGCAGCTGTTGTAGATGCAACTGTTGTTGTAGGTGCAGCTGTTGTAGGTGCATCTGTTGAAGGTGCGGCTGTTGAAGGTGCGGCAGTTGTAGGCACGGCTGTTGTAGGTGCAGCTGTTGTCAGTGCTTCAATTGTAGATGCGGCTGTTGTTGTTGCAGCAGTCGTAGTTGCAGCAGTCGTAGGTGCTGCAGTCGTAGGTGCGGCAGTCGTAGCTGCCGCTGTTGTTGCTGCTGTTGTATGTGCGGCTGTTGTAGGTGCAGCTGTTGTAGGTGCGGCTGTTGTTGTAGGTGCAAGTGTTGTAGGTGCGGCTGTTGTAGGTGCATCTGTTGAAGGTGCGGCTGTTGAAGGTGCGGCTGTTGTAGGCGCAGCTGTTGTAGGTGCAGCTGTTGTCAGTGCTTCAGTTGTAGATGCGGCTGTTGTAGTTGCAGCAGTCGTAGTTGCAGCAGTCGTAGGTGCTGCAGTCGTAGGTGCGGTAGTCGTAGCTGCCGCTGTTGTTGCTGCTGTTGTATGTGCGGCTGTTGTAGGTGCAGCTGTTGTAGTTGCGGCTGTTGTAGGCGCAGCTGTTGTTGGTGCTGCAGTCGTAGCTGCTGCTGTTGTAGTTGCAGCAGTTGTAACTTTAGTCGTAGTTGTTGCAGTTGTAGATTCAACTGTTGTTGTAGGTGCAGCAGTTGTAGGTGTGGCTGTTGTAGGTGTGGCTGTTGTAGGCACAGCTGTTGGTGCTGCAGTCGTAGCTGCGGCTGTTGTAGATGCGGCTGTTGTAGGTGCAGCTGTTGTAGGTGCGGCTGTTGTAGGTGAAGCTGTTGTAGTTGCAGTCGTAGGTGTGGCTGTTGTAGGTGCAACTGTTGTTGTAGGTGCAGCTGTTGTAGGTGCAGCTGTTGTAGCTGCAGTCGTCGGTGTTGCTGTTGTAGGTGCAGATGTTGTAGATGCAACTGTTGTTGTAGGTGCAGCTGTTGTAGGTGCGGCTGTTGTAGATGCGGCTGTTGTAGGTGCAGCTGTTGTCGGTGCTTCAGTTGTAGCTGCGGCTGTTGTAGTTGCTGCAGTCGTAGGTGTGGCTGTTGTAGGTGCAGCTGTTGTCAGTGCTTCAGTTGTAGCTGCGGCTGTTGTAGTTGCAGTCGTAGGTGTGGCTGTTGTAGGTGCAACTGTTGTTGTAGGTGCAGCTGTTGTAGGTGCGGCAGTTGTTGTAGGTGCAGCTGTTGTAGGTGCGGGTGTTGTAGGTGCAGCTGTTGTCGATGCTGCAGTTGTAGCAATAGCTGTTGTAGGTGCAGCAGTCGTAGGTGCGGCAGTCGTAGCTGCCGCTGTTGTTGCTGCTGTTGTAGTTGCTGCAGTCGTAGGTGCGGCTGTTGTAGGTGCAGCTGTTGTCAGTGCTTCAGTTGTAGCTGCGGCTGTTGTAGTTGCAGTCGTAGGTGTGGCTGTTGTAGGTGCAACTGTTGTTGTAGGTGCAGCTGTTGTATGTGCGGCAGTTGTTGTAGGTGCAGCTGTTGTCGATGCTGCAGTTGTAGCAATAGCTGTTGTAGGTGCAGCAGTTGTAGGTGTGGCTGTTGTAGGTGTGGCTGTTGTAGGCAAAGCTGTTGTTGGTGCTGCAGTCGTAGGTGCGGCTGTTGTAGTTGCTGCAGTCGTAGGTTCGGCTGTTGTAGTTGCAGCAGTCATAGCTGAAGTCGTAGGTGTTGCAGTTGTAGTTTCAGCTGTTGTAGGTAAGGCTGTTGTTGTAGGTGCAGCTGTTGTAGGTGCGGCTGTTGTAGGTGCATCTGTTGAAGGTGCGGTTGTTGAAGGTGCGGCAGTTGTAGGCACGGCTGTTGTAGGTGCAGCTGTTGTCAGTGCTTCAATTGTAGATGCGGCTGTTGTAGTTGCAGCAGTCGTAGTTGCAGCAGTCGTAGGTGCTGCAGTCGTAGGTGCGGCAGTCGTAGCTGCCGCTGTTGTTGCTGCTGTTGTATGTGCGGCTGTTGTAGGTGCAGCTGTTGTAGTTGTGGCTGTTGTAGGCGCAGCTGTTGTTGGTGCTGCAGTCGTAGCTGCTGCTGTTGTAGTTGCAGCAGTTGTAACTTTAGTCGTAGTTGTTGCAGTTGTAGGTGCAGCTGTTGTAGGTGCAACTGTTGTTGTAGGTGCAGCTGTTGTAGATGCGGCTGTTGTAGGTGCAGCTGTTGTAGGTTCAGCTGTTGTCGGTGCTTCAGTTGTAGCTGCGGCTGTTGTAGTTGCTGCAGTCGTAGGTGCGGCTGTTGTAGCTGCAGTCGTCGGTGTTGCTGTTGTAGGTGCAGCTGTTGTAGATGCAACTGTTGTTGTAGGTGCAGCTGTTGAAGGTGCAGCTGTTGTAGGTGTTGCTGTTGTTGATGCGGCTGTTGTAGGTGCAGCTGTTGTCGGTACTTCAGTTGTAGCTGCGGCTGTTGTAGTTGCTGCAGTCGTAGGTGCAGCTGTTGTCGGTGCTTCAGTTGTAGCTGCGGCTGTTGTATTTGCAGCAGTCGTAGATGCGGCTGTTGTAGGTGCAGCTGTTGTCGGTGCTTCAGTTGTAGCTGCGGCTGTTGTTGCTGCTGTTGTAGGTGCAGCCGTTGTAGGTGCAACTGTTGTTGTAGGTGCGGCTGTTGTAGGTGCGGCTGTTGTAGGTGCAGCTGTTGTAGGTGCGGCTGTTGTAGGCGCAGCCGTTGTTGGTGCTGCAGTCGTAGGTGCAGCAGTCGTAGCTGCCGCTGTTGCTGCTGTTGTAGGTGCAGCTGTTGTAGGTGCAGCTGTTGTAGTTGCAGCAGTTGTAACTGCAGTCGTCGGTGTTGCTGTTGTAGGTGCAGCAGTTGTAGGTGCAGTCGTCGGTGTTGCAGTTGTAGGTGCAGCTGTTGTAGATGCAACTGTTGTTGTAGGTGCAGCTGTTGTAGGTGCATCTGTTGAAGGTGCGGCTGTTGAAGGTGCGGCAGTTGTAGGCACGGCTGTTGTAGGTGCAGCTGTTGTCAGTGCTTCAATTGTAGATGCGGCTGTTGTTGTTGCAGCAGTCGTAGTTGCAGCAGTCGTAGGTGCTGCAGTCGTAGGTGCGGCAGTCGTAGCTGCCGCTGTTGTTGCTGCTGTTGTATGTGCGGCTGTTGTAGGTGCAGCTGTTGTAGTTGCGGCTGTTGTAGGCGCAGCTGTTGTTGGTGCTGCAGTCGTAGCTGCTGCTGTTGTAGTTGCAGCAGTTGTAACTTTAGTCGTAGTTGTTGCAGTTGTAGGTGCAGCTGTTGTAGGTGCAACTGTTGTTGTAGGGGCAGCTGTTGTAGATGCGGCTGTTGTAGGTGCAGCTGTTGTAGGTTCAGCTGTTGTCGGTGCTTCAGTTGTAGCTGCGGCTGTTGTAGTTGCTGCAGTCGTAGGTGCGGCTGTTGTAGCTGCAGTCGTCGGTGTTGCTGTTGTAGGTGCAGCTGTTGAAGGTGCAGCTGTTGTAGGTGCGGCTGTTGTTGATGCGGCTGTTGTAGGTGCAGCTGTTGTCGGTACTTCAGTTGTAGCTGCGGCTGTTGTAGTTGCTGCAGTCGTAGGTGCAGCTGTTGTCGGTGCTTCAGTTGTAGCTGCGGCTGTTGTATTTGCAGCAGTCGTAGATGCGGCTGTTGTAGGTGCAGCTGTTGTAGGTGCAGCTGTTGTAGTTGCAGCAGTTGTAACTGCAGTCGTCGGTGTTGCTGTTGTAGGTGCAGCTGTTGTAGATGCAACTGTTGTTGTAGGTGCAGCTGTTGAAGGTGCAGCTGTTGTAGGTGTTGCTGTTGTTGATGCGGCTGTTGTAGGTGCAGCTGTTGTCGGTACTTCAGTTGTAGCTGCGGCTGTTGTAGTTGCTGCAGTCGTAGGTGCAGCTGTTGTCGGTGCTTCAGTTGTAGCTGCGGCTGTTGTATTTGCAGCAGTCGTAGATGCGGCTGTTGTAGGTGCAGCTGTTGTCGGTGCTTCAGTTGTAGCTGCGGCTGTTGTTGCTGCTGTTGTAGGTGCAGCCGTTGTAGGTGCAACTGTTGTTGTAGGTGCGGCTGTTGTAGGTGCGGCTGTTGTAGGTGCAGCTGTTGTAGGTGCGGCTGTTGTAGGCGCAGCCGTTGTTGGTGCTGCAGTCGTAGGTGCAGCAGTCGTAGCTGCCGCTGTTGCTGCTGTTGTAGGTGCAGCTGTTGTAGGTGCAGCTGTTGTAGTTGCAGCAGTTGTAACTGCAGTCGTCGGTGTTGCTGTTGTAGGTGCAGCAGTTGTAGGTGCAGTCGTCGGTGTTGCAGTTGTAGGTGCAGCTGTTGTAGATGCAACTGTTGTTGTAGGTGCAGCTGTTGTAGGTGCATCTGTTGAAGGTGCGGCTGTTGAAGGTGCGGCAGTTGTAGGCACGGCTGTTGTAGGTGCAGCTGTTGTCAGTGCTTCAATTGTAGATGCGGCTGTTGTTGTTGCAGCAGTCGTAGTTGCAGCAGTCGTAGGTGCTGCAGTCGTAGGTGCTGCAGTCGTAGGTGCGGCAGTCGTAGCTGCCGCTGTTGTTGCTGCTGTTGTATGTGCGGCTGTTGTAGGTGCAGCTGTTGTAGGTGCGGCTGTTGTTGTAGGTGCAAGTGTTGTAGGTGCGGCTGTTGTAGGTGCATCTGTTGAAGGTGCGGCTGTTGAAGGTGCGGCTGTTGTAGGCGCAGCTGTTGTAGGTGCAGCTGTTGTCAGTGCTTCAGTTGTAGATGCGGCTGTTGTAGTTGCAGCAGTCGTAGTTGCAGCAGTCGTAGGTGCTGCAGTCGTAGGTGCGGTAGTCGTAGCTGCTGCTGTTGTTGCTGCTGTTGTATGTGCGGCTGTTGTAGGTGCAGCTGTTGTAGCTGCTGCTGTTGTAGTTGCAGCAGTTGTAACTTTAGTCGTAGTTGTTGCAGTTGTAGATTCAACTGTTGTTGTAGGTGCAGCAGTTGTAGGTGTGGCTGTCGTAGGTGTGGCTGTTGTAGGCACAGCTGTTGGTGCTGCAGTCGTAGCTGCGGCTGTTGTAGATGCGGCTGTTGTAGGTGCAGCTGTTGTAGGTGCGGCTGTTGTAGGTGAAGCTGTTGTAGTTGCAGTCGTAGGTGTGGCTGTTGTAGGTGCAACTGTTGTTGTAGGTGCAGCTGTTGTAGGTGCAGCTGTTGTAGCTGCAGTCGTCGGTGTTGCTGTTGTAGGTGCAGATGTTGTAGATGCAACTGTTGTTGTAGGTGCAGCTGTTGTAGGTGCGGCTGTTGTAGATGCGGCTGTTGTAGGTGCAGCTGTTGTCGGTGCTTCAGTTGTAGCTGCGGCTGTTGTAGTTGCTGCAGTCGTAGGTGTGGCTGTTGTAGGTGCAGCTGTTGTCAGTGCTTCAGTTGTAGCTGCGGCTGTTGTAGTTGCAGTCGTAGGTGTGGCTGTTGTAGGTGCAACTGTTGTTGTAGGTGCAGCTGTTGTAGGTGCGGCAGTTGTTGTAGGTGCAGCTGTTGTAGGTGCGGGTGTTGTAGGTGCAGCTGTTGTCGATGCTGCAGTTGTAGCAATAGCTGTTGTAGGTGCAGCAGTCGTAGGTGCGGCAGTCGTAGCTGCCGCTGTTGTTGCTGCTGTTGTAGTTGCTGCAGTCGTAGGTGCGGCTGTTGTAGGTGCAGCTGTTGTCAGTGCTTCAGTTGTAGCTGCGGCTGTTGTAGTTGCAGTCGTAGGTGTGGCTGTTGTAGGTGCAACTGTTGTTGTAGGTGCAGCTGTTGTATGTGCGGCAGTTGTTGTAGGTGCAGCTGTTGTCGATGCTGCAGTTGTAGCAATAGCTGTTGTAGGTGCAGCAGTTGTAGGTGTGGCTGTTGTAGGTGTGGCTGTTGTAGGCAAAGCTGTTGTTGGTGCTGCAGTCGTAGGTGCGGCTGTTGTAGTTGCTGCAGTCGTAGGTTCGGCTGTTGTAGTTGCAGCAGTCATAGCTGAAGTCGTAGGTGTTGCAGTTGTAGTTGCAGCTGTTGTAGGTAAGGCTGTTGTTGTAGGTGCAGCTGTTGTAGGTGCGGCTGTTGTAGGTGCATCTGTTGAAGGTGCGGCTGTTGAAGGTGCGGCAGTTGTAGGAACGGCTGTTGTAGGTGCAGCTGTTGTCAGTGCTTCAATTGTAGATGCGGCTGTTGTAGTTGCAGCAGTCGTAGTTGCAGCAGTCGTAGGTGCTGCAGTCGTAGGTGCGGCAGTCGTAGCTGCCGCTGTTGTTGCTGCTGTTGTATGTGCGGCTGTTGTAGGTGCAGCTGTTGTAGTTGCGGCTGTTGTAGGCGCAGCTGTTGTTGGTGCTGCAGTCGTAGCTGCTGCTGTTGTAGTTGCAGCAGTTGTAACTTTAGTCGTAGTTGTTGCAGTTGTAGGTGCAGCTGTTGTAGGTGCAACTGTTGTTGTAGGTGCAGCTGTTGTAGATGCGGCTGTTGTAGGTGCAGCTGTTGTAGGTTCAGCTGTTGTCGGTGCTTCAGTTGTAGCTGCGGCTGTTGTAGTTGCTGCAGTCGTAGGTGCGGCTGTTGTAGCTGCAGTCGTCGGTGTTGCTGTTGTAGGTGCAGCTGTTGTAGATGCAACTGTTGTTGTAGGTGCAGCTGTTGAAGGTGCAGCTGTTGTAGGTGTTGCTGTTGTTGATGCGGCTGTTGTAGGTGCAGCTGTTGTCGGTACTTCAGTTGTAGCTGCGGCTGTTGTAGTTGCTGCAGTCGTAGGTGCAGCTGTTGTCGGTGCTTCAGTTGTAGCTGCGGCTGTTGTATTTGCAGCAGTCGTAGATGCGGCTGTTGTAGGTGCAGCTGTTGTCGGTGCTTCAGTTGTAGCTGCGGCTGTTGTTGCTGCTGTTGTAGGTGCAGCCGTTGTAGGTGCAACTGTTGTTGTAGGTGCGGCTGTTGTAGGTGCGGCTGTTGTAGGTGCAGCTGTTGTAGGTGCGGCTGTTGTAGGCGCAGCCGTTGTTGGTGCTGCAGTCGTAGGTGCAGCAGTCGTAGCTGCCGCTGTTGCTGCTGTTGTAGGTGCAGCTGTTGTAGGTGCAGCTGTTGTAGTTGCAGCAGTTGTAACTGCAGTCGTCGGTGTTGCTATTGTAGGTGCAGCAGTTGTAGGTGCAGTCGTCGGTGTTGCAGTTGTAGGTGCAGCTGTTGTAGGTGCATCTGTTGAAGGTGCGGCTGTTGAAGGTGCGGCAGTTGTAGGCACGGCTGTTGTAGGTGCAGCTGTTGTCAGTGCTTCAATTGTAGATGCGGCTGTTGTTGTTGCAGCAGTCGTAGTTGCAGCAGTCGTAGGTGCTGCAGTCGTAGGTGCGGCAGTCGTAGCTGCCGCTGTTGTTGCTGCTGTTGTATGTGCGGCTGTTGTAGGTGCAGCTGTTGTAGTTGCGGCTGTTGTAGGCGCAGCTGTTGTTGGTGCTGCAGTCGTAGCTGCTGCTGTTGTAGTTGCAGCAGTTGTAACTTTAGTCGTAGTTGTTGCAGTTGTAGGTGCAGCTGTTGTAGGTGCAACTGTTGTTGTAGGTGCAGCTGTTGTAGATGCGGCTGTTGTAGGTGCAGCTGTTGTAGGTTCAGCTGTTGTCGGTGCTTCAGTTGTAGCTGCGGCTGTTGTAGTTGCTGCAGTCGTAGGTGCGGCTGTTGTAGCTGCAGTCGTCGGTGTTGCTGTTGTAGGTGCAGCTGTTGTAGATGCAACTGTTGTTGTAGGTGCAGCTGTTGAAGGTGCAGCTGTTGTAGGTGCGGCTGTTGTTGATGCGGCTGTTGTAGGTGCAGCTGTTGTCGGTACTTCAGTTGTAGCTGCGGCTGTTGTAGTTGCTGCAGTCGTAGGTGCAGCTGTTGTCGGTGCTTCAGTTGTAGCTGCGGCTGTTGTATTTGCAGCAGTCGTAGATGCGGCTGTTGTAGGTGCAGCTGTTGTAGGTGCAGCTGTTGTAGTTGCAGCAGTTGTAACTGCAGTCGTCGGTGTTGCTGTTGTAGGTGCAGCAGTTGTAGGTGCAGTCGTCGGTGTTGCAGTTGTAGGTGCAGCTGTTGTAGATGCAACTGTTGTTGTAGGTGCAGCTGTTGTAGGTGCATCTGTTGAAGGTGCGGCTGTTGAAGGTGCGGCAGTTGTAGGCACGGCTGTTGTAGGTGCAGCTGTTGTCAGTGCTTCAATTGTAGATGCGGCTGTTGTTGTTGCAGCAGTCGTAGTTGCAGCAGTCGTAGGTGCTGCAGTCGTAGGTGCGGCAGTCGTAGCTGCCGCTGTTGTTGCTGCTATTGTATGTGCGGCTGTTGTAGGTGCAGCTGTTGTAGTTGCGGCTGTTGTAGGCGCAGCTGTTGTTGGTGCTGCAGTCGTAGCTGCTGCTGTTGTAGTTGCAGCAGTTGTAACTTTAGTCGTAGTTGTTGCAGTTGTAGGTGCAGCTGTTGTAGGTGCAACTGTTGTTGTAGGTGCAGCTGTTGTAGATGCGGCTGTTGTAGGTGCAGCTGTTGTAGGTTCAGCTGTTGTCGGTGCTTCAGTTGTAGCTGCGGCTGTTGTAGTTGCGGCTGTTGTAGCTGCAGTCGTCGGTGTTGCTGTTGTAGGTGCAGCTGTTGTAGATGCAACTGTTGTTGTAGGTGCAGCTGTTGAAGGTGCAGCTGTTGTAGGTGCGGCTGTTGTTGATGCGGCTGTTGTAGGTGCAGCTGTTGTCGGTACTTCAGTTGTAGCTGCGGCTGTTGTAGTTGCTGCAGTCGTAGGTGCAGCTGTTGTCGGTGCTTCAGTTGTAGCTGCGGCTGTTGTATTTGCAGCAGTCGTAGATGCGGCTGTTGTAGGTGCAGCTGTTGTAGGTGCAGCTGTTGTAGTTGCAGCAGTTGTAACTGCAGTCGTCGGTGTTGCTGTTGTAGGTGCAGCAGTTGTAGGTGCAGTCGTCGGTGTTGCAGTTGTAGGTGCAGCTGTTGTAGATGCAACTGTTGTTGTAGGTGCAGCTGTTGTAGGTGCATCTGTTGAAGGTGCGGCTGTTGAAGGTGCGGCAGTTGTAGGCACGGCTGTTGTAGGTGCAGCTGTTGTCAGTGCTTCAATTGTAGATGCGGCTGTTGTTGTTGCAGCAGTCGTAGTTGCAGCAGTCGTAGGTGCTGCAGTCGTAGGTGCGGCAGTCGTAGCTGCCGCTGTTGTTGCTGCTGTTGTATGTGCGGCTGTTGTAGGTGCAGCTGTTGTAGTTGCGGCTGTTGTAGGCGCAGCTGTTGTTGGTGCTGCAGTCGTAGCTGCTGCTGTTGTAGTTGCAGCAGTTGTAACTTTAGTCGTAGTTGTTGCAGTTGTAGGTGCAGCTGTTGTAGGTGCAACTGTTGTTGTAGGTGCAGCTGTTGTAGATGCGGCTGTTGTAGGTGCAGCTGTTGTAGGTTCAGCTGTTGTCGGTGCTTCAGTTGTAGCTGCGGCTGTTGTAGTTGCGGCTGTTGTAGCTGCAGTCGTCGGTGTTGCTGTTGTAGGTGCAGCTGTTGTAGATGCAACTGTTGTTGTAGGTGCAGCTGTTGAAGGTGCAGCTGTTGTAGGTGCGGCTGTTGTTGATGCGGCTGTTGTAGGTGCAGCTGTTGTCGGTACTTCAGTTGTAGCTGCGGCTGTTGTAGTTGCTGCAGTCGTAGGTGCAGCTGTTGTCGGTGCTTCAGTTGTAGCTGCGGCTGTTGTATTTGCAGCAGTCGTAGATGCGGCTGTTGTAGGTGCAGCTGTTGTCGGTGCTTCAGTTGTAGCTGCGGCTGTTGTTGCTGCTGTTGTAGGTGCAGCCGTTGTAGGTGCAACTGTTGTTGTAGGTGCGGCTGTTGTAGGTGCGGCTGTTGTAGGTGCAGCTGTTGTAGGTGCGGCTGTTGTAGGCGCAGCCGTTGTTGGTGCTGCAGTTGTAGGTGCAACTGTTGTTGTAGGTGCGTCTGTTGTAGATGCGGCTGTTGTAGGTGCAGCAGTTGTAGGTGCAACTGTTGTTGTAGGTGCGTCTGTTGTAGATGCGGCTGTTGTAGGTGCAACTGTTGTAGGTGCGGCTGTTGTAGGTGCAACTGTTGTTGTAGGTCCTGCAGTCGTAGGTGCGGCTGTTGTAGGTAGAACTGTTGTTGTAAGTGCAATGGTTTTCAACGTTGGAGGAATGGTTGTCGTCGTTGGAGGAATGGTTGTAGTCGTTGGTGGAATGGTTGTGGTCGTAGGTGGAATGGTTGTCGTCGTTGGTGGAATGGTTGTGGTCGTTGGAGGAATGGTTGTTGTCGTTGGTGGAATGGTTGTAGGTGCAACTGTTGTTGTAGGTGCGTCTGTTGTAGATGCGTCTGTTGTAGATGCGGCTGTTGTAGGTGCAACTGTTGTTGTAGGTCCTGCAGTCGTAGGTGCGGCTGTTGTAGGTGCAACTGTTGTTGTAGGTCCTGCAGTCGTAGGTGCGGCTGTTGTAGGTGCAACTGTTGTTGTAAGTGCAATGGTTGTCGTCGTTGGGCGAATGGTTGTCGTCGTTGGAGGAATGGTTGTAGTCGTTGGTGGAATGGTTGTGGTCGTAGGTGGAATGGTTGTCGTCGTAGGTGGAATGGTTGTCGTCGTTGGTGGAATGGTTGTGGTCGTTGGAGGAATGGTTGTCGTCGTTGGTGGAATGGTTGTAGGTGCAATTGTTGTTGTAGGTTCGTCTGTTGTAGATGCGGCTGTTGTAGGTGCAACTGTTGTTGTAGGTCCTGCAGTCGTAGGTGCGGCTGTTGTAGGTGCAACTGTTGTTGTAAGTGCAATGGTTGTCGTCGTTGGACGAATGGTTGTTGTCGTTGGAGGAATGGTTGTCGTCGTTGGTGGAATGGTTGTAGGTGCAACTGTTGTTGTAGATTCGTCTGTTGTAGATGCGGCTGTTGTAGGTGCAACTGTTGTTGTAGGTCCTGCAGTCGTAGGTGCGGCTGTTGTAGGTGCAACTGTTGTTGTAAGTGCAATGGTTGTCGTCGTTGGACGAATGGTTGTCGTCGTTGGAGGAATGGTTGTAGTCGTTGGTGGAATGGTTGTGGTCGTAGGTGGAATGGTTGTCGTCGTAGGTGGAATGGTTGTCGTCGTTGGTGGAATGGTTGTGGTCATTGGAGGAATGGTTGTCCTCGTTGGTGGAATGGTTGTAGGTGCAACTGTTGTTGTAGGTGCGTCTGTTGTAGATGCGGCTGTTGTAGGTGCAACTGTTGTTGTAGGTCCTGCAGTCGTAGGTGCGGCTGTTGTAGGTGCAACTGTTGTAAGTGCAATGGTTGTCGTCGTTGGAGGAATGGTTGTCGTCGTTGGAGGAATGGTTGTGGTCGTTGGTGGAATGGTTGTGGTCGTAGGTGGAATGGTTGTCGTCGTTGGTGGAATGGTTGTGGTCGTAGGTGGAATGGTTGTCGTCGTTGGTTGAATGGTTGTAAGTGCAACTGTTGTTGTAGGTGCGTCTGTTGTAGATGCAGCTGTTGTAGGTGCAACTGTTGTAGGTGCGGCTGTTGTAGCTGCAACTGTTGTTGTAGGTCCTGAAGTCGTAGGTGCGGCTGTTGTAGGTGCAGCTGTTGTTGTAGGTGCAGCTGTTGTAGGTGCGGCAGTTGTTGTAGGTGCGGCTGTTGTAGATGCGGTTGTTGTAGGTGCAGCTGTTGTCGGTACTTCAGTTGTAGCTGCGGCTGTTGTAGTTGCTGCAGTCGTAGGTGCAGCTATTGTCGGTGCTTCAGTTGTAGCTGCGGCTGTTGTATTTGCAGCAGTCGTAGATGCGGCTGTTGTAGGTGCAGCTGTTGTCGGTGCTTCAGTTGTAGCTGCGGCTGTTGTTGCTGCTGTTGTAGGTGCAGCCGTTGTAGGTGCAACTGTTGTTGTAGGTGCGGCTGTTGTAGGTGCGGCTGTTGTAGGTGCAGCTGTTGTAGTTGCGGCTGTTGTAGGTGCAGCTGTTGTAGGTGCGGCTGTTGTAGGCGCAGCCGTTGTTGGTGCTGCAGTCGTAGGTGCAGCAGTCGTAGCTGCCGCTGTTGCTGCTGTTGTAGGTGCAGCTGTTGTAGGTGCAGCTGTTGTAGTTGCAGCAGTTGTAACTGCAGTCGTCGGTGTTGCTGTTGTAGGTGCAGCAGTTGTAGGTGCAGTCGTCGGTGTTGCAGTTGTAGGTGCAGCTGTTGTAGATGCAACTGTTGTTGTAGGTGCAGCTGTTGTAGGTGCGGCTGTTGTAGATGCGGCTGTTGTAGGTGCAGCTGTTGTCGGTGCTTCAGTTGTAGCTGCGGCTGTTGTAGTTGCTGCAGTCGTAGGTGCAGCAGTTGTAGGTGCAGCAGTTGTAGGTGCAACTGTTGTTGTAGGTGCGTCTGTTGTAGATGCGGCTGTTGTAGGTGCAACTGTTGTAGGTGCGGCTGTTGTAGGTGCAACTGTTGTTGTAGGTCCTGCAGTCGTAGGTGCGGCTGTTGTAGGTGCAACTGTTGTTGTAAGTGCAATGGTTTTCGTCGTTGGAGGAATGGTTGTCGTCGTTGGAGGAATGGTTGTAGTCGTTGGTGGAATGGTTGTGGTCGTAGGTGGAATGGTTGTCGTCGTAGGTGGAATGGTTGTCGTCGTTGGTGGAATGGTTGTGGTCGTAGGTGGAATGGTTGTCGTCGTTGGTTGAATGGTTGTAGGTGCAACTGTTGTTGTAGGTGCGTCTGTTGAAGATGCGGCTGTTGTAGGTGCAACTGTTGTCGTAGCTGCCGCTGTTGTTGCTGCTGTTGTATGTGCGGCTGTTGTAGGTGCAGCTGTTGTAGTTGCGGCTGTTGTAGGTGCAGCTGTTGTTGGTGCTGCAGTCGTAGCTGCTGCTGTTGTAGTTGCAGCAGTCGTAACTTTAGTCGTAGTTGTTGCAGTTGTAGGTGCAGCTGTTGTAGGTGCAACTGTTGTTGTAGGTGCAGCTGTTGTAGATGCGGCTGTTGTAGGTGCAGCTGTTGTAGGTGCAGCTGTTGTCGGTGCTTCAGTTGTAGCTGCGGCTGTTGTAGTTGCTGCAGTCGTAGGTGCAGCTGTTGTAGCTGCAGTCGTCGGTGTTGCTGTTGTAGGTGCAGCTGTTGTAGATGCAACTGTTGTTGTAGGTGCAGCTGTTGTAGGTGCGGCTGTTGTAGATGCGGCTGTTGTAGGTGCAGCTGTTGTCGGTGCTTCAGTTGTAGCTGCGGCTGTTGTAGTTGCTGCAGTCGTAGGTGCGGCTGTTGTAGGTGCAGCTGTTGTAGGTGCGGCTGTTGTAGGCGCAGCCGTTGTTGGTGCTGCAGTCATAGGTGCAGCAGTCGTAGCTGCCGCTGTTGCTGCTGTTGTAGGTGCAGCTGTTGTAGGTGCAGCTGTTGTAGTTGCAGCAGTTGTAACTGCAGTCGTCGGTGTTGCTGTTGTAGGTGCAGCAGTTGTAGGTGCAGTCGTCGGTGTTGCAGTTGTAGGTGCAGCTGTTGTAGATGCAACTGTTGTTGTAGGTGCAGCTGTTGTAGGTGCGGCTGTTGTAGATGCGGCTGTTGTAGGTGCAGCTGTTGTCGGTGCTTCAGTTGTAGCTGCGGCTGTTGTAGTTGCTGCAGTCGTAGGTGCAGCAGTTGTAGGTGCAGCAGTTGTAGGTGCAACTGTTGTAGGTGCGGCTGTTGTAGGTGCAACTGTTGTTGTAGGTCCTGCAGTCGTAGGTGCGGCTGTTGTAGGTGCAACTGTTGTTGTAAGTGCAATGGTTTTCGTCGTTGGAGGAATGGTTGTCGTCGTTTGAGGAATGGTTGTAGTCGTTGGTGGAATGGTTGTGGTCGTAGGTGGAATGGTTGTCGTCGTAGGTGGAATGGTTGTTGTCGTTGGTGGAATGGTTGTGGTCGTTGGAGGAATGGTTGTTGTCGTTGGTGGAATGGTTGTAGGTGCAACTGTTGTTGTAGGTGCGTCTGTTGTAGATGCGGCTGTTGTAGATGCGGCTGTTGTAGGTGCAACTGTTGTTGTAGGTCCTGCAGTCGTAGGTGCGGCTGTTGTAGGTGCAACTGTTGTTGTAGGTCCTGCAGTCGTAGGTGCGGCTGTTGTAGGTGCAACTGTTGTTGTAAGTGCAATGGTTGTCGTCGTTGGACGAATGGTTGTCGTCGTTGGAGGAATGGTTGTAGTCGTTGGTGGAATGGTTGTGGTCGTAGGTGGAATGGTTGTCGTCGTAGGTGGAATGGTTGTCGTCGTTGGTGGAATGGTTGTGGTCGTTGGAGGAATGGTTGTGGTCGTTGGTGGAATGGTTGTGGTTGTAGGTGGAATGGTTGTCGTCGTTGGTTGAATGGTTGTAGGTGCAACTGTTGTTGTAGGTGCGTCTGTTGTAGATGCGGCTGTTGTAGGTGCAACTGTTGTAGGTGCGGCTGTTGTAGCTGCAACTGTTGTTGTAGGTCCTGAAGTCGTAGGTGCGGCTGTTGTAGGTGCAGCTGTTGTAGGTGCGGCAGTTGTTGTAGGTGCAGCTGTTGTAGGTGCGGGTGTTGTAGGTGCAGCTGTTGTCGATGCTGCAGTTGTAATAATAGCTGTTGTAGGTGCAGCAGTTGTAGGTGTGGCTGTTGTAGGTGTGGCTGTTGTAGGCAAAGCTGTTGTTGGTGCTGCAGTCGTAGGTGCGGCTGTTGTAGTTGCTGCAGTCGTAGCTTCGGCTGTTGTAGTTGCAGCAGTCGTAGCTGAAGTCGTAGGTGTTGCAGTTGTAGTTGCAGCTGTTGTAGGTGCGGCTGTTGTTGTAGGTGCAGCTGTTGTAGGTGCGGATGTTGTAGGTGCATCTGTTGAAGGTGCGGCTGTTGAAGGTGCGGCTGTTGTAGGCGCAGCTGTTTTAGGTGCAGCTGTTGTCAGTGCTTCAGTTGTAGATGCGGCTGTTGTAGTTGCAGCAGTCGTAGTTGCAGCAGTCGTAGGTGCTGCAGTCGTAGCTGCGGCAGTCGTAGCTGCCGCTGTTGTTGCTGCTGTTGTATGTGCGGCTGTTGTAGGTGCAGCTGTTGTAGTTGCGGCTGTTGTAGGTGCAGCTGTTGTTGGTGCTGCAGTCGTAGCTGCTGCTGTTGTAGTTGCAGCAGTCGTAACTTTAGTCGTAGTTGTTGCAGTTGTAGGTGCAGCTGTTGTAGGTGCAACTGTTGTTGTAGGTGCAGCTGTTGTAGATGCGGCTGTTGTAGGTGCAGCTGTTGTAGGTGCAGCTGTTGTCGGTGCTTCAGTTGTAGCTGCGGCTGTTGTAGTTGCTGCAGTCGTAGGTGCTGCTGTTGTAGCTGCAGTCGTCGGTGTTGCTGTTGTAGGTGCAGCTGTTGTAGATGCAACTGTTGTTGTAGGTGCAGCTGTTGTAGGTGCGGCTGTTGTAGATGCGGCTGTTGTAGGTGCAGCTGTTGTCGGTGCTTCAGTTGTAGCTGCGGCTGTTGTAGTTGCTGCAGTCGTAGGTGCGGCTGTTGTAGGTGCAGCTGTTGTCAGTGCTTCAGTTGTAGCTGCGGTTGTTTTAGTTGCAGTCGTAGGTGTGGCTGTTGTAGGTGCAACTGTTGTTGTAGGTGCAGCTGTTGTATGTGCGGCAGTTGTTGTAGGTGCAGCTGTTGTCGATGCTGCAGTTGTAGCAATAGCTGTTGTAAGTGCAGCAGTTGTAGGTGTGGCTGTTGTAGGCGTGGCTGTTGTAGGCAAAGCTGTTGTTGGTGCTGCAGTCGTAGGTGCGGCTGTTGTAGTTGCTGCAGTCGTAGCTTCGGCTGTTGTAGTTGCAGCAGTCAATGCTGAAGTCGTAGGTGTTGCAGTTGTAGTTGCAGCTGTTGTAGGTGCGGCTGTTGTTGTAGGTGCAGCTGTTGTAGGTGCGGCTGTTGTAGGTGCATCTGTTGAAGGTGCGGCTGTTGAAGGTGCGGCTGTTGTAGGCACGGCTGTTGTAGGTGCAGCTGTTGTCAGTGCTTCAATTGTAGATGCGGCTGTTGTAGTTGCAGCAGTCGTAATTGCAGCAGTCGTAGGTGCTGCAGTCGTAGGTGCGGCAGTCGTAGCTGCCGCTGTTGTTGCTGCTGTTGTATGTGCGGCTGTTGTAGGTGCAGCTGTTGTAGTTGCGGCTGTTGTAGGCGCAGCTGTTGTTGATGCTGCAGTCGTAGCTGCGGCTGTTGTAGTTGCTGCAGTCGTAGGTGCAGCAGTTGTAGGTGCAGCAGTTGTAGGTGCAACTGTTGTTGTAGGTGCGTCTGTTGTAGATGCGGCTGTTGTAGGTGCAACTGTTGTAGGTGCGGCTGTTGTAGGTGCAACTGTTGTTGTAGGTCCTGCAGTCGTAGGTGCGGCTGTTGTAGGTGCAACTGTTGTTGTAAGTGCAATGGTTGTCGTCGTTGGAGGAATGGTTGTCGTCGTTGGAGGAATGGTTGTAGTCGTTGGTGGAAAGGTTGTGGTCGTAGGTGGAATGGTTGTCGTCGTAGGTGGAATGGTTGTCGTCGTTGGTGGAATGGTTGTGGTCGTTGGAGGAATGGTTGTTGTCGTTGGTGGAATGGTTGTAGGTGCAACTGTTGTTGTAGGTGCGTCTGTTGTAGATGCGGCTGTTGTAGATGCAGCTGTTGTAGGTGCAACTGTTGTTGTAGGTCCTGCAGTCGTAGGTGCGGCTGTTGTAGGTTCAACTGTTGTTGTAAGTGCAATGGTTGTTGTAAGTGCAATGGTTGTCGTCGTTGAACGAATGGTTGTCGTCGTTGGAGGAATGGTTGTAGTCGTTGTTGGAATGGTTGTGGTCGTAGGTGGAATGGTTGTCGTCGTAGGTGGAATGGTTGTCGTCATTGGTGGAATGGTTGTGGTCGTTGGAGGAATGGTTGTCCTCGTTGGTGGAATGGTTGTAGGTGCAACTGTTGTTGTAGGTGCGTCTGTTGTAGATGCGGCTGTTGTAGGTGCAACTGTTGTTGTAGGTCCTGCAGTCGTAGGTGCGGCTGTTGTAGGTGCGGCTGTTGTAGGTGCAGCTGTTGTCGGTGCTTCAGTTGTAGCTGCGGCTGTTGTAGTTGCTGCAGTCGTAGGTGCGGCTGTTGTAGGTGCAGCTGTTGTAGGTGCGGCTGTTGTAGGCGCAGCCGTTGTTGGTGCTGCAGTCATAGGTGCAGCAGTCGTAGCTGCCGCTGTTGCTGCTGTTGTAGGTGCAGCTGTTGTAGGTGCAGCTGTTGTAGTTGCAGCAGTTGTAACTGCAGTCGTCGGTGTTGCTGTTGTAGGTGCAGCAGTTGTAGGTGCAGTCGTCGGTGTTGCAGTTGTAGGTGCAGCTGTTGTAGATGCAACTGTTGTTGTAGGTGCAGCTGTTGTAGGTGCGGCTGTTGTAGATGCGGCTGTTGTAGGTGCAGCTGTTGTCGGTGCTTCAGTTGTAGCTGCGGCTGTTGTAGTTGCTGCAGTCGTAGGTGCAGCAGTTGTAGGTGCAGCAGTTGTAGGTGCAACTGTTGTTGTAGGTGCGTCTGTTGTAGATGCGGCTGTTGTAGGTGCGTCTGTTGTAGATGCGGCTGTTGTAGGTGCAACTGTTGTTGTAGGTCCTGCAGTCGTAGGTGCGGCTGTTGTAGGTGCAACTGTTGTTGTAGGTCCTGCAGTCGTAGGTGCGGCTGTTGTAGGTGCAACTGTTGTTGTAAGTGCAATGGTTGTCGTCGTTGGACGAATGGTTGTCGTCGTTGGAGGAATGGTTGTAGTCGTTGGTGGAATGGTTGTGGTCGTAGGTGGAATGGTTGTCGTCGTAGGTGGAATGGTTGTCGTCGTTGGTGGAATGGTTGTGGTCGTTGGAGGAATGGTTGTGGTCGTTGGTGGAATGGTTGTGGTCGTAGGTGGAATGGTTGTCGTCGTTGGTTGAATGGTTGTAGGTGCAGCTGTTGTAGGTGCAGCTGTTGTCGGTGCTTCAGTTGTAGCTGCGGCTGTTGTAGTTGCTGCAGTCGTAGGTGCTGCTGTTGTAGCTGCAGTCGTCGGTGTTGCTGTTGTAGGTGCAGCTGTTGTAGATGCAACTGTTGTTGTAGGTGCAGCTGTTGTAGGTGCGGCTGTTGTAGATGCGGCTGTTGTAGGTGCAGCTGTTGTCGGTGCTTCAGTTGTAGCTGCGGCTGTTGTAGTTGCTGCAGTCGTAGGTGCGGCTGTTGTAGGTGCAGCTGTTGTCAGTGCTTCAGTTGTAGCTGCGGTTGTTTTAGTTGCAGTCGTAGGTGTGGCTGTTGTAGGTGCAACTGTTGTTGTAGGTGCAGCTGTTGTATGTGCGGCAGTTGTTGTAGGTGCAGCTGTTGTCGATGCTGCAGTTGTAGCAATAGCTGTTGTAAGTGCAGCAGTTGTAGGTGTGGCTGTTGTAGGCGTGGCTGTTGTAGGCAAAGCTGTTGTTGGTGCTGCAGTCGTAGGTGCGGCTGTTGTAGTTGCTGCAGTCGTAGGTTTGGCTGTTGTAGTTGCAGCAGTCAATGCTGAAGTCGTAGGTGTTGCAGTTGTAGTTGCAGCTGTTGTAGGTGCGGCTGTTGTTGTAGGTGCAGCTGTTGTAGGTGCGGCTGTTGTAGGTGCATCTGTTGAAGGTGCGGCTGTTGAAGGTGCGGCTGTTGTAGGCACGGCTGTTGTAGGTGCAGCTGTTGTCAGTGCTTCAATTGTAGATGCGGCTGTTGTAGTTGCAGCAGTCGTAATTGCAGCAGTCGTAGGTGCTGCAGTCGTAGGTGCGGCAGTCGTAGCTGCCGCTGTTGTTGCTGCTGTTGTATGTGCGGCTGTTGTAGGTGCAGCTGTTGTAGTTGCGGCTGTTGTAGGCGCAGCTGTTGTTGATGCTGCAGTCGTAGCTGCGGCTGTTGTAGTTGCTGCAGTCGTAGGTGCAGCAGTTGTAGGTGCAGCAGTTGTAGGTGCAACTGTTGTTGTAGGTGCGTCTGTTGTAGATGCGGCTGTTGTAGGTGCAACTGTTGTAGGTGCGGCTGTTGTAGGTGCAACTGTTGTTGTAGGTCCTGCAGTCGTAGGTGCGGCTGTTGTAGGTGCAACTGTTGTTGTAAGTGCAATGGTTGTCGTCGTTGGAGGAATGGTTGTCGTCGTTGGAGGAATGGTTGTAGTCGTTGGTGGAAAGGTTGTGGTCGTAGGTGGAATGGTGTTCGTCGTAGGTGGAATGGTTGTCGTCGTTGGTGGAATGGTTGTGGTCGTTGGAGGAATGGTTGTTGTCGTTGGTGGAATGGTTGTAGGTGCAACTGTTGTTGTAGGTGCGTCTGTTGTAGATGCGGCTGTTGTAGATGCGGCTGTTGTAGGTGCAACTGTTGTTGTAGGTCCTGCAGTCGTAGGTGCGGCTGTTGTAGGTTCAACTGTTGTTGTAAGTGCAATGGTTGTTGTAAGTGCAATGGTTGTCCTCGTTGAACGAATGGTTGTCGTCGTTGGAGGAATGGTTGTAGTCGTTGTTGGAATGGTTGTGGTCGTAGGTGGAATGGTTGTCGTCGTAGGTGGAATGGTTGTCGTCATTGGTGGAATGGTTGTGGTCGTTGGAGGAATGGTTGTCCTCGTTGGTGGAATGGTTGTAGGTGCAACTGTTGTTGTAGGTGCGTCTGTTGTAGATGCGGCTGTTGTAGGTGCAACTGTTGTTGTAGGTCCTGCAGTCGTAGGTGCGGCTGTTGTAGGTGCAACTGTTGTTGTAAGTGCAATGGTTGTCGTCGTTGGAGGAATGGTTGTCGTCGTTGGAGGAATGGTTGTGGTCGTTGGTGGAATGGTTGTGGTCGTAGGTGGAATGGTTGTCGTCGTTGGTGGAATGGTTGTGGTCGTAGGTGGAATGGTTGTCGTCGTTGGTTGAATGGTTGTAGGTGCAACTGTTGTTGTAGGTGCGTCTGTTGTAGATGCGGCTGTTGTAGGTGCAACTGTTGTAGGTGCGGCTGTTGTAGCTGCAACTGTTGTTGTAGGTCCTGACGTCGTAGGTGCGGCTGTTGTAGGTGCAACTGTTGTTGTAAGTGCAATGGTTGTCGTCGTTGGAGGAATGGTTGTCGTCGTTGGAGGAATGGTTGTAGTCGTTGGTGAAATGGTTGTGGTCGTAGGTGGAATGGTTGTCGTCGTTGGTGGAATAATTGTGGTCGTAGGTGGAATGGTTGTCGTCGTTGGAGGAATGGTTGTAGTCAGTGCGGCAGTTGTTGTAGGTGCAGCTGTTGTAGGTGCGGGTGTTGTAGGTGCAGCTGTTGTCGATGCTGCAGTTGTAATAATAGCTGTTGTAGGTGCAGCAGTTGTAGGTGTGGCTGTTGTAGGTGTGGCTGTTGTAGGCAAAGCTGTTGTTGGTGCTGCAGTCGTAGGTGCGGCTGTTGTAGTTGCTGCAGTCGTAGGTTCGGCTGTTGTAGTTGCAGCAGTCGTAGCTGAAGTCGTAGGTGTTGCAGTTGTAGTTGCAGCTGTTGTAGGTGCGGCTGTTGTTGTAGGTGCAGCTGTTGTAGGTGCGGATGTTGTAGGTGCATCTGTTGAAGGTGCGGCTGTTGAAGGTGCGGCTGTTGTAGGCGCAGCTGTTGTAGGTGCAGCTGTTGTCAGTGCTTCAGTTGTAGATGCGGCTGTTGTAGTTGCAGCAGTCGTAGTTGCAGCAGTCGTAGGTGCTGCAGTCGTAGGTGCGGCAGTCGTAGCTGCCGCTGTTGTTGCTGCTGTTGTATGTGCGGCTGTTCTAGGTGCAGCTGTTGTAGTTGCGGCTGTTGTAGGTGCAGCTGTTGTTGGTGCTGCAGTCGTAGCTGCTGCTGTTGTAGTTGCAGCAGTCGTAACTTTAGTCGTAGTTGTTGCAGTTGTAGGTGCAGCTGTTGTAGGTGCAACTGTTGTTGTAGGTGCAGCTGTTGTAGATGCGGCTGTTGTAGGTGCAGCTGTTGTAGGTGCAGCTGTTGTCGGTGCTTCAGTTGTAGCTGCGGCTGTTGTAGTTGCTGCAGTCGTAGGTGCTGCTGTTGTAGCTGCAGTCGTCGGTGTTACTGTTGTAGGTGCAGCTGTTGTAGATGCAACTGTTGTTGTAGGTGCAGCTGTTGTAGGTGCGGCTGTTGTAGATGCGGCTGTTGTAGGTGCAGCTGTTGTCGGTGCTTCAGTTGTCGCTGCGGCTGTTGTAGTTGCTGCAGTCGTAGGTGCAGCTGTTGTAGGTGCAGCTGTTGTCAGTGCTTCAGTTGTAGCTGCGGTTGTTTTAGTTGCAGTCGTAGGTGTGGCTGTTGTAGGTGCAACTGTTGTTGTAGGTGCAGCTGTTGTATGTGCGGCAGTTGTTGTAGGTGCAGCTGTTGTCGATGCTGCAGTTGTAGCAATAGCTGTTGTAAGTGCAGCAGTTGTAGGTGTGGCTGTTGTAGGCGTGGCTGTTGTAGGCAAAGCTGTTGTTGGTGCTGCAGTCGTAGGTGCGGCTGTTGTAGTTGCTGCAGTCGTAGGTTCGGCTGTTGTAGTTGCAGCAGTCAATGCTGAAGTCGTAGGTGTTGCAGTTGTAGTTGCAGCTGTTGTAGGTGCGGCTGTTGTTGTAGGTGCAGCTGTTGTAGGTGCGGCTGTTGTAGGTGCATCTGTTGAAGGTGCGGCTGTTGAAGGTGCGGCTGTTGTAGGCACGGCTGTTGTAGGTGCAGCTGTTGTCAGTGCTTCAATTGTAGATGCGGCTGTTGTAGTTGCAGCAGTCGTAATTGCAGCAGTCGTAGGTGCTGCAGTCGTAGGTGCGGCAGTCGTAGCTGCCGCTGTTGTTGCTGCTGTTGTATGTGCGGCTGTTGTAGGTGCAGCTGTTGTAGTTGCGGCTGTTGTAGGCGCAGCTGTTGTTGATGCTGCAGTCGTAGCTGCGGCTGTTGTAGTTGCTGCAGTCGTAGGTGCAGCAGTTGTAGGTGCAGCAGTTGTAGGTGCAACTGTTGTTGTAGGTGCGTCTGTTGTAGATGCGGCTGTTGTAGGTGCAACTGTTGTAGGTGCGGCTGTTGTAGGTGCAACTGTTGTTGTAGGTCCTGCAGTCGTAGGTGCGGCTGTTGTAGGTGCAACTGTTGTTGTAAGTGCAATGATTGTCGTCGTTGGAGGAATGGTTGTCGTCGTTGGAGGAATGGTTGTAGTCGTTGGTGGAAAGGTTGTGGTCGTAGGTGGAATGGTTGTCGTCGTAGGTGGAATGGTTGTCGTCGTTGGTGGAATGGTTGTGGTCGTTGGAGGAATGGTTGTTGTCGTTGGTGGAATGGTTGTAGGTGCAACTGTTGTTGTAGGTGCGTCTGTTGTAGATGCGGCAGTCGTAGGTGCGGCTGTTGTAGGTGCAACTGTTGTTGTAAGTGCAATGGTTGTTGTAAGTGCAATGGTTGTCGTCGTTGAACGAATGGTTGTCGTCGTTGGAGGAATGGTTGTAGTCGTTGGTGGAATGGTTGTGGTCGTAGGTGGAATGGTTGTCGTCGTAGGTGGAATGGTTGTCGTCATTGGTGGAATGGTTGTGGTCGTTGGAGGAATGGTTGTCCTCGTTGGTGGAATGGTTGTAGGTGCAACTGTTGTTGTAGGTGCGTCTGTTGTAGATGCGGCTGTTGTAGGTGCAACTGTTGTTGTAGGTCCTGCAGTCGTAGGTGCGGCTGTTGTAGGTGCAACTGTTGTTGTAAGTGCAATGGTTGTCGTCGTTGGAGGAATGGTTGTCGTCGTTGGAGGAATGGTTGTGGTCGTTGGTGGAATGGTTGTGGTCGTAGGTGGAATGGTTGTCGTCGTTGGTGGAATGGTTGTGGTCGTAGGTGGAATGGTTGTCGTCGTTGGTTGAATGGTTGTAGGTGCAACTGTTGTTGTAGGTGCGTCTGTTGTAGATGCGGCTGTTGTAGGTGCAACTGTTGTAGGTGCGGCTGTTGTAGCTGCAACTGTTGTTGTAGGTCCTGACGTCGTAGGTGCGGCTGTTGTAGGTGCAACTGTTGTTGTAAGTGCAATGGTTGTCGTCGTTGGAGGAATGGTTGTCGTCGTTGGAGGAATGGTTGTAGTCGTTGGTGAAATGGTTGTGGTCGTAGGTGGAATGGTTGTCGTCGTTGGTGGAATAATTGTGGTCGTAGGTGGAATGGTTGTCGTCGTTGGAGGAATGGTTGTAGTCGTTGGTGGAATGGTTGTCGTCGTTGGTGAAATGGTTGTGGTCGTAGGTGGAATGGTTGTCGTCGTTGCTGGAATGGTTGTGGTCGTAGGTGGAATGGTTGTCGTCGTTGGTTGAAAGGTTGTGGTCGTTGGTGGAATGGTTTTGATCGTAGGTGGACTGGTTGTCGTCGTTCGAGGAATTGTTGTCGTCGTTGGTGGAATGGTTGTGGTCGTAGGAGGAATGGTTGTCGTCGTTGGTGGAATGGTTGTGGTTATAGGTGGAATGGTTGTCGTCGTTGGTGGAATGGTTGTGGTCGTAGGTGGAATGGTTGTCGTCGTTGGTTGAATGGTTGTCGTCGTTGGAGGAATTGTTGGTACGGCTGTTGTAGGTGCTACAGTCGTACCTGCAGCTGTTATCGGCGCTGCAGTTGTTGGTGCTGCAGTCGTAAGTGCGGCTGTCGTAGGTGCAGCAGTTGTAGGTGCTGCTGTTGTAGGTTCTGCAGTCGTAGCTGCGGCTTTTGTAGTTGCTGCAATCGTAGGTGCGGCTGTTGTAGTTGCAGCAGTCATAGCTGCAGTCGTCGGTGTTGCAGTTAGAGGTGCAGCTGTTGTAGATGTAACTGTTGTTGGTGCTGCAGTTGTAGCTGCGGCTGTTGTAGTTGCTGCAGGCGTAGATGCGGCTGTTGTTGGTACAACTGTCGTAGGTGCTGCAGTCGTAGGTGCTGCAGTCGTAGGTGCAACGGTCGTAGGTGCAGCAGTTGTAGGTGCAGCAGTTATAGGTGCAGCAGTTGTAGGTGCAACTGTTGTAGGTGCAACTGTTGTTGTATGTGCAGCTGTTGTCGGTGCTTCAGTTGTAATTGCGGCTGTTGTAGTTGCAGCAGTCGTAGTTGCAGCAGTCGTAGTTGTAACAGTCGTAGCTGCAGCCGTAGGTGCTTCAGTCGTAGGTGCAGCAGTCGTAGCTGCCACTGTTGTTGCTGCTGTTGTAGGTGCAGCTGTTGTAGGTGCAACTGTTGTTGTAGGTGCGGCTGTTGTAGGTGCAGCTGTTGTAGGTGCGGCTGTTGTAGGCGCAGCTGTTGTTGGTGCTGCAGTCGTAGCTGCGGCTGTTATAGTTGCAGCAGTCGTAACTGCAGTCGTAACTGCAGTCATAGTTGTTGCAGTTGTAGGTGCAGCTGTAATAGGTGCAACTGTTGTTGTAGGTGCAGCTGTTGTAGATGCGGCTGTTGTAGGTGCAGCTGTTGTCGGTGCTTCCGTTGTAGCTGCGGCTGTTGTAGTTGCTGCAATCGTAGGTGCCGCTGTTGTTGGTTTTGCTGTTGAAGGTGCAGCTGTTGTAGGTGCTTCAGTTGTAGCTGCGGCTGTTGTAGTTGCTGCAGTTGTAGATGCGGCTGTTGTAGGTGCTTTTGTTGTAGGTGCTTTTGTTGTAGGTGCAACTGTTGTAAATGCAGCTGTTGTAGGTGCAGCAGTTGTAGGTACAGCAGTTGTAGGTGCAACTGTTGTTGTAGGTGCAACTGTTGTTGTATGTGTGGCTGTTGTAGATGCGGCTGTTGTAGGTGCAGCTGTTGTCAGTGCTTCAGTTGTAGATGCGGCTGTTGTAGTTGCAGCAGTCGTAGTTGCAGCAGTCGTAGGTGCTGCAGTCGTAGGTGCGGCAGTCGTAGCTGCGGCTGTCGTAGCTGCGGCTGTTATAGTTGCAGCAGTCGTAACTGCAGTCGTAACTGCAGTCATAGTTGTTGCAGTTGTAGGTGCAGCTGTAATAGGTGCAACTGTTGTTGTAGGTGCAGCTGTTGTAGATGCGGCTGTTGTAGGTGCAGCTGTTGTCGGTGCTTCCGTTGTAGCTGCGGCTGTTGTAGTTGCTGCAATCGTAGGTGCCGCTGTTGTTGGTTTTGCTGTTGAAGGTGCAGCTGTTGTAGGTGCTTCAGTTGTAGCTGCGGCTGTTGTAGTTGCTGCAGTTGTAGATGCGGCTGTTGTAGGTGCTTTTGTTGTAGGTGCTTTAGTTGTAGGTGCAACTGTTGTAAGTGCAGCTGTTGTAGGTGCAGCAGTTGTAGGTACAGCAGTTGTAGGTGCAACTGTTGTTGTAGGTGCCGCTGTTGTTGTATGTGTGGCTGTTGTAGATGCGGCTGTTGTAGGTGCAGCTGTTGTCAGTGCTTCAGTTGTAGATGCGGCTGTTGTAGTTGCAGCAGTCGTAGTTGCAGCAGTCGTAGGTGCTGCAGTCGTAGGTGCGGCAGTCGTAGCTGCCGCTGTTGTTGCAGTTGTTGTAGGTGCAACTGTTGTTGTAGGTGCGGCTGTTGTAGGTGCAGCTGTTGTAGGTGCAGCTGTTGTAGGTGCAGCTGTTGTAGGTGCGGCTGTTGTAGGCGCAGCTGTTGTTGGTGCGGCTGTTGTAGGCGCAGCTGTTGTTGGTGCTGCAGTCTTAGCTGCTGCTGTTGTAGTTGCAGCAGTCGTAACTGCAGTCGTAGTTGTTGTAGTTGTAGGTGCAGCTGTTGTAGGTGCAACTGTTGTTGTAGGTGCAGCTGTTGTAGATGCGGCTGTTGTAGGTGCAGCTGTTGTCGGTGCTTCAGTTGTAGCTGCGGCTGTTGTAGTTGCAGCTGTCATAGTTGCAGCAGTCGTAGCTGCAGTCGTAGGTGCTGCAGCCGTATGTGCTGCAGTCGTAGTTGCAGCAGTCGTAGCTGCAGTCGTCGGTGTTGCAGTTGTAGGTGCAGCTGTTGTAGGTGCAACTGTTGTTGTCGGTTCCGCTGTTGTAGGTGCCGCTGTTGTAGGTGACGCTGTTGGTGCCGCTGTTGTAGGTGCAGCTGTTGTTGGTGCTGCTGTTGTAGGTGCAACTGTTGTCGGTGCAACTGTTGTAGTTGCTGCAGTCGTACCTGCAGCTGTTGTCGGCGCTGCAGTTGTTGGTGCTGCAGTTGTAAGTGCAGCTGTTGTAGGTGTTGCTGTTGTAGGTGCTGCAGTCGCAGGTGCGGCAGTGAAACAAATCATTAGTTTGACAAACATTTGTGCAACTTTTGACATTTTTGATCAAGTAGCACTCATTATTGCTTACATGAGACATTCACAGTGATTGAGCTGGTTTCAATGTCAAAGTCTGTGACGTTTGGAGCTGCTTCGATCAATACTTCTCTAATCTCAGTTTCACTAGGAGTAGATGTCATGTTAAAGGTAACCTCCAACTCGTTGATGACTGATCCCGGGCTGCAGAAGGAGAAACAAAAAATTGAGTTTGATGTGTTGGATTTAAGCCACTTACCCTGAATTGTAACAATTGTAAAACTGTATCTCTCAACATAATACCTGAATCGCATCACTTTCATGGAGCGATAGGAGGAACGGAATCTATCTTCGAACACAGGATCAAGCTGCAGAAACAAATAAAGTTGTATTTAAACGACTAGTGTGTAGGTTTGCGGGGGATCTATCAGCAGAGATGAAGTAAGACAATCTATATATGGATGACCTTTCTAAAAAGTTAAAAGAGTGTAAGACAGGCTGTATGGTGGGGGAAAGTCTTATTAACCATCTGATGTACGCTGATGACTTAGTGGTCCTGGCTCCTTATGGCGCTGGTTTACAGCAATTGCTCAGAGTCTGCTCACGGTATGGCGTACAGTATGACATCAAATTCAACTTTAAAAAGAGTGTTATCGTGATTGCTAAAACCAAGGAGGATCAGAAGCTACATTTTCCCTCGTTTTTTATGGGAGGCCAAGAGCTAAATGTGTTGCATAAAATTAAATATTTGGGTCACATCATCAGGAATGACCTAAGTGATGATGACGATGTGCAGCGGCAGTGTTGTAGCTTGTATGCACAAGCTAATATGCTGGCACATAAATTTCACATGTGTACAGAAGATGTTAAAACAGCTCTCTTCAGAGCCTACTGTACTCCACTGTATACAGCCCACCTGTGGTGCAGCTTTAGTAAAGCCAAAATGAAGAAGATTCAGGTGGCATTTAATGATGCTTTTAGAATCTTGCTCAAGCTTCCAAGGTGGACAAGTGCTAGTCATATGTTTGTGAGTCGTAATGTTCCCACCTTCCATGCTGTGTTGAGGAATTTCATTTACAAATTTAAATGTCGATTAAATGACTCAGAAAATGTAATTATAAAGGCCTTAACTGATCCAACACAAAGTGACACACAGTATTCTTCTTGTTTCTGGAAACATTGGAACAAATGTCTGTATGTGTTTAACAATGAGTTACTTTTTTTAACTGCAATGATTACACCTGTTTCTTGGTGTCCTCATATTGTATTGTATATTGTTGTTGTATTTGTGTTTTTTATATGGACTGATGAGTCTGAAATAAAAGTTGAATTATACATGCATAACTATGTTTAATGAGTTTTGTCTAAAATCAGCTGTCACAAATAATCTAACTAAGAATTAGTTTTTGTTGGCTTAGAATGAGCCCTTCATGCCTATATAGGGAATGGATCCTCCCTGCAGAGTTTGCCGTGTTACAACACAGTGTTTATACAGTAGCCCAGAAAGGACAAATCAAGTGTTCTTAAATTCTGTGAATAAATAATTCAGTAGTTGAACCAGCAGGTTTTATTTGAAGTGTGAGACTTACCTGTTTCGTTATCAATGTAGCTCGGTTTTTGAAAGCTTGAGATGATTTATTCTTCAAATCAGGTGTAAATGTGAATTGCAAAGATCTGAAGGTCACGACAGTTAATGTGAATGCTACAGTTGTAGGTGTGACAGTTGTCATTTCTGAAGTCGTATGTGCGTCTGTTGTCGGTGCTGCAGTTGTAGATGCTGCAGTCGTAACTGCGGCTGTTGTAGGTGCTACTGTTGTAGGTGCTACTGTTGTAGGTGCAGCTGTTGTAGGTGCAACTGTTGTTGTAGGTGCTGCAGTCATAGGTTCATCTGTTGTAGGTGCAGCATTTGTAGGTGCGGCTGTCGTAGGTGCAGCTGTTGTAGTTGCGGCAGTCATAGGTGCCACTGTTGTTGGTGCAACTGTTGTTGTAGGTGCGGCTGTTGTAGGTGCAACTGTTGTTGTAGATGCTGATGTTGTAGATGCAGCTGATGTAGGAGCAGCTGTTTGTGGTGCAGTCGTAGCTGCGGCTGTTGTAGTTGCTGCAGTCGTAGGTGCAACTGTTGTTGTAGGTGCAGCTGTTGTAGGCGCAGCTGTTGTTGGTGCGGCTGTTGTTGCTGCAGTCGTAGGTGCGGCTGTTGTCGTAGGTGCAGTTGTAGTTGCTGCAGTCGTAGGTGCGGCTGTTGTAAATGCCGCTGTTGTTGGTGCAGCTGTTGTAGGTGCAACTGTTGTTGTAGGTGCAGCTGTTGTAGGCGCAGCAGTTGTTGGTGAGGCTGTTGTTGCTGAAGTCGTAGGTGCGGCTGTTGTAGTTGCAGCAGTCGTAGGTGAGGCAGGCGTAGGTACGGCTGTTGTAGGTGCTACAGTCGTACCTGCAGCTGTTGTCGGCGCTGCAGTTGTCGGTGCTGCACTCGTAAGTGCTGCAGTTGTAGCTGCGGCTGTTGTAGTTGCTGCAGTCGTAGGTGCGGCTGTTATAGGTGCCGCTGTTGTTGGTGCCGCTGTTGTAGGTGCAGCTGTTGTAGGTGTGGCTGTTGTAGGCGCAGCTGTTGTTGGTGCGGCTGTTGTTGTTGCTGCAGTCGTAGGTGCTGTTGTTGTTGGTACGGCTGTTGTAGGTGCTAAAGTCGTACCTGCTGCTGTTGTGGGTGCTGCTGTTGTAGGTGCTGTTGTTGTAGGTGCAGCTGTTGTTGTAGATGCTGCTGTTGTAGGGGCAGCTGTTGTCGGTGCTGCAGTTGTAGCTGCGGCCGTTGTAGTTGCAGCAGTTGTAGGTGCCGCTGTTGTTGGTGCTGATGTTGTAGGTGCAACTGTTGTTGGTGCGGCTGTTGTTGGAGCTGCAGTCGTAGGTGTTGCTGTTGTAGGTGCAGCTGTTTTTGTAGGTGCATCTGTTGTAGATTTGGCTGTTGTAGGTGCAGCTGTTGTCGGTGCTTTAGTTGTAGCTGCGGCTGTTGTAGTTGCTGCAGTCGTAGGTGCGACTGTTGTAGTTGCAGCGTTAGTAGGTGCAGCTGTTGTTGGTACGGTTGTTGTAGATGCTACAGTCGTACCTGCAGCTGTTGTCGGCACTGCAGTTGTAGGTGCTGCAGTTGTAAGTGCGGCTGTTGTAGTTGAAGCAGTCGTAGGTGCTGTTGTTGTTGGTACGGCTGTTGTAGGTGCTACAGTCGTACCTGCTGCTGTCGTAGGTGCAGGTGTTGAGTGTGCTTCAGTTGTAGCTGGGGGTGTTGTAGTTGCTGCAGTCGTAGGTGTGGCTGTTTTAGGTGCAACTGTCGTAAGTGCTGCAGTCGTAGGTGCTGTAGTCGTAGGTGCAGCTGTTGTCGGTGCTGCAGTTGTAGCTGCGGCTGATGTAGTTGCTGCAGTCGTAAGTGCGGCTGTTGTAGGTGCCGCTGTTGTTGGTGCAGCTGTTGTAGGTGAAACTGTTGTTGTAGGTGCAGCTGTTGTAGGTGTGGCTGTTGTAGGCGCAGCTGTTGTTGGTGCAGCTGTTGTAGGTGAAACTGTTGTTGTAGGTGCAGCTGTTGTAGGTGTGGCTGTTGTAGGCGCAGCTGTTGTTGGTTCGGCTGTTGTTGCAGTCGTAGGTACGGCTGTTGTAGGTACTACAGTCGTACCTGCAGCTGTTGTCAGCGCTGCAGTTGTCGGTGCTGCACTCGTAAGTGCTGCAGTTGTAGCTACGGCTGTTGTAGTTGCTGCAGTCATAGGTGCGGCTGTTGTAGGTGCGGCTGTTGTAGTTGCGGCTGTTGTTGGTGCGGCTGTTGTTGTTGCTGCAGTCGTAGGTGCTGTTGATGTTCGTACGGCTGTTGTAGGTGCTACAGTCGTACCTGCAGCTGTTGTCGGCGCTGCAGTTGTTGGTGCGGCTGTTGTAGGTGCAGCTGTTGTAGGTGCTGTTGTTGTAGGTGCTGTTGTTGTAGGTGCAGCTGTTGTCGGTGCAACTGTTCTAGGTGCAACTGTTGTTGTAGATGCAGCTGTTGTTGGTGCAACTGTTGTTGTAGGTGTGGCTGTTGTAGGTGCAACTGTTTGTGCTGCAGTCGTAGCTGCGGCTGTTGTAGTTGCTGCAGTCGTAGGTGCGGCTGTTGTAGTTGCAGCAGTCGTAGGTGCGGCTGTTGTTGGTACGGTTGTTGTAGGTGCTGCAGTCGTAGGTACGGCTGTTGTAGTTGCAGCAGTCGTAGGTGCCGCTGTTGTTGGTACGGCTGTTGTAGGTGCTGCAGTCGTAGGTGCGGCTGTTGTAGTTGCAGCAGTCGTAGGTGCCTCTGTTGTTGATACAGCTGTTGTAGGTGCTACAGTCGTACCTGCAGCTGTTGTCGGCGCTGCAGTTGTTGGTGCTGCAGTCGTAAGTGCGGCTGTTGTAGTTGTTGCAGTCGTAGATGCTGCTGTTGTAGTTGCTGCAGTTGTAAGTGCGGCTGTTGTAGGTGCGGCTGTTGTTGGTACGGCTGTTGTTGTTGGTACGGCTGTTGTAGGTGCTACAGTAGTACCTGCAGCTGTTGTCGGCGCTGCAGTTGTTGTCGGAGCTGCAGTCGTAAGTGCTGCAGTTGTAGCTGCAGCTGTTGTAGGTGCAGCTGTTGTTGGTTCGGCTGTTGTTGTTGCTGCAGTCGTAGGTGCTGTTGTTGTTGGTACGGCTGTTGTAGGTGCTACAGTCGTACCTGCAGCTGTTGTGGGCGCTGCAGTTGTCGGTGCTGCTGTTGTAGTTGCTGCAGTCGTAGGTGCGGCTGTTGTTGGTACGGCTGTTGTAGGTGCGACAGTCGTACCTGCAGCTGTTGTCGGTGCTGCAGTTGTAAGTGCGGCTATTGTAGGTGCTGCTGTTGTAGGTGCAGCTGTTGTAGGTGCTGTTGTTGTAGATGCAACTGTTGTTGTAGATGCTGCTGTTGTAGGTGCTGCTGTTGTAGGGGCAGCTGTTGTCGGTGCTGCAGTTGTAGCTGCGGCCGTTGTAGGTGCAGCAGTTGTAGGTGCCGCTGTTGTTGTTGCTGCAGTCGTAGGTGCTGTTGTTGTTGGTACGGCTGTTGTAGGTGCTACAGTCGTACCTGCAGCTGTTGTGCGCCCTGCTGTTGTAGGTGCTGCTGTTGTAGGGGCAGCTGTTGTAGGTGCTGTTGTTGTAGAAGCAACTGTTGTTGTAGATGATGCTGTTGTAGGTGCTGCTGTTGTAAGGGCAGCTGTTGTCGGTGCTGCAGTTGTAGCTGCGGCCGTTGTAGGTTCAGCAGTTGTAGGTGCTGCTGTTGTTGGTGCTGCTGTTGTAGGTGCAACTGTTGTAGCTGCAGTAGTAGGTGTTGCTGTTGTAGGTGCAGCTGTTGTAGGTGCAACTGTTGTAGGTGCAACTGTTGTAGATGCGGCTGTTGTAGGTGCCGCTGTTGTAGGTGCTGCAGTCGTAGGTGCGGCTGTTGTAGTTGCAGCAGTCGTATGTGCCTCTGTTGTTGGTACAGCTGTTGTAGGTGCTACAGTCGTACCTGCAGCTGTTGTCGTCGCTGCAGTTGTTGGTGCTGCAGTCGTAAGTGCGGCTGTTGTAGTTGTTGCAGTCGTAGATGCTGCTGTTGTAGTTGCTGCAGTTGTAAGTGCGACTGTTGTAGGTGCGGCTGTTGTAGGTGCAACTGTTGTTGTAGATGCTGCTGTTGTAGCTGCCGCTGTTGTTGGTGCAGCTGTTGTAGGTGCTGTTGTTGTAGATGCAACTGTTGTTGTAGATGCTGCTGTTGTAGGTGCTGCTGTTGTAGGGGCAGCTGTTGTCGGTGCTGCAGTTGTAGCTGCGGCCGTTGTCGGTGCTGCAGTTGTAAGTGCGGCTATTGTAGGTGCTGCTGTTGTAGGTGCAGCTGTTGTAGGTGCTGTTGTTGTAGATGCAACTGTTGTTGTAGATGCTGCTGTTGTAGGTGCTGCTGTTGTAGGGGCAGCTGTTGTCGGTGCTGCAGTTGTAGCTGCGGCCGTTGTAGGTGCAGCAGTTGTAGGTGCCGCTGTTGTTGTTGCTGCAGTCGTAGGTGCTGTTGTTGTTGGTACGGCTGTTGTAGGTGCTACAGTCGTACCTGCAGCTGTTGTGCGCGCTGCAGTTGTCGGTGCTGCTGTTGTAGTTTCTGCAGTGGTAGGTGCGGCTGTTGTAGTTGCACCAGTCGTAGGTGCCGCTGTTGTTGGTATGGCTGTTGTAGGTGCGACAGTCGTACCTGCTGCTGTTGTAGGTGCAGCTGTTGTAGGTGCTGTTGTTGGAGATGCAACTGTTGTTGTAGATGCTGCTGTTGTAGGTGCTGCTGTTGTAGGGGCAGCTGTTGTAGGTGCTGTTGTTGTAGAAGCAACTGTTGTTGTAGATGCTGCTGTTGTAGGTGCAGCTGTTGTAAGGGCAGCTGTTGTCGGTGCTGCAGTTGTAGCTGCGGCCGTTGTAGGTTCAGCAGTTGTAGGTGCTGCTGTTGTTGGTGCTGCTGTTGTAGGTGCAACTGTTGTAGCTGCAGTAGTAGGTGTTGCTGTTGTAGGTGCAGCTGTTGTAGGTGCAACTGTTGTAGGTGCAGCTGTTGTAGATGCAGCTGTTGTAGGTGCCGCTGTTGTAGGTGCTGCAGTCGTAGGTGCGGCTGTTGTAGTTGCAGCAGTCGTATGTGCCTCTGTTGTTGGTACAGCTGTTGTAGGTGCTACAGTCGTACCTGCAGCTGTTGTCGTCGCTGCAGTTGTTGGTGCTGCAGTCGTAAGTGCGGTTGTTGTAGTTGTTGCAGTCGTAGATGCTGCTGTTGTAGTTGCTGCAGTTGTAAGTGCGACTGTTGTAGGTGCGGCTGTTGTAGGTGCAACTGTTGTTGTAGATGCTGCTGTTGTAGGTGCAACTGTTGTAGCTGCAACTGTTGTAGCTGCAGTCGTAGGTGTTGCTGTTGTAGGTGCAGCTGTTGTTGTAGGTGCAGGTGTTGTCGGTGCTGCAGTTGTAGCTGCGGCTGTTGTAGTTGCTGCAGTCGTAGGTGCGGCTGTTGTAGGTGCCGCTGTTGTTGGTGCCGCTGTTGTTGGTGTAGCTGTTGTAGGTGCAGCTGTTGTAGGTGCAGCTGTTGTAGGTGCTGTTGTTGTAGGTGCAGCTGTTGTAGGTGCGGGTGTTGTTGTTGCTGCAGTCATAGGTGCTGTTGTTGTTGGTACGGCTGTTGTAGGTGCTACAGTAGTACCTGCAGCTGTTGTCGGCGCTGCAGTTGTTGTCGGAGCTGCAGTCGTAAGTGCTGCAGTTGTAGCTGCAGCTGTTGTAGGTGCAGCTGTTGTTGGTTCGGCTGTTGTTGTTGCTGCAGTCGTAGGTGCTGTTGTTGTTGGTACGGCTGTTGTAGGTGCTACAGTCGTACCTGCAGCTGTTGTGGGCGCTGCAGTTGTCGGTGCTGCTGTTGTAGTTGCTGCAGTCGTAGGTGCGGCTGTTGTTGGTATGGCTGTTGTAGGTGCGACAGTCGTACCTGCAGCTGTTGTCGGTGTTGCAGTTGTAAGTGCGGCTATTGTAGGTAATGCTGTTGTAGGTGCAGCTGTTGTAGGTGCTGTTGTTGTAGATGCAACTGTTGTTGTAGATGCTGCTGTTGTAGATGCTGCTGTTGTAGGTGCTGCTGTTGTAGGGGCAGCTGTTGTCGGTGCTGCAGTTGTAGCTGCGGCCGTTGTAGGTGCAGCAGGTGTAGGTGCCGCTGTTGTTGTTGCTGCAGTCGTAGGTGCTGTTGTTGTTGGTACGGCTGTTGTAGGTGCTACAGTCGTACCTGCAGCTGTTGTGCGCGCTGCAGTTGTCGGTGCTGCTGTTGTAGTTTCTGCAGTCGTAGGTGCGGCTGTTGTAGTTGCACCAGTCGTAGGTGCCGCTGTTGTTGGTATGGCTGTTGTAGGTGCGACAGTCGTACCTGCTGCTGTTGTAGGTGCAGCTGTTGTAGGTGTTGTTGTTGTAGATGCAACTGTTGTTGTAGATGCTGCTGTTGTAGGTGCTGCTGTTGTAGGGGCAGCTGTTGTAGGTGCTGTTGTTGTAGAAGCAACTGTTGTTGTAGATGCTGCTGTTGTAGGTGCTGCTGTTGTAAGGGCAGCTGTTGTCGGTGCTGCAGTTGTAGCTGCGGCCGTTGTAGGTTCAGCAGTTGTAGGTGCTGCTGTTGTTGGTGCTGCTGTTGTAGGTGCAACTGTTGTAGCTGCAGTAGTAGGTGTTGCTGTTGTAGGTGCAGCTGTTGTAGGTGCAACTGTTGTAGGTGCAACTGTTGTAGATGCGGCTGTTGTAGGTGCCGCTGTTGTAGGTGCTGCAGTCATAGGTGCGGCTGTTGTAGTTGCAGCAGTTGTATGTGCCTCTGTTGTTGGTACAGCTGTTGTAGGTGCTACAGTCGTACCTGCAGCTGTTGTCGTCGCTGCAGTTGTTGGTGCTGCAGTCGTAAGTGCGGCTGTTGTAGTTGTTGCAGTCGTAGATGCTGCTGTTGTAGTTGCTGCAGTTGTAAGTGCGACTGTTGTAGGTGCGGCTGTTGTAGGTGCAACTGTTGTTGTAGATGCTGCTGTTGTAGCTGCCGCCGTTGTTGGTGCAGCTGTTGTAGGTGCTGTTGTTGTAGATGAAACTGTTGTTGTAGATGCTGCTGTTGTAGGTGCTGCTGTTGTAGGGGCAGCTGTTGTCGGTGCTGCAGTTGTAGCTGCGGCCGTTGTCGGTGCTGCAGTTGTAAGTGCGGCTATTGTAGGTGCTGCTGTTGTAGGTGCAGCTGTTGTAGGTGCTGTTGTTGTAGATGCAACTGTTGTTGTAGATGCTGCTGTTGTAGGTGCTGCTGTTGTAGGGGCAGCTGTTGTCGGTGCTGCAGTTGTAGCTGCGGCCGTTGTAGGTGCAGCAGTTGTAGGTGCCGCTGTTGTTGTTGCTGCAGTCGTAGGTGCTGTTGTTGTTGGTACGGCTGTTGTAGGTGCTACAGTCGTACCTGCAGCTGTTGTGCGCGCTGCAGTTGTCGGTGCTGCTGTTGTAGTTTCTGCAGTCGTAGGTGCGGCTGTTGTAGTTGCACCAGTCGTAGGTGCCGCTGTTGTTGGTATGGCTGTTGTAGGTGCGACAGTCGTACCTGCTGCTGTTGTAGGTGCAGCTGTTGTAGGTGCTGTTGTTGTAGATGCAACTGTTGTTGTAGATGCTGCTGTTGTAGTTGCTGCAGTTGTAAGTGCGACTGTTGTAGGTGCGGCTGTTGTAGGTGCAACTGTTGTTGTAGATGCTGCTGTTGTAGCTGCCGCTGTTGTTGGTGCAGCTGTTGTAGGTGCTGTTGTTGTAGATGCAACTGTTGTTGTAGATGCTGCTGTTGTAGGTGCTGCTGTTGTAGGGGCAGCTGTTGTCGGTGCTGCAGTTGTAGCTGCGGCCGTTGTCGGTGCTGCAGTTGTAAGTCCGGCTATTGTAGGTGCTGCTGTTGTAGGTGCAGCTGTTGTAGGTGCTGTTGTTGTAGATGCAACTGTTGTTGTAGATGCTGCTGTTGTAGGTGCTGCTGTTGTAGGGGCAGCTGTTGTCGGTGCTGCAGTTGTAGCTGCGGCCGTTGTAGGTGCAGCAGTTGTAGGTGCCGCTGTTGTTGTTGCTGCAGTCGTAGGTGCTGTTGTTGTTGGTACGGCTGTTGTAGGTGCTACAGTCGTACCTGCAGCTGTTGTGCGCGCTGCAGTTGTCGGTGCTGCTGTTGTAGTTTCTGCAGTCGTAGGTGCGGCTGTTGTAGTTGCACCAGTCGTAGGTGCCGCTGTTGTTGGTACGGCTGTTGTAGGTGCGACAGTCGTACCTGCTGCTGTTGTAGGTGCAGCTGTTGTAGGTGCTGTTGTTGTAGATGCAACTGTTGTTGTAGATGCTGCTGTTGTAGGTGCTGCTGTTGTAGGGGCAGCTGTTGTAGGTGCTGTTGTTGTAGAAGCAACTGTTGTTGTAGATGCTGCTGTTGTAGGTGCTGCTGTTGTAAGGGCAGCTGTTGTCGGTGCTGCAGTTGTAGCTGCGGCCGTTGTAGGTTCAGCAGTTGTAGGTACTGCTGTTGTTGGTGCTGCTGTTGTAGGTGCAACTGTTGTAGCTGCAGTAGTAGGTGTTGCTGTTGTAGGTGCTGCTGTTGTAGGTGCAACTGTTGTAGGTGCAACTGTTGTAGATGCGGCTGTTGTAGGTGCCGCTGTTGTAGGTGATGCAGTCGTAGGTGCGGCTGTTGTAGTTGCAGCAGTCGTATGTGCCTCTGTTGTTGGTACAGCTGTTGTAGGTGCTACAGTCGTACCTGCAGCTGTTGTCGTCGCTGCAGTTGTTGGTGCTGCAGTCGTAAGTGCGGCTGTTGTAGTTGTTGCAGTCGTAGATGCTGCTGTTGTAGTTGCTGCAGTTGTAAGTGCGACTGTTGTAGGTGCGGCTGTTGTAGGTGCAACTGTTGTTGTAGATGCTGCTGTTGTAGCTGCCGCTGTTGTTGGTGCAGCTGTTGTAGGTGCAGCTGTTGTTGGTGCGGCTGTTGTTGTTGCTGAAGTCGTAGGTGCTGTTGTTGTTGGTACGGCTGTTGTAGGTGCTACAGTCGTACCTGCAGCTGTTATGGGCGCTGCAGTTGCCGGTGCTGCTGTTGTAGTTGCTGCAGTCGTAGGTGCGGCTGTTGTTGTTGCACCAGTCGTAGGTGCCGCTGTTGTTGGTATGGCTGTTGTAGGTGCGACAGTCGTACCTGCAGCTGTTGTCGGTGCTGCAGTTGGTGCTTCAGTTGTAGGTGCGGCTGTTGTAGGTGCAGCTGTTGTAGGTGCAGCTGTTGTAGGTGCTGTTCTTGTAGAAGCAACTGTTGTTGTAGATGCTGCTGTTGTAGGTGCTGCTATTGTAGGGGCAGCTGTTGTCGGTGCTGCAGTTGTAGCTGCGGCCGTTGTAGGTTCAGCAGTTGTAGGTGCTGCTGTTGTTGGTGCTGCTGTTGTAGGTGCAACTGTTGTAGCTGCAGTAGTAGGTGTTGCTGTTGTAGGTGCAGCTGTTGTAGGTGCAGCTGTTGTAGGTGCAGCTGTTGTAGATGCGGCTGTTGTAGGTGCCGCTGTTGTAGGTGCTGCAGTCGTAGGTGCGGCTGTTGTATTTGCAGCAGTCGTAGGTGCCTCTGTTGTTGGTACAGCTGTTGTAGGTGCTACAGTCATACCTGCAGCTGTTGTCGGCGCTGCAGTTGTAGTTGCTGCAGTTGTAAGTGTGACTGTTGTAGGTGCAACTGTTGTTGTAGATGCTGCTGTTGTAGGTGCCGCTGTTGTTGGTGCTGCTGTTGTAGGTGCAACTGTTGTAGCTGCAGTCATAGGTGTTGCTGTTGTAGGTGCAGCTGTTGTTGTAGGTGCAGGTGTTGTCGGTGCTGCAGTTGTAGCTGCAGCTGTTGTAGTTGCTGCAGTCGTATGTGCGGCTGTTGTAGGTGCAACTGTTGTTGTAGGTGCAGCTGTTGTAGGTGCTGCAATTGTAGCTTCGGCTGTTGTAGATGCAGCAGTTGTAGGTGCCGTTATTGCAGGTGCAACTGTTGTTGTAGGTGCAGCTGTTGTTGGTTCGGCTGTTGTTGTTGCTGCAGTCGTAGGTGCTGTTGTTGTTGGTACGGCTGTTGTAGGTGCTACAGTCGTATCTGCAGCTGTTGTGGGCGCTGCAGTTGTCGGTGCTGCTGTTGTAGTTTCTGCAGTCGTAGGTGCGGCTGTTGTAGTTGCACCAGTCGTAGGTGCCGCTGTTGTTGGTATGGCTGTTGTAGGTGCGACAGTCGTACCTGCAGCTGTTGTCGGTGCTGCAGTTGTAAGTGCGGCTGTTGTAGGTGCTGCTGTTGTAGGTGCAGCTGTTGTAGGTGCTGTTGTTGTAGATGCAACTGTTGTTGTAGATGCTGCTGTTGTAGGTGCTGCTGTTGTAGGGGCAGCTGTTGTCGGTGCTGCAGTTGTAGCTGCGGCCGTTGTAGGTGCAGCAGTTGTAGGTGCCGCTGTTGTTGGTGCTGCTGTTGTAGGTGCAACTGTTGTAGCTGCAGTAGTAGGTGTTGCTGTTGTAGGTGCAGCTGTTGTAGGTGCAGCTGTTGTAGATGCGGCTGTTGTAGGTGCCGCTGTTGTAGGTGCTGCAGTCGTAGGTGCGGCTGATGTAGTTGCAGCAGTCGTAGGTGCCTCTGTTGTTGGTACAGCTGTTGTAGGTGCAACTGTCGTAGCTCCAGTTGTAGGTGTTGCTGTTGTAGGTGCAGCTGTTGCATGTGAAACTGTTGTTGTAGGTGCAGCTGTTGTTGGTGTGGCTGTTGTAGGTGCTGCTGTTGTAGATGCGGCTGTTATATGTGCAGCTGTTGTCGGTGCTTCAGTTGTAGCTGTGGCTGTTGTTGGTGCTTCAGTTGTAGCTGCGGCTGTTGTAGTTGCTGCAGTTGTAGGTGCGGCTGTTGTAGTTGCAGCAGTCGTAGATGCCTCTGTTGTTGGTACGGCTGTTGTAGGTGCTACAGTCGTACCTGCATCTGTTGTGGGCGCTGCAGTTGTTTGTGCTGCAGTCGTAAGTTCGGCTGTTGTAGGGGCAGCAGTTGTAGCTGCTGCCGTTGTAGGTGCAACTGTCGTAGCTGCAGTCGTAGGTGTTGCTGTTGTAGGTGTTGCTGTTGCAGGTGCAACTGTTGTAGGTGCGGCTGTTGTAGGCGCGGCTGTTGTTGGTGCAGCTGTTGTTGGTG
Organism: Leptoclinus maculatus; assembly: GCA_032191485.1. Classification (NCBI taxonomy): domain Eukaryota; kingdom Metazoa; phylum Chordata; class Actinopteri; order Perciformes; family Stichaeidae; genus Leptoclinus; species Leptoclinus maculatus. The sequence goes on along the minus strand of JAVDOI010000020.1, from coordinate 8,598,665 downwards.
CTGCTGTTGTAGGTGCAACTGTTGTAGCTGCCGTTGTAGGTGTTGCTGTTGTAAATGCAACTGTTGTAGGTGCAACTGTTGTTGTAGGTTCGGCTGTTGTAGGTGCTGCTGTTGTAGATGCGGCTGTTATATGTGCAGCTGTTGTCGGTGCTTCAGTTGTAGCTGTGGCTGTTGTTGGTGCTTCAATTGTAGCTGCGGCTGTTGTAGTTGCTGCAGTCGTAGGTGCGGCTGTTGTAGTTGCAGCAGTCGTAGATGCCTCTGTTGTTGGTACGGCTGTTGTAGGTTCTACAGTCGTACCTGCAGCTGTTGTCTGCACTGCAGTTGACGGCGCTGCAGTCGTAAGTGCGGCTGTTGTAGGTGCTGCTGTTGTAGGTGCGGCTGTTGTTGGTGCCGCTGTTGTAGGTGCAGCCGTTGTAGGTGCAGCAGTTGTAGGTGCCGCTGTTGTAGGTGCCGCTGTTGTTGGTGCCGCTGTTGTAGGTGCTGTCGTTGTAGGTACGGCTGTTGTATGTGCCGCTGTTGTAGGTGCGGCTGTTGTAGGTGCGGCTGTTGTAGGTGCGGCTGTTGTAGGTGCTGTAGTTGTAGGTGCGGCTGTTGTAGGTGCGGCTGTTGTAGGTGCGGCTGTTGTAGGGGCGGCTGTTGTAGGGGCAGTCATTGTAGGTGCCGCTGTTGTAGGTCCGGCTGTTGTAGGTGCGACTGTTGTAGGTGCGGCTGTTGTAGGTGCTGCTGTTGTAGATGCGGCTGTTATATGTGCAGCTGTTGTCGGTGCTTCAGTTGTAGCTGTGGCTGTTGTTGGTGCTTCAGTTGTAGCTGCGGCTGTTGTAGTTGCTGCAGTCGTAGGTGCGGCTGTTGTAGTTGCAGCAGTCGTAGATGCCTCTGTTGTTGGTACGGCTGTTGTAGGTGCTACAGTCGTACCTGCATCTGTTGTGGGCGCTGCAGTTGTTTGTGCTGCAGTCGTAAGTTCGGCTGTTGTAGGGGCAGCAGTTGTAGCTGCTGCCGTTGTAGGTGCAACTGTCGTAGCTGCAGTCGTAGGTGTTGCTGTTGTAGGTGTTGCTGTTGCAGGTGCAACTGTTGTAGGTGCGGCTGTTGTAGGCGCGGCTGTTGTTGGTGCAGCTGTTGTTGGTGCTGCTGTTGTAGGTGCAACTGTTGTAGCTGCCGTTGTAGGTGTTGCTGTTGTAAATGCAACTGTTGTAGGTGCAACTGTTGTTGTAGGTTCGGCTGTTGTAGGTGCTGCTGTTGTAGATGCGGCTGTTATATGTGCAGCTGTTGATGGTGCTTCAGTTGTAGCTGTGGCTGTTGTTGGTGCTTCAATTGTAGCTGCGGCTGTTGTTGTTGCTGCAGTCGTAGGTGCGGCTGTTGTAGTTGCAGCAGTCGTAGATGCCTCTGTTGTTGGTACGGCTGTTGTAGGTTCTACAGTCGTACCTGCAGCTGTTGTCGGCACTGCAGTTGACGGCGCTGCAGTCGTAAGTGCGGCTGTTGTAGGTGCTGCTGTTGTAGGTGCGGCTGTTGTTGGTGCCGCTGTTGTAGGTGCAGCCGTTGTAGGTGCAGCAGTTGTAGGTGCCGCTGTTGTAGGTGCCGCTGTTGTTGGTGCCGCTGTTGTAGGTGCTGTCGTTGTTGGTGCGGCTGTTGTATGTGCCGCTGTTGTAGGTGCGGCTGTTGTAGGTGCGGCTGTTGTAGGTGCGGCTGTTGTAGGTGCTGTAGTTGTAGGTGCGGCTGTTGTAGGTGCGGCTGTTGTAGGGGCGGCTGTTGTAGGGGCAGTCATTGTAGGTGCCGCTGTTGTAGGTCCGGCTGTTGTAGGTGCGACTGTTGTAGGTGCGGCTGTTGTAGGTGCTGTCGTTGTAGGTGCGGCTGTTGTAGGTGCGGCTGTTGTAGGTGCGGCTGTTGTAGGTGCTGTCGTTGTAGGTGCGGCTGTTGTCTGTGCTGCAGTTGTAGCTGCGGCCGTTGTAGGTGCAGCAGTTGTAGGTGACGCTGTTGTTGGTGCCGCTGTTGTAGGTGCAACTGTTGTTGTAGGTGCAGCTGTTGTTGGTGATGCAGTTGTAGCTGCGGCTGTTGTAGTTGCTGTAGTCGTAGGTTCGGCTGTTGTAGTTACAGCAGTCGTAGGTGCCGCTGTTGTTGGTACGGCTGTTGTATGTGCTACAGTCGTACCTGCAGCTGTTGTAGGCGCTGCAGTTGTTTGTGCTGCAGTTGTTTGTGCTGCAGTCGTAAGTGCGGCTGTTGTAGGTGTGGCTGTTGTAGGCGCTGCAGTTGTTTGTGCTGCAGTCGTAAGTGCGGCTGTTGTAGGTGTGGCTGTTCTAGGTGCTGCTGTTGTAGGTGCAGCTGTTGTAGGTGCAGCTGTTGTAGGGGCAGCTGTTGTAGGTGCTACAGTCGTACCTGCAGCTGTTGTCTGCGCTGCAGTTGTTGGTGCTGCAGTTGTAGATGCGGCTGTTATATGTGCAGCTGTTGTCGGTGCTTCAGTTGTAGCTGTGGCTGTTGTTGGTGCTTCAGTTGTAGCTGCGGCTGTTGTAGTTGCTGCAGTCGTAGGTGCGGCTGTTGTAGTTGCAGCAGTCGTAGATGCCTCTGTTGTTGGTACGGCTGTTGTAGGTGCTACAGTCGTACCTGCATCTGTTGTGGGCGCTGCAGTTGTTTGTGCTGCAGTCGTAAGTTCGGCTGTTGTAGGGGCAGCAGTTGTAGCTGCTGCCGTTGTAGGTGCAACTGTCGTAGCTGCAGTCGTAGGTGTTGCTGTTGTAGGTGTTGCTGTTGCAGGTGCAACTGTTGTAGGTGCGGCTGTTGTAGGCGCGGCTGTTGTTGGTGCAGCTGTTGTTGGTGCTGCTGTTGTAGGTGCAACTGTTGTAGCTGCCGTTGTAGGTGTTGCTGTTGTAAATGCAACTGTTGTAGGTGCAACTGTTGTTGTAGGTTCGGCTGTTGTAGGTGCTGCTGTTGTAGATGCGGCTGTTATATGTGCAGCTGTTGTCGGTGCTTCAGTTGTAGCTGTGGCTGTTGTTGGTGCTTCAATTGTAGCTGCGGCTGTTGTAGTTGCTGCAGTCGTAGGTGCGGCTGTTGTAGTTGCAGCAGTCGTAGATGCCTCTGTTGTTGGTACGGCTGTTGTAGGTTCTACAGTCGTACCTGCAGCTGTTGTCGGCACTGCAGTTGACGGCGCTGCAGTCGTAAGTGCGGCTGTTGTAGGTGCTGCTGTTGTAGGTGCGGCTGTTGTTGGTGCCGCTGTTGTAGGTGCAGCCGTTGTAGGTGCAGCAGTTGTAGGTGCCGCTGTTGTAGGTGCCGCTGTTGTTGGTGCCGCTGTTGTAGGTGCTGTCGTTGTAGGTGCGGCTGTTGTATGTGCCGCTGTTGTAGGTCCGGCTGTTGTAGGTGCGGCTGTTGTAGGTGCGGCTGTTGTAGGTGCTGTAGTTGTAGGTGCGGCTGTTGTAGGTGCGGCTGTTGTAGGGGCGGCTGTTGTAGGGGCAGTCATTGTAGGTGCCGCTGTTGTAGGTCCGGCTGTTGTAGGTGCGACTGTTATAGGTGCGGCTGTTGTAGGTGCTGTCGTTGTAAAAAAAATTAATTAATATCAAAACACATGTTACTTTTTGCCTTCCTGAACTCAACATGATCTTCAGGTTATAATACACTGATGTTCATAAGAAACATTTGATCAGATGTCGGCAAGAACTCCACCTTAAATTAATTTTCTGTTGTTTACTACAACTTTTGTAATTGATGAAGAACCTTTAAAAGCAATGGATTTAACGTCAAACAACTTACCTATCAGAATCAGGAAAATCGATACTATCCGTCCGACATCCATCTCGTTTTCCTCTGAATCTATAAAATCAAACAATACAGTGACATTCTCAGAGCCACAGCACGTCAAAAGGTTTTGCGCTACAGTTATGACTTATTACAATATTACTTATTACAATTATTATTTTTTAAAGATATAAAGCAACCTCAGCAGCAATACAAATGTGTCTGTATATATCCTTCCCCTTGTGTTTGTATTTGAACAGATGATATTTAACTAGATTAGCAAAAATCTTACACATTGAAGTCACTCGGAATAGTGGCAATACATTTTTTGGGGCAAATGATCAAGTTCCCTTCACAAGACCTAATTTCAGTCTCCCAAAGTCAAACCAATACAAAGGCAAAAAGAGAGGTTTTCAGAATGTATTGCTAAAACTGAACCCTGCCTGAAAAATTCCACCTGTTTCTTCACACGTCACAGACAAATTGCTTCTAATATTCCATATTCAATTTCCCGTGTCTATTCTTCACAAGATCTTATCCAGGTTAGAGCTAATGGAACACGTCTACTTGCAGTACCTCAAAAAGCAAACAGGTGCAACTATCTGTGCTACTGTTTACAAGATACCAGGCTGAAATGTCTTGAGATGGAGGAAACAGCTTTGAAATAACACTTTTAATGGGGGAAAAAACTAGGATATCCCAAAGTATTACAAAAAGGTTATGTTAGTTTAACAATATCACATGTTTTTAATATGTGAAAATGATGCATCATTCAGATTGAAGCAAAAGTGATTATGAGCTTCCTAGCTACTGTATCAGTAGCAACCATGTTTGCTCCTGGTCTGATGGTGCTGACTGAAACACCACAAAAAAGGATTAAACTCCCTCCTGAAACAGAAATGCCTGAACATTTCTTAAAAATAGAATTAACATATTGGTATCTATGGTATCACAAACCTTAAATGTTATGTGACAGTCAACATTTATTTATGTCTTTGTTTTAGAACAGAATATAAGCTAATAATGTAAATCATAGATAATGCATCATAGCAAGGTACAAAACCTAATTTCAGGATGAATAATTTCAGTATAATAGCATCCTCCATTCTTTTGTCCGGGAACATTCCACCTGAATGTCGAAAGGAGTTCCACCAGTGTGAATTTACGTTAGGACAAACAGAAGAATATATATTTCTCGTGACATAGAGCGGGAGGAAATGCATAAAAAATGGTTTGTTTGCATAAACAAACCAATTGAATAAATATTGTATATATGTATGTATATGTTATCCGAGTAAATATATAAATGGATCATAGTACAATCAAAGTACAAAACAATTATATTAATTAGGACACAAAAAGAAAAGCATCTAATTTTTGGTCACTTGGTGACATCATTATGTTCCAGTAAGTATGAAATAAATTGTGAATATATTGTCTTATTTTTCTTCCAACCTCAATGTCAATAAATGAAGCAAAGTTTTTGAAATGACTAATTGTGGCATATTGTTGTAATGAAGACAAGTAAACTGCAGCTGCTCAAACAGTTTCTACAGGGTTCAATACTTTTTACGACCTTTTTAATACCACACAATGTACTTTAATAGTTGCTTCTTGATATACTGGCCAAAGTTTGGAAGTATGATAGAAAACCCGTTGGGAGAGTGCAGTGTAAAATAATTAATTATATCACATTTTTCTGTACTTCTCATTAATTCAATTAACGCAACCTGCACCTGGATAAGTGGCAAAAATAAATTGGTGGATGAACCACAGTAAAATGTATTTATTGAAGTTTATTGAAGCTTTTGCTTAAATTGGCACTTTCCCAATATGGGTCAATCAGCTTCCTAACAACTGTAGGTAGCACTAGTACAGTGTTTGCTCAATGTCTCATGGTGCTGACAAAAATGTCATGAAGAATATTAAATTGCCTCCCGAACGAGCGATCCACTCTAGCAACAAACCCTCTTTTAGTTTGTATGTACCTATGTCCTGACAGTATTATCAATAGATTTAAGAATGTACTTACCCAAAATGACGAGATATGAAATGAAAAGTAATAAATTCCCCCTCTCTTTCTGCTTTAAATGTTTTTTAACTATTTCAGTTTGTTATATTTCAGTCCAGTTCACATCTGTGATATTCCAAACCTTTTCACCTTATGTGACAGTCCACATCTATTAAGGCCTTTATATTGAAACGGAATGAAGGCTAATGACATAACTCATGTCTTTTATTAAACCCTGCCATGAAAACAAAACAAAGTGTATTCTGAATTGCAACTGTCAATCTGTCAGTGTCTTGGCTCAGTATCATGGTACACTCCCTTCTTTTGTCCTGTGAATTAGTGGTGCATTCCACCTATGACAATGTTGAAAGACGTTCTACCAGCATGACAGTAGAACAAAATTAGAAATATAGATATTAGTAACACGGTAATGGAGGGACAAAATACAAGGGAAATACAAGGGACAAAAAGCACATAAAAACATACTTAATCAATATTGTGTATTATGTTTGAAATTATTAGAGTAAATGTGTGAATACATGATACAATACAGTTAAAGTACAAAGCAATAATATATATATATATATATATATATATATATTGACCCATAAAAAAGCATCTCATCTTTATTTCCTCATAAGTCTTTAAATCACTATTTTGAATGAATTATGGCGAGCGGCATGCTCATCCTCGTTCTTCCTCGCCTGATATCAAACAGAATTGTCATCTCGTTGCACTCTGTTTCCATCTTCAGTCCGATATTGCCTCCACTCCACACTAATTTGGGTTGTGGGTTGAGGGGTTCAATTTTTGCTAACCAATCACTAGAGATCAATGTATCTGCCTAAATGCAACGTAATTTTAAGTTGACAGATATGTGTTGCCATGACAACAGATTTTGTGCCAGTGTTTTAAGAGTGGAGCAGAGCCAGTTAAAAGAGAAATCTAGAAAAACCAAACTAGCCTAAGATGTCTGGCGATATTGAGCTTGACATGCCGTAAATGTTAAATTAATTTGTTATTCACAGGCCATTGAGTTAACAATTCAAAGATGTTGGGATAATTCTGCCCTAACGAACCAGGCGTCTATTCTGGGAGGATTTGTGTAAATGTTTCAGATTACTTGGAAGAGTTGAGGACAAACTACTAGCCGGCCCGCTACCAATACAACCCTACCTAAGTCTCCGCCAGGCAACCTTCGAACTTGGGGACTAACAGTCGCCCCCCCCCCCCCAAAGCCTCCAGAGGCAGGGGGGCCAGGAGATGATGTCTCCGGGCCGGCTGTCATTTTTTTCTCCCAGCAGCAGATCAGCTACTGGGCAGCTCATGCTTCGGACCCTTGGGCGGTGTCCACCCTAACACAAGGGTATAAGCTTCAATTCTGACGCCGGCCCCCCAGCCTTCAGCCGGGTCAAAAATGACCCCATTGTGCATCACCAATTCACCAAAATCCCTAACCCTGAGCCAGGAGTTAGCTGTGCTCCCGGCCAAGGGCACAATCGAGACGGTGGACCCCCTGTCACAAGAACCCGGGGGTTCTACTCAACTTACTTTCTTGTAAAAAAGACTGGCAGCGGACTGCGCCCAGCCCTAGATCTGAGGGGACTCAACAAGTTCCCAAAGGTGTTGCCATTTCACATGTTGAGCACAGCAGACGCCCTTCGTGCTGTCTCCAAGGGAGAGTGGTTCATATCAGTCGACGCCTATTCCCATGTTCCCATGGTGCATCACCACAGGCAGCTTCTTCGTTTCGGTTTATTTCAACCAATTACTCTTATTTATAATTTGACCATCATCTTGCCTCTCAAAAATATGGAATATGGAATCCAATAGCCAAAGAATTTGCAATATTCAAATTGTATGCATGTAAAATAAATGATTGTTACATTTCTAATGAAGTCTCTCCTGATTGAAATAATAAGATATAAGAGGAACAATTCCAATTTCCCCCTTTTTATCTGCTTCTGATGTTTTTAACAGTTTTGGTGTCTTTCAATTCAGTCTAGGTCACATCTGTCATATTGCAAACCTTTCACCTTACGTGACACATCATTAAACGCCTTTGTATTGAAATGGAACAAAGGCTAATAACATGATTCATACATGTCTTTTTTTAGAAAGTACATAACGATGAACAAAACACAATGACGAAGATACAGAATATCAGCTGTCAGTTTCATAGCTCAGTATAATGGCACACTCCCTCCCTTCTTTTGTCCTGCATTATTTGCATTCCACCTATGTGAATGTTGAAAGAAGTTCTACCAGCATGACAGTAGAACAAAAATAGAAATAGATTTTAGTGACACGGTAATGGAGCAGGAAGAAATACAAGGGACAAAAAGCACATTAAAACATACTTAACATATATAGACACATTATAAGAAAAGCATCTCATCTTTATTTCTTTATATTCTTCCAAGAAAGTGTAAATTTGTTATATGTTCCAAGTGTTAAATCACTATATTTAATGAATTATATATCTATGTACTTGTACTTTTTCCCCACCCTAAATGTCAATAGAAAAAATAGGATATATTAAAGGAAAAAGTGCAGCATATGGTTTTAGTAAAAACAAGTAAACTGCAGTTGATTATATTTGCTAAAATTAAAACTTGCCCATTATGAGTCAGTGATTTTCCCAGCTGTAGGTAGCAATAAGTATTTAGCTTACAGTGTTTGCTCCAAGTCCGATGGTGCTGACTTAAACTCCTCAAAAAAGGATTAAACTCCCTCCTGAACACACAATCCACTAATTCATTATAGAAGAGGTTTATTTCAACAAATTACTGTTATTGAAAATTTGACCTTCATCTTCCCTCTCAAAAATAGACAAGGAGCTAACTCCTCTACCTCTATGGACCACCCTCCTTTGTTGTATGAAGACCTAATAATTTATTTTCTTAAAATAAAAAGATATGAGGAAAAGTTCTAAATTCCCCCTTTATATCTGCTTCTGATGTTTTTAACAATTTTAGTGTCTTTTAATTCAGTCTAGGTCTCATCTGTCATATTGCAAACCTTTCACCTTACGTGCCACATCAATAAACGCCTGCATTGAAATTGAACAAAGGCTAATAACATGATTCATACATATCTTTTTTTAGAAAGTACCTAACGATGAACAAAACCCAATGACGAAGATACAGAATATCAGCTGTCAGTTTCTTAGCTCAGTATAATGGCACACTCCCTCGCTTCTTTTGTCCTGCAGTTTCTTAGCTCAGTATAATGGCACACTCCCTCCCTTCTTTTGTCCTGCATTATTGCATTCCACCTATGTGAATGTTAAAAGAAGTTCCACCAGTTTGAAACTAAGTTATGACAAACAAATGTAGATCTCTGCTGCATGGTAATAGAGTGGGAAGAAATGCTAGAAATAAAAGAGAATTGGACATTGAGACATACAGAACAAATATTGTACATGGTATTTGAAGTTATCAGGGCAAATATGTAGATAGATGATACAATACAGGTACAAAACAACATTTCTATGGGCACATCAAAAGAAAAGCATCTTAATAGTTTTTTCTAACATTCTTCTGAAATGTCAATTTGTGACAATATGAAATTACCATATTTGATAAATGGTGAATATGTACCTGTCATTTTCTTTCAACCTCAGCAGAAAATACCAATTTTTCAATGTTAACAATTGCAGCGTTATTGTTGCAATAACAACAAGTAAACTTAGAGTTGTTATGATAAGAATACAAGCATCGGAAATGCCTCTGATACAGCCTAAAATGTTGGATTGCTTATCGGTGAGAAGTTTATACACCGATCCGATATTACCTTATCATATAATTTGTAAGCTAATTTACGCTACACAGGAACAACAATAAGGGGGACTAAATATCAGACCTTACAGCTGTTACAATACAATGTACATGTTACATTATGATGCGTCCTTGCTCCATTCAGTAATGATGACATGGTGAAGGTGAATTATTACCAGGCTGCAACCTCGTGTCTGAAAAGTGAAGCCAGTGCGGAAGTGCCGTAAACATCATGCTTTCTTGCTAATGGCCAGCAGGTGGCGACACCTTTACTTTTAAAAATAAATCAGATAGTCTCACGGATGTTTCGTGAAATAGTCACAGAATGCAATCTATTGGTTTTGTGTACAGGGACACAAATTGACAGTGTTTTGGACTTTAAGAACTTGTAGTAGATAAACATTTATTGTATTTAGTTTTTTCAAAAGAGACCAATATTATTTGAAAAGCTTGGTTCCCTGTGGAATACAGTGGTAGTGTTTCAGAATAACACAATCCCTTTGGAAAACTTCTCGTTTTACTGCAGCAGGGTCTGACAGTCTTCCCACGCTGTACTTGTCCAGTCCTGGTTCTCCTGTGCCTCCCTTTTCTCAATTGGGACCAGCAATACGGCCTTGGCCTCCAGCAGCGTAGTGTCAGTGTTTGCTCCAAACAGGGATCGGTGGAGCAGCGAGGCAGAGCTCTTCTCTTGGCCAGAGGAGGAGGACGCTGCTTGGCGCTGTGTTCTCCTCCTCCAGCAGAGGCTTCCGATTGCAAGAATTTTTCTGATTTTGCGCGGAATCCGCACAGATGAAAAACATTAAGAATAACTTCATAGAAATAGCCAATCTTCGGCCTGATGGTCTTCTTTACTTATGTAGTCCATAAAGAGGCATGAATATTAAATAGAGACTGTTTCATAACCAGTTTTAAAGGTACTTACAGTAACTTTAAAGAGGGACATATAGATACCCGGTTGCATTATCTGTCCAGGAAAGTTAGTTGTAACTGTTTTAGTCACCTAAAATGTGTTATTCAGTGTTTGGTTTATGCATGGTATGATAGAAAAATGTTATTTCACGACAATCCTGGCCAAAAGTTTTTGAGACTTACGTCATTATCCCGATAATCATCAAACTATGATTTAAACTCTTAAAATATACTGGAATCAATTTACCTTACATTTTGTTAAGAAAGAAATAACTTGCACATAGGACACACATTTTAAATTAGGTAATCATAAATCATGAGGTCCCCCTGCATAAATAAAGGATAGAAAATAGTAACATTGTGTGGGTCTGTTCTTTCTTCATGGTAATTTCTGTATTTTTTTAAAGGAGCTGTATTCAACATTCGTAACATTAATAAAGCGGCAAGTCTTTGTGACGTTGCCCATGTTTTTTTTAAGAGCCGTTGTGAAGCCCAAAGTGGGAGGCTACGGCTATTGGCTAGGTAAAAAATGGGTAAAGAGGGGGATCGTCGTGTTTGGCCCGGGTGACGCAGCAGAGCAGACAGCTGGTGGTGAGCAACCTGAGACTGTACCCACCTGTCACTCACAGCGACCATGCCCTCAATTAAAGAAATTAACATCATGTACAGTTGTCATGAACAGGGAAATTAAAATATTTTTTGTACCAGGCTGTGAACATGTTTATTTCTGCCGTAAAGTTGGGCATTTTAACATGGGGGTCTATGGAGATTGACTCCCTTTTTTGGAGACAGCCTCAAATGGTCATTCGAGGAACTGCAGTTTTTGTATTTTGTCAACTATTAATTAATTCTCTTGAGAGGCACCATAAAACGATAAAATGTTGCTCGTTCTTCCTCGCCTGATATCAAACAGAATTGTCAACTCGTTGCACTCTGTTTCCATCTTCAGTCTGATATTGCCTCCACTCCACACTCATTTTTGCTAACCAATCACTAGAGATCAATGTATCTGCCTAAATGATTTTGTGCCAGTGTTTTAAGATGGCGATATTGAGCTTGACATGCCGTAAATGTTAAAATAATTTGTTCTTCACAGGCCATTGAGTTAACAATTCAAAGATGTTGGGATAATTCTGCCCTAACGAACCAGGCGTCTATTCTGGGAGGATTTGTGTAAATGTTTCAGATTACTTGGAAGGGTTGAGGACAAATTACTGAGTTCAGGCTGGCAAGGATATTGTGTTTGATATGCGGTAAAACCGGTTTCTCAAAGCACTTCATCACAATGAGGTTTAGTGACACAGGTAATAGTCATTTGGGAACACTCTCCTGTGACAGTGATGTGTCAATACATCAGTTAGCTGGTTGGTACATATTCTAAGTACAAAACCAGGAATGTTGACAGACGACTTTTTGTTGAGGAGATCAAAGTGAGCATGAAGGGTATTTAGCTCATCTTGCAACGTGACCTCACACGCGATGGGAGAGCTACTGCTTGTGTAACCTGTGACACTCGATCGCCTGTTGATTTATTTTTTAATGCAAATCCATTTGAATAGAATTCAACACTTCCAGTGGAGGTTAAAGCTGAACATTGATGTTAGGTTAAAGTCCAGGTTTGTCTGGTTTATGTTTATTATCAAGAGTCTAGAACCATATAAATTATATTTTTTCTGTTCAATTTTATATTTTTCTTTCAAAGTGAGCTTACATTATCCTGTAGCTTAATTAATAGGCAGAGACCATCTGTCCCTCCTGCTATTATTTTTTTAAATGTATTATCAAGATGCATTCCTTTTAGTTTCAGTGACGTCTTTGGCTACATAGTGTATCCCTGTGTTGTTTTTGAATTGCACTTCCTCGTGATCAAATCAAACAATGTTGACAATCCTGTGACTTACATGTTGATTCATGGCAGAACTCTGTCTCGTATTTCCGAAACCGCACAATAAGAATTCAGAAAACAGTCAAAAGTTATATAATGTAGGTTTGCTCCTCAGTCACATAAAGTTTACTGTCAGTCAAGTTATTCCTAATTCAGACTAAAGACAATAATCATAAGCCTAATAGGCAGACATTTAACAACAGCAATGATGCAGCAAACAGTACGTATTAAAGTCACAAGACAAGTTATACCTGATGCATTAGGTGTGTTGTGTTGGGAGTTCAATCTGCTAATAAGATGTAGACCTAATGTATTATTTTAAATCATACTTTGGCCGATTGTTAAATATAATTTGTGTTAGGGGCCGTCCAGAGTTTTCAACATTTTCACGGTCGTACAAAGCTTACGACAGGGGGGGGGGGGGGGGAGCGAGGCAAGGACGATAACAACAACAACATTGGGGGGGAAATTGCACCAGTGCCCGGTGTGCAGTGAGCTGTTCCCGACTCGCTATCAACTTCTGAAACATCAGAAACTGACTCAGCACAAACTAAAAAAAGGAAGACGTTCAAAGCTGTGAACATTATCAACTATTAAAGGTTGCGACTTGAACTACCATGAACAATAGGACAATAATTGTCTTTTAATAATTGTCGGATACATATCTTCTATATACATATTATTGTGTTTGTGTCTATAGTTGGGACTCCTAAAATCTAGACCTCTGTCATGTAATGTGATAAAAATGTTGATATGTACTACTTTGGGCGGGGGGGGGGGGGTCTGGAGAAGTAGTACTCTTTGTACTACTGTGAAAATGTTGATAACTTTGGATGACCCCTTAAATCACTGTGTTTTTCTCACTTTTTTTCTTACGTTCTGACATCTGAGGTAAGATCTATCCGTAACGTGAAAGTACTTAGTTTGTGAGAGAGAGCACTAAGAGCAGAGTCAAACACTGGAAATAGAAAAAGTGTTGGTATCTTCTGTGGATTTTTACGTCAGCTGTTCATTTGATGATTTCACAGGTCACCCCTCAGTTACATTTACATTTTATTGAATTGAATAAATGATTTAGGACACCATTGAAAATGTCCAATTCATTGTTTATCAACAATTTTACTTAATAACATTAAGTTTAAAAGATCAGTACTTTGATCAATACCCTTTAAATAGAGAAAAACTCTTCAAAACAGTGGTGTAGATTTGGGTACAGGCCATTAGGCCCCTTAATCAATTGTGAGACTGAATATTTAACCAATATTTTAAACATTTTATCATTTTTCCATTAAGCAGTAAAATAGCATTATGCCAAGTTGCCAGCTTTGAGTGTTTTGTGCAAAAGTAGGCTATTTTGATAAAGAGTGAAGGAGAGACATGTGGGGGATATCAGACCCGAGGATCTGGCAACCCCAAGCTGTGGCTGGTAGCCTACCACACATTTTCAATGAGCTGAAACACCAAATCAAGGTAAACTTAGCATCTGTCAGATGAAATTAAAAGAACCGGTTGGTATTTTTTAATTCATGAGCCTACAAATATATGTTTGCTGGACATAACTAGCATCACTCATTTGATATTATGTTTAAATTTCAGGTGTAGGTTAATGTGCTAGCTAGTTTGTGTTCGTTGCTCAAACGTGACATTTTAACATTAACCATCTTTATTTGATATTGTAGACATTTTAAAGAGGAACCAAAGTGTAACAAAATCTCAATTTCCTGGTCGCAGCAGCAGCTGTTGACGCCAACACAGCCAGGTGGAGCTGAAGGGTCTCAGTTGAGCTCTGATGTCACAGTGAAATGGTTTAACTTCAGACATTGGTTGAAAAAGAAATAATGTTGCTGAGCATTTTCATGGTTAAGTTAAGTTAGTAATAGCTGCAGTAATGTATACTGTAATTTGTACAGCTATTAAGATACCATGAAAGTGTCAATAGGTTTACTGTGTCTCTATCATACATCAACTTATCTTCGTATTACCTGCAGGAAACATCATCAAATAGTTTATCAGGACAGCAGGCTGAAGGAAGAGCAGTTGGAGCCGTGGAGTCTCGGGTAAGGTCTAACAGTGGCTCATTTATAAGATGTTGACATTTCTTTGCTACATATTCAGAATATTGATCGATAGGGCTGCATCAACCGATTATCATGAATTATTATTTATTATCTTAGCTTTTGTTGATTCATTGATTATTTAAAATATATATATACATATATATATATAGTATATATAACTTAGACAGTAGTCTTAGATGTCAGTCTTCATACACACAAATATAATATGTTGCTTTTGATGACAGACATTGCAATTCAAATATCTCACTGTGTGTTCCAGTTAGTATGCCAGAAAAAGATTCAGTATGTCCCAATAATTAGTATGTCAAATGCAGTACGTAGGACGTTGTGATATTTTTGGCATTTTGCAACTGAATGCAGTCTGCAAACCGGGATGCTTCTCTAGTTATTTTGAACTACAATCCTCTGCTCAGCAGATATTTGAGAAAGAGGTGCAATGATATCAGGAAGTAAGATGTCCCAATTGAATGCATACTGCGCAACCGTACGCACTTTGTAAGAGCAGCTGCAGTATGTACTAAAAGTAAAAATAAAAAGTTTGGAAGGCAGCACCTATCTGCATTCTTTTCTGTACTGGTGCTCTTTTTGTCCTTTTTAAACGTCATCTTTTGCAACCAAAGTAATGTCCCGATACTCAAGTTCGCTTTCTGCCAAGAACAGTTCAAATTCTCTGAAGTGTTTGTCACATGCCCATTTAGCAGAGGATGCATTGGTTGGTTAATAGTGTGAATTTGACAGCAAAAGTATCCCAGCATTCAATTCAGACACACATTTTAAATTAGGTAATCATAAATCATGAGGTCCCCCTGCATAAATAAAGGATAGAAAATAGTAACATTGTGTGGGTCTGTTCTTTCTTCATGGTAATTTCTGTATTTTTTTAAAGGAGCTGTATTCAACATTCGTAACATTAATAAAGCGGCAAGTCTTTGTGACGTTGCCCATGTTTTTTTTAAGAGCCGTTGTGAAGCCCAAAGTGGGAGGCTACGGCTATTGGCTAGGTAAAAAATGGGTAAAGAGGGGGATCGTCGTGTTTGGCCCGGGTGACGCAGCAGAGCAGACAGCTGGTGGTGAGCAACCTGAGACTGTACCCACCTGTCACTCACAGCGACCATGCCCTCAATTAAAGAAATTAACATCATGTACAGTTGTCATGAACAGGGAAATTAAAATATTTTTTGTACCAGGCTGTGAACATGTTTATTTCTGCCGTAAAGTTGGGCATTTTAACATGGGGGTCTATGGAGATTGACTCCCTTTTTTGGAGACAGCCTCAAATGGTCATTCGAGGAACTGCAGTTTTTGTATTTTGTCAACTATTAATTAATTCTCTTGAGAGGCACCATAAAACGATAAAATGTTGCTCGTTCTTCCTCGCCTGATATCAAACAGAATTGTCAACTCGTTGCACTCTGTTTCCATCTTCAGTTTGATATTGCCTCCACTCCACACTCATTTTTGCTAACCAATCATTAGAGATCAATGTATCTGCCTAAATGATTTTGTGCCAGTGTTTTAAGATGGCGATATTGAGCTTGACATGCCGTAAATGTTAAAATAATTTGTTCTTCACAGGCCATTGAGTTAACAATTCAAAGATGTTGGGATAATTCTGCCCTAACGAACCAGGCGTCTATTCTGGGAGGATTTGTGTAAATGTTTCAGATTACTTGGAAGGGTTGAGGACAAATTACTGTTCAGGCTGGCAAGGATATTGTGTTTGATATGCAGTAAAACCGGTTTCTCAAAGCACTTCATCACAATGAGGTTTAGTGACACAGGTAATAGTCATTTGGGAACACTCTCCTGTGACAGTGATGTGTCAATACATCAGTTAGCTGGTTGGTACATATTCTAAGTACAAAACCAGGAATGTTGACAGACGACTTTTTGTTGAGGAGATCAAAGTGAGCATGAAGGGTATTTAGCTCATCTTGCAACGTGACCTCACACGCGATGGGAGAGCTACTGCTTGTGTAACCTGTGACACTCGATCGCCTGTTGATTTATTTTTTAATGCAAATCCATTTGAATAGAATTCAACACTTCCAGTGGAGGTTAAAGCTGAACATTGATGTTAGGTTAAAGTCCAGGTTTGTCTGGTTTATGTTTATTATCAAGTGTCTAGAACCATATTTTTTTTATATTTTTCTTTCAAAGTAAGCTTACATTATCCTGTAGCTTAATTAATAGGCAGAGACCATCTGTCCCTCCTGCTATTATTTTTTTAAATGTATTATCAAGATGCATTCCTTTTAGTTTCAGTGACGTCTTTGGCTACATAGTGTATCCCTGTGTTGTTTTTGAATTGCACTTCCTCGTGATCAAATCAAACAATGTTGACAATCCTGTGACTTACATGTTGATTCATGGCAGAACTCTGTCTCGTATTTCCGAAACCGCACAATAAGAATTCAGAAAACAGTCAAAAGTTATATAATGTAGGTTTGCTCCTCAGTCACATAAAGTTTACTGTCAGTCAAGTTATACCTAATTCAGACTAAAGACAATAATCATAAGCCTAATAGGCAGACATTTAACAACAGCAATGATGCAGCAAACAGTACGTATTAAAGTCACAAGACAAGTTATACCTGATGCATTAGGTGTGTTGTGTTGGGAGTTCAATCTGCTAATAAGATGTAGACCTAATGTATTATTTTAAATCATACTTTGGCCGATTGTTAAATATAATTTGTGTTAGGGGCCGTCCAGAGTTTTCAACATTTTCACGGTCGTACAAAGCGTACGACAGGGGGGGGGGGGGGGGAAGCGAGGCAAGGACGATAACAACAACAACATTGGGGGGAAATTGCACCAGTGCCCGGTGTGCAGTGAGCTGTTCCCGACTCGCTATCAACTTCTGAAACATCAGAAACTGACTCAGCACAAACTAAAAAAAGGAAGACGTTCAAAGCTGTGAACATTATCAACTATTAAAGGTTGTGACTTGAACTACCATGAACAATAGGACAATAATTGTCTTTTAATAATTGTTGGATACATATCTTCTATATACATATTATTGTGTTTGTGTCTATAGTTGGGACTCCTAAAATCTAGACCTCTGTCATGTAATGTGATAAAAATGTTGATATGTACTACTTTGGGGGGGGGGGGGGGGGTCTGGAGAAGTAGTACTCTTTGTACAACTGTGAAAATGTTGATAACTTTGGATGACCCCTTAAATCACTGTGTTTTTCTCACTTTTTTTCTTACGTTCTGACATCTGAGGTAAGATCTATCCGTAACGTGAAAGTACTTAGTTTGTTAGAGAGAGCACTAAGAGCAGAGTCAAACACTGGAAATAGAAAAAGTGTTGGTATCTTCTGTGGATTTTTACGTCAGCTGTTCATTTGATGATTTCACAGGTCACCCCTCAGTTACATTTACATTTTATTGAATTGAATAAATGATTTAGGACACCATTGAAAATGTCCAATTCATTGTTTATCAACAATTTTACTTAATAACATTACGTTTAAAAGATCAGTACTTTGATCAATACCCTTTAAATAGAGAAAAACTCTTCAAAACAGTGGTGTAGATTTGGGTACAGGCCATTAGGCCCCTTAATCAATTGTGAGACTGAATATTTAACCAATATTTTAAACATTTTATCATTTTTCCATTAAGCAGTAAAATAGCATTATGCCAAGTTGCCAGCTTTGAGTGTTTTGTGCAAAAGTAGGCTATTTTGATAAAGAGTGAAGGAGAGACATGTGGGGGATATCAGACCCGAGGATCTGGCAACCCCAAGCTGTGGCTGGTAGCCTACTACACATTTTCAATGAGCTGAAACACCAAATCAAGGTAAACTTAGCATCTGTCAGATGAAATTAAAAGAACCGGTTGGTATTTTTTAATTCATGAGCCTACAAATATATGTTTGCTGGACATAACTAGCATCACTCATTTGATATTATGTTTAAATTTCAGGTGTAGGTTAATGTGCTAGCTAGTTTGTGTTCGTTGCTCAAACGTGACATTTTAACATTAACCATCTTTATTTGATATTGTAGACATTTTAAAGAGGAACCAAAGTGTAACAAAATCTCAATTTCCTGGTCGCAGCAGCAGCTGTTGACGCCAACACAGCCAGGTGGAGCTGAAGGGTCTCAGTTGAGCTCTGATGTCACAGTGAAATGGTTTAACTTCAGAAATTGGTTGAAAAAGAAATAATGTTGCTGAGCATTTTCATGGTTAAGTTAAGTTAGTAATAGCTGCAGTAATGTATACTGTAATTTGTACAGCTATTAAGATACCATGAAAGTGTCAATAGGTTTACTGTGTCTCTATCATACATCAACTTATCTTCGTATTACCTGCAGGAAACATCATCAAATAGTTTATCAGGACAGCAGGCTGAAGGAAGAGCAGTTGGAGCCGTGGAGTCTCGGGTAAGGTCTAACAGTGGCTCATTCATAAGATGTTGACATTTCTTTGCTACATATTCAGAATATTGATCGATAGGGCTGCATCAACCGATTATCATGAATTATTATTTATTATCTTAGCTTTTGTTGATTCATTGATTATTTAAAATATATATATACATATATATATATAGTATATATAACTTAGACAGTAGTCTTAGATGTCAGTCTTCATACACACAAATATAATATGTTGCTTTTGATGACAGACATTGCAATTCAAATATCTCACTGTGTGTTCCAGTTAGTATGCCAGAAAAAGATTCAGTATGTCCCAATAATTAGTATGTCAAATGCAGTACGTAGGACGTTGTGATATTTTTGGCATTTTGCAACTGAATGCAGTCTGCAAACCGGGATGCTTCTCTAGTTATTTTGAACTACAATCCTCTGCTCAGCAGATATTTGAGAAAGAGGTGCAATGATATCAGGAAGTAAGATGTCCCAATTGAATGCATACTGCGCAACCGTACGCACTTTGTAAGAGCAGCTGCAGTATGTACTAAAAGTAAAAATAAAAAGTTTGGAAGGCAGCACCTATCTGCATTCTTTTCTGTACTGGTGCTCTTTTTGTCCTTTTTAAACGTCATCTTTTGCAACCAAAGTAATGTCCCGATACTCAAGTTCGCTTTCTGCCAAGAACAGTTCAAATTCTCTGAAGTGTTTGTCACATGCCCATTTAGCAGAGGATGCATTGGTTGGTTAATAGTGTGAATTTGACAGCAAAAGTATCCCAGCATTCAATTCAGCATGCAATCAAGTAGCGGGAGGCAGGCCAACAATAGTATATTTTTTGCTATTTTTGTAAGCTATTTCATCACTGAATTCCTTTTTATAGAGCTTTTGAGTTGAGGATTCAACTATGTAGATTTCAAATATTGGCAATTTTATGAAAATGAATGGCAAGACGGGGCTGGTATGCAAACAGCAGAGGGTCCAGCTATGGCTCGACTAATGAATGGAGGTGTTTCAGGACCTGCCTCTCAAGTTATTTAATGACATGTGAAGTCAAAGCCTTAGACCTGCTGCCCTGGTACTGTGTGTATGTGCTTTTGTGTTTTTAGGTCCTTGGCTGGGTGGAGCTGAGCGGTCATCACCCTAAATCGTATCTCCTGGTCAGTGTTCCTGCTGTATTTAACCCCGCCTGCCCAGACGCCAGAGTTTCAGTCCATTTTCACCAACCTTTTGTTTCTTCGTTACTTTGACTTACTTTAATAAATTTAAGATTGTTACTGATACGCCTAGTGTGCGTCTTCCTCTTTTGTTGCGGCCCACGAGCTGGGCGTAACATAGGTGCTGCTGTCGTAAGAGCTGTCAGCTGTCAATTTGATATGTTTCCTGGCACAGTTTCATGGCACACTCCCTTTTTCTGTCGTGTGAAAAAGCATTTCATCTACTCGAAGTTCCACAAGTGTGACTGTATACGTTATTACAAACAACAAAAATATTTCTAGTGAGATTTCAATAAGAATAAATGCAAGAAAATAATTATATACAAAGAACATATTAAACAAATATTGTACATGATGTTTAGAGTAATCGGGGGATATTTATAGATTAATGATAATGGATAATACTCTTGATAATACTTTTCCTTATTTTCTTCTGAATACGTGTCAGTTCATGATATCGATATGTTCCAGTATGAATTCACTAAATTTGATAAATGGTCAATATCAACCTGTATATTTTGTCCAAACTGAAGTCAGGGTTGTTTCAGTGTTCACATCAAATGTTTTAGACTTTTTAAGACCTTTTTAATACCACACACAATGTATTTTAATGTACTTTATTACCTGTTTCAAGTGTGATGAGAAAACAACATGGAAGATACAGCCTTAAAATTAGTTATTATTATATCACACTTTTTCTCTACTTTCAATGGTTCTAAACACAACCATTCAAAAGTTTGTAACTGCCTGCCACAAAAGCTTGACGTGTTACAGTCAGATGGCTGAGTGGATTATTCTGTTTTAAATGGTCTTTCATGCTTATAAGTTGTTGTTAAGTCCTCCTAACAAATAGATGACAATTTAAAGGGCCGAAAGAGACAGGATCTCAGACAAAAATAAATGTTAGTGACAGATATTTTTGAAGATTTTCTTTTCTTTTAAAGGAGATGCTCGAGTTCTGATGAACATTTTAAATTTATTTGAGAAAAACAGAGAAGAGAGATTTCAAAGCCAGAAAGTTGGCATCTATTTAGACTCACCTGTTAAAAGGGTTAAAGGGCTTTTCACATAATGCTCTGGAATACACGTCTTTCCTCATGTTGAAAAAATTGCTTTTATTGTATTTTACCTGCTTTACCACTGCACGTGAACATAGGTTCACAGGGTGAGTAATGGTACTGAGTTAACTTTTGAGCAGCGCAAAGAGTTACTGTTGTTGCAAGTGCAAATTAAAAGACTTGAACTAGAAGAGCGCAGGTTGCGTTTGAGTGATGGTGGCCTGGGGCAGATCTCTGTTGTTTTTTTCTGGGCCCTCACGTGCTTTTGATGTTGCTAATAATCTGAGGTTGGTTCCTCGGTTTTGTGAACAAGACCCGGATACTTTTTTCTCACTTTTTGAGCGGGTAGAGAGTAGAGACTGGTCGGATGCTGACCGCACATTACTTTTGCATTGCGTCCTCACCGGTAAGGCGCAGCAAGCGTACGCCGCGCTCAGTGTGGCTGCTAGTAAAGATTATTTATCTGTCAAGGCTGCAGTGTTTAGAGCCTATGAGTTGGTGCCTGAGGCATACCGCCAGAGGTTCAGGTCTTGGGAGAAGTCTGGTAGGCAGACACACATGGAGTTTGCCAGGGAGTTAAATACTCATTTCAGTCGTTGGTGTACTTCATTGGGGATTCATTCTTATGAGACCCTGTGTGATTTGATTGTCCTGGAGCAGTTTAAAAATTCTGTTCCCAGTCACATGGCTACTTACTTAAATGAACACAAAGTGAGGACGGTGTCGGAAGCTGCTACTCTGGCTGATGAGTATGTGTTGACGCACTGTGGTGGCCGCTAGTGCTGGTCTCTGAATGTGGCTACAGGGAGGATGGAAGTTACTTTCGGCCAGCAAGTAAACCGGTATGGGCTGCAGGACACAGTCCTCGCCGTGATAAAGGTTAAAGGCATTTACATGTAATTTAGCAGACACATTTACACATCCTATAGGATGGATTCTAGTTATGTACATGAACGATGAAAAGGAGTCAGCTAGTCCATTTCACATTATGTCAAAAACCACGGCAACTTTGATTCTTGACAAGATAGTCATTAAAACGCATGGGTGATTGAAATCATGGAGAAACACATTTGATAAGCGTGATGGCTCATCAACAGAGGGAGCCAAAACATAAAAAGACAAAAGAAGAAGAGTCCAGATAATACATGTGTTGGTGGAGGAAGAGATGGGTTTAAAAAAATAAAATAAAAATGTGACATTCTGGATTCCTCAGAGGGAAACAACAGATTGATTGTTTGCAAGTAGGCCCTGCACAAATGCCCCCCTCCTCCCCTCCTCCTTTCTCTCTCTCCCCCCTCTCTCTCTCCCCCTCTCTCTCTCCCTCGACTCGTTTTCAGACATGCCGGCTCAAGCACACTTGGCTGCACTTCGCTCTCCCCCTGCACCTCCCCTCCTCGAGAGACCTCTGTCCTTGGCGAGTGGGGTGTTTAGAGAGTGGTGGTGGGTTGTAGTAGGGGGGGGGGGGGCAGAGGGTAGAGAGGGCAGCAGGGGTACCACAGTATGCCCACCCAGGTAGGCCAGGGCACCGCTCGCCTGACAACCCGCCCGCCCTTAGAACTGGGCCTGAATGTGAGGGGGACTGGAGCAGAGTGGGCTGCTGTCACACAATGAGCAATCAATATGAATTACCCAGAGCAGTAGGACCTCAGAGACACATCAGTAGCAAGGTCGCTCTGAACACTGAGATGGTTGCAACTTTGAAATTCACTTCAATGCATATAATTTAATAATTTTTCTTAAATACACTACATGTATTATAATTTATAAAAATATTTTTCCCATTATCTTATATTCTCATTGCACAGCTACTGTCTTCCTCTGTTGCTCTGCTTCCAGTGCAACTTGTTTTAAGTAGAGCTTTTATCCAATCAGATTTCACCCCTGTGTCTCTAGGTAAGAAGAGAGGCCCCAGGCCTGCAGACTCACAAGTGCATCCATGTGCAGTTTAAGTGAATGGGGACGATATTGTTGATTGTCATAGTGATCTTTAGTTTGACATGTTGGTATTCTTTGACGTGCCAGAGCCTGCTAGCTGGCCTACAACTACGTCAGCATTACGTGCAGCTCAGTGTCCAGGTGCAGCTCTGCCGTGAGGTGCAGAGTGTGCTGTGATTGATCAGTGGTCAGTGAACGTCTTGGTGTTTGGAGCCATGCTGGATTTGGTAACCTGGGCATCCATGGCAATCGAAAAGGACCTCTTACTGGAACTAAAACGCACGGATGTACTGCACAACCGCGTTATTGAACTCTTTGTTAACAAAGACAGGAGCATGGACTTTGTATTTAAATACAACAGCATTTGGTAAGTGAAACTGCTTTTGTTTTCTTTACATCTGCAGTGTGTTAATTTGCCTATCGTGTCATTTATGGATATTGTTCCCTGATGTAAATAATATTTGAATGGCCCTTGCTCTGTAGTGTGAGTTTTGCTGGATTGTTTTGTCATGCTTTGTTGTAAATAAATGTGACTGGTTCTTGTGAGTTCGCTCTCGTCATTGTGTTAATTACATCGATTTTGACCATATGCATTGTCTGTTAATTATGAAGCATCCCGTCCTGCGTGGGTTTACTGTCTGGATAATTGAATCTGTTTGGGCTGTTTTCTTTTATAAAGCAAGAATTATGGTCTGGAGAAATGGGGATTGTGTGGCGATTGCTTAGCCCTGTTTGAATCAGTAGGGAACAGCTGCCTAAACGCTGCGGGGAGAATGTAGCGTGAGTTTGTGCGTGTTGTTTTCCTTACTAAGCTAGTTTAGCATAGCCTCGCAGAACACACGTGCCTCAGTAGCTCAGTTGTTTTGCTTCCAGGGTCAGATCCTCACCCGGAAACTAAACAGACAGACAGACCGGTGTCTCCTACGTGAGCGCAGTCCACCGAAAACATTATATTTACCACAATTTAAGCTTCTGCATTTTCCAAATGCACTAGTATTATTCAAACGTATTGTTCGGTTTGTAAGCCTCGTACCGAACGGTTTAATACGAATACGTGATGTTACACCCCTAGAAACAAATAACCCATCATGAGGTTATTAGGTGGTGTTTCAGCTGCAAGACAGCAGTGAAGGCCCAGGTATAAAATGCACGGCCCGCCACTGTAATTTACAAATATTACTGGGTACTTTCCATATTTCAAAAACACAAATATTGACAATTTGTAAAATGTATTATTATTATAATTATATAAATTATTATTTTTTTTTTTTTGTGGCTCAAGGAGGGGCGCTCAAGGTGGGGCCATGGCCCTCTATTGGCCAGCCGCCACTGCTCCAGAGTCAGGAAACGGGCTGGAAAGATCACTGCTGACCTTTCACACCCTGGACACAAGCTGTTCCAACTCCTCCCCTCTGGTAGGCGCTACAGAGCACTGTACGCCAAAACCACCAGACACAGGAACAGCTTCTTTCCGCTGTCCGTCACTCTGATGAACAATTTATCAGACATACTGCACTACTACCTCTGTTTGCACTACTACCACTAATTCCATTGCCATTGTTGTTTATAGGTTTATGTTCATATAAACATATATATATACTTTTTTGGATGTATATATTTATACTTATATTGTACATAGTTGCTAATTTTTTATACCTACATCTGTTCTACTTTATTTTGTTGCCCGTGTTTTATTTTTTATATATTTTTTTCTTGTTTATTGTAAACTTGTGTACATTGAGAGCAAAGTGGAAACCGGAGTCAAATTCCATGTATTAAAGTAACTGTTATTGCTGAGGAATATCTTACCAACACTTTTCTTTTAGTACGCACCGTCAATTATCTTACTTTTTTATGCAAAGTCAAGTTACTGCTCTCTGACGAGATTTGTATTTGCTTCCGGTTACGCTAGAAGGACTTCAAAATAAAGGACCCAAAACGTAAAAAGGCACTTACAAAATAAAAGCTGTCAGGAAGTGATTATCTTAGGTACCTTGCAAAAAAGTCAAGAGTCATTTACACACGGTCATGACTTGGTCTCGGTTTAGGTGGTCTTGACTACAAGACTTGTGCCACCTTTTTTTAGTTGCGACCCAGCATAATCAGGTTGGAGTTGGCCTATGTTTTTTTTTTTTTTTTTTATCCACAACCATCTGGCATCCCACGGAAATTACCCAGCAACCCCTAAATTGAGAACCACTGGTTCTATATTGAATAGGCGTTGCCCTCCTCTGTTGATCTCGAGCCCCACCTCTACTTGGACGTTTCCCATTTTTGGCTTTGCATGGAAAAAGCACGTGTTAGTCAAATGATAATTATGTAATCAAAACCAGGTTTGTCCCTACTGCTCAACAGCAAAAAACATTTGGATATATAAACAAAACTTTTGGATGAATACATTTTTTACAAATCCCACAAAGACAACCTCTAATTTGGCCCAAGATAATAAGCTCATACGGACAAGCACATATTTAACCATAATGGCTTACTTAAAAATGCAGTCTCAAGGCAATAATTATCAGGCTCATAAATCTAACCACATTAATTAAGTGTATTTTAAGGATGACTTTTTGTAACATGATGTTAATCATATCTCTTTTTTTTTTACATTTTTATATTAACCATATTAACTTTTAAATCTTGTATTGATCTTTTCATTTTTTTGTGCAACTTTAGATACCAGGTATGCATTTCTCATTGTGGATCTCTGTATGAAGGAATAGATGGCCCTCTTGGTACATCTGGAGAGGCCAGAGATCTTCTGGTAAACATGTCAATATACTGTCTGATTGGAGCTAAAACCTGACAAACTATAACCTGATATTTAAGACTCTGTGACATGAGCACCCTTCCTATAAATCTGTGTCTCCTCTCTTTCGCCACAGATTTTTCCTATCTTCTGTTTGTCCATTGTGGGGTGAATATATGCTTTTAAATAAGATCTATATAGTTGACTGATTCATTTCTTCTCATCTAATCAAACATCAACAACTTCAACTTTTATGAATTATTTTTAATGTAAGTTTACATAACTAATAATAATTTGTCTTGTTGGTACAATCAGATAATAAGGTGCATAGTATGATTTACCATAACCTTGTCTTCCAGAAAACTAGGAGCACTAAGGTTCTCAGTTAAGATCTGTGGGATTCAACAATATCACGGACCAGTTTGTTGTTCTTGAATATTTTTATAATACAAAGAGGTCTTACAGAAGAATCAAGCATTAGACACAAAAAATGCTGCTCTTGTTGTGATTGTTAAAAGTTTGTTGCGTGTTAAAGTTTTTGTTGAGCTGAAGTGATAACCAACGATGGCTATTGAGAATGGTTGTCCATCCAGGGAGGGGGATCCTTCCTCAGTTGTCTTCCCAAAGTTTTCATCCATATATTTCCCTATTAAACAGGAGTTTTTCCTTATTCAAATCGAGGGTACTAGGACAGAGGGTGTCCAATGCTGTACAGATTGTAAAGGCCCTTGGGGCAAATTATTGATTTGTGACATTGGACTCTATTGATAAACTTGACTTGAATGTAATTGACCTGTAAAATGTGAAATTACACATATGTATGATGACGTAAATACACAAATCAGAAAGGTGACTGGTCATGCAGGACATTGTTTCTGACATCCTACATGAATACTTTGGCTTTTGACAAATTTGACTGGGCAAGAGCACACAATAGTAACAACCGTTTAGCATTAATACTTAAACCTTGAACTTGCATTATTTCGAATGGCCATAAGGGGGCGATACCTCTAGTCTAAAAAAGAGGTTGAATTGTATGAGAAATTTGCCCTACTTCTCACTTGATTTATATTAGTGTGTAAGGCGATCATTGTCAGACTAAAAAATCAAGCCATTAGTTTCTTCAGATTGGATGATCGCCGTTTCCATCCCCAGTTCCTCCTGTCCGCATGTCTAAGTGTCCTTGGGCAGGATACTGAACCCCAAAATGCCCCCAAATTGCCATTGGTGTGTGAATGTGTGTGAATCAATATTTAGATTAGATCCTGATGTGCAGGTGGCACCTTGCATGGCATGAATGTGTGTGTGAAAGGGTGAATGTAGACATGTCATGTAAAGCACTTTGAGTAGTCGAAACTCTAAAAAGGCCCTATACAAATGCAAGTCCACCAGCCATTATTCACACTTCTGGTGGCAATGTGGGAATCTGTGAAATTGAAAGAGAAAAATATTTTACGACGAAGAAGATCTGGACAAACATCAACCTGTCAGTTCATGCTTTTTTAAAGGCTTGTAACTGTAAATGTATTAGGCAAAAACACAAAGCAAATTAATTACATATTTATTCCAAGAGACATACAGTGAAATATATTAATATAATACCATCACTGACTGTAAAGGAACAATTTCCAATTTTGGGAATAATGCTGAAGAGTTAGATATGAAGCAACAGCCAGCAACCAGTTAGCTTAGCTTAGCAAAAAAGTGGAAATGGGGGGTAAACCAGTAAGTTCTGTCCAAAGGTAACAAAATCGGCCTACCAGCCATAGACTGTATATAAGAAGTGGACACAGTCACTGTGACATCACCTATTGGTTTGTCGACTGCTATTTTGAAGTCGGCATTTTGGCCATTAGAAATAATGCAGGTTTAAGGAACTAATATATTGGCCTGACTTTTCAGAACCAAAGGTTGCTGCCTGCTACCAGCAACTCTAAAGCACCTATTACTACCCATCACTTACTACACTAAGTAATAGGTGGTCCCTTTATCTTTCACATGTTAAACAAACAAGATATAATATGTCAAGTAGGTAGGCAGATTTTGTTACCATTAGACATAGCCATCCTTTATGTTAAGGTCATCGTCTGCAGACTGTAGCATTACAAATATGGGAGTGATATTAATCTTCTCATTTTCCCAACATGTCAAACTACTCCTTAAAAACATTTGTAATTACCTCACGTGTGTTGTTCTGATCTGGCTCAGAGTCTGCAATGGATGCATTCGAAACTTGGAATGTGGTCCAGATCACAGTTGGGTAATCAAAGTCAAGGGGCCTCACCGCAGCAATTTTGGGGCTATATTTGAAAAATAATATTTTTACAGGTGCCGCAGTTGTAAGTGCTGCAGTCATAGGTGCAGCTGTGGTAGTTGTTGCAGTTGTAGCCTTGGCAGTTGTAGGGGCTGCAGTCGTAGTTACTGCTGTTGTAGGTGCGGTAGTTGTAGCCTTGGCAGTCGTTGGTGCGGCAGTCGTAGGGGCTGCAATCGTAAGTGCTGCAGTTGTAGGTGGCGCAGTTGTAGGTGGCGCAGTTGTAGATGCTACTGTTGTAGGTGCTACTGTTGTAGGTGATGCTATAGATGTAGGTGCAGCTGTTGTGGGGGCAGCAGTCGTAGGTGCTGCAGTCGTAGGTGCGGCAGTTGTAGGGGCTGCAATCGTAAGTGCTGCAGTTGTAGGTAATGCTGTTGTAGGTGCTGCAGTTGTCGGCGCTGCAGTCGTTGGTGCTGCAGTCGTAAGTGCGGCTATTGTAGGTGCTGCAGTTGTAGGTGCTGCAGTCGTAGCTGCCGCTGCTGTTTGTACTGCTGTTGTAGGTGTGGCTGTTGTAGGTGCAACTGTTGTTGTAGGTGCTGCAGTCGTAGCTGCGGCTGTTGTAGTTGCTGCAGTCGTAGGTGCTGGTGTTGTAGGTGCGGCTGTTGTAGGTGCAACTGTTGTTGTAGGTGCGGCTGTTGTAGGTGCTGCAGTTGTAAGTGCTGCTGTTGTAGGTGCAGCTATTGTAGGTGCAGCTGTTGTAGGTGCAGCTGTTGTAGGTGCGGCTGTTGTAGGTGCAGCTGTTGTAGGTGCAATTGTTGTAGGTGCCGCTGCTGTTTGTGCTGCTGTTGTAAGTGCGGCTGTTGTAGGTGCAACTGTTGTTGTAGGTGCTGCAGTTGTCGGCGCTGCAGTCGTTGGTGCTGCAGTCGTAAGTGCGGCTATTGTAGGTGCTGCAGTTGTAGGTGCTGCAGTCGTAGCTGCCGCTGCTGTTTGTACTGCTGTTGTAGGTGTGGCTGTTGTAGGTGCAACTGTTGTTGTAGGTGCTGCAGTCGTAGCTGCGGCTGTTGTAGTTACTGCAGTCGTAGATGCTGTTGTTGTAGGTGCTGCAGTCCCAGCTGCAGCTGTTGTAGTTGCTGCAGTCGTAGGTGCTGGTGTTGTAGGTGCGGCTGTTGTAGGTGCAACTGTTGTTGTAGGTGCTGCAGTCGTAGCTGCGGCTGTTGTAGTTGCTGCAGTCGTAGGTGCTGGTGTTGTAGGTGCGGCTGTTGTAGGTGCAACTGTTGTTGTAGGTGCGGCTGTTGTAGGTGCTGCAGTTGTAAGTGCTGCTGTTGTAGGTGCAGCTATTGTAGGTGCAGCTGTTGTAGGTGCGGCTGTTGTAGGTGCAGCT
The DNA here is from genome assembly GCA_032191485.1 of Leptoclinus maculatus. Taxonomy (NCBI): domain Eukaryota; kingdom Metazoa; phylum Chordata; class Actinopteri; order Perciformes; family Stichaeidae; genus Leptoclinus; species Leptoclinus maculatus. The sequence goes on along the minus strand of JAVDOI010000020.1, from coordinate 8,569,307 downwards.
GTTGTAGGTGCAATTGTTGTTGTAGGTGCCGCTGCTGTTTGTGCTGCTGTTGTAAGTGCGGCTGTTGTAGGTGCAACTGTTGTTGTAGGTGCTGCAGTCGTAGCTGCGGCTGTTGTAGTTACTGCAGTCGTAGATGCTGTTGTTGTAGGTGCTGCAGTCCTAGCTGCAGCTGTTGTAGTTGCTGCAGTCGTAGGTGCTGCTGTTGTAGGTTCTGCTGTTGTAGGTGCAGCTGTTGTAGGTGCAACTGTTGTTGTAGGTGCTGCAGTCGTAGCTGCGGCTGTTGTAGTTGCTGCAGTCGTATGTGCGGCTGTTGTAGGTGCTACAGTTGTTGTAGTTGCAGCAGTCGTAGGTGCCGCTGTTGTAGGTGCTGCTCTTGTAGGTGCAACTGTTGTAGTAGCTGCAGCTGTTGTAGTTGCTGCAGTCATAGGTGCAACTGTTGTTGTAGGTGCAGCTGTTGTCGGTGCAGCTGTTGTAGGTATTGCAGTTGTAGCTGCGGCTGTTGTAGTTGCTGCAGTTGTAGGTGCGTATGTTGTAGCTGCGGCTGTTGTAGTTGCTGCAGTCGTAGGTGCTGCTGTTGTAGGTGCAGCTGTTGTAGGTGCAAATGTTGTTGTAGGTGCGGCTGTTGTAAGTGCAGCTGTAGTTGTAGGTGCAACTGTTGTTGTAGTTGCTGCAGTCGTAGGTGCGGCTGTTGTAGTTGCTGCAGTCGTATGTTCTGCTGTTGTAGGTGCAGCTGTTGTAGGTGCAGCTGTAGTTGTAAGTGCTGCAGTCGTAGGTGCTGCTGTTGTAGGTGCAGCTGTTGTAAGTGCGGCTGTTGTAGGTGCGGCTGTTGTCGTAGGTTCTGCAGTCGTAGCTGCGACTGTTGTAGATGCAAATGTTGTTGTAAGTGCAGCTGTAGTTGTAGGTGCAACTGTTGTAGGTGCTGCAGTCGTAGGTTCTGCTGTTGTAGGTGCAGCTGTTGTAGGTGCAACTGTTGTAAGTGCTGCAGTCGTAGGTGCTGCTGTTGTAGGTGCAGCTGTTGTAGGTGCAAATGTTGTTGTAGGTGCGGCTGTTGTAAGTGCAGCTGTAGTTGTAGGTGCGGCTGTTGTAGGTGCTGCAGTTGTAAGTGCTGCTGTTGTAGGTGAAATTATTGTAGGTGCAGCTGTTGTAGGTTCTGCTGTTGTAGGTGCAGCTGTTGTAGGTGCAACTGTTGTTGTAGGTGCTGCAGTCGTATGTGCGGCTGTTGTAGGTGCTACAGTTGTTGTAGTTGCAGCAGTCGTAGGTGCTGCAGTTGTCGGCGCTGCAGTCGTTGGTGCTGCAGTCGTAAGTGCGGCTATTGTAGGTGCTGCAGTTGTAGGTGCTGCAGTCGTACCTGCCGCTGCTGTTTGTGCTGCTGTTGTAGGTGTGGCTGTTGTAGGTGCAACTGTTGTTGTAGGTGCTGCAGTCGTAGCTGCGGCTGTTGTAGTTGCTGCATTCGTTGGTGTTGCAGTCGTAAGTTCGGCTATTGTAGGTGCTGCAGTTGTAGGTGCTGCAGTCGTAGCTGCCGCTGCTGTTTGTGCTGCTGTTGTAGGTGTGGCTGTTGTAGGTGTGGCTGTTGTAGGTGCAACTGTTGTTGTAGGTGCAACTGTTGTTGTAGGTGCTGCAGTCGTAGCTGCGGCTGTTGTAGTTGCTGCAGTCCTAGGTGCTGGTGTTGTAGGTGCGGCTGTTGTAGGTGCAACTGTTGTAAGTGCTGCTGTTGTAGTTGCTGCAGTCATAGGTGCAACTGTTGTTGTAGGTGCAGCTGTTGTCGGTGCAGCTGTTGTAGGTATTGCAGTTGTAGCTGCGGCTGTTGTAGTTGCTGCAGTTGTAGGTGCGGATGTTGTAGATGCAGCTGTTGTCGGCGCTGCAGTTGTTGGTGCTGCAGTCGTAAGTGCTGCTGTTGTAGGTGCAGCTGTTGTTGGTGCTGCTGTTGTAGGTGCGACTGTTGTTGTAGGTGCTGCAGTCGTAGCTGCGGATGTTGTAGGTGCTACAGTTGTTATAGGTGCCGCTGTTGTTGGTGCTGCTGTTGTAGGTGCAACTGTTGTAGCTGCAGCTGTTGTCAGCGCTGCAGTTGTTGGTGCTGCAGTCGTAAGTACGGCTGTTGTAGGTGCTTTAGTTGTAAGTGCTGCTGTTATAGGTGCAGATATTGTAGGTGCAACTGTTGTTGTAGGTGCTGCAGTCGTAGCTGCGGCTGTTGTAGTTGCTGCAGTCGTATGTGCGGCTGTTGTAGGTGCTACAGTTGTTGTAGTTGCAGCAGTCGTAGGTGCTGCAGTTGTCGGCGCTGCAGTCGTTGGTGCTGCAGTCGTAAGTTCGGCTATTGTAGGTGCTGCAGTTGTAGGTGCTGCAGTCGTACCTGCCGCTGCTGTTTGTGCTGCTGTTGTAGGTGTGGCTGTTGTAGGTGCAACTGTTGTTGTAGGTGCTACAGTCGTAGCTGCGGCTGTTGTAGTTGCTGCAGTCGTAGGTGCTGGTGTTGTAGGTGCGGCTGTTGTAGGTGCAACTGTTGTTGTAGGTGCGGCTGTTGTCGGTGCTTTAGTTGTAAGTGCTGCTGTTATAGGTGCAGATATTGTAGGTGCAACTGTTGTTGTAGGTGCTGCAGTCGTAGCTGCGGCTGTTGTAGTTGCTGCAGTCGTATGTGCGGCTGTTGTAGGTGCTACAGTTGTTGTAGTTGCAGCAGTCGTAGGTGCTGCAGTTGTCGGCGCTGCAGTCGTTGGTGCTGCAGTCGTAAGTTCGGCTATTGTAGGTGCTGCAGTTGTAGGTGCTGCAGTCGTACCTGCCGCTGCTGTTTGTGCTGCTGTTGTAGGTGTGGCTGTTGTAGGTGCAACTGTTGTTGTAGGTGCTACAGTCGTAGCTGCGGCTGTTGTAGTTGCTGCAGTCGTAGGTGCTGGTGTTGTAGGTGCGGCTGTTGTAGGTGCAACTGTTGTTGTAGGTGCGGCTGTTGTCGGTGCTGCAGTTGTAAGTGCTGCTGTTGTAGTTGCTGCAGTCATAGGTGCAACTGTTGTTGTCGGTGCAGCTGTTGTAGGTATTGCAGTTGTAGCTGCGGCTGTTGTAGTTGCTGCAGTTGTAGGTGCGGATGTTGTAGCTGCAGCTGTTGGTACTGCAGTCGTAAGTGCTGCTGTTGTAGGTGCAGTTGTTGTTGGTGCTGCTGTTGTAGGTGCAACTGTTGTAGGTGCTGCAGTCGTAGCTGCGGATGTTGTAGGTGCTGCAGTCGTAGGTGCTGCTGTTGTAGGTGCTGCTGTTGTAGGTGCTGCAGTCGTAGCTGCGGCTGTTGTAGTTGCTGCAGTCGTAGGTGCTGCTGTTGCAGGTGCAGCTGTTGTAGGTGTGGCTGTTGTAGGTGCAGCTGTTGTAGGTGCAACTGTTGTTGTAGTTGCTGCATTCGTAGGTGCTGCTGTTGTAGGTACAGCTGTTGTAGGTGCGGCTGTTGGAGGTGCTGCAGTCATAGCTGCGGATGTTGTAGGTGCAACAGTTGTTATAGGTGCCTCTGTTGTTGGTGCTGCTGTTGTAGGTGCAACTGTTGTAGCTGCAGCTGTTGTCAGCGCTGCAGTTGTTGGTGCTGCAGTCGTAAGTACGGCTGTTGTAGGTGCTTTAGTTGTAAGTGCTGCTGTTATAGGTGCAGATATTGTAGGTGCAACTGTTGTTGTAGGTGCGGCTGTTGTAGGTGCTGCAGTCGTAGGTGCGGCTGTTGTAGGTGCAGCTGTTGTAGGTGCAACAGTTGTTGTAGGTGCGGCTGTTGTAGCTGTGGCTGTTGTAGTTGCTGCAGTCGTAGGTGCTGCTGTTGTAGGTGCAGCTATTGTAGGTGCGGCTGTTGTAGGTGCGGCTGTTGTAGGTGTGGCTGTTGTAGGTGCAGCTGTTGTAGGTGCAACTGTTGTTGTAGTTGCTGCAGTCGTAGCTGTGGCTGTTGTAGTTGCTGCAGTCGTAGGTGCTGCTGTTGTAGGTGCAGCTATTGTAGGTGCGGCTGTTGTAGGTGCGGCTGTTGTAGGTGCGGCTGTTGTAAGTGCAGCTGTAGTTGTAGGTGCTGCAGTCGTAGCTGCGGCTGTTGTAGTTGCTGCAGTCGTAGGTGCTGCTGTTGCAGGTGCAGCTGTTGTAGGTGTGGCTGTTGTAGGTGCAGCTGTTGTAGGTGCAACTGTTGTTGTAGTTGCTGCAGTCGTAGGTGCTGCTGTTGTAGGTACAGCTGTTGTAGGTGCGGCTGTTGGAGGTGCAGCTGTTGGAGGTGCTGCTGTTGTAGGTGCTGCAGTCGTAGGTGCTGCTGTTGTAGGTGCATCTGTTGTAGGTGCAACTGTTGTCGTAGGTTCTGCAGTCGTAGCTTCGGCTGTTGTAGGTGCAACTGTTGTTGTAGTTGCTGCAGTCGTAGGTGCGGCTGTTGTAGTTGCTGCAGTCGTAGGTTCTGCTGTTGTAGGTGCAACTGTTGTTGTAGGTGCAGCTGTTGTTGTAGGTCCAGCTGTTGTAAGTGCAGCTGTAGTTGTAGGTGCCGCAGTCGTAGCTGCGGCTGTTGTAGTTGCAGCCGTTGTAGCTGCTGCTGTTGTATGTGCAGCTGTTGTAGGTGCAGCGGTTGTTGTAGTTGCTGCTGTCGTAGCTGCGGCTGTTGTAGGTGATGCAGTCGTAGGTGTTGCTGTTGTAGGTGCGGCAGTGAAACAAATCATTAGTCTGACAAAGATTTGTGCAACTTTTGACATTTTTGATCAAGTAGCACTCATTATTGCTTACATGAGACATTCACAGTGATTGAGGTGATTTCAATGTCAAAATCTGTGACATTTGGAGCTGCTTCGATCAATACTTCTTTAATCTCAGTATCATTAGGAGTAGATGTCATGTTGAAGATAACCTCCAAATCGTTGATGACTGATCCCGGTCTGCAGAAGGAGAAACAAAACATTTAGTTTGATGTGTTAGATTGTAGCCACTTACCTTGAATTGTAACAATTGTAAAACTGTATCTCTCAACATAGTACCTGAATCGCACCACTTTCATGGAGTGATAGGAGAAAGGGAATCCGTTTTTGAACACAGGATCAAGCTGCAGAAACAGAAATAAAGTTGTATTTAAACGACCAGTGTGTAGGTTTTCGGGAGATCTATCAGTAGAAATTCAGTAAAACGTACCGAACTATGTTTAATGAGTTTTGTCTAAAATTATCTGACACTAAGAATCAAACTAAGAATTTGTTTTTGTTGGCTTAGAATGAGCCCTTCGTGCTTATATAGGGAATTGATCCTCCCCATGGATTTTGCCGTGTTGCAACACAGTGTTTATACAGTAGCCCAGAAAGGACAAATCAAATACTGGCTCTACAGAGAGTGCTTTTATGTTTGGTTGAGGTCATGTAGTTTTCCGACACGCTAGTGAGCTGCGGTTTTGCAATCACCGGCTCACGCTTTCCGTGAGGAGTGAGCGGAGGGACATTCAGTTTGTTCCCCTTAATGTCTCCTTCATTAATTTCTTCTGGAATACGTGATTTTGTTATATCAAGTATGTATACTCTCTAGTAAGTTCTAAGTCCTTTTATTGGGTGCTTGAGCTCTGTGATTAAATAATTCAGTAGTTGAACCAGCAGGTTTTATTCGAAGTGTGAGACTTACCTCTGTCGTTATTATTGTAGCTCGGTTTTTGAAAGCTTGAGATGATGGATCACTCAAAGCAGATGTAAATGTGGAAGTCAAAGATCTGAAAGTTAAGTCTGTTGTTGTGAGTGATGAAGTTGTAGGTGTAACTGTTGTAATTTCTGAAGTCGTAGATGCGTCTGTTGTCGGTGCTGCAGTCGTAGGTGCGGCTGTTGTAGGTGCAACATTTGTTGTAGGTGCAGCAGTCGTAGCTGCAGCTCTTGTAGGTGCAACATTTGTTGTAGGTGCAGCAGTCGTAGCTGCAGCTGTTGAAGGTGCAGCAGTTGTAGGTGTAAATATAGTTGTAGGTGCTGCAGTTGTAGCTGCGGCTGTTGTAGTTGCTGCAGTCGTAGGTGGAGCTGTTGTAGGTGCAACTGTTGTTGTAGATGCTGCAGTCGTAGCTGCGGCTGTTGTAGTTGCTGCAGTCGTAGGTGCGGCAGTTGTAGGGGCTGCAATCGTAAGTGCTGCAGTTGTAGGTAATGCTGTTGTAGGTGCTGCAGTTGTCGGCGCTGCAGTCGTTGGTGCTGCAGTCGTAAGTGCGGCTATTGTACGTGCTGCAGTTGTAGGTGCTGCAGTCGTAGCTGCGGCTGTTGTAGTTGCTGCAGTCGTAGGTGCTGGTGTTGTAGGTGCGGCTGTTGTAGGTGCAACTGTTGTTGTAGGTGCGGCTGTTGTAGGTGCAACTGTTGTTGTAGGTGCGGCTGTTGTAGGTGCTGCAGTTGTAAGTGCTGCTGTTGTAGGTGAAGCTATTGTAGGTGCAGCTGTTGTAGGTTCTGCTGTTGAAGGTGCAGCTGTTGTAGGTGCAACTGTTGTAGGTGCTGCAGTCGTAGCTGCGGCTGTTGTAGTTGCTGCAGTCGTATGTGCGGCTGTTGTAGGTGCTACAGTTGTTGTAGTTTTAGGAGTCATAGATGCCGCTGTTGTAGGTGCTACAGTTGTTGTAGGTGCAGCTGTTGTCTGTGCAGCTGTTGTAGGTATTGCAGTTGTAGCTGCAGCTGTTGTAGTTGCTGCAGTGGTAGGTGCTGCAATCGTAAGTGCGGCTGTTGTAGGTGCTGCAGTTGTAGGTGCAACTGTTGTTGTAGGTGCAGTTGTTGTCGGTGCTGCAGTTGTTAGTACTGCATTCATAAGTGTGTTTGTTGTAGTTGCTGCAGTCGTAGGTGCGGCTGTTGTAGATACAAATGTTGTTGTATGTGCTGCAGTCGTAGCTGTGGCTGTTGTAGTTGCTGCAGTCGTAGGTGCAGCTGTTGTAGGTGCAACTGTTGTAGGTGCTGCAGTCGTAGCTTCGTCTGTTGTAGTTGCTGCAGTCGTAGGTGCGTCTGTTGTAGTTGCTGCAGTCGTAGCTGCAGCTGTTGTAGGTGCTACAGTTGTTATAGGTGCAGGAGTCGTAGGTGCTACAGTTGTTGAAGGTGCAGCTGTTGTCGGTCTAGCTGTTGTAGGTATTGCAGTTGTAGCTGCAGCTGTTGTAGGTGCTACAGTTGTTATAGGTGCAGGACTCGTAGGTGCTGCAGTTGTTGGTGCTGCAGTCGTAAGTACGGCTGTTGTAGGTGCTTTAGTTGTAAGTGCTGCTGTTATAGGTGCAGATATTGTAGGTGCAGCTGTTGTAGGTGCGGCTGTTGTAGGTGCAGCTGTTGTTTGTGCTGCTGTTGTAGGTGCAGCTGTTGTTGTAGGTGCAACTGTTGTTGTAGGTGCTGCAGTCGTAGCTGCGGATGTTGTAGGTGCTACAGTTGTTATAGGTGCAGGAGTAGTAGGTGCCGCTGTTGTAGGTCGTACAGTTGTTGTAGGTGCAGCTGTTGTAGGTATTGCAGTTGTCGCTGCGGCTGTTGTAGTTGCTGCTGTTGTAGGTGCGGATGTTGTAGGTGCTACAGTTGTTGTAGGTGCAGGAGTCGTAGGTGCTGCTGTTGTTGGTGCTGCTGTTTTAGGTGCAACTGTTGTAGCTGCAGCTGTTGTCAGCGCTGCAGTTGTTGGTGCTGCAGTCGTAAGTCCTACTGTTGTAGGTGCAGCAGTCGTAGTTGCTGCGGTCATAGGTGCAACTGTTGTCGGTGCAGCTGTTGTAGGTGCGGCTGTTGTAGGTGCAGCTGTTGTAGGTGCAACTGTTGTAGGTATTGCAGTTGTAGCTGCGGATGTTGTAGTTGCTGCAGTCATAGGTGCAACTGTTGTCGGTGCAGCTGTTGTAGGTATTGCAGTTGTAGCTGCGGATGTTGTAGTTGCTGCAGTTGTAGGTGCGGATGTTGTAGCTGCAGCTGTTGTCGGCGCTGCAGTTGTTGGTGCTGCAGTCGTAAGTCCTACTGTTGTAGGTGCTGCAGTTGTAAGTGCTGCTGTTGTAGGTGCAGATATTGTAGGTGCAGCTGTTGTAGGTGCGGCTGTTGTAGGTGCAGCTGTTGTAGGTGCAACTGTTGTTGTAGCTGCGGCTGTTGTAGTTGCTGCAGTTGTAGGTACGGATGTTGTAGCTGCAGCTGTTGTCGGCGCTGCAGTTGTTGGTGCTGCAGTCGTAAGTGCTACTGTTGTAGGTGCAGCTGTTGTTGGTGCTGCTGTTGTAGGTGCTGCAGTCGTAGCTGCGGCTATTGTAGTTGCTGCAGTCGTAGGTGCCTCTGTTGTTGGTGCTACTGTTGTAGGTGCAACTGTTGTCATAGGTGCTGCAGTCGTAGGTGCTGCTGTCGTAGGTGCTGCAGTCGTAGTTGCGGCTGTTGTAGTTGCTGTAGTCGTAGGTGCGGCTGTTGTCGATGCAAATGTTGTAGTTACAGTTGTTGTAGGTGCAGCTGTTGTAGGTGGAGCTGTTGTCAGTGCTGCAGTCGGTGCTGCAGTCATTGCTGGGGATGTTGAAGGTGCTACAGTTGTTATAGGTCCAGGAGTCATAGATGCCGCTGTTGTAGGTGCTACAGTTGTTGTAGGTGTAGCTGTTGTCTGTGCAGCTGTTGTAGGTATTGCAGTTGTAGCTGCGGCTGTTGTAGTTGCTGCAGTGGTAGGTGCTGCAATCGTAAGTGCGGCTGTTGTAAGTGCTGCTGTTGTAGGTGCAGTTATTGTAGGTGCAATTGTTGTTGTAGGTGCAGCTGTTGTCGGTGCAGCTGGTGTTTGTGCCGCTGTTGTAGGTGCCGCTGCTATTTGTGCTGCTGTTGTAGGTGCGGCTGTTGTAGGTGCAACTGTTGTTGTAGGTGCTGCAGTCGTAGCTGCGGCTTTTGTAGTTGCGGCAGTCGTACCTGCAGCTGTTGTAGGTGCAACTGTTGTTGTTGGTGCTGCTGTTGTAGGTGCTGCTGTTGTAGGTGCAACTGTTGTAGGTGCTGCAGTCGTAGCTTCGGCTGTTGTAGTTGCTGCAGTTGTAGATGCAGCTGTTGTAGGTGCAACTGTTGTTGTAGGTGCAGCTGTTGTAGGTGCAACTGTTGTTGTAGGTGCAGTTGTTGTCGGTGCTGCAGTTGTTAGTACTGCATTCATAAGTGTGTTTGTTGTAGTTGCTGCAGTCGTAGGTGCGGCTGTTGTAGATACAAATGTTGTTGTATGTGCTGCAGTCGTAGCTGTGGCTGTTGTAGTTGCTGCAGTCGTAGGTGCAGCTGTTGTAGGTGCAACTGTTGTAGGTGCTGCAGTCGTAGCTTCGTCTGTTGTAGTTGCTGCAGTCGTAGGTGCGTCTGTTGTAGTTGCTGCAGTCGTAGCTGCAGCTGTTGTAGGTGCTACAGTTGTTATAGGTGCAGGAGTCGTAGGTGCTACAGTTGTTGAAGGTGCAGCTGTTGTCGGTGCAGCTGTTGTAGGTATTGCAGTTGTAGGTATTGCAGTTATAGCTGCGGCTGTTGTAGTTGCTGCAGTCGTAGGTGCGGATGTTGTAGGTGCTACAGTTGTTGTAGGTGCAGGAGTCGTAGGTGCCGCTGTTGTTGGTGCTGCTGTTGTAGGTGCAACTGTTGTAGCTGTAGCTGTTGTCGGCGCTGCAGTTGTTGCTGCTGCAGTCGTAAGTGCTGCAGTTGTAGGTGCTGCAGTTGTTATAGGTGCAGGAGTCGTAGGTGCCGCTATTGTAGGTGCTACAGTTGTTGAAGGTGCCGCTGTTTTAGGTGCTACAGTTGTTGAAGGTGCAGCTGTTGTCAGTTCAGCTGTTGTAGGTGCAACTGTTGTAGCTGTAGCTGTTGTCGGCGCTGCAGTTGTTGCTGCTGCAGTTGTAAGTGCTGCAGTTGTAGGTGCTGCAGTTGTAAGTGCTGCAGTTGTAGTTGCAACTGTTGTTGTAGGTGCTGCAGTCGTAGGTGCTGCTGTTGTAGGTGCGGCTGTTGTAGCTGTTGGCGGTGCTGCAGTCGTAGGTGCAGCTGTTGTAGTTGCAGCAGTCGTAGGTGCAGCAGTTGTTGGTGCTGCAGTCATAAGTGCTGCTGTAGTAGGTGCATTTGTTGTTGTAGGTGCGGCTGTTGTAGTTGCTGCAGTCGTAGGTGCGGATGTTGTAGGTGCTACAGTTGTTGTAGGTGCAGGAGTCGTAGGTGCCACTGTTGTTGGTGCTGCTGTTGTAGGTGCAACTGTTGTAGCTGTAGCTGTTGTCGGCGCTGCAGCTGTTGCTGCTGCAGTCGTAAGTGCTGCATTTGTAGGTGCTGCAGTTGTAAGTGCTGCTGTTGTAGTTGCAACTGTTGTTGTAGGTGCTGCAGCCGTAGGTGCTTCTGTCGTAGGTGCTGCAGTCGTAGGTGCTGCTGTTGTAGGTGCGGCTGTTGTAGCTGTTGGCGGTGCTGCAGTCGTAGGTGCAGCTGTTGTTGGTGCTGCAGTCATAAGTGCGGCTGTTGTAGGTGCTGCTCTAGTAGGTGCAATTGTTGTTCTAGGTGCAGCTGTTGTCGGTGCTGTAGTTAGAGCTGCGGCTGTTGTAGTTGCTGTAGTCGTAGGTGCGGCTGTTGTCGGTGCAACTGTTGTTGTAGGTGCAGCTGCTGTTGGTGCTGCAGTCGTAGCTGCAGATGTTGTAGGTGCTACAGTTATTGTAGGTGGAGGAGCCGTAGGTGCCGCTGTTGTTGGTGCTGCTGTTGTAGCTGCTACAGTTGTAGCTGCAGCTGTTGTCAGAGCTGCAGTTGTTGATGCTGCAGTCGTAAGTGCGGCTGTTGTTGGTGCTGCAGTCGTACGTGTGGCTGTTGTAGGTGCTGCAGTTGTAAGTGCCGCTGTTGTTTGTGCTGCTGTTGTAGGTGCAGCTGTTGTTGTCGGTGCAACTGTTGTTGTAGGTGCTGCAGTCGTAGCTGCGGCTGTTGTAGTTGCTGGAGTCGTAGGTGTAACTGTTGTTGTAGGTGCTGCTGTTGTAGGTGCAACTATTGTTGTAGGTGCAGCTGTTGTAGGTTCAACTGTTGTTGTAGGTGCTGCAGTCGTAGCTGCGGCTGTTGTAGTTACTGCAGTCGTAGGTGCGGCTGTTGTAGGTGCTACAGTTGTTGTAGTTGCAGCAGTCGTAGGTGCTGCTGTTGTTGGTGCTGCTGTTGTAGGTGTAACTGTTGTAGGTGCTACAGTCGTAGCTGCAGTTGTTGTAGTTGCTGCAGTCGTAGGTGCTGCAGTCGTAGGTGCAGTTGTTGTCGGCGCTGCAGTTGTTGTAGTTGCTGCAGTCGCAGGTGCTGCAGTCGTAGGTGCAGCAGTTGTAGGTGCTACAGTTGTAGCTGCAGTTGTTGTCGGCGCTGCAGTTGTTGGTGCGGCTGTTGAAGGTGCTGCAGTTGTAATTGCTGCTGTTGTAGGTGCAGCTGTTGTAGTTGCAATTGTTATTGTAGGTGCAGCTGTTGTAGGTGCGGCTGTTGTAGGTGAAGCTGTTGTCGGTGCTGCAGTTAGAACTGCGGCTGTTGTAGTTGCTGCAGTTGTAGGTGCGGCTGTTGTAGGTACAACTGTTGTTGTAGGTAATGCAGTTGTTGTAGGTAAGGCAGTCGTATGTGCCGCTGTTGTTGGTGCTGCAGTCGTAGGTGTAACTGTTGTTGTAGGTGCTGCAGTCATAGGTGCTGCTGCTGTAGGTGTAACTGTTGTTGTAGATGCTGCAGTCGTAGCTGCGGCTGTTGTAGTTGCTGCAGTCGTAGGGGCGCTTGTTGTAGGTGCAACTGTTGTTGTAGGTGCTGCAGTCGTAGGTGCTGCAGTCGTAGGTGCGGTTGTTGTAGGTGCAACTGTTGTTGTAGGTGCTGCAGTCGTAGCTGCGGCTGTTGTAGTTGCCGCAGTCGTAGGTGCGGCTGTTGTAGGTGCTACACTTGTTGTAGTTGCAGCAGTCATAGGTGCTGCTGTTTTAGGTGTAACTGTTGTTGTAGGTGCTGCAGTCGTAGCTGCGGCTGTTGTAGTTGCTGCAGTCGTAGGGGCGGTTGTTGTAGGTGCTGCAGTCGTAGGTGCGGTTGTTGTAGGTGCAACTGTTGTTGTAGGTGCTGCAGTCGTAGGTGCAGCAGTTGTATTTGCCGATGTTTTTGGTACGGCTGTTGTAGGTGCTACAGTTGTAGCTGCAGCTGTCATAAGTTCCACAGTCGTAGGCGCCGCTGTCGTAGGTGCTACTGTTGTATGGGCTGCTGTAGTTGTAAGTGCAGCTGTTTTAGGGGCTGCAGTTGGAGGTGAGGCTGTTGTAGATGCTGCAGTCGTAGGTGCTGCCGTTGTAGGTGGTGCTGTATTTGTAGGTGCTGCTGTAGTTATAGGGGCTGCAGTCGTAGGTGCTGCTGTAGTTGTAGGTGCCGCTGTTGTAAGTGCTGCTGTAGTTGTAGGTGCCGCTGTATTTGTTGGGGCTGCATTCGTAGGTGCTGCTGTTGTAGGTGCTGCTGTAGTTGTAGCTGCAGCTCTTGTAGGTGCTGCAGTTGTCGCTGTGGCTGTTGTAGATGCTGCAGTCGTTGGTGCTACCGTTGTAGTTGATGCAGTAGTAGTTGCTGCCATTGTAGATGCTGCAATCGTAGGTGCGGCAGTTGTTGGTGTGGCTGCTGTTGTAGGTTTAGCACTTGTAGGCGCAGCATTCGTAGGTGCCACAGTCGTAGGAGTGGCAGTCGCAGGTTTGGCTGTTGTAGGTGCTGCACTTGTAGGTGCGGTTGTTGTAGGTGTGGCAGTTGTACGCGCTACAGTCGTAGATGCGGCTGTCATATGTGTTGCTGTTGTCGGTTCTTTAGATGTAGCCGTGGCAATTGTAGGTCCTGCAGTTGTAGGTGCTGCTGTTGTAGGTGCGGCAATTGTTTGTGCTGCAGTTGTAGGTGCTGCTGTTGTAGTTGCTGCAGTCGTAGGTGCAACTGTTGTTGTAAGTGCTGCAGTTGTAGGTGCGGCTGTTGTAGGTGCCGTGGTAAAAGTAACAAAATTATTATTATTAAAAATGATTATCAAAACACAGTTTACTTTTTGCCTTCCTTAACCATTAATGATCTTATGGTTCTAATACACTAATGTTATACATATTGAATGACATTTTGGCAAGAACTCTACCCTAACTTTATTTTTTGTTTTTCAATCCAACTTTTCAACTCAAGAACCTTTAAAAGCAATCAAACAACTTACCTATCAGAATCAGGAAAATCGATACTATCCGTCTGACATCCATCTCGTTTTTCTTCTGAATCTATAATATCAAACAATACAGAGACTTTCTCAGAGAGACATTATGTCAAAAGATTTTACGCTACAGTTATTGCTGACTACAAATACAAATTTTTAAATAGATAAAACAATATCTTTAGCAATCACCTTTTTTTCTGTATATATCCTACCTCTAGTTTTCAAATTTGAACTAGATTACCGGCAATTTTACAAATTCAAGTCACTGGGAACAGTGGTTATCAGTTATTTTTGGTAAAAGGCCCAGTTCCCTTCACAAAACCTAATTTCAGCCTCCCAAAGTCAATGCAATACAAAGGCAAAAGGAAACCATGTCAGGTTTTCAGAATTTAGTGCTAAAACTAAGCCCTGTCTAAAAGATTCCACCTGATTCTTCACACCTCACCGACACATTTCTTCTCATATTCTATCTTCAATTTCTCGTGTTTATTCTTCATAAGATCTTATCCAATTTTCGCTAACCAATCACTAGAGATCAATGTATCTGCCTAAATGCAACGTCATTTTAAGTTGATAGATATGTGTTGTCATGACAACAGATTTTGTGCCAGTGTTTTAAGAGTTGAGCCAAGCCAGTTAAAAGAGAATGTTAGAAAAACCAAACTCGCCTAAGATGTCTGGCGATATTGAGCTTGACATGCTGTAAATGTTAAATGAACTACAACAGCCGCAGCTACGACTGCATTCATTCACAGGCATTAACAATCAAAGATGTTGGGATAATTCTCCCCTATAGACCAGGCGTCTATTCTGGGAGGATTTGAGTAAATGTTTCAGATTACTTGGAAGGGTTGAGGACAAATTACAAAAATATCTGACATCAAAAAGGGCCTACTGGAAATCCCCTGTCGCCGTATATTAGATTTTTTTGTGAACTAGATCTCAACAGGTTACCGACGTCCATTCCTTCCAAACTGTCCTGCACCTTCATAAAATACCAAACCACCTTTTTAATACACGATAAAGCTTCAAAATTCATGGAAGGGATATTTACTGACCTATTTTATATTGTAGAACAGAATGTTACAATCTCTTCAGCGTGTGAACCACAGACCCTCTTTCAGGCATCTAACCAAAAACCCATTTAAAAAACGTTTAAACTTAATAAACAAAAAAAACTAAAAAGAGACGAGGGAACCAGAAGTGTAAAAATGCAAAGTCATTTTCGGGTTTTAGGACTCAGTCCTGCAGCGTTCTATTGATACTGTGTAAAAATAGTTTCATAGGATAGTGTCTGGGACCTTTGTCACAGCCCCCACCTATCCATTCTTTCTCACTCACTCACTCACTCACTCACTCTCACACACACACACACAAAACACCAAATTGTTCTCATACTTCTAGAGAAACACCTACACAAAACATCTTAAATTGTAATTTAAATGGTGACTAAAACACAACTTGTACACTGCATCCTGAACTGAGTTGGAATTCAAATGAGCTGAAAATGAATCTAAAGTTCGCAATCGTAAAATCAAAAATTCGCACTGACCTTACAACACCATTCTCCTCTCATCTTGCATGGATCTTAAGTACACTAATAGGTGTAACAAAGAGCAATCCAAAGTTGTCTCACAAAACCAGTTCTACCTGCTATAATCACACCTGTCAGTTCTCATAGCAGTGACAAAAATGGGAAGGCTTCTGTATATTGTTAAACAGGCTGCTGTTCGCAGATTAGGTGTAAAGGAAGATTTCGGAGTGCGCAAATGTGTTGCTTCTGTACTAGCGATTCGTCTGACAGCACAGCCTGTTTGGATGAGCATGACTTTTCACTGGTAAACGTGACAAAACAACAAGTAGTTATTGTTGTGAGGAAGCTGTTCCTCCCAGTTTCTGGCACATGTTCTGATGGTTCTCATGGACATAAATAGCAACCTGTTCAGCATCAATCCTACCAGTTTATTTTGGCACAGTCATGAGCATAAAGATTCCTTTGAATTCAAGTTACCCTGACACACCCATCAAACTTAATTGTCTTAATTCAGTGGCTGAAAGCTGAAGACATTTCATGTAGGAGTTGTTTTGTGTTGAGCTGGTAAGAACATAAAAAATGAAAAATAAAGAACAATTTTACGAAGGGGAGATTGCTCTCTTTTCCAATACCCTGCATACACTCACATCCACATTTCTCTTAGATGCCCAATGCATCATTGGCCTACAGTCTGATCTGTTGGCCATGAAGCAGCAGTGCTGGAGCAGACTGGGGTTAATATAGTATAAAAATATATGATAATGTAAAAAGAAACACATAAATAGGATTTAAAAATGATAAACAATAAACAAGAGTAAATCCAGTGTGGTTAAGAGATATGAATAAATAGCCACAAATTTAATTTAGTAAAATTGGGACAGTGGGAATCAGAAGTTTTAAGATTTTTGACTTTGGGAACAGTGAGCAAATCTAGTAACAGATCATGAATGTAATTTGCCCTAAATCATTTAGGACTTAAAAAGAATATATATATTTTTTGACATACAGGCAGCTGTGCAAGGATCTGACAACTGGAGTGATGTATTGCACTTTCTTAATCTTAATCCATTTTTTTTCTTGCTGAGATGTGTACATTCTTAAATTGTTGCTGTAATTCAAGGTGAAAATAGGCAGATTTTGCAATATTTTTAATGTGAATATTAGAATGTAGGTCTGAGTCGGTGACTACACCAAGATTTCTGACTTGGTTTGATGTCTTTAACATTGAGCACTGATTTATAAGCGTTTCTTTGGCACCAAAACATTTTTTTGTTGTATTTTTAATTGAAAGTTTGCACACCCAATCACTGATTTGTTCAATAATGTCATGGCTCAAAGCCACCTCATTGTTATTGCCTTTAAATGAAAATGATCCCTCTACACAAGACCCACCGATCCTCCACATACCGTATGTTCTGAAAATAATTATTATAATCTGCAGTGAAAACAAATTTGTCTGCCTGTACATTGTGATGCATTTGAGATATGTCTTGGTATTTATTCAGAACAAGTAACTCTCTGGCCCTTCCCAACCTTCAAATTTCAGCATCACATCTGTACCACATGTAACCATACTACATTGTTGGCACTCCTGAGTGGACAGTACTTTATCATCCACTTGGCAGTAGACATGTCACCTTACATACCTGTTGTGACACAGCCTCACTAGGATTAGACTGTATTAGTGAGCCCATGCTACATTATATAATATAGGAAAGTTGTTATTTGTCTGTTTAGATATAATTTATGAATTTATTTTTATGGATTTAATTGTTTTACATTTTCCAATGTAAGAGGCAATTAGGCTGTAGGTTAAAAAAAGTAATTAATGGTAGTATCAAACTACCATTAAATGAAAAACACTAATAACTCAAAAAATATATTTTTAAACAATCTAATGAATTACATTATGGGACTCAAGGGACCAAAATAACTGAGATAGATTCATATTGTAACATGTTTAGCACAATTGCATGAACCTAAGACTAAACGCATGCATAAATGCAGACATCGATGAGTTTTAAATTATAACTACATATCCCATAATCACCTTTTTCAATTAGTATGGAAGCCCTGGAGTCCAAACTTAATATTTTCGCATATCCGCGCTACTGCTGCCGCTGCTCTTAAAGGAGACGCATCCCAAACGGGCCTATACTCGGTTTAAGAAATATGAGGTTTGCTATAGCTTTAAGAGGTAGATAATGTTAAATGTTTCTAGAATTAAATTATCATACAACGTTAACTTTGTTCTATTAACAAGCGAGTTTTTGAAATGCTTGCTTAAGTCACTACGACTCAACATTACCATTACTCTTGACTGAGCTAACATAACTTGGTCCCAAAAGGGCCTTCAATGTTACGTTGGTATTACATGTTCTATGTTCATAATTAACGTTACGTCAACTAACGCTAATTACAAAGGTCTGTAAGGGTCATAACAGTTAAATATGAGCAGCATGGACTCGGAGGAAGACGAGGTTTCGGGTATTCGTCCTGGGATTGAGAAAACCGGAGACTCAACGGAGGCCGCCCAACCATCCTCGGACTCAACTGAACTGTCAAGCGGGAGAAGAGGAAGTAAAAGGCTAGTGAAAACCACAGTGACCTCTCCGGAATCCGGTGACTCTGGGTCGGGTGTTCGGGTTTTGCGAGCCAGGGGAGTTGGAGCGGGCAGGACTAACGTTATGAATTCCACGAATGCCACTTACAGGCAAACACCTAACGTTAAGAGTATGCACCGTGGACGTGGGAGACCTGTGGGTTCACGCTCCAAAAACACACAGTAAGTGCCTGCACAAACGCACGTCAAATACTTCGCAGTACAATAGCACTATTGCAACAAACTAACTAACGATACTTATCACTCTCAGAGGCTAGTTAGAGGTACTAGTGAGATTGCACTGCAAGGACGCTTAGGGCTGTAATTGTAGGAAGTGTGCTGTGGGGGTTCTTAAAGCTATAGGTTTACCCGATGTTGAAACCAAAACAAATGAGTTAAATGCACGCGTTGTCCTGTCTGTGCTCTTGTTATCCTGTTGTTTTTCATTTTTCAAAGGGCAGTTGAGTTATAACGTACTGTGTATATTCCAAGGTATACTACAATTATTTTTAAATGTATTTGTACCTGGCTTTTATTTACTGTAGACTCTCTCTCACACAGACCAGCGGTAAAGAAATCCACAGCCAAAAATGGTAAAAAGATACATAAGTCCTATTCATCTATTTGTAGGAATTTTGTCATTGTTATGTAATACATCTGTCACTAATGCTTGGGCACTCATCAGCATCCAAACGCACTCTTGGATCAAAGCTGTCCAAATCTAGAGAAGGCAAAGGAAGACCTCCAACCCAAGCCTCTCGCACCACACCAGCAACAGCAGCATGCAAACCTGAAACGGAGATGGAGGCTGGTAAGACAAATACCACTTGCAGTCTTTTTACTGCATACAATAAGACTACGAACAACGGCAATCATCTGAAACTGAAAGAACATATTCATTTTCTCTGTTTTTTAGGAGAGGAAACGGGTGCTTTGAAAGGAAGCAATGACAAGTGAGTGGTATACATCTTATTAAATGAGCAACGGAGAAAATGTTGGATTTCATGTTTGATTTTCCAGTGTGAATTTAATTGTGGCCAGTGTGGCGTGGATGTCCATATTAGCATTGTAGATCCAGATGCAGCTCTTGACGAGGACCCTCCATTCAGAGATGACCCCAATGACCTCATCTATAAACCCGAGACAAAGACGTATGCTGAGCTCACTGCCTTTCCATAATGACCATCAGTCCTGAATGTTACTTTATATAAAAAACATGATGAATGTTTAAATGTTAGCTTCAATAGTGAATTGAGCTTTATCTCTTAACTCCTTAGGGAAAAATCAAGGCGGAATACAACGTTAAAACAAAAGGAAGTCAAGAAAGAGGAGTCAGAAAAGGAGGAAGGAGAAGAAGATGACATTAAAAAGGAAGAATCAACAGAGATTGTTGTGCAGAGTGAAGATGGAGTGGGTTATAACACAGCACCACCCAGGAAGTAAGCAAAATACGGATTGATGATCAGTTAATGGAACAGAAGGACTGATGGCTGAACAAGCCGACAATAGGTTTATTTCATACCTCATTGGTACCTGAAGCCACACGCCCTCACCAACGTCTGACAGCCTGCTTACTGACAACATGTTTGCACATTACATTATGAAGGAACTTAACAATATAGATATGATCCTATTGGACGTTTGGGAGGAAGGATTACATTATTGGTCGACATTTTAAGTTCTGTTTTGTAATCTGTTTTCATTCCAGGAGAGGTCGACAACAAAAAGATGACAAAGGCCCTCGGCTGCCAAAACAAAGGTAACAAATACTACTACTCACTGTAGTATTTGTATCAACTATGATTATTATACAATTTCCCTTTTTTTCTGTCGCCATAGGAAGAAGCCCCCAGTGCAGTACGTCCGCTGTGAAATTGAGGGCTGTGGTACTGTCTTGGCCCACCCTCGTTACCTACAGGTTTGCCATCCTGTCAACATTTTGACATACTGTTTTAGATCTGTGAACTTACCTTGAGGTGCAAAGTTGGGTGCTTTTTACTGTAATATTTACTCCTTTTCTCTCGTCTCTTCATTCCAGCACCATATCAAATACCAGCACTTGCTTAAAAAGAAGTATGTGTGTGATCACCCCTCGTGTGGGCGATTGTTTCGTCTGCAGAAGCAGCTGTTGCGCCATGCAAAACATCATACAGGTGATGTCAAGGCACAAATGTGTATTTACTCAGTATCAAGACTGGCAATATACCTTATGTTTATTTGAGTATGAAAATAGTGCTGTCATTTCTGAGCTGCTTGAAATGCCAAGGTGGTAAGTGAAAACCTTACATTTTCTGTGTCTGTCCTGTCATGTAGTTTATTTATTCTGCTTGTCATCTGTATTTCAGATCAAAGGGACTACATCTGTGAGTATTGTGCTCGTGCCTTCAAGAGCTCCCATAACCTGGCTGTGCACAGGATGATTCACACAGGAGAAAAGCCAATCCAGTGAGTAGCAAATGTCCCAATATCATGTCGCAATGTGTGCTGTGGGCCAGGAAGAACTTTAAGTCTGGCTTGTATCCGTTATTACAAGTGAGAAAGCACATTATTTCAGTTCAGTCTTATTTATGTAGAAATGAACCATTTAAAATGACCCCATAATACATATTCTCTTCAGTTCTTCCTTTTAATGTTAACTACAAACATTCTGTGTTGCTTGCATGTAGAAATTAATTTCTTATGTTTTTTTTGTAAACACGGAAGGCTTTAAAAGATAACAAACACATCAAACTTTGAACTGATTGTTAGCTATTAAAGCTTTTCCCGTCAACTCACTGTCTTGCTAAGTGGAGCACAGTTAATTTAATCCTGTTCAGTTTACAGAATTAACAATACAATACATACAGTTTATAGTGTATAATAGTATATCAGGATATGAAATAAGAAATAGGTTACAATCCATTTTTATAAACAACTTTCTTAAATGTACCTATTGCTGAATCCTGAGTTGTTGTTTTTTTCTCAATTTTTTTTATGACATGCGCTTTAACTTGAGTAAAAAGATCAAACTACTTCTTCCACCACTGATTATCAGTAAATTGTAGTTCAATTGGAGGTCAAGTGTCACAGATGAGACTCTAGCGTCAGGTCCGTTCAGACTGTAACCTGATCTTTGTCTCCACCCTGTGGCAGATGTGAGATCTGCGGCTTCACTTGCCGTCAGAAGGCCTCCTTAAACTGGCACATGAAGAAGCACGATGCAGAATCCTCCTACCAGTTCTCTTGCTCCATTTGTAGCAAAAAGTTTGAGAAAAAGGACTCCGTTGTTGCACACAAGGCCAAGAGCCACCCTGAGGTGCTCATAGCTGAAGCCCTGGCAGCTAATGGGGGCTCAGTAATATGCAGTCCCGCCCTGATCCCAGAGACTGTCCCAGTGCTCACCCAGCCCAACTCTGTCAGCCAGGAGAATCAGGAAGTATTGAATAGTACGCTCACTCCACTACAGCAGGTGGGGCTCCCGCTCCCCCCACAGACGCAGATAGATGTATCTCTGGGCCAGTTTCTCCAACTGCCCACGCACCAAGTGGTGCAGGTGTCACATCAGCAGCAAGCCCCCACCTTGCTGCACCTCACGGCTGCTACTCCTACTAACTTATCCAGCATCAGCCACCCCCAGCTCATCCAGCTCTCCACCCATCCTGCCAGCACCGTCGCGGACCCTCAGAGCACCCTGCTCACCCTGAGCTCCGTCACCACACTGGCCTCCACGGCCTCCCTGGCTTCCCAGCAGGCTATGCAGTGGGGCAGGGAGACCGATGAGGACGAACAGTTACCGGGGGAGGGTGAGCTGTGGGACAGGGTGGTGGTGGGTGGCGCTCATCAGGACGTCGGGGAAATGATGTGGGAGAGTAACGAGGAAAGAAGGAAGGAAGATGAGGGGATTGAATGGGAGAGGGAAGGAGGGAGACAGATTCTTTTACAGTGTGCCGAGGTTCACGGAGACAGTTTAATCTAGATAAAAGGCCACGGAATGATCTTAACAGGAACTTTATGCACAGGGAAGTTTTGATTTAAGAAAGGAACAAAAGACTGAAGGACATGTCAAGACTTAAAGCTGACATTCTAAATATTTTAAATTATAGACTTTATCTCCATGGAGTAGTTATACAAAGTACGTAGCTACACAGAGCTACTTATATCAGGGAGTATGATTTATTACATTATAGATTACATACACTTCTTTTACCACTTACTGAATATTTTGTGACTCTTGTGTTTGTATATATGTGTGTGTGTGTGTTAAATCATTTTTAGAGATTAAAAAGACTGCAAGATGATAGTACATATATACAAAAAGTAACGAATGACATCTATATCCCTCATGTCCATATGTGAATGAATGAATCATTTGGTCAACTCTAGTAGTTTTAGTTCATGAAAACTTACAGAACAAATTAACTGAGCAACAACTAAAACTAAATGAGGTTCTCGAAGTAAAATAATCTTTGTTGTAAGATTACAATAAAAGACATTAAAAAGAAAGAATACCATTTTTAGTCTGGGCCCTTAGACAAATCTACTTTGACGGACAGAAATCCCAGACAAAATCTAGACTAATTTAATATTTGGAAGTCCTTTGAGATTGGTGAGATCTTTTCTTTCACAGCAGACATTTTGACTTGTTATAGTAGGACAAGCACAAGTGTTACTAATATTATTGATGACTCCTATTTATGTGTCCAAGTCAGTCATGACAGTGAGCCAGCATCCTATGCAACATGTTAAAATGTCTTTCGTGGAAAAGGCCCATAAGAAACGATCTAAAATGCCTTCCTTGTATTCATTTTCTTTGTCCTAAGTTTGTGCCACTTCCTTTCCAAATTGAACTGAACCATCTGATTGAATTCGTTACGGATTGTTGCCTTAATATTTGTTCACAGTTAAGACTATGCAGGCAGCAGTATAAGGATTGAAACAGTTTTTGTCATCAATTTTCTTTTGAAGCAATCTTAGATAATAAAATATACCTCTGTGCACTGCCACTACTACTGAGCACTTGTAATCTTATGATCGTAATTTATTAGAAAATGTGTTCAGATTAATAATAATAAACAAACTGTGTTTTTAAGTTTTTGTCTTTTATTCCTGACACATCCTTGAAACAAGTCTAGTTGATTTATGTATAAGGAACATAACGCACTAATTAACATCAATATGATTTAGTGAGATTTAGCTGAATTACTATATCTGTCAACATTTTAATGAAAAACAGCATTAAAGCACATATGGAAACATATTTATGACATTTTTTTAATTTTGTAAATAATTGATTTACCCACACTGATGCCAATCTTGAATCCTCATGAATACACCTAATGAAAAATCTTTATGATATACCCATTAAATCAAACTTTGAGAAATTGAGAAAAGATCATTTCTATTATATCTTTTTAATCCAACTTTGTTTACAATGACCATCAAAAAAATGTTTGCAGAACATTGCAGACCATCAAAAAAAAAAGGAAATATAATAACCAGACAAAATAATCCATTGATAACAGCTTTATTTAGTTTAGTCGAAATTGTAATTTACAAATATCACATTAATTAACTTTAAGAAGGAAATAATTTGTGTACATTTTGGAAATCGAATTGGTCAGATCATATTTTGTATGGTGGTTTTCCACATTAGCTTACAGTGACTGCGAAACCCCAATAAAGAGAGCGTTGGGTGGGCCACATGGGGACGTTTTTGAGGAGAAAAAAATGCAGTACGTCCCCCCACCTAAAAACGCCCCTGTGGCTTGCGGAACCAATTAAATCCCCTCTCGTTTGCGTGCACGCCAACATGAACGCCGACACAAACACGCTTCATTGACGCTCGCTTGGGACGAGCTACGGTCCGTGTAAAAACTGCTAAAGTATCCCATAAAAAAAAAAGGTTCCCGAGTTGTTTCGGTGCCAACACTGACGACGTTAGGGGGCCGCTTGTTTCTCTTGCTCGGTCTTCCATCCAGCTCGCTGCTAAAGCCACCTATATAAACAGGGCTGGAGAGCAAATGGCAGAGCAGGAGGAGCAGCAGCAGATAACTGCGCTGGACACACCGGTGCCTGGCCCGTCGCAGACGGAGAGAGCGGTGGCTCTCGCCCGGCTACTGCACCGCGAGTGTGCTCGTCTGCTCCAGCTCTACGTAAGTTATCCGTTTTAACACACTTGTTCTGCTTGACTCACTCTCACCGAGGCGGTGTGACCCAATCCCGTTAACGGTACGTGTGGCATGTTGTTGTACTGAGACAGCTGCCAGCTAAGCTACCTGTCGCATTTGAGTGATGTGTTCTACTTTTACTGCGTGTATACAGCAACATTCACCAGTATACTTTTGTGTATTCTCGAAAGGGATGCAGTGTAATCATACTAAAAGCCCCCCCATTTCCCCTGGGGTACCTAATGGCTAGAGTGTATTGGATTTTTCCATCTGCCATGCTTCTGTGCCTCATCCTCCCTTTTAGAACACCTTTTAATTGATCCATATGGCTGTCATTCAGTGTTAAATGTCTAATTGAGCTAAAATAAAATGTGAGGCGCAAGTGCAAGGCCAAGAAGCACCTTGCAGCCGTCTGCTTTGTACTCCGCATCAAGTTGAAGCAAACCTCTTTTTCCCCCGTCCTTTCAGAAAGAGAAGGAGACCTTCTTGTTGGACCACACCCCTGACGCAGGACGCATTGTGTCCCTTTCCCCAGACTCTGAGGAGCCTAGCACGGAGCAGCAGGTGCAGCTGCTGCATTCGGCTCTGCGGCAGTGCCTGGGGCTGATCCACTGTGTCATCCTGAAGGAAGAGGAGGAATGGGGTGAGCTGGAGGGCGACTATGAGACCATGAGGAAGCATGTCCGGCTCCGGCTGGAGCACTTGCTCGGCAGCACCAAAGTTCTGGTGGAGACCGAGAACGTGACCTTGGAAGTCAC
Source organism: Leptoclinus maculatus (assembly GCA_032191485.1). NCBI lineage: Eukaryota > Metazoa > Chordata > Actinopteri > Perciformes > Stichaeidae > Leptoclinus > Leptoclinus maculatus. The sequence goes on along the minus strand of JAVDOI010000020.1, from coordinate 8,545,268 downwards.
CCCAGACCACCAGTGTAATGAGGTACAGTATTTGTTATAGTTAAGTTTGTGTTTCTATAGACGCACGCGCACACACACGAAACCACCATGTATGTCGATATATTTTGAAGTACCATATTTTGGGGAATATTTTCAAATAAGGTTTAGACAGCAGCAGAAGAAGAAGAAAAGAAAAAAAACTAAACTTTCTCCTTCTTCGTCTCCCAAGCTTTCTCAAAATAACTGGGTGATTTAATTTGTGAACCTCCGACTCCGCAAAAATGCCCCTATTATGTCATCATATCAAGAAACCTTGCACCATGGAATTCAGCATCGTCTACCACATGAGTTGCATATATGCATTTATTATGATATGACAATCATTTTCTCATCTACATCAAATCTGTTTGGCAACATTCAACTCTAAAGGGCCCCCACAGTAGGATATTTCCAAGCTATCAGCCCCCAGCCCTGTCCTAGTAACACAACAGTTAAATGTAAAACCTAAATCTACAGCAAGGGTGTGACTAAACCCTGTATTATATTAATGATACCTCTTATGTGATTATGACTAATGTTGGGAGCAAAGATTTAAATCCTGGACTTAATCGCTTAGATATCCGTGATAATCTTTAGATTGCGTTTAAAGCTGCAACAAATCAATATTTTTAGATCAACGATGGATTAAATGTTTAATTTGAAAGGTATCCCTCAAAGTGACAAATACAAAAAGAATGATCACCCAACCCCGCAGGTCCCTGCTGATCATTTTAGCATCTTTCAGCTCATTGTTTTCGCATTTGCAACCTTAGTATTTTCAGCACCAAACAGCAGGCAGACAAAGTTAGCAACTAGCTGGCGAACAAAGTGGAGAATTTAGCAGCTAAAAGTCAATATCAGACTTGCATTTTTCAGATAAACATAACTATAAATGAATGATAATGTTGCTCAAAAATCAGTTGGAGCAGGTTTAGATTTATTCACTTTTGTAAAACTTTGACTTTTTGGAAGCAAATAGGAACATATTCATAAATGTCTTCGACAGTCTCTTAATTTGTTGTTAAGCTGCATATTTTCGTCCTCCATCCCTCCGACTTTCAACGTAGTACATTAAAGGACATTTACTCTGAAAGTTGAAGCTTGAAAAACGTAAACAGTGTTTTACTTTTGTTTTTACGGTATCTTGGTTTGATAAAAGGCAGTGGATGTGAACTTGCTTTCTTCTGTGTAGGAAACCGACGGCGCTGGGGGAGTTTTCGGGCTCAAAATGTGGACCTATCGAGTGCTGCTGGAGCTAGTCCACTGGGCTGACCATGCCGCGCAGACCCTCCATGTCTTGCACACAGAGAGGGCAGGAACAGAAGACGTCTGATTTTTCTTGGTTTCAATCCAACGACATCTACGAATGAATTAACTCAACACTAACATCCAGCTTCCCCTTTATGTATTCCAAAGTGAATATTAAGCTCTGTCGAATATACTCTGTGAAAACTAGGGGTTATACAATTGTACTGCTTAACTAAAATCACAACTAAGCTCCTTTTTAACAAAGCCCTGTAGACAGCTTTTCCCAGACGTTGGTATTTCCACAGCAAGTGCTAAAATGACCTCTAGTTTGCCACAGTTGCTATTTTTCTTTGACATAGAAGTGAGTGCATACTTTTAAGGGTATAAAGTTTGGTTTGGTTTGTGAAGTGGCCGAGTTAGACGCTCTAAAAATGTATTTTTTTGTATACAGTGTGTTATTTATTTTATTTAAGTTGGATTTACTTTTGATGACTTATTAGCTGCTGTTCCTAACACTAAAAAATCTACTAACTGCTAGAATGTAGCCAAAAATACATGACTGATAAACTGTGACTGATGTGCAGCTGAATCTGTAGCCATTTGCTATTTTAATAATAGGTCACTTAGCTTTTCATGTCCCATTTTATTAACCTATCTAGTCTAGATAATTCCATATCAAATTGAAATGCTTGTATTGAGTTTGGTTTTGAACAATCTGTGATGATCATCAAGTGTCATGTTTGCTGCTCTGGTCACCAAGTTCTCTCCTGATGTTGTACTTGAATATGCTGCTACACTGTTCACAAGTTTTAACTAGAAGACCAGTGGTTCTCAAATCTTTTCTGTCATGTGCTTCTTTGGAAGGTAAAAAAAAAAGAAATACTTAAAGACATACTGTATTAGACTAATCCCTAACGGTAGGAGTGTACTTTCTGTAGCCAAACGTATCAAACACTCCGTTACACAACGTTACTGTAGTGATTAATGCCTGATGCGGCATTAATCTCGCTGAGTCAATGAGCTGGGACTCCCAGGCTTGTTATTATGGTGGATTTCTTATTGCCATGCTTTTCTTTTATCTCTGTGATGATTAACTGGATGTGCATTGACGATTAAAACCCACTCTTAACACGTCTTCTTTGTCACCTTGCCTCTACTTTCCAAATATTTTTTATAACCTTCTGCTGTGTGCGTGTAATTATATAAAAAATAATAATAGTTGCAAAATCCACCAATTTTTTTCTTTTAAAGTATTTGCCAACACTGAATTTTAGATGTCCCTAATTTCCTGATAATTTCCTCAAAATTCTTAGGAGCTATATAATTCAACATGTGTATATATATATATATATATATTCTAGGACAATTAGAGACGGGGTTGAGCTGATAAGCTCCTTATTAGTTAATTATACATAATGGCTTGCATAGCCTAGAGAGTCTTCTTGTGGAAGCATGCAAATATTAGAAAATATATGAACAATAGTTTCCTATAATGAATTCAATTAATATTTTCTTATGTTTGAATTAAACAGTTATTTCAAAGAAATGTCTATGTTACCTATAATTAGAAGTAAATGTGTATTTCCAGGAAACTTCTTTGGACATTTTTTGAAAATTACTGACACAAATAAAGCTTTACGAAATATGTATTTCTTTACTTCTCTTATTGAAACCCTAAATGTTGAAAAGTATTGAAGTTGCGCAAAAACTACTGTCGACACCAATCACAGATATGAGTATTGGGATATCCATTGTATTTAATTCTGTTTTACACAGTGGGGAAAAGTAACTAGTGCATTTACTCAAGGAGTTTACTTATAACACGTTTGAGGCACTGTTACTGTAGTTACATATTTCGATTTCATGCTATTTTATATTTGTACTCGGCCAAATATCGAGGGAATTTTTGTTTTGTTTTGTTTTAACTCCCCCATATTTATTTCACAGCTTTAATAACTAGTTGTTTTTCAGATGAAGACTTTGCAAAAACATAACATTGTAGACAACAACACCCGGACCCATATAGATTGAGAGGCACTGGCCTAAAACTACCTATATAGGGTAGGTTAAAATAGCTCCACCCAAACCAGCTAAGACAGTTAAATGCTATATCACACATTGATGAATTAGTATTAACAATCTAAAATAATGTTATATATAAGAATGTATTAGTTGCAGGGAATTTTTTTCTGCAGAATATGTATTAGTAGTAAATTCAAGTACATTTTGTTGATAATTCCTATGTACTTTTACTTGAGTAGGATTTAGAATACACGACTTTTATTTATGATGAAGAATTATTTTATTGTGGTGCACTTCTGAAATAGGCCATCATTTTAAAATCACGTTTATAAGCAATTCTCGTGAAATTAAGAAAAGCTATTTAGTGACAAGCTGGTTAAACAGTGTTAAGTGTACAGATCACAAACAATGTGCCAATGTAGGCTTCACTTCAGTCTGTAACAGGTCTAATAAATTACAAGGCATTGATTTGACTGCACTTCCACGTGAAAGCATGGAAGTTAAGTTAACACACCGTATTGAATAGCCGCAATACTGTATCTTCAATCAATTTGAATCTTGAGGTTGAAGGTCTTTATCTTCCTCAGAGGTGGGTGCACCCCATTTTACCATTAGAACCCCAAAGGATGTTGTGCACATGCGCGTTGGGCAATCTACCGGAGCGCGAGAGGTAGGGGAAGGGAGTCCTAATGGCGGAGAATGTACGGTCGCCTTTTGACTACCGGGAGCCACCGACCCTCGACAGCGACGGGGATGGAAGCAAACCGCCGCCGCCGAGGGGGTGAGTGAGCACAGCAAGCCCCCGGTTTGTACCCGCGCGCGGTGGTTTTCACCGGGGTTTTGTGAGCAAAATGCAAGAGCCTGAGACGCACGCGCTGCGACCGTGCACGTTTGTTTAGTTAACATTAGAAGCCCTTTTTTTTCGCGTGCATGAGTCCAGCGTTATAATGGAGAAAACGCAGCGGGGGAAGTGATTTTTCTTTGTTTTCTCGTTGCAGCTGTTATGTCATGCGAGGGTGCGTCTTCCCCTAGCCGCCTCAGCTCGCATGTAATCGCCAGCCTTTTATTTTTGATGTTTTGACGGGACCTAAGTCTCAACGTTAGCTGCTGGAAGCTAACAGGCTAGCTGTGGTTTAGCACTAATGTTAGCATGCACCCAGCAGGAATCGTCCGCTATGTATGTTGCTGGCCAGTGGTGTGCCGTCTTGTCGATAACCCCTGTCATGTCAGATTGTGTAGACTGCAGATCCCGGAACATAATATCCATCAAACCACCTCGTCGCTTCAGTGTTATTGTGCTCTGAACACTGCTTGACTGCTCAGCTGGTGCAGATCATGACTCGTGGCTTGCTTGGCTTTGAGTAAACAAAGTTGCTGACCATGGCTAAAATGCACCTGAAAACAGTTGACTGTCACCAGGTTCAGTGCATTTGGGACGCTATGTTGTGCTAATCAGGTCTCTGTTAATGCATGTGTACAGTCTGACGTGATTGATAAAGGGGTGGGGCCATTTCAATATATAGATAAAAATAAATCTGTGATAACCAAGATAGCTGAAATCAGTTTACACACTAGCTGCCTGTTTATAGTAGATCTGTGTTCCTCAATCATGGTCATCGATCATCACATCAAATCAGGGACTTAATAACACCTGTATTTACAGGTACACCTAATGGAAACTAGCATTGATGTGGTACTAAAACATATTCTTAATGTATGGTGGACAGGCTGCAATCATGGTGTCAACAAAAAGCATTTTAAATGGGTCTGTGATGAACTGTGTGGATTCTTTACTTGAACAAAAGACATATCTGATTAGTGCTGAAATATAAATTATTAATGAAGTTGGATGACAGGAAAATTATTGTCAACGTTTTTTTATTTTGGTAAGTTATTAAGGAAAAATATATGTGCCTTTTCCAGCTATTCAAATATGAGTATTTTCAGCTTTTCTTTTTTTGCATTATTGTAAATAGCATATTTTTTTATTCTAATGTGTTGTTTGGGCAATACAGGCAATTTAAAAATGTCTCTTTCAGCCCTTGGAAATTGTGATGGTATTTTCCACACTATTTTCTGACATTTTACTGGATATATGATGAATAGATTAATGGTCAAATTAATAAACATACTGATCAGTAATGTATGAAATTGATAAACCCTAATAAAACTCTAAAAGGATAATGTAGTTGATGTGTCTCCTTATTTGTCTTTTATAAGTTTTTCAGGGTCTACTGTACTTAATATACTGAAACCTGCAATATTTGTAGGCTGTGCAGACATCCACATTTTTCAAATGTCTTTGTTTCGATTGCTTGTCCAATCAAAGATGTCAACACTTTTCTTAAGTGGAAGAACAAAAATGACGCTGTTGACACCACTGCTGCCACAATCACTAGTTAAGTAGTTTGTAGCCTTATTGTTGTTGTGGATGAGTCGCCCACCTAAGAAATGTTGCGTGAACAGATTCAATTACTGCTTTGCCACAGGTATCACATGCTCTGCTCATTTCAGCTGCCCTCCGTTCGTATATTTACCAGAGGAAAGTCTTGAGCACTGCTATGTCTGAACGTATCATCATGTTAAAGGAAGCGCTGCTATTTCTTTTTTTACAGGCGAGTGTGTGGGAGAAAAAGGAAGGGGACACCTGTGAAGGTGTGTGACCGAGCGTATGTAACAGAAGATGAGGAGGAGGAGAGCATGTCAGAACACAGCTACAGCCCTGGTATATATATATATAAATGCGCACACACACACATTTAACCACCTGCTGTTTGTGGTTTTTATCCACTCTGGTGCTTATGATAAACGAGTGTACCACGTTGTAATTAGCAGTGTATTGTAGTACAGAGAGCCACCTTTCATCTTTCAAACATAAGGCTGGTGGTTTGTGATAAAGCAGTTAAGATGTGCTGGATTTAAAGAGTCCACTCTGTCCCAGGTGATGGCCAGTACCCAGAGGGGGCAGAAGACCGCCTCCCTCCACCTGGCAGTCCCTACTACATGCCCGATCCCACTCAGCTCTGGTATGGAGGACCCTCGCTATAGTAACTGTGCTTAGTTATTTTTCTAGGTTGGGGTTCCATATTGCTAATGTCACTTTATGTTTTCCAGTGTGCCAGAGCTGGGGGATGAGGGAGCGAGTGGTGTTCGTGGACCTGTCCTCTTCCATCCACCACCCAACTGCCGGATCAGAGAAGTCCACTGTGGGACCCAGGTGCGGTTGGTTGTCATAGCAATCCGAGACATCGCCAAAGGGGAGGAGATCACAGTGGACTACAGCCTGACGGACTGGGGAGAGAATGCAATGGTGAGATACTAACTGGTGATGTTCAATATCTTTCAGGTTGCTAAAAAAAACATGAAAAGACTAAATTGCCAGAGCCTGATGTAGCTTATCCCCTCTGTGCCATAAAGCACAATAAAGCCAAACACATCAATAAGCCACACAGTTGCACCGTGTGACATGTTCCTTCATTACCATGAACATGAACACTAATTTAGTTTGAGTCAGTCCCATAAACATTTTCCTGCTGCCTTAAATTCTCACACACACCCAAAAATCACAGGCATAAATTGTCCCTATGTGCAAATGCACTGTTTGCTCATGAAACTATATATTTGGGCTTTTTAGAAAGTTATTATTTTCGGGATATATTATGCCTTTAACGACAGTTGAAAGATGACAGGAAAGAGCGATGCATTATCCAGACATGAACCGGGGACATTGTAGCCCTAATCCTAATCAGAGACTGTAAATCCTGTGGATAATAGCTACATGTTGAGCTAATTTGGTTTGTTTTCATTTGAAATGTGTCTAACCAGGAGGAAGAGGCTGGCCCCCACCCACTGTCCCTCTCTGTTTCTGATTACCTTACCCCTTCCTGGTCATTATCACCCTCATCCTCCCCCCTCACCCACTCTGAGCCCAGTGACTCGGACCGTGAGGAGGACGAAGAGGAGGAAGATGATGACGATGACGACGATGACGAAGAAGAGGAAATTGAGGAAATAAGGGGCCGAATGCTTCGTCGACGCAAGAAGCGCAAGCTGCCCGCAACGGTCGAGGCGGAGAAGAAAAGCGCGCCCGCCTCCTCCAGAGGCCCCGCGCACCCCTGCTCATCCTTTTCCCACCCAGCACCTGTCGCAACCCCTGCCAGATCCCAGTCCCAGCCCCCAGTCAACGCCCTGGCACCCCCGACCACCAACATCAACAACAATATTAACATAAACATTGGAAGCTCCCCGGGTGCCACAGTGAGCCGGCGGCAGCACTGCGCATACTGTGGCCGCCACTATCGCTCTCTGGCACGCCACCTGGAGAAGCACCACGCCAACCAGCCAGACGTTAGAACAGCCATGGAGCTGGCACACCTGCACAGCTCTTCAAATGGCAGCGCCTCACACCCTCACCCCTCATCGTCCTCCGCCTCCGCCACTCACAGTCATTCCTTTGCTGTCCCTCAGCCCTCGGCCCCCAACCCCGCTCCCGCTCCCCCTCCCCCTCCCCTCTTCTCCAGGGAGAGGGAATCGCCAGCTACACGCTCGAGCACGGGCGGCGTCTCCTTCTCTCTGTCGCTTTTGCCACCTTCCTCCACTCAGCCTGCGGCCACCAAGAAGGGGCCCAGCTTACCACTGCCCACCTCAAAACGCCACGCGCCCCCGCTGGTGTCACGAGTTAAGAGTCCATCACCACCGCTCCCGTCTGCTCCCAGAAGGGGTCGGAGGATGAAGAGAGAAAAGCATGAAGAGCAGCAAAAGGTGGAGGTGGAGAGCTCGAGAAGTCAAGAGGAGCTGGTTCCACCTCCTACTCCAGAACCAGACATAGATCCAAACGAAGATCTGGAGCTGAGTGGAGAAGGAGAAGAAGACGCACCAGAGGAGAAGAATGGAGAGATTGTAAGGTATCGTTGGATTATTATTACCAATTAGATATTTATTGTTCAGGGTTTTTGTGTCATGTTTTCTGGTTTCAACTGCTTTTTAAACATATATTTTTTCCCCCTCTGTCTTTTCCAGCACACAGAGACATCACATGTCTCCACTGCTCTCTTCCCTCTCCTGTTTGGTCCTCTACCTCCGCCACCAGCAGCACTCCTCTTTCCTTTCTCTCACCCGTTCTCCTCACTCTGCGGAGTCCTGGCGCCTGCTCTGCCATTCTAGCCTCTCCCTGCTCATCCTCTACAACCGCCACAGGGAATGTGAGGTGGCCAAGCTCACTGTCCAGGACTACCACAACCGTATCACTCCTCCGGCCAGCTCCAGCTCCACCAACAGCTCCAGCAACAGCGCCGTCTCTGGCATGGAAGCCCTCCTGTCCCCCTTCGAACGCCATGTCCTCTGTAACCTTCCGCGGGCTAGCGTTTTGGGCAAGCGTGGTCGCATCCAGCCGCTTATTCTCCCGCCACACTGTGAGTCCTGCCTGGACCTACTCCTTCAAACCAGCCCCAATGTGGGCGTGGACCCAGAGAGCCCATATGTCTTCTCTCGGCCCTACCACTCACCTGCCACACCGCTCCGGGGCACGGACCTTCTGAGAAACCTGGCACGATCCAGCGGGGCCAAAAACCCCGGAGCACTGACAGCGACGCGTGTACGGCGGCAGGTAGCGATACTTACTCAACTGCTACTATTAGATGAGGGCGAGGGCCAGCATGGAGCCACCAAACAGCTGGAGGAATTCCTTGAACGAGAGTACCATGTGACCCAGAACTGCTCCACTATCATACGGGATCCAGCACTGATGGGTCGTGTGGGTCGTGTTGTCCTTTATGGAGAGAAGGAGGGCGTGCTTTTCCGAGGGATGAGCCTGCAGCACATCTGCCTCGAGTTGGATGGTAAAGAGTTACATCATGTATTATCTGTCTTCAGGTAAAATGCTGAACTGACTTGGGGCCCATCAGCAGGTATTTCAGCCAATGCGATGTTTAATTTAATGCGGGTTCTGCTGCCAAGAACCTTTTTTAAAGGATGAACTCCCACCGTGAATAATGATGTAATAATAATGCAAAGTGTCAACATAACACTCGGTGTTCATTTTAACAGATTATTTCTAATGTGGAACTATTGATGGACTCTGCGAGGAATGTCAGCTTTTTAAAATATGAATATATAAACGTGGAACAGATATGATATACATCACACTAACACTTCCACACTGAAGAAGTAATGGGTCCAATGCATCTTTTTTATATCCACTTCTGCCGCTACAAAGTATGACGGCTAGTTTGGCGTTCAGAAGGACCACTTCAGATCTATTGGTTTCTTTTAATTATTCTTTTTTTAAGTCCGGCGCTCAACCTTCAAACCGTCAAACTTTCATGTGCACACGGCCCTGCAGTCTCACGCCCTTTTATGGGGGTTTGCAGGGCTAGATAGGTTTAACTCACACATTCCTTCAATTTACAAATGCAATGACATTCATCATTACGATACGTACAATTTTGCGTTCTAAGAACAAGTGAATCAGATGATCATTTTTAGGACCTTTCTTAAGAATAGATTAATGAAAAAAATGTAGGATGATACAAAGAATCTGCCAGAGGTTCTGTTGGGTTAAGAGGTAGATTTTACTAGTATCCACCACTTCATTAACAAACATTTTGAACAAGTTACAGCACCGCAGTTGATCCCCTTTGTTAAAATATTAAGCTGTAACCCTCCATTTCATCTCTGTCCCACAGTATTGTCTGGCAACTCCGCTGACTCCTTCTCAGAAGAGTCCGAGGCAGAGGAAGAGAAAGAGGAAGTAAAGGAGAAAGCTGAGGTGATGGTGAAGAAGAAAGGACCAGGGCGACCGCCACGGAAGAAGAGGGCACCCATTCCCGCTCCAGTCAGCCCATCAATAGCCAATGTTCATAAGAGAAGATGCATTCCACCCAAATCGGGTAACCATCTGCCATTATATCGGTCTATGACCTCCCAAACTTCAGTCACTTCCTTATTAACCTGATCCTATGCATTGTCCTCTATCTCACAGGGAAGCGTGGTGTACTTAAGCGCCCGTGGTCAGAGGCTGAGCGCGTAGCAGTGGAGACTCACCTAAAGAGGAACCTCATGGAGCTGCGAGTCCCCGCAAAGGCGGACTGTGAGCGCTGCCTCGAACTCTGCCCTCTGCTGGTGTGCAACCAGCGAGACTGGAGGTCGATCAAGTTTTACGTTCACAACCGCATCCAGCTGCTGAAGAAGCAGGGGAGGAGGGAAAGCGCCGCCTCGGTCTGCTAGGTCAAAACAAAGACACGGCACAGGACACGTACCATAATGTATAAACCACCAGCAATCATAATGGAGACAAAAGGTGGAGTGCAGCTTCTCTTTTTGGGTGGCGTACCTGAAGTTGGGTGCATGCAATGTCTCATCACCCCGGTCATAAGTGAGTTGTGTAGTAATGAGTTGCTCCAGTTAAGGATCATTCATACTCCGTATGGAGGATGCCCAGTGTCTGTTCAAGATGTACTTTTAAAGCTGTTGGACAAGATGTACACAAAATGTGAATATGAGTTCAAACACAGTGAATGCTTTGGGTTTTTTTGTGTTCAAGATACATTTTTTTATGTCATCCTTACTTCATGAAATAGTTGATAGTGGAGAACAGCGGGAGACGTAGGGGAGAGAGAGAAGGTGACATGCAACAAATGTCCCTGCAGTGAAGTCGATCCACAGGGTTGCGGTAGGTGCTTTAGACCACCAGGACACTCTACAGCAAATAATCCTTGGTCTAGTGTTTGCTTCCACTGAAGGCTGATGACCAAACATGAATGTGTAAAGCTTTGGAAGAAGAAACCAATGGTTCTGATCTTTTAAAATCACCACAGATAGACTACGTATGAACTTGTATAGTTTGTGTTTGATATTGACTGACGTTGTGCCCCCAACCCATGGCGCCCAATTGACGAGCGTATTAAAAAGTATTCTTCATAGTCTCGGACCATTATGCACCTGTGAAGTGGTTCTTGCATACCTCTTCTACCATGGTCGTAGTCGGGCTACTCTGTCTCAAGGCACACCTACTTGAATTTATTGTGTATCAGAATAATTTCAGAATCAATTTATGGTCTTATCCATATTGTAAATACTTCTTAATCTATGAAAAATATACAGTAGTGATGGCATAGTATTGTGTTATGGTGTATATACTGTAAATACTACCTGTACTTATTAAAGTGTATGACATTTTGCTGTGTTTTCTTAAACTGGATTGTAAAGTGAGTTTTACATTGTGGATGTAGAGTGAAGCAAAGAAAATAGAAATAACATAAATACAAGATCACAGATTGATTGAATTTTATTAAAAAAAGCTGAGAGTCACAAAGAGTACACACGCATTCTAAAATGATTTTACATTTTAACATCAATTATTACAGAATAAAAAGTATGTTAAACTCTATTTAGTGGTAGTGCCAGAGTTGGGTTATTGTTAGCTTTTGTATGTCAGTTTGCGGCCAGGCTCACTGCTGATAATGCTACCTTATTAGATCCTTCCCAGTCCTTCCTTTTCTGTCTGTCTGTCTGTCTGTCCCCCCCCTCTTTATTTTAAAGAACCTATGGGGACAAAGAGGAGCAGCCAACATACAACGCCCCTTTCCAGTCTCACCCAAATCCAGGTTCCGAGGTCCAGTTGACCGCTCCGTCCTGGTTCAACCAATCAACCTGACGTGCCAGTGTCACTCCACAGGTAATTTAAATCAGTTAACCCATCGGACACTGTTGAGTTTTAATGAAGTCAAAAGACCAGCACCAGACAACCTGAGTGACCTGGGCAGCTCGAAATCATCAAGCGTGTGAATAAATTAAAGTACCAGTCCATTCGGAACTTTCTACTGTATACTGCATATGGAGCCCTCAAAACAATTTAAGAAGAGAGGGTTTATGTAATTTCTTAGTCTTACTCAGATTGTAACCTGCTGTGTCCTGAATTAGCTCAAATCCACCTACAGTTTCTTACGCAAGACCAATAAGATTAAAGTTTCCCCAAAAGGCAAGAGAATATACAGTTGTGAATCACGTAAATAACTAAGTCATAAAGTGTACTTAAATTTAAAAAAAGAAGAGTCACACAGCCCAAGCAATAATAATTTCATAAATTATTGTAATTAGTGTATAAATTAAATTAGATTAAATGTCAGTGTATATTTACTAATAGTGTATAAATGGACATTTGTCAACCACGGATGTGTGAACACAGGACAGGTTTGTGGTTTGTGAATTATCACGTGAGAGCGCTGCCTCGAGATCAGCAATAGGTAAACAGAAGGGACCGGATGTTATGCGATGTCGGCTTCAAAATAAAGGCGTATAGTTGGTCTATGTTGAAAAATAGACGGGTAGGTCTTGAGACTGTCCTTTATTTAAATTGACAATCGTACTCGAATTATTTGCCTCAGCAGCCCGTTATGAAAAGACAAAAACAATAGTTTGATTTAATTGCAATTCACTTTATTGTTCTACGTTTAACCGGAAGAAGTAGTTTTAATTCAGTTTGACTGGTGGTGTGGTCAAGATTAACGCTAGTTCCGGTTAAAAGGGCTTTTTTTTAACATTATTTAATGGAACGGGTTTAGAACGGCTTTTTTATTTTATTTATAATAATAACAATATTATTGTGTTTAAATGACAAATGTCATAAAGTCATGATCTTACACACTCCGGTACAGTAGGCGGCGGTATTCATCTTAAAAGTTAGTTTGTAGTCCCCCAATAAACTAGTTAATAAGAAGACGCTTGTGTGTGGCGTACTATCGTCGGTTGGAAACTACTTAATAGTATTGTGTGGCATTAGTAGGTTAACGTAACGTTGTATGTAAGAATGTACAATGTTAGTGTGAGTTCGGAAGAGTTGTAGTTGGCGTTAGCAGTGTAGCTAGTTCGCTCACTCTCGGCTACATGGAGACTTAGCACAAGTTCTGCGTTGTTTACATTTTTTGCAAACATGGCTGAATTTATTGAGTCTGACGAGGCAACTCCATTGCTCAGGGATGATTCAAACAGGTGAGTGCAGAGTTCAATGGCCATTGACTAGACCCCTTAGCCAGTAGCCACTGTTACCTCAGGTAAGTGGAGTAACATTTCAACAGGGAGCTTTAGTGCATTGTTTACAAAACAGACTGTGGAAGCACTAATATTACCGACGCTACTCTAGATGTGAACCATGCATTATGTCAACCATTTCAGGTAAATTGTTTTTGTTTCCGTGTTGACTCTAAATCACATGTGCTGTCTTTTCATCTTGTGTACAGTGATGATGACTCTCAGCCTCAGGATGAAGATTACAAGAGTCGGTGGAGGTCTATCCGAGTTATGTACTTCACCATGTTTCTCAGCAGTGTAGGTGAGCATGCCCTGCTCTATGTTTGCCTGGCTTGTGTTTAGTATGATATGATTCATAACACAATGTTTAGGATCTTTGACAGGGGGGGGAATCATCTAAGTTTCATGTGCTCTTTCAGGTTTCACTCTTGTCATCACATCACTGTGGCCATATTTACAAAAGGTATGTACTGTATGGTTTACCATTTTCTTTGCAAAAGACTGTTGACCGGTTCTGCTGATGTCATTAATACAATTGAAGGCCCTTTGTTTTTTTCCATTCGAAGGCAAGTCCCGGCAGGATAAAGAGGAAGTGAAAGAAGCTACAAAGAACATTTTGGGGACTTGGTCATACTGCAGGGTATTCTGTAGAACGTACTCATGATTCCACATGTTTTGGGTTATGTTTCTTACAGATCGATGATAGCACCAATGCCACCTTCTTGGGATGGGTGGTGGCAGCCTACAGTCTCGGTCAGATGTTAGCCTCACCCATTTTTGGCCTTTGGTCCAACTACCGGCCACACAGGGAGCCACTGGTGTGTTCCATCATCATCAACCTGTCCGCCAATATCTACTACGCCTACGCATACCTGCCCAGAACCAATAACAAGTTCCATGTGCTCATTTCCAGAGCCTTTGTGGGTTTTGGAGCAGGTAATTTGTGAAGGCCTGTTTCACATTATTTTGAAATGTCCACACACCTGCCTGTAAATAGCTATCCTTCTCATTTAATGCCATGGATCTGCTCATAAACTGTACATATGGCTCCGCTCTACCATACAATAGTGTCATCCGTGTCACAAAACTAACTTGCTAACATTCGCTTTGGTCTTTTTTTTAATGTCAGGTAATGTTGCTGTGGTGAGGTCCTATGTTGCTGGAGCTACTTCACTGAAGGAGAGGACCGGTGCCATGGCAAACATGAGTGCCTGTCAGGCTCTGGGTTTCATCCTGGGACCAGGTAAAGATGGCTGTATTTTGTTCATATTATGTAAACCATGCCAGTGTAGAGAGCAAATGATGCTAGCCTAGTGAATGGTGGGGGACAACAACAACAACAACAACAACAACAAGAAGCAAGTCTTTGGTTTCTATGTAACACTTGCATATGTCAGCTCTGCAGGCCTGCCTATCATTCATCGGTGAGCATGGTGTCACGGTAGAGGCTATAGACCTGCAACTCAACATGTACACTGCTCCTGCTTTACTAGCCACCGTTTTCTGCTTCATCAACATCCTGCTGGTTGTTTTGGTGCTGAGGTAAAGATTTATATGCATATATATATATATATATATATATAGTTTCCTTGTTTTCCAAAGATCCACATACTATTTAATCCATTTAGCTACGCTTTTGTCAGTTTATTGTATAGTATTGTTTCTCAATGTTATTTTCGAGTGGCTAAGATGTCTGTTGGATACTTGTCAACAGAGCTCACCGTGTTGATGAGCGTGGACGTATTCGAGCCATCAACGACACATCGGAAGGTATTTATTGTCCTACTCCCTTTTTCTTTATAATCCTAGATTTTGATTAATGTGGTGATACAGAGAACAGAATAAGGAGAAGTTTGCAGCAGAGGTCCAGTTAAGAGATCTATAGAAGTGATAATATGTTTAGTGGACACTGTTTGACATTACTAGCATGTCACAAGGCAGCCCTAGTCCAGGCCTGTTCTATTAGTACTGCTGAGAAATGTGTAAAATACTGTATATATTATAAGATAATACATTTACTGCTAAATGTGTAGTTGTCGTTGCAGGATATTGGTCTTTGCTATTTGGTTCATGCTTTTGTTATCTTCTCCCCTTTCCTGTAGATGGAGATGACATTAGTGAAGAGACTGAGGAGACCATTGATAAGATCGCAGTCCTGACTTCCAACGTTCTCTTCTTCGTCGTCATGTTCATCTTTGCTGTCTATGAGACGTATGTATTCCATTACAGTCTACTGAGGCAGACAAGTTAGAATACATCAAAGACGCGTATTGCTACTTTTCGCCTGCCTCTTTATACTCTGTTGTATAACGTTTTCAAAATCTGACTGTAGGTTTTTATAATTTTTCAGGATTGCCACCCCTTTGTCCATGGACATGTTCGCTTGGACAAGGAAAGAAGCTGTGTTGTACAATGGCATCATCATCTGCTGCATTGGATTACAATCCGTATTGGTGTTTCTAGCTGTAAAAGTGGCATCTCTAAGGTACCCTTCTTCATACACGTATGGATTAGATCAAAATATATTTCAGTGTCAAACTGTCTCCTCGATTAACCAAATTCATTATTTTCTTTCAGGGTCGGGGATCGTCCTGTGTTTCTAGCAGGCTTGGCCATTATATTCTGTGGTTTCTTTATTCTGCTTCCATGGGGGAATCATTACCCGAAAATCCAGTGGGCGGGTATGCACTGTTCAGTTTCCTCTGTTGAGTAATTAATAGCTGCAGAATGATTTGCCTTCTGGCTCGGTTTGCTGATTTTTCTTGATTAAAATGATACTGTTTGGCCTCTCTGCTTTGAGTGTGGGGGACATTAGTATATTGGTGTTCAGTGTTGCCAATTCTTGGGGCGGCAAGAATACAGCTGAGAGTTACACTGGATGACCTGGAAATGTCCACCGGGCTGCACGGGTGCTGTGGTGGCTTGCACTGTCGCCTCACAGCAAGTGAGGGTTCGATTCCCGGGCTAGACGGGCCTTCTGTGGGAAGTTAGCACGTTCTCCCCGTGGGTTCTCGGCCTTTCTCCCACAGTCCAAAGACATGCAGCTTAGAACAGGATAAGCGGTTAAAGAAAGGTAATGGACTCAGTCTGGCTGAGGATTCATGTTCTGTTTTTCTTTTCAAAATACAGACCTCAAAAACAACTCTTTGGTCGGTCAGATGTCTAAAGCCTCCAACAACTCTATAGAGCCAACAGGCTGCCCATATGAACAGACCTGGTGCCAGTACACTCCTGCCATCCATCTGGCCCAGTACATCTCATCTAACATCCTCATCGGGGTGGGATACCCAGCCTGCAACGTGATGTCATACACACTGTATTCCAAAATCCTAGGACCCAAACCTCAGGTAAGAGGACTGTGTTGCTTTAACATATATTACAATTCTCTTTTGAGAACCCAGAGTGTGGATGTTTTCTGTTTTGTGTGCAGGGCGTGTACATGGGCTGGTTGACAGCCTCAGGGAGTGGGGCACGGACGGTGGCCCCAGTCTTTGTCTCCCAGGCTTATACCATCCTGGGACCCCGCTGGGCCTTCAGCCTCATCTGTGGCATGGTGGTAGGGGCCATCATCCTCCTCAGCTCTGTTTACCACCGACTCGTCACCTTTTCTGTCCGCCATGGAAGAACTATACAATAAAGTGAAGATTCACATTGGACAGCCTGATTTGCCTGATAGCAGACAGAACTGTTGACTTGTTACAGTCTGTTTCCATCTTCAGACTGACATTGCCTCCACTCTAATCAATTTCCATGGGGGTTGAGGGGCTTGTTTTTCTCCGACAAGAGACCAACTATTCAGAGATGTTGGGGTATTTGTCACATATAGACCAGGCATCTGTTCTGGAAGGATTTGTGTTAAGTTTTTAGATTACATGTAACCGCTAAAGAGGTGGCAGTCTGAGCCTAACGTTGCAGTTATGGACACAAATGAGGAAGGCTCAAGAAGAGTAGAGGATCGGGGCCGTGATACGCCAACAAAGAAGCCACGGAAAATGAAG
Organism: Leptoclinus maculatus; assembly: GCA_032191485.1. NCBI lineage: Eukaryota > Metazoa > Chordata > Actinopteri > Perciformes > Stichaeidae > Leptoclinus > Leptoclinus maculatus. Next base: position 8,527,956 of record JAVDOI010000020.1, on the reverse strand, counting down.
CCGTGCCAGAGCCTCAACCTCGTAGCAGTACGTTGCACATCAGCGCAGAGTGCTGCTCAGTACTTTTAACTGATTTTAGAACAGCCTCGATAGACCTGGCACCTGGCACTGATCGTTATTCTCCCTGTGTGCTTATTGGTCGATTACGTTTCAATCGAGAAACCGCTTTTCCATGTCGAATCAGTCGACTGGAACTTGGATTGGGTGGATTCAAAGATCCAGGCAAGTCACTGATGCCGGTTTCCTACTGTTCTCAAAAACGTAAAACCAAAATTCAGGTTATAATGAAGGCTCTTTGTTGCCGTTACTTACATTAACATGCGGCAACTGAGAAGCCTTTGAGAGTTTGTGACTCAGGGTTGACCTTTAAACACTAAATAAAGGAGATAAGGCCAGGTTACTTCTCACCACTCGACCAAAGATGGTTGCTTTGCAAGTTACAGTAAACAGGAGCTAGAACTGCAGCTGCCCTTTCACTGGTTGTGAGAGAAGAAGCCATGTGATGCCTTTTCATAATCTTTCATGGCATTGCCTTGTATGAGATGGGTCCATGATGTCAAAGCAATAGTAGTTATGTAATTGCATCATTGGTCTCAAAAATAAATTGGTTAACATTTTTAATATCAGGACTAGTTTAGCAAAAGGTTCTCAGAATGTCTTTGAATTAAATTTTAATATTAAAGATGAAAATGTAAAGGCATGTGGGCCGTGCATAGGAGCAGCAACCATGCTGATGGTTAGGTAATCAAGGATACTTTACAATGTATGCTATCGAATTGTTTGATATTTAGTTTTCATCAAAAGAAAAATGTTGACTAATTGTGTGACATTCCTTGTACTGTATGTATTAAACATCTTTAAAATTGTAATTTTGCTGTTTTAAGTGGAGAAAATGGGAGATGTCAGTTTTACTGTTGAATGATTGTTGTGCAAGAAATGTAGAGAGAAACAAAGATGTTACACCAGAACGAGAGACATGCAAAAATAAGAAAACCATTGAAGCGCTATTCACATTAAATACTTGTACAATTAAATAATATTTAAAAATATATATTCTGTGTAAAATATATTAGTCTAGTGGCTTGCTGGAGTCGTACCAATTTAGAAGTAATGTAATGTAGAATTACTGCTGTATGAGCACGGGTCCGATAGGGGGCAGCAAAGGTCCTTCGATGGTCTGTGGTGTCAGCGCGCATGCGTACAATAAAAAACAAATTCCGTCCGCCCACGTGATGAAGGCTGAAGCTGGTCGAGAGCGCGCAAACAACATGCACGCTGCAAAAGTTACAGGCTGCTTACGTTAGCGTTAAATTAATGCAACTTTGTGTGCAATTAACTTACATTCACGAGTGTCTGAGGCGTTGGGAAAAGCATGTGTGACTAAACATGGATATATTTAGAGACGAGAGTGGTAAGAACATGCCTTTTAGCCTCTGTAAAAAGTTTGTGGCTAGTTTAGCTAACATGCTAGCTCGATTGTCACAGTAGGAAGTTAGCTACCGCTATCTACTGATGCATCACCGAATAACCCTGTTTTGTTATACACTTATTCTAAATATCATTACATTGTTTGCTTGTCTTCTTCTTCAGAGTTCACCGATGTCCGAATGGTCGTAAGTATATGTTTTAAACTTTCTTTAGCTTTTGGGTACACAGATCAAAGACAACAGTTGGACGTTAGCTCCGGTATGTTGGCTCTTGATTTGTGGGTCAGCGCACATGGGTATGATATTACTTAAAGCCTGGGGAACGGTCCCAAATGTTGCATTAACAGTCGTCCATCTTGTATTTTGAAGCTAGTAATGAATTACCCAGACCAAACTTTGACCTGTTTTACTGCACTCTACAGTGCGCATATTCACTTCCTGTTTATATATTCTTCAACAAAGGTGCGTAGTTAACGTTAGTTCCCATACAAAACAATAAGCCAAACAAGATGTGCGTTAGCATTGATGAGTAACAAATACACCCGACACTCGTATTCGTTTGAATTGGTCTGATGTATTTAAAACGCTCATAAGCATCCAGTTGTTTACAGTGAATTACTATACTGGCGTTGATATTTCTAGCAACTGCCATTGTTAAATTTTAAGTAGCATACATATTCAGTGTGTATAAATATATATTCTATGTACAATTGCCAAAATCTTGCCCTGTGTTGAATGCTACATTAGTGTCATCTCTTTAATTGGGATATCACTACAGTTTACCTGGCTTGTGGCCTGCATGTTTTTCTCTTTGCATTGGCAGGAGAGCACCAGACACAAACCACATAAGGACTCGCACATCAAAATGCTACCGATCAATGTCAAGAGTAGCCGGACGTCTTTTAAGTGGATTGCATCGCCTCACATAGGATTAGATAAAGAAGTTCAAACATTTGCCTGTCTTTGTTTACATGCTTTTGTCTCATGATGTAGCCGTGTGTTTTCCCCACATGTGCCCAAACGCTACTGTTGCTGACGTGCACTGCTTAGTTAATGGCTCTCCTACAGTATATTTCACCAAATTCGATGCAGTCAGAGTTGTTAGCTTCACTAGTGCACAGATTAGCTTGTTGGTGTTGATTTCAGTGATTCATCTTCCCATGGGTAAATGAAAGTGAAACTTTCGGAAGCCATGCTTTAGTGTTCACTCACTGCAGCTCCGGTTCGCATTCAGTACTGGCATTGACACACAGCCTTGAGAACACACCTACCTTTCTTTTGTTTAGAGTACAATGTTAAGGACAATGTTTCAAGGCTGACGGTACTGAGCTAATTGTGTGTGGAACTGACAATCACATTTTGCTTTCTCCTCTCTAGCAAAGGGTCATGGATTTGTTTGAGTGTCGTCCTGGTTTTCAAAAGATAGTAAGAATCGGCCTTGTTGGTAAGAATATGTAACATTACACATCTGCTGCACACACGCATAAGTCTGTTTTCAGTGTTTTATCTGTGAACTTATCTTTCCTAGCGGCTATGAAATGCGATGATGAGGATGGAGCTGACAAGAGTCGTGATAGAGGATTAAGTGGGAGCCATACAAGGTCGTCCGCCTCCGTTTATCCGCTTCCACTGCATTACTACGCTTCATCACGTGAAGTTCCTTGCCCGCACTCTGTAAAAGTTGAAGCAAAGGAGAATGTAAGTTCACATTTATTTTGCCCATCTTGTCAAATAGATGGTTTTGTTATGTGAAGTGGTTGAAATCTATACAATGTTTTTTTTGCAACTCTTGTAGGATTCTGAAAGAAAAAACAGATTATTAGAAGAAGTAAAACGAGTGAAGGAAAAGGCTGACAAGAAGCGACTTAAGAAAATGGTAAATTCTGCAATTTCTAATATGAGTTTCATAGCGATAAGCTAATGCCAGATTGTGTAGATTAAACTTTTTTCATTATGTGTATTCTCGTCCTACAGAAACGAAAGGAGAGAAGACGGCTTGAGAAGTTGAAGGAAAAACAGAACCCTATAAAAAGTGAAGAGGTAACGATCAATGTGTGCAACGTCTTTATTACTAATGCGAGCCTCCAACACATTGTCATCAAGCTGCAAGCTTTAACGTTTATTTATTTCTGATTCACAGCAATCTAAAACAGAGGGGAGCGAGCCAGTTAATGATGAATCCAAAATCAATACCATTTCTAGTGATAAACAGTGTGCCTCAGCAAAAGATACGGACAGCAGTGACAGTAGTGACGCCGAATCCAGTGATGAAGATAGCGACACCAGGAATGACTCGGGCGACTCTGAGGTACCAATTGCAATTCATAGTCCTCTCATTTAAGAAGTGCGAGTCAAAAAAATCTGCAATTGATGTGTTATTTACCCCAAACTTTTTGTGTGATACATTTAAATTAATTGCATATGATTAGAAGGGTCAACACAGAGCTACAATACTTTACTAACTAGTTACCATTAGGGCTGGAAGATATTTCCCACCCCTAAAATGCGCTCGGTCTGATCGGGGCCTAAATGTGTCTCTGTTGTTTATTCTAAGGAACTGGACATGACCAGCACTTTTGTGAGTAAAGCTGCTCTTATAGCCAGGCGTAAATTGGAGCAGAAGCCCAAGCCTGAGATGAGGGAGAAAAAAAAGACCCCCGTCAAAGAAGAACCTAAAATCGTCCCCGACAAACCTAACGAAGACCCGGATGTTGAAAAGAAGGTGAGGTTTAAGTCAGATTCTCAACAGAGATGACTCATGATAAATACTATTCCTATGACAACGGATTTGACTGTATTATTTGGGATAAGTTTGATCGTCTCATTTTATCTCTTACTGTCTGAACAGGATTCTGCCACCCGTAGCAGCCCCACTTTTGAAGATAATGTAAAAATAAGTACTGATCTCGCAGGTACGTTTTATCCATCTCATTTACAAACTCAGCTATTAAATATTTTGTCAACGAGTCTTTTTTTGTTTTAACTGACGTTTTTCTTCCTTTTTCTGTAGTTATTGGAAATAGCTTTGCGAGTGCTGGAGACTTTAATATGGCTGTGAAATACTTCACCGATGCAATAAAGTACAACCCTACAGAGTTTAAGTAAGAGCGTGTCCCTTTACTTCATTTAAAGTACATTTACACCGCCACTGGCTTTTATTAAAGGTTTTAACTGTTATTTCTGCCGCAGGTTGTTTGGCAATCGTTCCTTCTGTTTTGAAAAGATGCAAGAATATGAGAAAGCGCTGACTGATGCCGAGTTGTCTCTGAGCATGTGGCCAGGCTGGGTTAAAGGCCTGTTTAGGAGGGGCAGAGCTTTGGCAGGTCTAAAGGTAAATGGTCTCCCATATGTGCCCTGTTATAAATGTCATGTTGATGCGTGGGACGACAAACTAATCTAAACGTGTCCAGCATCGCACAATTTCAAGCAGCATCTAGCTCATTATCTCGGAGTGCTTGAGCCCACTGCCGTGTTTCTTCACATGAAAGTAGTTTTGTAATCACACAGTAGAACTTTGTGTTAATTATAGCCTATGAGCCACTGTTAAGTGCTGATTTCTCCCTTCTATATATAAACCATGGTGTGTATCCAAATGTTGGAGTCCCTTAATGTGGTTCACATCTTAGCATTTTTGGTTGGAATAACATCAATTTGGCCTTGTTGCAACACCACTGATTTCATTCAAAATGTCATTGAGCTGTGCAGGGTCACATCATTATCTACTCAAACTTGTTTTGACTAGCTGTTGCTGTAAACATTAACTGATGACTAATAACTGGGCGGATTTCTCCAGCAGGATGATGTTCAATGAGTTTGAGCTTCTATTTAGTCCTCGGGTTAGCAGGTGGTGGAAGCTCATCTTTTGTTCTTCTTCCAGCGGTACGAGGAGGCTGGCCGGGCCTTCAGGGAGGTTCTCAAACTGGACAGTTCATGTGCGGAGGCTGCCCAGGAACTGATGCGGGTGCAGATAACACAACTAATGGTGTGTAGTCCCACGTTTGTTTTTCCAGATATGTCTATTAATGTGTATTCAAGAAGTCACGACACTAAAAAGCAACGCGAGAGTTTAACCGTTTCTGGTCCGGTCTTAAAGGGAAATGGAGAGATAATAATTCACTGAAGGGGTTTAAACTGGAATTCTGTGTTCTGTTTCAGGAGTATGGTTTCACTCGGGAGCAGAGCTCAAATGCTTTAATTATTCATGGGACGGTACAAAAGGCACTAGAGGTGCTGTCCAAACTAAACCACCGGCCTGGTGAGTGTGATTTCACATGTATATACTGCCATGCATCAGAGGAAATGAAAACATAGCTGTAGCTTGAGAGTACACAAGCTACAATAGGAGTAGCGTACTTGAAAGTATATGTATATCTGTTTGTACACTACCATTTTTTTTTATTTTGTGTCTTTGTTGATAGGATCCATTCATTCAAATGGCACTGTCCAACCGGCTCAAGTAGCAAATGTCACCGGAGTCTCGCCAGTCCTTTCAGCCAACACCATCCCTGCTCCTCAGTCACATGATGCACCAAAACCAGCATTTCAGAACAAACCTTTAGGCCCAGTTCAGAACATGTCGAACGTCCATAGTCAACCCATGAAGACCAACAACGAAGCCGTACGCCCACCGCAGTGAGTACAGATTCAGTCACACTGCAACGTTTTTATTATGAATTATTCAAATCGATTAACATAACTGCTGTGATGTGGTTGTTATTCAGTGGCGTTCTGTTTTAATTCACAGCTTACACTTTGTGGGTTAGGGTCAATTCTAAGGAAACATGGATCACTGTCCACTTCCAGTCCTTAAAAGTAGCCATAGTTACCTCTGAGATTTGTTAATTAATGCAAACTATCTTGTCCGTGGAGTCTTAATGGATCTGTTTTTAGTAAAGGTGCATGTTGTAAAATAAATTGGCATCGAGCTTGATTACATTTTTTGCCCAGCCCAAGTGGCATCTCCGTACTGCCTTAATATTCACTATATAATAACTGAAGGTACTTACTGGCAAATAAATGAGCTTTATCAAGGCTTCCTCTATGTGAAGGGTAAAATGTTGGCTGTTTGTAACTGGAGGATGATTAATGATGTGCAGCAGGAACGAGCCGTGTCCTCTGGCAACTCGTCTCCACTTCAAACAGCCAGAATTCTCCCTTAAATATTTGAACTTTAACACGCAGATCAATGATGTGTAAATGAAAGCATAATGGATACCAATATTGGATGATCAGTTCTTGTTACAGCCTCTACAGACTGTATACTTACTGGTATTGCTTCTCCTATAATTAGAAAATCGTTGAATGCTTCCATGTAGTTTAGATTTTGTTATGAAGATGGTGTTTTTCTCTGCATACTGGGTTGTTTCACATGTTCTTATGGACTCACTTTTCTTTCAACAGGGAGCTGTTTCCAGTTTGGGTGGGGAACTTGGTTTACCCAGTATCCGAGTCTGTGATAGCCAACATGTTTAGCCAGTAAGAGAGCATTGGGTTCATTTCTACAGCTTAACCTTTGTAGTCAGATACATGAGTTGCATAGTAATGTTGTCTTCTCTTGCAGGGTCGGGGCTGTTAGTAGTGTGAAGGTTCTGACTTACAAACGATGTGCCTTCGTTAACTTTGCAAAACAAGAGCATTGTGATGAAGCAATCAGACGCTTCCATGTAAGTACACTTGGAACTCTTAGATTGCCTACTTTATTTGCACCTCATGGATATTGTTATTGGGTGGCACACAGGGTTTTCTCCTCTCAAACTGTTTTTTTTTTGGGATCTTTGTTCACTTCTTCAGGGGTGTGACCTGAACGGCATGAAGATTGCAGTGAGGTATCCAGATAGGATTCCTCAAGGTTTGGGGATTTCCAGATCGGCCATCAAAGCCGTGGACCTGCAAGATGATAATATGAGGTTAGTGCTTTTTTTTATCCCACATTTTAGGAAATGTGTGTATTTGCTTTCTTCTCTTGTGTTAGATAAGAAACTGCTGGCCTTGCATTCTCGAAGAATAACATGTTATCTGTTCAGTGTCCTTCTGCTGGTTGCCTTGCTACTGTTAATCCGAAATTGCTGTTTTTGTAATCTTTTCAAATGAATTATAAACTAGCACAGGTTAATTTAGAGAAAAATATGCTTACTAACTACTTTTAGTTTCCATCGACTACTAAGCGTAACAGAATAATTCACTTTTTAGTTTCTGTGCTGTGAACCCAGTTTATTAGATACAGTCTAACTTTCATGAAGGTTAGTTACATTTTTGTGGTGCTGTTGAGTTGTACTGCTTTATACTGACATGCATTTATATTATAGCAATGAGATTTGGCTCTATGTATAAACAGCACCACACTACATCCTGCAAAATTAAAAAGTGAACATAACTCTCATGAAGGCGGGATAGGACTAGTTTGGAGCAAATAACCGTTTCAAAAGGAGGATCTCAGTCTGCTTCTAAGTGTTTTTTGTTAAACCGACCAATTGCGATGAAGTGGACCGAGGCTGTCATTATCATAAGCTCTTTGTTCTCATCCATTGGTTACAGGCAGAGCGAGTACACTGAAGCGTGGAATGCAGTTGGAAGCAGAAGACCTTTTCGCTCTTACAGACCAGACTACAGAGGCAACTACTGAAGAGAAGAGACGCCTGTAAACGGGTCCGACTGGCCTCAATAAAAGCATAACCACTTCTATGTCCATTAAAGGTTTATCACTAGTATCTACAGGGTTGTAAGGCTTTGCAAACCATTGAAGTATTATCAGTAGACAAGCGAAATTAATGTTTATTTGGTATAATTTTTTTTTTTTTTTAAGAATAAATGTATTAGTCACTGAAACTTTAAAGAAATTAGTTTTATGTGAGCTGATTCCAGGTTAATAAATGCTTTATGCCAAATTGTTGATATATTTTAAGTCAGTGTACAGTATATCACAGCTGGTAATGAAGTGTTCAAAATATGGTATTATGCTTTTAAAATGATTTAAGCTAAGCAAGACATTTGATATACACACGAATCATATAAGAGCCTCACATTACGTTTATCTAAATGATCTATAATCAGAATCACTTTAATACATTTACTGTTTAAATTGACTTACAAGTTACAGTTCATTAAAGATTCTTTTACAATCCGTTGTCCTGTCTCTTTACTTAAATATGGTCTTTAATTCAGAATATTAATTGTTACGCTGATATTTTAGCATACATACTGAACAATAGCAGATAGCTGGAAATATTTGCAAATAAATTCTGGCAAACTAATTGACCTGGGGCCCTCTCTCCAGGCAGTAATGGAGCTGATTGAATTCTCAAGCCATAGGTGGCAGCACAAGCTAAGTATTGGAGTGAAGATTCAATTTGGAGAGCGCCCCCAAATCTATTGTGAGAAATTCCTAGATAAGGGAAACGTTCTGATAGATTATTTAGATAAACATACCGTTACCGCACATGGCTAGTGACTAATACTATACCCTATAGGTTTCTGTGCTAATTATATTTCCTTGCAGCAAGGATAAACTGCATTCAAGAAAATGTATGTGGATTGAGTGATGTCACGCAAGACTGGCACCCCGACAATATGGCCACACCTCTTCACCTTGAAAAGATAACACAATCCTTAATTATGTTTTTAAACTACAGAAATGTTGGTCACAATGCATTTTAAACAGAAAAGTGAATTTCTGACCCTATATACTGAACCTGCCACAAATTCCTCATTTTAACCAGATGAACCAAAACTGATAGCGTGTAACTCCTTCGGGTAAAATACAAATTTGAATCATTCTGCAGCATTGAGGTTCTTTATTTTTTTGACATACTATGTCTCTTAATTGCAGAGAAGAAAAGCTAACCTTGAAGACTGTTTTTGGTCTACTCAGTGAGTCCATCTTCATTTGTTCTCTGTATGGCTGTATTACTGTGCTTCTCTGGTGTCAACACTATTTCCAAGGAGCCATTTCAATGACAACAGGCCCTTTGCCTTTAGTGCAATTGTCCTTTTAGTTTTTGAGATATTTATTTGCTTTCTTCCTGGTACATGCATCACAGTCCTTCCCATTCACGGTAACCGTAGTAGCTGTGTTGAGCCACTCAGTGATGGTCAGGCGGTGCACCATATGAATGCATGATCTAAAGACATTGGAATAAATGATTTAGTTTAAATCAAGTACAATTTGTCACATACTTTGGCAGAAAGACACCAGTATAATATGTGTGTCTATACAATTTGGGCAAATGAGGTGAATCTTGCAGCATCTTAACTCGCGCGTTTCTGTTGTAGAGTGACATTACAGGTGCATTTTCACAAACAAAATCTTTCATAGTGCATCTTTGAAGCATAAAAAACATCTGGACAAGGCAGCTAAGCTATTGTTAGAATGCCATCATGGCTCTTACCAAACAAGCCCGTCTCTGCCGCAGGGCGATGATGGAGGATGAGGAAGTGGAGTGGAGCGAGGCTTTGCACCCCAGCAGGCCTGCTGACACATGCCTGCCTGCCTCCCTCGCTCTCAGCTGCAGTGCCAAGGTCAGCCAGCCTCTCGAGTCAAACTCCACTTTGGAGCGCTGTCTCAGAGGGAAGCGAGAGTTACTAGCAGGTAATTAAATGAGCACACTTTCTTTGAATTTCGCAAGTGCACTTCAAAACATAAAAAGAAGCAAGATAGAGAATTTGCTGAATAAAACTTAACTTCATTTTAATTTGTTATCATAATGTTAAAAGAACACTCACCATAACTGGGCAAACTCCATCTGCTGATGAAGATCATTCGATACGCTCGAAAGCACAAGAACAGCTTCTTAATGGACCTTCTTGTGAGACTGTTTTTTCACCTAATTTTCTCTTGTTGTAGCATCAGCATCATCAAGAAAAGGTAGAATATTTACCTTAAAGTGAAGAAGTCACTGGGGCAGAGCTTACCTGGGCATTCAAAACAGCATGTGCATTTGTTTTTAACTGCTTCATTTTAACACAGTTAAACTTCAAGTACGTGTGCCACATAAAAACATGTTTAATTTAAAATTAAATAGCTGCAAACAGGAGAAAAACTAAAATATCTATTGAGCTCATTTAAAAAAAAAAAAAATCTAAAATCAGGATTGTTTGGGAAGAAAACATGACAGAATTGTGCTTACTTGTCTTTCTCACATCAAACGTTAAAAAACTTTAACTCTCTGATTACAAAGACAGGTTCAATATTACACAATAGTTCCTTCAAAGCTGAAGGCACCTGTGATTTACTTTTTCTCATTTACTCTTTCTAAATCTTGAAAATAGTCACTGCATGTCTACAATGAAGTAGAAAAATAAACGGTGTGTCCTCTGCCTCCAATATAAGGTAGTGGGAAACGTTCCGGTTCTTATGTGAAATTCCTGATTTCAGAGAGCCATTCGTCAAACCCCGTCAGTTGTCTTGACATCCAAAAGACCATCACAGGCAGCCGACTCGGATACTTCTGTACTGGTCTGAACTCAGCTTTAGAGTTCAAGCTCTATCTCCGCTGTGGTTGAGTGCGACTCTCCGTAAAATGTACCAACGGAGGATTCTCCATCTCAGCAGCTCCAGAGCAGATGTTAGAGATGTCCCCCATCAACAACACTGCTCCCAGGTCAGCTCCAGAGGCAGATGTTGCTCATGGCCTGGCAGGTGGAGCTGGTCTCTGCAGGAGACAGGTAGATCTTGCCGCTGGGGCAGACGCACACCTCGGATACGGCCTGCTCCTGGGAGGCCTGATTGGGCGACTCTGTGTAGACGCCGAGCGGGAGACTACCCAGCTGAATGGTTTTGGCATCTAAAAGTATCTGGGAGATAAAACATCAGAGACATGCTAGAAGTCATTCAAATAACATCGCTCAAGGTGCTTTTCAATCATCAGGTTGAAATGTATAATTAGTAAAATACTTCACTCATCAGCCTCAATTGTACTATGTTTAGCGCTGTAGAGTCTTAATCTCGTCATAAAGTATTTTGTACAAGTACAATTTGTAAATTGTCCATTATTCCACAATTACAATTCCACAATTATTCCACACAGAAGAGAACATATGTCCCATCTCACACGTCAACCCTATGGAAATAAAATACAAAATGAATTCACATTTATAACTAAAAAACTAAACAGGACACAAATAAATAAGAGCACGACGTCTTCACTTCGAGCATCCTTTCTAATCCTCCTCACCTCTCCCTCCGTGGACTCCAGCTGTAGATCCTTTCGACCGCTGACCTTCAGCGGCCCCTTGGCAGCGCTCACTTCCACCCCTCTGGGAGCCTCCATGGTCAAGGTCCGTGTTGGAGACTCCAGCCTAAAAAAAAAAGCACAAGCTAAGAGATTTAGGGCAGAAAATCAATCCTTTGTGTGTCTACTTTCAAGATGTTTGCATTACTAAAACTCTGCCTTTCAGTGTGATTTAAGAGCCGAGGTTACAAGATCAGTTTAGGTTGATTGTTATTCAGCTCATACTTTAGGAATATCTATCTGTAATATTTGGGACAATTGCTGGATGTACAGAATGAAAGCTATGCATATACATACAAACATACATGTATACATGCATAGAAAAGCTGGGCGATAAATCGATTTAATCAATTAATCAAAATATCAACATGGCAGCTAAAAGGGTTTTTTCTTCAGTGATATATCTTTTATCTATTTCTTAAAAAGTGAAGTTTGGTGAAAGTTAATTATAATAATAATACAAATCCTAAATAATGAATTAGTTTGTAGGGGTGTCACTTGGCAATATTATTTATTTGTTTTCCTAGACTTTAGATGTTATATAGAATGTAAAAAAAAATGTTCAGCACTGATTGTTTTGTCATTTATAGACTATTACGTAACAATATGGTTACATTTAAATAATGTATCTATTAGAGACGATTGCTAGTTTAACTTTTAGCAGCAAAGTGCGGCCAGAGACTACCCGCAGCCAATCAATAAACACAGTTCTGTGACATGTTGACCGTTGTAATAAAGATTTTTTTCCGGCCTGAAACACATGAACATGCCTCACAGCCGCACACACGTGTACTTATTGCTGCAGAACCCAGAATACAACTTCTCAAAGATGTTTTTAAGTGCTTGTAGTAGGATGTTTGATACAAAGGTCAGTTTGGAAATTGGCTGTACATTTTCAGCCCAACATGTATGTACACAAGCAGACCTGTATTGATCAGGATACACATATAGTAAGAGACAGCCACCTCGAATGGACTCAAACAGAGCAACAGAACCAAGGCAGTGAGGCATTTAGAAATTGAGTCTAAATATCTAACATTTCAGAAAACAAAAAACAATAAAACAGCTTTTTGATTTCCGTTTGACTCTCGCTACACTAGTACATTGATTTTGGGTGTTAGTCATACCAACTACTTCTCCACCTGTGGCGTTAAAGCTGCTGTTCCTGTTTAAGTAGCTCTTCTCATTATTCTAATCCAGTAGGGCTCCTAAACAGCCCATCGTTGCATCAGCTGATTTGACCTTTCAACAACACAGAGGCTAATGCAATATTCATTTTCCTCCCGTGGACTATTTGTGTACACAGGGAACGATAAGTGCAAGAGCCAATCAATGTGGAATTTGTTTTCATAACTCATAACCGTTGCAAATTGATTCCCCCCCCCCCCCCCCCCTCATCTTCCCCAAATCTGTTTTCAATGAATTTTAAATGGGAGACTTTAAGGAGCCGTCTTGAAATCGCTTAAATCTCCATACCCTCTGAAAGCGACACACATTTCGGATTATGCGCTCTTGGAATAAGGAAGAAAAGAAAATGAATTTCATCTGCATTTGAAAAGCTTCTTTGACTTTAAATCAGCTTTCAGTAGACACAGTTTGGAGAGGATTTGTGAAATGTCTTTGACCTGGGACTATTAGTGCCATAGACCTGTAGAAATGTAGAGGTCTGCTCTGCTCTGCTCTCTCCCAGATATGCTGCGGATTACCTTACATAATTATGACATGTTGATTACCGTATGTCTTTTGTTATTTTCTTGTTTTAGTTTGAACTCAATTCACAATATTCTGTTGTTGTGAATGCTTTTGATCATTTATTGTGGATAAGTGACAAAAATAAACAATATGTTTAACCTTACAATTAGTGCAGTTGGTTGATAACATTTCAAATAAAAGCCGGTTTTACTCCACTGTTCTCCTGTTTTCGACTTAGCTTGGCATTTGACGCCATCAGTGAACACCACACTGTAGTCCAACCAATAATAGATTTTTATTGTAGATACGGCTGTTGACACTAGAGAGTAAAAACAAATCTGATAACGATATAATTGTTAGTTGCAGCCCTAATGGAGAGGACACTCTAAAATGACTCTAACGTTTGAAATTGTGGAGTTTACCACCAATCATCTTACGGTCCACTTTAGCTATGTGATGCAAAAAACATATGTAGAGTTTTGACAGACCCCGGACCGTGTATGGCAATGATATATGTAGTTTATTTATACTGACAAATTGAGGAGTGAGTATGACAGTAAACCAATTATTTCCAATGTATCTGTATGTAATGTTCTTTCCTCTGCAGTCAAAACATTTCTCTCACGGCCAAATAACACCATCACAGCAACGGTCAAAACTAGAAGAAAAGAAAAAAGAACACACTCCTGCTGCACTGCATCTCAATCCCAACAAATTGGCGGTAGAAAAGTCTGACCAGAGGTAAGTGGGACCAAGAAGAGTTGTTCTGTTCTGCTTTTATCTTCTTAATGAACCTGCCACTCTTGTGTGGACACAGCCACAAACAGAAACTGTCCTGAAAGCTGCTTGGATCAACCAGAGGGTGGCCGCACTGCAAACAGACTTTTCAATCTGAAGAGGAGTGCTCTAGTAGCCGAGAGATGCAGAGGAAACTAAATGAAAAGCTGTTTTCCTGCTCTCTGATGCTGGGCCTAGACATGTACCATGTGATGTCTCTGCACTGTATGAAAGCAGAGAGCCTTCAAATCCGGTCTGGTCTGCCTTTGCTTCTTAATGTCGGACTTGTCTCACTACAGATTTTCAAGCAGCAGCTATCAACAAAAAAACTGCAACAAAAAAAATAGGTTTTGTCCCGACACGGCTGAGACCTGGAGAGTTTTTGTCACATTGATCAGACGTCCATCTACCATCCGTCTTCCATACATGTCATGGGAATAGACAAACTCTTTCTGAATGTGAACAAAGATGACAGAAGAATCACAGTGAAATGTTCAGCGATACTAGAAAAACAGCTTTACCAAGAGAAATATCACGGCATTTATCTCACGGTTTGCCTGCCGATTCAGATGCATTTGGGACATCGGGAATCAGAGCGCCATCCTCCAGAATGAGACACAAAATGATCCGATTATGTAATTGACAGAAATATTTTCATATTTAGGGCTGCAATTTCTGGTTGGAGGGGTGCTACTATTATCAGACTGAGTGGGCAGCTCAAAATATGAATCCTCCCATCCTCCCAAGCCAAATTTCCCACGATTGACTGTTCTTGATTTCTGTCCTTGAACTCAGCACCAGAGGGTATTTTGAGAGTGAAACCAAATCATCGTCAGGTGAGAGCAGGACATGACAAATGGACATCTCTCCTGCAGGACTATATCCACTTTATAACGCCACTGCCCTTGTTTTAGAGACCTCAACACCAAGGCCTCGTGGTCTTGATAGCTCCTCAGCACAAGCGCAATTATTCATGTCACCACACACAAACATGTCTCATATTTTTTTGGGGGGGTGCAGTTGACAAAGTGGATGAACTGAGGAGTAAAAAAAACAAAATGAGCCACAGGGGAACCAAAACAACTATAACTCAAACCACTCAACTGGTAAGCTTCAGCACTACTGCCTCTGTACTACAAGATGCGCACTGAATTTTTAAAGTTAAGTCGATTATTTGATTGGAAGGCATCAACGTTTTGTCCCCCACATTATTTGTGAGCTTAAATTTCCGAAATTACTTTTATTTGTTGACTCATTTAATCCCTGTAATGTACTTTGTTCTATTCGGAAATGAATGTGAGCACAAATACAGGAAGCAAATGTAACTCAAATTATACATTTCAGACTGTTTTCATATTTTCCCCACGTATTTCAGCAATTTTGGCATACAAAAACCCCCCTCTCGTTTTTGGAAATCTTTGTTTGGCAGCACCTGACTGAATTTTAAAGAATTATAATGCAGGGTTTTCACCATTGTATCCGAGTTATCTGTGGTTCTTAACCATCATTAAGTGATTGTGCACACCAATCCAGTGGCAATACAAACCTGTACATCTCCTTCAACTCACCCCAATAGATTGCAATTACAAGAAAAGATTGAAGCAAATACGGATAAAATCCTGTAAACTTATTGACGATGAAGTGCACAAGGATAGTTGAAATAAATGCCAATGGAATTATCATAGTCAGTATATTCAATTATTCAGAAGCAGCATGATGACGACAAGTGAAGACAAACCTGAGCGCTAGCGTACACAGATAAAGCTCTCCGGGAGAAGAACAGGTGCTTCAAAGAAAAGTGAGATCTCAAGTGGATTTCTTTGATTAAGTCTCTGTTCTGTTTTTCTCCCAGATTACCGTTGGCTCAGTAACGATTTCTTTAAAGAGGGAAAGAAGGGCAACATGGACGCGAGCCAAGCCGTATCGTCATCACCTAGAGAGGTTCACCAACAGGTGGCGAGTGGTTTGAAAAGAGAGTTTGACTTTGTGTCACTTTCAGGTTGGTGGTGAGGTGGGTAAACAATGACTGCAAAGTCCCCGGGTCACATGTGCAAACAATGCACAAAAAAGATGCACACAATGCACAAAAAAGATCCACATTCCACTTCGAACACAGATGTTGAAGCTTTAGAAGAAATAAAAAAGCATTATGCGTTATAAAAAGCATAATCAAAGCCTTAAATTAGCCGTGCTGAGTGCATTATACAGAGTGGAAAAGAGAAGAAGTTATATAAAGACAACATTTTCATGAGTTTTTATTTTTGTAACTCTGATATGATACTGCCTCCCTAATTATACAGTATAATGTAATCATATTGGATGATAAATTAGATTTACACGTGTGATCAATCACCAGGGCACTGCGGGTCATAATTTACTGTCTGGCTTGATGATGAAAAAGTGCCGACTTCGGTGACATTAAAAGGAACAAGGGCGGGGAGAGGGAGTTGTCACAGATGGTGATGATGTTCTGCTCCGTGATGGCGACTGAATCTTTGTGTCAAACCAAATGAAATAGGGATACAGATTAATCTGCAGGCAGAGTTACTGTTATGTGCTCTCAAAGTATAAATTGTGCAACTGGCCTAACTGACTGCAGTAAAAGCAAGATTGGGTAACACTTTATAATAACTACACACTATGAAGCATTAGTTAAGTATGAGTAAACACTTAATTCATCATTTATAAAGCATTGTTCCTACATTAACACTCATTTGTATACAATTTATAACAGTTATAAATGTTTTATTCCTGAATAATAAGCTCGTCTATTATGTGTTTTGTGATTGCGTTTTCACACTTTATAAATGATGGATTCCCCATTTGTAAATGAAGTATTATATATATATTACAAACCAATTATTAAGGAGTTGTAGATGATTAATAACATCCTTTATAAAGTGTTAGTAAATGATTAAGAACTTATTTAGATGTACATTATTCATGCATTTATGTATATATATATATATATATAATGATTTAGATATGCACTAATGGTTAGGGACTATGTTTTATAAGCGCGTATTAATACTGCAATTCATGATTAATTAGGTAGTTACTAATCATTAGTAAAGTATTTTGTGTGACCTCATCTAAAGTGAGGACTATTTCTGCCAAAGTTATTGACTATTATTGAAACACATTGAACATGTTTACTGCAGTAATGGCAGCTTGTTGACTTTGCCCACAACCCAATTCCTCTGTAAACAGACGCTAAGAAAAAGGAAAAACATCATAAAAATGTTGTTTGGCTTGTCATTAATAGCCCACACAATTCTGTTTGTTACATTTGGCTTTTTTTAATGGCTGTAATTCTTTTACATGGTTTTTGGAAAATAAATTGGTTTTAGATAAACGGGACATTCATTTAAAGCCCTGTCAGTACGGTTTGTACATCTGCTTGTTTCAGTAATTTGTTAGTGAAGGAACCAATTTGAAATAGTCTGAAGAAAGGATTTTTGAAAATGCAATATGTATTAAATGAAACCACACGAACAGAATGTAACGTTAATAATGCATACATTTAATACCTTTGGCAAAATATGGATTCAAATCAAAGAAAATGGGAATGCCAATGAAGCAAACATCATGTTGGAGCTTTTGAGTCCTAACTGTCTCCTGTTCGGTTTCCTCTCGTTAAGATTTTTGCCACATTGCAGATGGTCACCCCTCAGCTGAGCCTGTGTGTGAATCCTGTGTGTGTGAGAGTCCTATGTGTGTGTGCTTTAAAGTGAACCACATCAGTATTCCTCTCACTCAGGAGGAATTCGATGCAAGAACACTGCTTTTTCTGCCAACTTTGATCCCAGCCCTCCCTTCAGGACCAGTAAGGTGGACAACAAACCACACTCGTTATAGCTCGTTAATGGACCGAATCAGGGCTCAGAGCCTCGGGCGGAGTGCAGTGGGTATCGCATGCTTGGGAGTGTTGTGTTTGAGTTTAATACGCATCTCAACCTTACTAACTTTATCCATGCTTTAATCAATTCCTGACTGCAATAGAGAATAACTAACAAATTAGCTCACCCCTCGGCTGTGAAATTAAAACGATGGTCAAGTCTAGTTTTAAAATTTGTGCGATAACGAGCCGAGCAGTAGACGCTTGAGTTTACAAGAGGGTGCTTGAACATAATTATACTCGTGAATAATGGTTACTGCCACGTTTTCTTTTTTTTCTGTACAGGCATTGACTTTGAAATGCCATGGAACATTTATCATCATTATTTAAAGATCTTCATTTTAACTGAACAGGATATGAACATGTGACATTAAGCTTTAATGAACTTCTGTTAAGTCAATGAATATGAACTTACTTCAGGTCTTCAGAAGCCCTCGCCTGGATCAGAGGAGTTTCAACTGAATGTCCAAACACGGCGCCTTCCAAGCCTAAAAAGAATGTATACTTTTATAATTCATAAAATGAAAGCCAAGCATGCGTTTACTACGGATTGGTATTCAACCTCAATGCTTGGCACCCACTAAAAAAGGCATCTATAGTGCAGTATAGGAAACTATCCTAGGGCGCTGGTTTGCTTAATCTGGTGTAAAAGCTGTCAATCAAAATAACCAAGACTGAGACCCGTTCCCTCTGTCAAGCCGGCTCTGGTTTCCTTTGAAATGTCTTTGTTCGGTCATTTCGGACAGATTTCTCACACATCAGACGATTATAAGCACATTTACCTGTGACAGTGAACTTTTGTGTTGTCATGATGACCTCCTCCTCATTTGCAGTGAACAACAGTTGGCCTCCGTCTTTACTTCGTACCTCCAGTCTCTGGCACTGGGCCTCCACGGCCTCGGGTCCTGCAGAGCGGGAGACATCCAGGTTGGTGCTTCTGGCTTTTCACCACTATAAACTACTAGAAACACTGATTAAACCCAAGTAAGGTGCTGGAAGTTTGATAATTAAAAACGCATTAAAAGAACAGATTGCCACCTAAAAAGTTTTATAGTCTGCAATGCCAACAATAATGTTCTTTTTGTAAATGAGGCTGTCAAATAAAGGTTGCCTTATGGCTTTGCAAATCAGCTTTGGGAAACTATGTTTGGGCATGTAAGACTATTAGCAATCTGACATACTGTGTAGAGTGCTTGCTCTGCAAATGAAAGGCGCCTAAACAAAGCTGGATCAGCCTTTACAATGGATGGAGACAAATGAGTAATCTGGTGAGGAATATTAATTCTTGTTCTCCAGACTTGTTTTTCCAGATGTGAATGCAGAAACTTTTAACGTCTGCCTTTCTCGCGCTTCCATTAATCCACGGGCTGCGGCGGCGACTGGGGAATTTAATTACTCTCGGCGGGTTTCGTCTAGTTTCAGACAAAATGCACTTTCTACAAAAGCAGGCACTCATTTTCTGAGGAAGGTCAAGCGTGACCGAAAAGTGTCATATCACCAGTCTTGTCAAATCAGTCTCAACTCTCAATTTACGTTGGCCGAGATCAATAGCTATTAATGCTAATAAGCAGGTCATATGCTTTCCAGTGGTCATTAATCACATAAATGACTTTGGTAATTTGGACTGACTGATGGTTGAAATAGATAATAAGAAGAATAATCCATTGCCCTTTCAATAAGAGCCTCAAAGGTTAGCATCTGGAAGACACTACAGTCGTTTCTGAAGGCACAGAGACGATTAAAGAGAATTTAAAGCTTAATTGTTCCGCTGATCTTGATTAAAGTCATTAACAAAATAAGACTGATCAGGCAATTTACAGTCAGAGCTGGATTAATCTAAGATCACTTTTTAATAAGCTGTACATAGAGAGAGAGAGATAAAGGCTGAACCAAAGTGTAAATTAATACCCAGACAATTACATGATTATTTCAACATTAAATGAAACAAAGGCAGAAAGAAGAACTACCTTCAGGCCACACCTCCGACAGTGATGTCACAGCAGGTGTTTCCCCATCAGCTGTCGTAGGCAAGTGGCGACTTATGATCTCAAATAAAACAGCTTCCAACTGGACCATGTGTACGGCGGCCATAAGTGGAGACTCACCCACTGTGAGCTGACCGGTCAGCTGGCCTTGGTCGTTTCTGGCGTTCAGCGTTACATTCTTTTCTGACCGCAAGACCAACAAGCTATCCTACGGGAAGCATGGATGTGAAAGGAGAGAGAGACCAAAAGAGGGGGGGAGAGAGAGAAGAGAAAAGAAATATGTTATATTAGGATCTTAACTACCTTTAGCAGTAGGGGAAATCTTAGCTAAATTAATTTTTCTCATTATGCCACTATCTTAAACTTGGGTCTTATTTTTGTACTATCATTTTTATTGGCTTGGATATCATTGTATTCAAAAGTATCCCAAAAGAACAGAAGCAGCTGTGAAATGTTAGCATTGAGAGAACAGTTGTGCCACAATGCAGTCTAACAG
Organism: Leptoclinus maculatus; assembly: GCA_032191485.1. NCBI lineage: Eukaryota > Metazoa > Chordata > Actinopteri > Perciformes > Stichaeidae > Leptoclinus > Leptoclinus maculatus. The sequence goes on along the minus strand of JAVDOI010000020.1, from coordinate 8,507,455 downwards.
GTTTAATGAACTTCATGCGCTCCTTAAAATAAGCAAATTAATAAATTGTAGCACATTATCTCAAGCTAGTGTGGTGTGCAACTTTGCAGAGGTCATTCGGTTGATTTTCTTTCCCTCCTTGCTCCTTCCCAATATAAATGTGCATCATGAAAAAGAGTTCTCCGGGAAGCACAGCCTCGTGAAGAGATTTGAGTTCTTGAATCGAAGCATCCCTTTAAAGATTTCGGTCTTAAAACTGTTTCCTGAGGGCCGTGACTGGGACGCCGGTGCTCCGAGATCTGAGATCACATAAAGAGGCTTTCTAGTCACTGCGCCTGTTGAGGAAGGTCAAGTGCAGATCAGAATGAATGCACATAAATGGAGCCCGTTGTTGTAGGTGCAGTGGGCCCCGTCTGCCTGAAAGATTACCGTGGCTGCTGTAAGGAAAAGGATGCTTCCCTGCACACAATGAACAACAACAGCATGGCACACCGCTTCGATGAACTGGTCTAAAAAGCAACCTCACACGATGGTACTACCTTCCTGTGAGCGAGAGAGAGTGAAATAAAATGCAGACTTTTAAAGCACAGATAGAGAGCTCTGCTCAGGATTTAAATGTAATCCTACCCCAATATTTGCATAAATATATTTGAATTTTAATTATTTTTGATTGTGCGAGAAGCTAATTTGCATACTGAGCCGAACAAATACATATAATGAATTTTAAAAAATTGTCGAGTTGAAAGGCACGCTTATCATGTCTTAATTTTCCCCATCCAAATATCAAACATTGCAGGCAGGCTCTTTCTATGCAGGGCACAGGCTGTTATGAAACATGTTTTCTGGGATACTTGTATTTCAATGCAATACTGTAGCAAGCTTGGATGTGCAGGTCTCTGGGGCACTGCTGCAAAAAAGCTTTGATTTTAAACAGCCCGTTAAACATGTGGATGGCTTTAGCCCTCATCTGCAGACTGGTGCTTACAATCATGCATCGCCAATGCAAGCAGGGGAGACCGTGTGAGGGAGAAGTTTCACTCCAATGAAAGATATACCTGCATCTGATGCTATTTATAGATCAGTCAGGGTCTCCGGAGACAATAAGGAGAGCCAACAGTCTGAACAGCAGAGATTTGATTAACTGTATCTGGGCACCGTGTTGCCTCAAACAACATCGTTTCTCAGACTGAGGCCGAGTGTCTAATTCAAGGCAAAGATGCAATTTTAAAGTTTCAAATTTTTTAAATAAAACAAATTGTTACTGCTCATATGTTAGACAGCTGTCAAATTTGACCTCGACAGAACCATCACTAATGAGGTGAAAATCAGCAACGCAACAAGAAGCCCTTGCCGGAGAGGGTCAGAAATTCTGGGAGAATTCTGGAGACCCGTATGTGGAGAAGTTGTATCTACTGTACTTTGCTGGCCTTCTGCCTGCATTCATGTCCACCTGCTGTCTGCATCAGTGGCCTTTAACCGTGTGCAATCAAATCAAAGGCCAAACAGGCTGCAGGCTAACACACTACAGTAGCTGGTTTTTGTTTCTCTATAAACATTCAAGGAGAGAGGAGGAACTAGTCACTGAAATCCACTCCTGCAGTTCTTTCAACCATGATTGAAATTCACTGGAATATATTAATTTACAAAACACTAAAAGCAACATATCCAAGTGGACTGGCCTCTCTGCTAAAAATGTATTTGCTCATCAAATCTAATGTGACCTCTGTTGTCCTCAAGTAGCAGCAGACATTATTATTCTGATGCATGTGCAAAACAGGAGCTATTCCAAGTCAAATCCCAGGACTTGTTTCCTTTGTGTATTCCCTTCAGGTGTTTGCAGAAAATCTACCTGAAATCAAAAATGCATTAGCTCAACAAGATAAAATGAGAATTTTGCACAAAAAAAAAGAAATATTGTATACTGAATAATTTATCTGCCATTAAACTTTAAAAAAGTGGAAAGCTTCCAAAAGTAAGAGAAACAGAAAATGTATCAGCAGCCAGTTTGTTGTAACATATCCTGTTGGACACAAAAGAGAAAAATATATATTTTCTAGAATGTCAATAAACGGCCATTTCACCGGCATTGACAGAAACCAACATGTTCTACCAGTGGCTGCAACAGCAACACTTTAGGCTCACAGACAACATATTTGTCTTTGACCAGGTATTACTTGATCCGTGACGAACGTGAAAGGAAAGAAATACCGGCTCAAACAATTAGCTTCACAAACACTGGAACTCATGAACGCAATGTTCATCTAGCGAGTGTGACAGATTTGAAAAAGTATGAAATTACAGCCACTTTGTTGTGAAATTTCAAGCGTCTAACTGATTTCATCTGCTTGGAATTAAAGTAGTATTGTGGCTTTCACATGTGTATTCAGAGCCAATGGATAATAATATAGTACAATAATATGCTTGAAATTTGACATTAAGGTCGTCCTGTCAAATCTTTTTTCATGGTTCTCGTATTGGCCTCTTCTTGCCAAAGCCTTTCAGGTGTGCGTGTTGTGTGCTGTCTGTAAACACTGACGGACGGACGGATGGATGGATAGATAAGTAGACATGCATAGGGGAAGCCCCCAGGGGGAGGAAGAAAATAATCTACAAAATATTCCACTCATCCATCTGCCTGTCAGACTCGACAGACAACTCAGCGGACTGAAAGCGGCTGCAAAGAGAGGCCAACGTAGGTTGTGATCGAATAGTCAAAACAATTACGACCCGTGTCTTTTTCCAACCTCTTTTCCTTGACCTCAAAAGGAAAACTTCCCGAGGTCAAGAAAGATGTGAAGGAAAACTCGTAAGGATAAATGAAAAAAAGTAAGGATTCCTGTCGCATACAGAATCACATCTCCAAAGAAAGATGTTTCCAACGTATCCATGGAGTACAATCAAACAGCGACGGCAGATGTTTTCGACGGCAGAATAGTGAGTCGATATAAATGCGGCTGCCGCGAGGAATTGTGGGATGTCATTATCTCCTTTCCTTTGGTAAAGGAGGACCCAGTGTTCCCTATGGTAAAAACGATAAGAAAGAAACCATCGAAGCACATTTCTTTAGCATTTACAGAATTCAAACAGCTCTTCTCATGGCCGCCACTTCATAATTTCTGGTCATTTCACTCAGGAGCCTTCCTAAGCAAAAAAAGACTATTCGACCGTAGCCATATTCACACATATTAAAACAATTGTACTTTTGAGTGTCTGTAGTCCAAGTTACACTTGAACCTTCAAGCAGGAGTGCCCCGCAAGGTCCACAATGTCAGATGTGAAAGCAACAATGGGGCTCTAATTTTCAAGTCTTTTCACCTGCCAGAGTCACATTGTTACCAAATCAGAAGTCTGGAGAGGCGGTTTGTGACCGCCTGGGTTCATACACTGCAGAGCACAGCAGGCAGGCAAAGTGAAGCATCAACAGTAATATACGGTTCTGGAGTCTGCACTTTGCCACCACAATGTTATATAACCCGGTATACAGTCTGTATAATGGTATGGCTGGGTGACATCATAGATTGTATTTCATTCATTTTAGTTCTTGTACAGTAAACTTGTGTTATGACAACATTAAACACTATAATTCTCAACGTTAAAACTGTACCAACTGACTTTTTAACCACTTGGTGCAGACCAATATTTACTTTCATTTTAAGTCCGTTTCAGATTCCTCCAACTCCCAAGGGAATGATATGGCTCTTTAGCTGCTAAATGCTCAATTATGTTCACCGGCGAGTCGAGCGTTGTCCGTCTGCTGTTCAGTGCTCGGTATGTAGCACACATTTTGTAGAGTTTATTTGCTGCTGTTGCTAACTAAGCTGATGAAGACGGTGACCGTGAATCAAAGCAGTAAAGTAATGTGCTGTAAAACTTAAACGATTCGCCGCATGATGCTAAAGTAGAGTTGAGGAGAACCGCAGGGTTGGGTGCAAAATGCAAAAATGATCTGTAATACACAATATGACTGCAAATGGCCTATAAAAGTGTTTGCACAACCCCCAAAAACCCATTTGCTGTACTGAATGCATTTCTTTGTTTTGTTTTTACTTGGCAGGGATTGCAACCAACGTAAAGCGCTTGTGCAAAGTTACCAGCTCTCATTTCACAAAATGCTACCGAGAGCACTGATTCAAGGGGCTGCTTAGCCTGTTATTTGCTGCCAGCTATCAAAGTTCCTGCCAAAAACACTGAGGGAGTTATTTCCACTTGGTATTCACAGATTATGGCTTCAGTCACTGCAGAAGATTCAAAGCACTGATTGATCCAGGAGAAGTCAAACTAAAGCTACTTTGAGTTCAGCCTTGACAGCAGCTTGGACTCCGTGAACATATCAAATAATAATAATAAAATACTATATTTAACTTCTGGGGTGTACTACGGAGTTCACTGCCGTTTGTGGTAATGACTTATTGATCAGAGGTGGTTATCTGACTGGACAACAGCACTGTGCACTGTGGTGTAAACTCATTGGATAACCATAATCCCCGCTCTCGCAGGGCTTGACATATTTTCTCAGGTAAGAAATATCGAGTGACCCACAGAGATTTTTGTCCCGCAAATATCTCTGGTGCCGGTAGATAAGGGGGCCACTGCACAGCCCGTCTGTAAAACAAGACAGTAAAAATGTCTGCAGGTGGTATTGCACCGGAGAATGAAATATTGGCTTTGTCCAATGTTCGGCTTGGGCCTTGAGGTGTTTGCTATTGCTAAGCACATGACTGTTGTATTTAAAAATCAACATTTAGCTCCAACTACAAGATCAAAGAGCATGAGGGGGCAATTTCAAGTTGTTTCTCAATCTGCTGTGGCAAATTGTACCAACTATCGAGTCACTTCCTCCAGTGACGTCCCTCAAAAATCAAATTTACACGGAACCGCAGCTTCCAGTGCTTGAAATTGCTTTCTGCAGCATGCCTAATCACTGAAAAAGAGGATGATCCAACTGAGCGTCTGTGATTCGTGTGGGAGAAGAACATTTGGATCAACTTTGCACTGGAGCCGTGTTGGTTAATCTACTGAACACCAAAGAGGAGGAGAGGGAGGGAGGAAGTGGAAGAGGGGAATTTATCGTGTGGGTTTGATTGGAAATCCAGCGGGGGGACTGCGGTCCCTCTGTAATCGTCTGTAATCTCCTGTAGGTTTGTATGTGGCCTGAGAGGAGCTGAGAGGCAGCCTATTACCCATCTCCTGCTGATGGGAGGCCCTGATAGTGCACTGTTGGAGGATGACAGGAAATGAGGAGGAGGAGGAGGAGCACAGGACAGAGAGAGAAAGAGCGTAATCTCTCCTATCCAAGCACAAATATAAGGTAACATCAAAGTATCGTCAAGTCAGAGCTCCGAGGGAAGCTTCCCTTTGTTGCAAATTAATTGATCATAACTTCAATATTGTGAGATCAATACCCGTTTGTCTGCAGCTTTGGAGAGCTCTTTCCCTGCGAGAGATTCTCACATGCCTTTCAGCCGATGGTAGTTATTCCTTGTTCATCAGTGCAGCAAAGTATTAACCTACAGGCAAGTTTAAGTTGTTGAGAGGTGCAAAGGAGGCAACTTACCCTCCTGGACTGGATCTCGTTCACGTAGAGAGGCAGGAGAAACTCAGAGATTCCCTCCAGGCGGATCCCATCCTGCTTCAACTGAAGGTTTCCCATTCCATCCTGCAACATGATCATGATCGTCAGTGTTGTGATGATTTTCCTAAATTGATTTAAAAAGGGTTACAGCTTCTCAAATGCATAACGCATTGAATCCCGCCGCTGCTGAACTGCATTAGGAAGAGCAGTAGCGGCAGCGGCAGCCAGACGGGCTGGTAGACAGGCAGCAGTGTTGAGTGACAGGCAAGAAGTAGGACACGACATCGAGGTGACACCGCCACAGACACTCGGTGGTGTCGGGGTGACAGGCTGCATGCAGTGGGAGGCTGAGTGAGGAGAACCCGGCTAATGTGGTAGGGAATGTTGAGAATATTCATGGAAATGACAAAAGAATCTGATTCATGCTCATGCAGATTTACGTTAGCCGATTGTGGAAACACAGAGTTTTATAACGACATTGGCGAGAAGACTGTATTTAACGTGGATTGATCAAGTCTGGTTGATACCCTGTTAGCTACCTGGTGGATCAAATTGTTGCATTTTTCATTTAGCCACTTTGTATATACGCTCGCTGCTTTTAGAGTGCTCGTGAAATAAATAAATAAATAAATAAACATTCATGTATGCATCAGTGGTGGGCCGTCAGGGCCAGCTAAGCCTTCTCTGCTGGCCTAAACAGAATCACAAAGTTATAGCTATTTATAATTTAATAATTTTTGATAAATACACTACATGTATTATAATTTTTTTCCCCATTAGCTTATTTTCTCATTGCACAGCTCCTGTTTTCCTTTGTTGCTCTGCTTCCAGCCTGCAGCGCTGCTTCCAGCACAGCTTGCTTTAAGGAGAGCTTTTATCCAATCAGATTCAGCCCCTATGTAAGGAGAGAGGCCCGAGGTCCTCTAGGTAGACTTTGCAGATTAAAGTATATGGGGACGATATTGTTGATAGATAGTAGTAGACAAAGTTATACCTTGCCACACCACAATGAGCAAAGTAAAGTGTGACCGCAGCTTTGTTAAGATCCGAGTGAACAGATGGGCCCTGTGGGATGCGTTGAAAGAGTCCATAGTGCTAGCGGCACAAATGGATTGAGATCGTAAATTATAGAGGCGGAGTAGAGTGAAGAGAAACTCCATCATACATGGTAGAGAGCCAGGATTGGGAACAGACGGGAGGACAAAGTCAGAAGAGCAGAGGAGGTGGGTGGGGAGTGTGGAGTTATTTGTCAGCAGCCAGACGTTAAAGTCCCTCCTGTGCTGACGTGGAGGCGATGTCGTGGGTGTGCCGAGTTCAGCACACGCTGCAGTCAGCCAGACGAGTAGGAGGGAGGCGGGACAAACGGGAGGGCGTTACAACAGTCCGGTCGGGACGTGTCGAAGGCCTGAGGATGAGTTCCTCAGCATCAGTGAAATTAAATGAACAAATGAAGTCACCCTGTTGTCCTCAACAAGCAGACAGAGGATGTTTTGTGAATGACGTGGATCTGCCTCATCACATCTGAGCTTCACAAGGCTTCTGTACGCTACGTTTTCATCCAGTGCAGAGGAGGTGAGGTGTTAAAGATGGTCAAAACTTAACAGACCATGTGACTTGACTAAGTGAAGTCAAGAACGAATGAGTCGCACATCCAGGAGCGCTTGTGAAATATTTTTTGTCCACAAAAACAATAACGGATGGATGGAATGTGTTTGGTTTTTGAGCAGGAATTAGCAGTGAAGTCGGCATTTTGAGCACATAAAAAGGCATTTCATGTTTATTAATGTGCTTACTGTTAATTATTTTGTCTTTTGCACGACATCTCAAAGTCCTCGGAACACATTTCCACACCTTTTGGAGGACATAACAAATTTGGGAATTTGTACAGCGTGGAGCAGGGATGGCGTATTTATTGGTTTCCTCAACAAAAAGCCAATGGGATTTTTTCATTGAATTCGAAATATTGCAGAAAATAAAGTAACAACAAGGCTGTAAAGGCGGAATAGTCAGCATGATAACGTTTTATAGTCTCATTTAGCCATTTGTTAATGAGGGGTATCTACTGAGGTGTTTTATGTTGTTGAACAATGTTTAGGTCTCTTAAGCTTGTGGTAACCACAGACCATATTTCAGGCATCTCACAAAAAAAAACATTCCAAAGACCCATTAACCGGAACTGCAAAAATACAAACTAGTTTCCAGGTTTTAGGACTCATTGCTGCACCACTCTATTGTGATCGCCATCTTAAATTTATTAGTCAAAGAACATGAAAGTAACAGAGTGATTTAAAACGCATAAAAGATCCGTTTACAAGATATGAGGGGTACTACCGAGTCTGCAAAAACAGTTGCGTAATGTCTTTAGTGGGCTCTCTAAAGTCGAAGAAAATAACCCTGAGACTACTGGGCATTAGTGTTAATATTGGATTTCATTTTGAAGTAAATGCCAGCGGTGGTGCATTAGCGGCCACTCTGCCAACAGTTTGTTCACATGGCTGGAGTCATTTTCACCAAGTGTCAGATATCGGCGTGAACATTTTTTCCCCCCACTCGGCTGCTCGGAATTGCGGTTTAAACTACATGGTGTGAACGCAACAATTTATCGACCATCTTCTTCACAAGAATAGCATTTACCTACAAGATGAAAGATCTCGTAGCCAACTATTAAGCTTTGGGAGAAACTTTGTTGGTAACACCGATGCCTTTGGACAGACGGTTTTGCGTGAGATGTCTCCAGATAGGTGATCATACACGCCCCAAGCCAAAAAATGGTGAGATGGTGACATTTGGTGTTGTCAAGCAGCTTTTTCAGAACAGTGTATTATAATCGTGACAACTTTAAAACTAGGAAACGATGCTCTGATTCCAGGACATACAAGTATGACCGATAATCCCAACAGGACGGGGTGTAGTGGCACCTCTTTTCTTATTGAGCTGCCTGAGTCCTGAGAGATGGGGAGCAGCAAAGTACATTTTCTGGAACGACACCAACAGCACTGATAAGGTCTTTTACTCATGACACAGATGGATGGGAGGCGAAGGAGTAGGGGAGTGATGGCAGTAGTCAGGGGACGCATCCGTCACAAAAGGGAGGATGCTGCCACCGCTAGTATCTTGAAGAAATGCTAAATTGTTTTTGCATTGTCCCTGGAAATGTCACAGGAGCTCGCAGCATGTGCCGGTTTGGTTTTCGTTTGAGATTTACACATTCTGTGTCAGCCGGTCTTTGCTGCCAAGTCTTTTCTAATTCTTTATCAAATCAACATGAGACAAAGCACACATCGTGAGATATGGTGCCTGTAACACATTTCAAATGGGTCTACGTGAATAAATTAGGCTTTGGATTATGGTCAAAATAGAGAAATAAAAAGGAAAAACATATACTGGATCAACATACAGTAAAACTATGAATTAATTATTGTTAGTTGACAACTTTTCATTAACCTCTAGACCGTAAACCATGCAAAGTAGTAGATTGACATTGTCATTATTTTCACATAGCCCAGTATTGAGACTAAATGCTTTTTTGGCACATTTTCATATATATATATATTTATTGTCTCTTGTCTTGATGTGCACGGTATGGAAAGTACTTTCTGTTAAATTTTCTGGTCTCAAGACACATTTCCAAACTGCTAGGTGTATGGTTGTATTGTAATACATGTTAAGTAAGTGAAGAAGTCTAGCTATTAAGCATTCTTGTTGTAAGTCTAAGACTTTGAAGGAATTACCAAACTGATCATTACACAACTAATGTTTCTTTGAACTGCTATCTTTTTTAAATGATGGAAACATCATTGGTGGTTAAATGTGTTAAATATCATTTTCTCTGGGTTTTCTGTTTGGGCTTTGGGTTTGGATGAGCATTTTCAGTACTTTTGATAATTTTAAAGACAAAACCGCTGATCAATTAATTTATAAATAACAGAGAAATTAAGTGATATAGTCATTAATTGCAGCCCTACCGTGGAGATTTTTCCAGTAAAGACTAGTTGTTCAGAACAAGTGTAAAGTCTTTCATAAACTGGGTACAGCTTGAACAACAGTATCACACCATTTCACAACAAACAGCAGCTACTAAGCCCATTCACTCATGAATATGTTGCATACTCGTATGTTAATAACTAACAGACTATTTGTGCCACGCTGTACTCACCACTGAGAAGTTCATGACCTTTATGATCCAGACGGTGAGGGCCACGTTAACTATCATGGTGACCAAGAGCAGCAGCAGAAAGAAGTAGAGGCATCTTTTCCTCCAGCCGTACAGACCCACTGGGTACACGGCGTCACAGCCCGGTCGCTGGAGATGCAGGGATTGGGACGCGAGGATGAACTGCTCCTGGGTAATCTGGAAAACAAACAGAGAGCAGCTTTCCCGTTAGCCGCTTTCAAGAATATATTCACCCCGAAGCAATCGCATATCGTTAGTGGTTATTACCATGCAAGCACCACTAAAAATGACTCTGGGCTGAGGCATGGCTGGGTAATCCTACAAATATTTTAGAAAAAGTGGTGCTACTATGAAGAATTAATAGTGAGAGCAATGCATATATGCAAGCTAAGGTGAAACATCCAAGCTCTGCAATTAAATGGAGTGATAAGGGGATATTTCGATCTGTAACACACTGCGAACTGATTTATGACATTTTCTAATGAGGATTGCAGCTTAATTTTGTTTGCAACTTTTGTAATGACATGCCCTGGAACACCGGCCCTACACACTTTTAGAAATTGAACCAGGAGCAGGGTAATTCATCAAACTCTGTGCCTAAAAGAAAGTGGCATTTAGGTGACTTTATTTTATTAAAAGAGAGAGCCGGGTGCTTACTCCGGGAAAAAAACATGGTGGTGTGTTTATTTCTGCTGGAGAGGGGGAATCATCAGTCAAGATTCATCGATTACAAGTTAGCTATCAGTTGAGGGATAAACTGGCCCAGAAGTAGACAATATATTTACAATTCTTTGTTAAGTCAACACAAGAAATCTGCAGGCAAACCTAGAAACTAATTGTAGCAATTAATATAGTTTACAGTCCTGAAAAGCAAAGCCATTGACATTTCGATGACTTAAGAAAAGGACATCTCTAAAGTCAAGGTCTTCATGTCGGACATTTGACATAACGAGCAAATCACAGTCTGCTGCTCTGCCACTCAGTAGGAATGAAAACAAGAGGTGGATTATGGGAAATGAGGGTCAATTTGGTGCCAGAGAAATGTTCTCCACTCCGGCTGAGTAACTAAGTGCCTGCCAGCCACTGGGAAGCTGCTACATGCGAGCTCTGATCTGAGATCAGAGAGGATGATGTCTGTCAAGTGCGGTCATCCAGGCGAGGGCGAGCAGGAGCTGTTCTCCAGCCGATCGTGACCGCGGGCTGACAGTGTGAAACTCCCCCATCAGAGGCTGGTTGAGCTCTCAACTGTTCTGTTCAGCGGTTGATGGGATGAATTCATACTGCCTGCCATCACCCCCCCCCCTTTACAGATAATTAAAAGAGCAAAGCAGTTGCTGGTACAAACCAAGTTCAAATGCCCCGCAGCAGCAGTTTTATTATGTCCAATTATGTCAAAGATTTTTTGCAAAGTTCCTCATACTTCCAAAGAGCAACTATATATATTCAACTTGTCAGTATAAAACAAGTTAATTGCATGAAACACATTGAAATTTTGACACACCTGCGCACAGTTATCCCCAGTGAGACCCCAGCAGTGTAATATATGCATTACTCGAGTCAGAATCCAGGCCCCACGTGCTTCATTCACACTCCGCATGTCATTAGCATAGGTGATGGCTGGTATCATTAGATAGTGTGTGTCCCTGACAGCTCTCATTAACTGTGGCAGAACAAGCTAAGATTATTTAGCTCGGCAAGCTAAATACTCTTTTCCAAGAGGAACTAAATGACTTGACCCAGGTTTAAATAGAGGCTAAACTGTACCCTGTGCTCCGGTTCACTCCACCAGTTCAGATATAACTGCACTTCCCTTGCTTACAGGAAGAGCAATGCTGCAGAAAGTGTGTTTTAACGACCAGGACACCGTATCTCAGCCTGTGATAGAACAGATTATTGTTGCAATAAAGCAATATCCTTTACAAGGGTGAGCAGGTAATGCATTTTTGGTGATTACAGATCCCCAGACATTGGATTTGGTTTTGTAAAACAGCGCAACAGTGAGCTGCATGTGGTGTATCAGCTGGTAAACAGCAGGGGCCAGAAATAGGCATATGTCCTTCAGGCTGTCCAGATGACTTCATTGTTTAGTCCAACCAACAGTACAAAACTTAAAACAATATGAATTACTTTAATGTTAAAAGTAGCAAATTCTGGGAGAAGCTGGAATCACCCACTTTTTACATTTTTGCTTGAAAATGCCAGTCAATTATCACATTAAATGCCAATTAATGTTCTGTTGATTAACTATTGATCACACAATCAATCGTTGCAGCTCTACTACCTGATCTATTTAGAGCTGAAACAATCGATTCAACTTTTTTTTAACAATCATATCCTGATACGATTTGCTGCCATATGTGATAAAAGCTGAAACTGGGTATCTTTTGGATTGTTGGTTGGGCAAAACACGCCATTTGAATATATGGCCTTGGATTTGGGGAAATTACAATTTTCTGACGTATACAAACATTTATTCATTTTATCAAGAAAATTGATGACGAGACAAAGTAATTTAAGGAATACAATTAAAACTGCACTGTGTGTCTGTGCACTGAAGCCTATATTTCCAAATCTTTCACATAATTGTCAGTTCCTTGGAAGGACATGAACGATTGGACAAACTCTAAACCAGAACCACAACACCACAGGATAATGGCCTTCAAACATGGCAGCCTCCACTACCTTACAACTTAATGCACTCTTTAAGTGACTGTATCCTTGGATGAACAATCATGATCATTTCTGCCAGCGGTGGCAGATGTCTCACAAATGGATGTTGTGACTTTGCAGCAAATACAAATGACCCATGTCGCTGGCCTAGAAATGTCAATGATTCCAATCTAAGCAGTGATACAGCTGAGGGACAACAGCATGATGAGAAGCTCTTACACAACGGCTGAATACAAACCCTCAATGCAGTGTCACAGATTACTTATTTTTGTTTTACAACCACAACTTTACCTCCAGTGAAGTACAAATAATCATCGAGACATTTCTAAACTCCTCACACTGAACTGGAATCCAAGAGACTCAGAACGTAAAGACACATTTAAATAACACAGACCATTAAAAAAATTAATATTTTAGCCTACAGCCATGGCCCCTGCTGGACAGATTCAGTCCATTTTCAATCCACTGTTGCTAGGGGAAACATCAGCACTTGTAATTTCTATGGCAACCCACTGTTCCCAACACTAGTGGATCCTGTGATTTCTTTGCAAGACTTTTAATGCATATATTACCCCGGTGGAGCCATGCCTCCTAAAGCTTGGCTATTCACAGAGCAAATGGAGGAGTGCATAGCGGCTGGCATTTTGTCAATCCGTCATCTCAGCATGCCGGTCACAGCGGACTCTCACAAACAAGCTGGACTGGACTTATCAAGATGTCCAACTGCAGCGGGTGTGAGAAACAACTTTGACTTTTCAGAAACAAAATATTGATTACAAAGCGAGCTGTGCAGGCACGTCACACCATGTTGAAATGACTCCCATTTATCAGTTCATGTAAGCTTTAGTCGGTCTGACAACTAACACTTCATATGAAAAAGCATTGTTACGCAACTGAAGAATGTGTGTTTACTGGGTATGACCACTCCAAAACATTTTGCCCTTTTACTGTAGCAACTACAGAAACAGTCCTGATAATAATTAGGAAATTGGAGCAGTGGTCAGTTAAAGGTCAATGCAGGGACAGATGGACACTTTCAGTTTGCAGCTATGATGCAACTGTCTGGGGCAGGACAATAAATAAGCATTACCCCACCTTCATTTACTCTTAAAACAATTATTAATAAACTACCAGAATCCCATATAGTTACAACAACTAATTAGTCCCTAACAACCGAACTGCTCACAACTCATGGAGCAAAAAAAGAAACTGCACTCCTGAACACTGGGGCCGTTGAGTCCATCGCCCCGTTTCCTGCATCTGTGATCCCTGCTGCCAACTGCACATGCCCCATTGTATGTCCTCATACATATTGCTAATAAAATTCAGAAGTGGTTTCGTGAGATCAGGTGGAGTTTAACACAATTTGATACATCTTCAAACATTTTTACATTGCCTTTCTAGAGCCACTAAATACAATTAACAGCAATGTTTTCCTACTACATTTTAAGACATTACTGATTAATAATGTGTATTTAATCAGTTGTTTTTCTTCTTAAAACACGGTCCTGTATCTTGCTACATACTGTATCGTTTAGGACTTATCAGGACGGAATGGAGCTGCTTGAAAGCAAAGAGCATTCTGCTCCTTATTAAGTAAAACATGTTCATGTACTTGGTTAATTTTGTCAAATTATAGTGTTTTGCACCCCAGTGGCAGAAAAACAACAAATTAAACTATACTGTTGCCAATAACCACATGAATGTGCGCACAATTAGAAGTCTGGAACTAAGAATGGTTCAACGCTTAAATGTCCAATCATAAAAAAAAAAATCTAAAGAATACTTTTCTCTGCACTCAGACAACCAAAATGAGAAAAATGTGTCCAGTCCAACAATTACCGAGTCCACAGTCCTCATCCAAAAAGGCAAAGTCTAGACAGTTATGTAGTGGTATAGTATGCTCAAGACAAATTATCAGATTATCACAAACAGATGCGTCTGAAATCTTCTCAAAGCTACGGATGGTTTACCACCTGGGGGTGGGCGGGGGGGGGTCCTCAGAGCTTTGACTACAGACGTTACAGCTGGATCCAGCCAAAGCCAGCAATTACCCAGCAGTCCCCTACCCACTGCCAGCGAGCCTCATCTTCACCAATTAGCGTAGAGGGTGATATTCTACATGCTGTTTTGATCAAACAGTGACGTGCTGCGGAGGCAGCAAAATGCAGCAGAGAATCCCCTAATGAAAGAAAATGAGACGCTATTAATGCGCGATGGTGTTAATCAGCAAATCGGCTGGCGCTCTCACTCAGCGGTGCCACAGGGCCGCCTCAGCTGGAGGTAAGAAAACATTTGAAATGCACTAATGACTGCAAAGCTCGTGTTCATCCATCCTGCGTATGATCACTGCCCGATCGCTGAGGCTGCAGCAGGGGAAAGGGATGGATGCAATAACGCTACAAGTCTGTCATACAGTATCAAAGCACCTATTCATTCTGTTTTTTTAGTTTGATAGAAAGCCCAATCAAAGAGACGGAGAAGGCCCGTATGCACGACTGTAACTTGGAAAACCAATTACACTTCTCAAATGTGCTGCTCAAAGCATTGATGTACCCATTTCACCATTTTGTTGATGAGACAATCAAGCATGCGAGTGAGGGTGCTGCTGTCAATAGTCGCTGCACTTAGATGTGAAATCCAATTGTTTTGCGGCTCAATCGTCTGTGGTGGAGTTACAATAGCAGCAGTCAATGGCTTCTTCTTCTTCTGCAGTGTGGCTGCCCTTTATGGATGGGTGGCGGAAACACTTCCTTCGGCAGAAAGCAACAAAAGGTAAGCCCACAAGCAAGCATCAGACCGGCAGGGATCAAAGCTCTCCGATGAATCCGGCGCGCAAGGAAAGGTCGCAGCTGTTCAATCAGAACATGCAGCCAACAAGACTGAACATCACAGACTGTTGGCAGAGGGGGTTTCAGAGAGAATTACTTTTTGCCGTTACATGCTTTTGATGACACTTTCACAAAAAAATAAAAAATGTTGTGTTTGGCAACACAGAAGTGTGCAACAAAACATCCCTGGCATCTCCGGCCTTTGCGTCATTGATTAACGACGACAGCTGGTTTTGCTAAGTCTCTAAATGTTTGCAGCTCCTTCCTCAGTATTGATGACGGCTATGGCAGAGGAAGAAGACAGCAAACTGCTGATGTCAACAGACAGAGACTTCTCCCAGAGTGCACTAGATTTCCTTGCTAATCCCTAGCAAATCCCTGGGGAGAGCAACAGGGCAGCGTTTGGACATCGCTTCATTTGCATTCATCAGACGAAGTGCCAAACTGAGCAGCGCATCATCGACAAAAATAATAATAATACCACAAAGCCATCTTTACAAAGCCCCCCCTCTGTTCTAATTACAGAAGATAGGGGATCCTTTAATAACCACCTTACAGTGATTCGAAGAAGAAAAAGAAAAGCACAAACATGACAAATTAGCTGAGAGACAAAACTTGCAGACTTGTCACCAAAGTGGGAAGTGCTGGATCAGCTCAGAGTCAAGTGTGAGCAGTGAGCTATTTCTTGACCGATAAGCGTGACTTATGCCCAGAGCTGTGTGTGCGCTCGCTAGCTCACGCGTGCGTGCGTGCGCATGCATGTGGCGGGCCAATAGACTGGACTCGAGTGCACAGCCGAACAGTAGCTCTGCTGTGTAGGGTTCCCGACACAGAGCTGCTTTTTTTTTTTTTGCACTGCAGCACGGAGACGAGATGCATACATACTGTACCAAGAGGTTATACTGTCTCCTCTCCTAGAGTGGAATGATAATGAGGAAAGCATGCAGGCAGAATATTCATAGGCTGTCACATTACGGGGAGAATGCACAGAATAACAGGTGTACGTAGCAAGAGGGAGATACGTGAAGAGACCACTGAAAGACAGTTTACGTTCATCTTTAATTAGCAGGGGTTTCAACGGAATAATTACATGAGTGGGTGCACCTGTTGCAGAAAGGACTCGTGACGAAAATTGAGTTTGGACTGCTGAATAAAACAACGTTAACTTCCCTGCTGCACGCGATGTGAACTAGTCGACATTCCGCCGATAAACTGTCAAAATTATATCAAACGTGCACTTTTTTTTTTAACCTTTGTTAGCTTACCTTAAGCGTCTCTATGTCCAGAGTAGCCGACTGCTCCATGTTTCAGTCTCATTTGTACCACTTACATATTTCCACAAAGTTGAAACAAAGCTAACAGCAAGAAATTCAGCCCCCGGTGCGCGAGCTATAGTTCCAATTCCTCACTCACCATTCAGTTAAAAAAAATACAGTTATCCAAAGGTTTAAACAAGTCCGAATTGTTTTTTATCTACACATCAACAGTACTTTGTAGATATTTCTGAGCCGTTTAATGGACCGTAACTACTGACCGAAGAAGCTACTAATTAACACGCGCAGGTACGGGTGCTTCCGTCCGCTGCTCTCTTTGCGTTTCGGGAGCTGTGGAGACGATTCGCTCTCCTTCGGAACTCAACAACCATCAAGGCAGACAGAGTTAGCAGTGGTACTTCCGGTACTTTAAAAAATAAACATCATGAAGGCGAGCATACGCCTGCATCTCTTTAATATGACTTTTTTTGAGACGTTTTGATCTGCATACCCACCACACAGGTGTTTCCATCAAGTCTGGCTTAGTAGACCTCCGCTCGGGTTGAAGCAGGATGGAGCTGCACTGTGTATCAGATAATGAAATATTCAGAGTAAAAGTAGCTACAACTAAAGTACTATCATGAACATTTTACAAGAGTAAAAGTACAGCCTATAACAAGATGTACTCAGTCAGTGTTGTATTACGATATCACTGGATCATCAGAATTAATAGATTCATACTAGGTATTTTAATTTTGTGGTTGATTTTGAACAATTTTTTTTACTGCTTCAAATCACTTCAATTCACCCTGATCAGTTAAAATGATATTGTTTTACACAAAAGAAGTACCTCAGGGATATGTTGCAGTTGTGAAGAAGTCCTGTGGGACTTTTTTTGGGGTAATATACTGCGGTGTAGTTTAATCTGTGACAATGTAGCTATCATAATTGACTAAATCCTTGAAACTGTTCTTAAGTACAGCACTTGGGTAGATACATGTTAACTTTCCACCACTGGTAATACACCTTTTTCACATTCAGTTAAACAGAATGAATAAATACATTTAATACAAGACTATAACCAAAATGTCAAGTTGAAAAAGAACACATAGTTATGGTTGTATAATTTCTGGTAGGCTGATGGGATTGTGTTTTGTTGTGGTCATACATAGCAAACTATGCATTTCATTCTGAAAACTGGGTATTGCTCAATTTCCTGTTTTATCATAGTGAACTCTCGCTGACTTGACACAATTTGAATCCCATTTAGGTGAGAATGCATTGGTTAAAGATTTAAAACGAGATTATGCGGCCAGAATTCAGCTGCAACAGAGGGAAACTTTATCTGACTGATAATCGTTTACTTGGCTTTTGGAAGCCATAAACAGGTTCTTTTGACCATCATTAGACGAAAATAAACTTCTTCCTTTTTGACTTAAGCTACCACCGAGAGAAAGGGATTATTAATATTGTAAGAATTTTCTTCCAAAAGCTCATACAGTAAAATTGATGGTAAAAAAAGGTTTGTTCTGCCGCTCCATCTGTTCCCATTCACTGGCATTTGATGCACCCTGCAGGAGACATGGTGACACTGCAATAAGAGTAAATTATGTACTACCTGTATATCAAAAACATGAACTGATGTAACAGCATGTCCAAGGCTTCATTTGTTTATTTATTTAGAAAATCAGGTGAATGTGTGGCATGTAAATATTTATATTTTCGTACAGTAAAACAAATATATATAAATAGAAGAATAGAAAGTGGGAAAAAAGACGGGCAAATTATTTTGATAATTTTAGTAGTTTATGAATAGGCTATAAATGATAATATATAGGCCCTAAAGCTAGGTAAAACGTAATATTTTCGCTTATGAATATCAAGGATATGTATATAAACCAGACAGTGTGGACAAGTTGGTTAACTTGTCAACGTTATCCACACATGTTCATTGCAGTGTCGTTAGAAATACAGTAGAGAGCAGCAGAGTTACAGGTTGGCTTGTTTTCAGACAAACGTAATCAACCCTGAGCGCAAACTCTGAACTAGGATTAATAATCAACTATCGACACATTTATTCATCATCGCAAGGATGTCAGACGCAAAGCAAATCATGTCACAGAAAAGGTAGAAAATTACATTTAATCGGCGTTAAGCCTTTTTTCTATTATGTCTTAATTTTAGCTCTTAGGAAATAAAAATGCCCATTTATTTTTACAATAATCCGGCATAATCACCGATGACGACACCAATATTTATATGTCGAGTAGACAGTAACTAAATATCGAGATATTAATTGTTGATACAACAGCCTGGTGATGATTAATCATATTTTTTATCGCAGATTGACAGGATTTGCATGATCAGCTATCTAGCTATTTGTTCTTGCCTGTGATGATGCAGATGTTATGGTTGCATCATTGATTTTGATATTTATTTATTATCTCTTGTGTGTTCTCGCAGTGCTAAAATTGCAGCTGGAGCTGTTGTGTGTGTTGAAAGCGAAATAAGAGGAGATGTAACCATAGGTGAGAGTTTGCTTTTAACCTCACCATAAGCGCCATTTTCCTCATTGTTTATCCAGCAGCTGTATGCTCCAATAAGTCAAGACCTTTTTTATTTTTTATTTTACAGGTGCTAGAACAGTTGTCCACCCCAAAGCACGGATCATAGCAGAGGCGGGGCCTATTATCATTGGAGAGGGTAATCTGATAGAGGAGCAGGCACTTATTATTAACAGGTACATTGTGTATTACAACATACATTAACTATTTTAGTCATTACAGTTTTAACTTATCTTATTTGATCTCATCTGTGTTTTGTCTATAGTTATCCGGAGAATATCATGCCAGACACAGAGGGAATGGAGCCAAAAACCATGACAATTGGGACCAATAATGTGTTTGAAGTTGGATGTGGTATCCTTTGCATTGCAGATTACAATATATGGGCGTTTGACTGCAGTAGAGTCAGACTGACAAATTGGCAGATATTAGCAAATTGCATATGTAGACCTATTTATGTCAGTTGGGAAGAAAGAAGAATTAATCTGCAGAAATACCAAAAATATATTTAAGATAATTTAGAAACAGTTTTGCCAATATATAGTTTGTCCACCAGAGAGCACTGTCAAGTTTATTTCAGCTGTGAAATGTCCCTCACAATCTTGGTCACTATTAGTACTATAGCAGACATCTACTGCAATGGACAACAAGGAATGTTCTGTGGGGGTGTAGATAGACTTGATAGATTGTTAATTGGGACCAGGATATATTAATACTGCTATTACTACTACTAGTTTAAATGACCCTTGTAAATTATGATGTGTTGATAGAAAAAAATGAATAGTACCCACTGTATAAATTGGGCTATAGTTTACTAGTAACTGTTTTGAAATACTAATTCATAGGTTTAAATCCTTAATGATTCTTCCACAGTCTCACAAGCTTTGAAAATTGGGGACAACAATGTGATTGAGTCTAAATGTAAGTACTGTAATCACTAACTATAGTGTGCACCCTGAAAAATATTATGGTATATCTAATTTGATATCTCTGTATCAATATGTTTATATTTATTATGATAAAGTAGGTTTTCTGGATACCATAACCAGACAATGATGTTTAAATGTTAAAAAACAATACAATATTGTCATAAAGCAAATTTGTAACATTGCATACAATGATCTAAATGACCCAGAGATATTAATACCTCTGCTAATATTACATCCCAGCTGATCTTGGGAGAAACGTGATCCTGACCAGTGGCTGTATCATTGGTGCGTGCTGCCAGGTCAACACGTGTGAGGTCGTGCCGGAGAACACGGTTGTGTACGGTTCAAACTGCATCCGCCGTGTGCAGAGTGAAAAGCCACAGGTCAGTCTCCGTCAGTGCTCATTTATGCCTGCGAGTCACAAAGTTTCTTTGGCTTGTGTGCAGATTCGTATAACCAGGGATGTTTTTTTTTATATATATATATCTTACAGTCTCAGACTCTGCAGCTCGACTTCCTCATGAAGATTCTGCCCAACTATCACCACCTGAAGAAGACGGTCAAAGGAAACAGCACACCTGTGAGAAACTAAGATGGAGCTGGATCCAGAGGGACTGTAGCCTATTTCCTCCAACCCAATCTGGCATCTGATGCCACACGCTGACTCAATTCCCTCAACTTGCACGTGTCTTTCACTTTCGTGTTGTTTTTTAATGTCTAGTAGAATACTTCTGCCACCGAAAATGACCATGACACTTTGTATATGTCTTCCTATGAGGAATGACATCATTCTTCAACACGTAACAATATCTGGTTTTGCACTTGGTTTTAAGATCACTATTAAGACTATTTATGATATATCTAACATTGGAAATCTCCTGTGCCATTTTTATGTTAATCAATTCTACTCATATATATTTATAATTGCTCCAATGAAGATACAACAATATTGCAATAAAAACGAATAAAGATTGCATTTAAGCTTGTATTCCTCTGAGTGTTGGTTTTATTT
Organism: Leptoclinus maculatus; assembly: GCA_032191485.1. Classification (NCBI taxonomy): domain Eukaryota; kingdom Metazoa; phylum Chordata; class Actinopteri; order Perciformes; family Stichaeidae; genus Leptoclinus; species Leptoclinus maculatus. The sequence goes on along the minus strand of JAVDOI010000020.1, from coordinate 8,486,471 downwards.
TTCCTATATTTGTTTACCACAAGGAGGGACTATTGAGCAACTGTTTGTTTGCCCTCTGTACTGGCTGCTCTGAAGGCGTTGTTTCAGCAGGTGATACAAAATATCCAATTAAAATAGCATTTATTAGTCGTAAAACAAAACAAATATCTTTATTTATTAAGTATTCCATGCTGTAGTAGTCACAAATTCTTGGGCTACAAATAGTCATTAAAAATAATGTGACTGATGATTCACCATTTAAAAATTGCAATCAGCAAAAATTATGCATTAAAAGATGAATTTGGGTGTGGTAGTCACCATCTTGGATTCGGTGGTAGCCAGTCCTGTGCTCTCCCACCAGGGGTTGCCAAATTGGTGCCGGGGCTACAGTGGGAATTCCACACAGAGACTGGTTTATTATTGTGATTGACATGGGTGTGGTTGCAACTTGCATTTCTCCTGCAGCGTGGTGCTGAATAATGCCTGGTGCCCCCCTCCTCATCTCTGAGCCCCTCGGGTTGGTGCTCCCATCTGTGCCACAGCCTCACGAATTTGGGTGCGGATAAATGTGTGTGTGTGGGGGATAGCCAGCACATCACTGCCTGAAACACCTGCCATAAAATAAGTTCTGATGTCATATTTTACAGTTATTTCCTTCAAACTCTTGCTGTTGTAAAACAAGTTCAAGGCTGCTGTGCTTGGTCTTCAGATTAAGGGCTTTGTGTCGTGCTCAGTGGGCACAGTACAGCAGCTCCCTGTAGGAGGCACACAGCTGGTGTCGCACGCTGCCAATACTCATTTGAACATGTCACGGTGGAGTCCCACGAGGAGTCCACATCAACCAGGGGCTAATTATTTCAGCAGTGGAGTGCAGCCGGGGCCACGTCTAGGCTCCTTTCCGTTCTCACTTCTTCTGTTTGTTTTTTTCCACTACTATCATTTTTTTTTTTATTTTAGGGTGTTGCCAAAGCGTCAGTTTACTTTAACATGACAAGGAAGACAGATGCTGGGCACAGTTGCAAGGATGTGCAGAGTGACAAGGGCCTCCTGGGTGGCAAGTGTGGCCTTTTAATCTGCCGTGGGTTTTTAAAGAGGCGAAATGGCTGTGATGATAGCAACTCATGGCAGGAATTTGAGAGGAAGTTCATATGTTGTTCTATTTCTGGAGGCGGTTATTTATACCTCTCCTTTACTGTACTGTTGTGAAACTGAATTATCCAGCTTCCACCCGTGTACTTTTGTACATCCCAGTGGTATTTGCTTTTCTTTTCATAGGATTATCTCAACTCAATATTTGGCCTTTGCTACAATATGCAGCATTCTCCGCAGAGTCAATAATATCTTATCGTGAACAAAGAGAGAAGCATGAGATTTCAGTTTGTAACACAGCACTGGACACTGGGGAAGTTGCTGTAGAAATGTGAGTGAAACCACCATGTAGAAACATATCAAACTATGACTATATATTAAAAAAGGGGGGGGGGGGAGAGCATCAGCTCTTACAGTACTCTTTGTTACACTGTTATGGTCTGTGTTTCAAGCAGCACATGCAGTTCCAGTCTGGGTGTAGTCCACCGCAGTCAGTCATGGTCAAATAGGCCACCGCTTGGTTCGAGAGGATAAAGGCTTTCTGACAGCTGACCTTTGCTTCCAGGTCCACTCCACCTTTAAAAAGTGAAATGTGACCTATAGACCGCAGTGATTTCCATTGCAATCCTACAGAAATAATTAATTTCATCACAACAGGGACCCTGGATGCCATGCCTTTTAAGCCACGGTAGCGGCATGACTCCGTGGATGACAACGTTGGTCAGTTGGTGCACCACTTTGGTCCAGACTGAAATATCTCAGCAACTGTTGGATGAGTTGCCGTGATAATTGATATAGATATCCACATTTTCCCAGAGTATGAATCCTAATGACTTTGGTGATCCCCTGACTTGTCCTCCAATCCACCATTGAGTTCACATTTCTGGTTTTCAGCAGGGGTGGAAGTAATCAGATACTCTACTTAAGTAAAAGCAAAATCTGTAACTGTGTAGCAAAAAGAGAAAAGTCACGAATCCGAATAAAATTGACATAAGAAGAATTAAATTCACTGTAAGTAAAGGCCAATACACAGAGTTCTGCAGCTCAAAGCAAACTGCAGAAAGCAAATAAACTTAGTTTTTTTACATACACATGCTGTTCAATAAAGATTAAAGGTGGTGGGAAATACAAAGACCTCAAGGTTTTAGTTTAACCTTTTATTGGTTTCACTGCACAACAAAAAAAGACGATATAACTTTATGTACTTCCGTTAGACCTGCTTTAAGACATTTTAGGACCACTCAACAGCATTCAAAGGGAACATTATAGCCCATTACATAGACCTGTGTCAACATTTGGGAATTCAAGCCTAGGAGACATACTTAGCGTGGTCTCTGCTCTCTACTCAACCCCTCCTCTGCCCGCTGAACCATGAAAGCCTATAGTACAGTCGAATGACACAGACTTGGGCCTATTTCTTGTGTCTCTGCACTTTAGCACAACCGCTGGTGTTTTCATATCGGAAGGCAGAAAGATGGTTCTAAGACTCAAGCTCTTGTTTTAGTTCAGAGCAGGTTTCCTTCTCGTGGTTGGTCAGATTTAACACTCGGCTGCACCTTGACGACTCCGGCCGTGCTCATGAGGATAAGCGCAGGTTCTACCTCACTACTCAGTAATGCAAGTTCATCACAAGAGCTCTTGAATTCTCTTTCTCTGAGCCAGTCCGGACAGAAGCTCATGATGAAGATGAATTTGCTCAAACTAACATTTTTGTTTTATATTTAAATGCCTCGACAACTACTGGATGGATGAATGGATAGGAAATTTTGTAAAGACATTAAAGCTTTAATGATCCCCTGACCTTTCCTCTAGTGCCGCCAGCAGGTCAATGCTTTCAGTAAAAATATATCAACATCTACTTGATAGATTTGCACAAACTGTACAGACTTCACTTGAAAGGATGGAAAGAAAAGAGAAGAACAACCCAGACAATAAAGAAAAACTTCAAAAAGTGCTTTTTTATGTTACACAGAGGTTAAGTAAACAGAGCTTTGGTTGTGAAGAAGCTACTGCAAAAGACTGATTAAAGTAAAACAAAGCACCAAGCCTCTCATGGCCAATTAGAGTGGGTCAATCTGACCACAAATTGCTCATTGGTGATCTTAGAGGAGGATCAAGGGCCACTAAGCACAAGGGAGGAACGCTGCGTATCAGTAAGTCAAAGGAATGGAATGGCCTGGCTCTAAGCCCAATGAGAGCCACTTACCCCACATCAGGGTGAAGTGTGTTGCTCTGCCAAAACCAGAGCTGCTGTCAGGTCTACAGGCAGGATAGATTGTAACATTGTTCTCCATCCCCTTTTTTTCTTTTTCTTTTTTGGTTGTTTTGGAGGAAGTTGGTAACTGTGAAGAGCAGGGGAGAGGACTTTGCTTTGATACTGAGTTGCAGGAATGCAAAGAAACAGTGAGAGGGGGATGAGGCGAGACATCTTCGAGACATCTTCGAGTCATCTGACTGCGACCGAGCGGATTGCAAGAACCGCACGGGGTCCTCCCTCGGGGATTCACCGCTGGTCAATACATCGGCATTGTGTCATGATAGATTCTTGCTTTGGTGCTCATATCAAGCTGGCCTTTTAGCTATGAGTCAGTGATCCAGAAGACCATATTGGATAATCTGATTTGTGTCTCAATCTTCAATTCTGCCTTTGTGTCAGCAGAGGCTCTTGCAATATAGTGTAATGTTTGTCATCTGGGCAGCAACAGCTGACATTTTGGGAGACTTGCCTATTAGCTTTCTTGCCAAGGGTTAGATGAGAAGATAGATTTTCTGCTTTCATATCTGTAGCACTAAATATGGATCAATAACCAGCAGTCAGTTAGCTTAGCTTAGCATAAAGACAGTGGGGAACAGCAAGCCTGTCTATGCCCACAACTAAAAACAACAACAACAAAATCCACCTACCAGAACAATAATGTAGGTTTTTGTACAGATTAAACAAACAAGATATTGACCCAAATATAAACTAATATTCGTTTTTCTGCAAATCAACTTTGTTCTTGTTATATTTGAGGACGAGACATTAATGAGAGAGAAAAGGCCTTAGGGATGGGGACTGTCTTTGGTATGAACTGATAAAATCTTCCCAGCAGGACCGGTCCTAAAGTGTTTACTAGACTACATGACTTCCCAAAAACAGCTGTTGGAAAAAGGTGAGGTCATCTAATAACCAGGGTCATCTTTTTGTTCCAATACGGTTTTATAATGTGTTAATTTGAGGTCTTTAGAGGTGCTATTCATTTTTCCTTTTTTTTTATACTTCTGGAGAGGAGCTAGCTTATCTTCTGCTAAACTAATCTAACTGGCTGCTGGCTGTAGCTTCATATGTAGCGCACAGACATGTGATACATACAGATCTTCTCATCTACCAAAGAGCCTTATTATTCCTTTCTGTTATGTGAAAAGAACATGAACTTTGAAATTAAAATAACTTCCTCACCCAGTGTAGCCAACATTGTTGCATCTTCTTAAACTATAGCTGTCTCTTGATAACACAAAGATATCTTCTTGTAAGGCTGGACCGTGTCAAAGCTTGCTGACATGTTACCTAGGACATTGTGACCAGACAGTCTCCTAGCTGCTCCCCCCCCCCCCCCCCCCCCCCCCCGTGTGTGTTTTTGTGGGAGGGGGGCCACCCTCCCTCTCCGAGCATCAGACCACACAGCTCAGCCCTGAGACCTGTCAAACACAGCTGGGACATCTCCCCCCTCTCTCCCCCCCTCAACTCCTATCCTCTCCTCCTCCTTCCTACCTCTCCTCCCCCTCCTTGCTCCCCAGACTCCGGCAGGAAGCTTTGATACAGGGGTGTTGAGCAGCAAGGGGAGCATTTCCATTTTTATCTGCTTCGAAGACTCCAAGACCCTCCTCCCTCTTTCCCCATCCTGAACTGCTTCTCATCAGCATAAAAGAATCTGCCATGTCCCTCCTTCACTGTGTATGCTTCAGATGCAGTGTAATTGATATAGACATGATCTGGGAGGGGAAAGAGCAGACATCTCTACGACCGATCCGCGCCGACTGTTTTTTTTCCTGCTCTTTGTTGCTTTTTGAGGGTTGCGAGTTCAGCAAAAATGACTCTCTCTGTTTTCTGCACCGGCTGTCATAAAATGCGAGAGTCTGTCCTGTGCAATAAACGTCATGCAACATATAGTCAAAGTCCCCACTACCGGAGCTACTGTCAGCTCTTGAACTTTTCATCGCGAAACACAAAGCGAGGCAGTTGCTCAAAATAAATGTTTTGAAATGGAGGAGCGATCAAGGCGGCCTTGTCACCTGATCGTTGCTTTTAAGGCTGTTTTGCACCCGGCACTGTAGACAATAATAGGTGTGCCAGTAAACTTTTGAGTGTTTGCTCATCTCCACTGTTGTTGAGACATCACTTCATGGCTCCAGGGTCTGGCTGTTTCCCCACTCACAGGTCATAAATCAAATAGTCTTGGAGTGAGCCCACAATGGATTAGTGCAACTTGTTATCATATACAAAATCTTGAGCAATGTACAGGTGTCGTCTCCGGTACCTCTTAAGTGCACAGCTTGCCACGGTGAATCTAGACAGAAATAGGATGTGTGAGTGATGTGTGGGGAGAAAATATTTGCCTGAAACCACAAAACTATTCAGGGGCCTTGAAATGATAAACCGAGAGTCACGTGAAATTTATTAAACAGTCAGGTTGATAATTGTCTACCGCTCGGGAAGTCTATAAAGATGATGAATTATGCTGAGGGCTACATTTCAAGGGATTGAGACAGGGAACGAGAGAGAAAATAGTCCTGAGTGTGCAGGGTAACGACGCATCTCGTGATGCCAGATTTATGAGCTAAACTGATTGCATGTCATGCAGCTTGAAGGTTAAAGTTTAACAGTCAACAAGTTACGATACGGAAAGATTTGTGACTCTTCAAAAACATATGGAAGTAAAACCGAGTGGCAGATTACTTTCCAAAACAAAGATGCCTTGATTGTTCCCTGGTAGAAGAAAAACAATTAAACAATGCACTCAAAAGTAACTCTTAAATTACAATATGAGTCATGTGTGGTCTGTTTCTAATCAGGGCAAACTGTATATCTAACTCATGACAGGCAGTGCATTAACCTCATAATATATTGGATGTACTGTATTTTTCTCCTCTGCTCACCGTGTACAAAAACAAGAATCCAAGCCAAAGGCAACACGTATTGTACCAGGTCAAGCTACTAAGCTGCCTTCCATGTGCAGTCCCTGGGCAACCATACACAGAAAGTATTAAATACAATAAATAAAGAGATAAAACAGTATTAGGCAAAACAACAACAAAAAAACAACAAAAACTATGAACTAACAGCTGCCTCAGGACCACAGACTTGGCCTCTGCATGCATTTCCTGGGAAGTTGTGGAGTAATAGCAACCTTGGGGGAAATTGAAGTTCAACAATTAAAAAAAATAAATACATGTGTGTCTTTAATTTCCAATATTTGTAGACGTTTATGTTTAACTACAAACTAAATGTTGTCACATACATATAATAATGTAAATAAAATGTTTTGGCCATGGACCACATCAGGTGCCATGACCAGAAGTAATACATTTGGAGTTAACAGTGGGAAGGAATTCAGACTCAATATATTTCAGATTTACAACCTTAATGTGAACACAATTAAAAATTAGATTACGGTTTAACTATACGCTCATGATCTATGTATTTATAACATCCAGGCTACAGCCCTTTACATAAACAAAGTAGCCTATAAGAATATTAAAGCAGTCAAATAATACCACAGGAGGTAAAGAAAATGAGCATATAAGCCACGGGAGACAACACACTGTAATCAAATCGCAGGAAATGTTTCAGCGACTAAAATAACATTCAGCTGGTATAAAAAAAAAAAAGACGATTGGTGATTGGCACCGATTGTCCAGCGTAGCTCTGTACCAGCGTTTGATAAAACTCGGTGAAGCCCAGCAGACGGTGCATCCCGCCCTTCACCCCACCCTAAACCCCTCCCTCCATCCCTCCCTCCCTCCCTCACGCGGAGATGGGGGAGAGAAGTTTGCCTGCGGCGCAGTCCACTGAACATTTACTGTGTTTCATTTGGGGAACAGCAACAAGAGCCTCCGGAGAAGCCTTCCAGGGAATGCTGAGGAATATCTGACTGCACAGAAACACCACGCACAGCTGACTTTTTTTACCCTCTTTTACAACAACAGCAAACCACCAACAAACAACAACAAAAATCCTCACTTATATCATTGATGTCGCCTAACTAGTGGGGAAGCTCGGGTCAGTTGGACAGCGGCCGCACGCGGACTGTTGTCTTTTTGGGTCCCGGAGAAAAAGAATAAAAGGAAGAAGAGAAGCGAAACGGAAAGGGAAAAAAAGAAGAAAAAGACAGTCCAAGTGAAAGTGAGAAGAGAGTCCGGCTCAGAATGAATAATAACAAAAGCGAGAAGGAAAACGAGCAGAGTGAATTCACCAACCACGAAGAGGAGGTAGGTATCCGCACGCGAGCACCTACCTGCTGTCTTGATTTTAATAGGTCGGTCCGTGACCCAGAACCATGTCTTAATAAAGCGACTCGTGTTAATGCTCAGCGTGTTTTTTTTTAACCACCATCGCCCTGCTTTGTGACCGATAGTATCACCATATCATCCCTATGATGTTTCCTCCAGATGTTTAAAAAGACGGGTCTCGTGTAGATATTTATTTTTACCTTGGAAAAGTTGCCGGTATATCATTAGACCCACTGCATGGTGCACTCACATTTATTATTCATTTTTATTTCATAAAAGGAGTACATCATTTATTTTGCACCATTGTGTCCTATGTTTGTCCCTCTTTTTTTATTATATATTCTTTTAGATATATAGCATATTTTATTTCTCTTTTAATTGTTGCAACTTACCTCATACTGTAGCATTGTGTCTTTTCCCTTTTAAGCACTACATACTCACTTAAAAGTAAGGAACGAGGCAGGACTTGATAATAGATGAATCAGTAATATTGGTGATTAACCCTCTGGACTACATTGCAGATAATGATACGTTACCTGACAACAGACCTAAGTGTTGGCGGTACTGGCTTACTGTACCGTGAAGCCAGACTTCACCCAACACTGAAAAGCAGCAGTGAAGGGAATTCAGTGCCAGGGAGCGAATTAGTTTTTCACTGAAGCTGAGGGAGCAATTGAAGTTCAAACAACTGCTGCCGCAACATGTACGCAATAAGTCTTTGTAACCCAGACCCACTGTATTAACAGTCAAGCGAGAGTGGCCTCTCTATCAATAAGACTTAATTACATCTTAACACACCAGAATGATATTGTTTGTGCAATAAATAAATATATAAACATGTGAGGTAATCCACTTAGTGCCTGGTGGAAATGCATTTTCCCCCAGCTTCTTCCTCCTTTCCTTTGCAAACATTGCACAATCTGTATCCGTGAAATCTCCTTCTCGGTAAATAATTTGTACGGGTGTTCTTTGCATGGGGTGATTTTTCTTCGGGGCGGAAGAATCTCTATCCAGACGACAGACTTGTTGTTTCAGAGCTCCGCGCGTCCGCATGCCAAGTGATGTAAGAAAGGTATATCGGATTATATTGGATATTTCTCTTGGAGAAATTTGATTAAGGCTCAGTGGACTGCTCGTCACTTTGTAACTGAATAGCCAAACATACGCGGCCTGATGCAATACCATATTTGGTCCACTGTTGAGGTTACTATGGATGCAGGGAGTTACTGGAGCACCACACAGATGAGGTGCAGACTAGAGGCTGACTTCTTGGAAACCTGATGGAGAGTTTCAGTTTATTCACCTTGTGACCTTATGTACTCGGTACGGTGCTGCAGTAGAGGTATTTCAGAGGCTGTACACCGTGTGCACCAGGACTTCACTGTAGGGCTGCAACTAATGGTTACTGTCGACAAAGATCAAGAAATAAACTTGTACATTGTCAGTGAATTGAATAACATTTTACTTGACAAATATGATGGTCGCAAGTTCTCAGGAAAACGCTACAAAATGCAAGACGTTCAGTTAAAAGTCATATAAAACAGAGAAAAACAGCAAATCTTCACATTTTAGAAGCTTGGAGCTGCATTTTGCCTAATAAATGGCTTAAACGTTTAATAGATTTCCGGTTGAGCGATTAATTGACAAATCGTTTCAGCACCAACATCTTTGCTTCAAGCAGAGGAGGGATAGTTCAAAACAGCATTGATTTAGAGCCAAAGCAATTGGTCCATTAATCGAATGGTCGATTGATTATTGATAAATTTGATAATCCGTCTCGCATTTGATTTAGGTTTTCTGACATGTGATAGACCAAACAGTTGATCGAGCAATCTTGAAAAGACTTAAGCAGAGTAATCGACCATAATCCGTCGAGAATAGTCGCGAAATAACCGTTGGCTGCTCCAGCTCTACTTTATTTGCAAAATACATCTCTGGACTAGAATCGCCGCGATGCCCAACGAGCAGGAGGACCAGACGGGAGTCGGCCCCTTGCATTGTGTAAAAAGGCAGACAGAGAAGACAGAGAGAGCGATGGCTTGAGGAGTCTAATGGCTGTGGAAATGTTTGGAAGCCGTCCAGGCAGGCGGGGACTTAAATTTACTCGGGTGAATTAACGTAAGGTTAGACAGCGTCGCTTTATCATCTGTGTAATGATGTGTGTTGCATGCAGAGAAGCAGCAGTACGTTTTTTTGGGGCGGGGGGGGGGGATACTGTACCACACACACATTCACACTCACGCTCACACAAGCGAGCAGGTGTGAAAGGATGTTTTACACAAAAACAGAAACACATAAGGCTAAGAATAATGTGACTAATTTATGAGTGTGACTTGCAATTTTCCCACGTGATTCATGAACATCAGAGTTTAGTCATTCTGGTCACAGAAGCAGAGCCGAGTATACGAACAATGAAACCGCTTTATGGATGATTGATTGACTAATTTGACACTTTCAACCCTGTTTTAAGTCTTTTAGCACTCCTCCCCTGCTCACAAACGCGCTGAATTTAGAATGCCAATCGGCTTTGCGCGTAACAACACCGAAGTAACCATAAACTCTGATCTTATGGGAGCCAAAGTTTAACAGCCTCGCTGGTATGACTCTCACATGCTGAACAACAGCGGCATTCCCCCGCTCCTTTTTGCACAGTGTAGCAGGCGACTCAATAGATCACTGATTCGCACCAGTAAAAACGCCGTAGCGGGCTCGGCTCCTCGTGCCCGCCTCATTGCTCAACCTCACACGCCATCATCACTGCACGCTTGACGATGCTTAATGTTTATCTTCCTGCGGAGCAGTGCTCACCAAACATGGTCTTGTTGCGGACACGGTATGCAGGTTTCAGCCCCCAGCGGCATATAATCTCACGAGCTGGTTTGATAAAGCTTTATTATCAGGTGTTCTGGATGCTCTCACGTACTGTGGCACTCAACGGCCACTGATGTCGTCGAGGTGACACACCGTCTCTTCACATGGTGAACGTCAAAGATATGTTTCCAGCAGCTGTGGGTTTCCAGGCCTTGTATGGACAAGAGACATGGAGGGCTCTTCAGGGTACATTTGAATTCCCTAAAAGAAAAAAGTGAGATGGTTTAACAGAAGAATTGCACATGTTTGTTTTGTGAATGTTTGGAAATATGTTTAATAATGACTGTGGTAAGGGTAACATATTGTGAGGGAACAAACCCAGTTCACCAAAAGTTATTTATTTTTAGTGCCAAAATGTTTAGCTGGTTGAGCAACTATATAGATAATGAATTAATCGCTCAGTAATTTTTCAAGCAAAAATGCCAAACATTCCCCATTTCCAACTACTAAAATGTCAGGATTTGCTGATTTTTCCCCTGGTTTGTGTGATATTAAACTGAAAATCTTTGGCTTATGGACCCCCGCGCATAATTGGCTGATTGATTGATCAGTTAGGAATCATTTTCATTAGTTGCAGCCCAAATTTGAATTATCAGTTCCTCATTTAAGTCATTTATCAAGCAAAGCTTTACTCTTTACAGCTTGGTCAATGCTGAAAACAATAATTTCTTCATTTCTGATTATAGTTCGGCCTGTTTTGTGTTAATAAATAGAAGTACAAAGTCAAGTACAGGTCGTGAGTACATGGAATGCATCGGAGTTAACCAAGTCACCCGACTAAGCTTGACCTTTGACTTCCTTTTCTATCAATTTCCCCTCAAGCTAACTGGTGTTTATTTAAGACCTGCCCAGCCTCCTCAGCCCTGGAGGTCCACTGTCAAACCGCACCTGATATATATTTTTTTTGGACAAATGAGTGAACACAGAGTGTCTTCTCCTGGATGCAACAGTCGAACGCAGCAGGAGTTTGAACCTCGAAGGGTATCTGTTGATTCTAGTTCTGGCCGACCATAAACATGTAAGTGGATATTTACAAGCGTCCAAAGAGAAACAGAATATCACTCAAGCGGAGTTCAGCAAATGCGCTGAAGCTCCCTGGGGTGTAATTGGATTGTGCTTGGTCTGCTCCGGGTATCCACCGGGTCCTCTTCAAATAGCAGGTCATGTGGCCAGCGTGACCTTTTCCACGAGGAGACGTAGGTGGGGAGAGCCGTGCTGGTGGAGAAGCACGGCGAGGCGGAGGGAGGCCGCTGCGGTCAGTCGCACGGCGGTGTGGGCATTGTGCGTGTGGTCCGTACTCGGTGCATGGACCTACGAAAAGGGCACGCAGATATGTTAACGCTCCGTGACATGAAACGTTATCGGAGGGGAGCTCGGAGGGTAAAGTGGCCATGATAGGGCCGACAGGGAAAACATACAATGAATGTCACGTATCGTTGAAGACGATGCAAGCAGAGATTTAATGTAGATTTAAGACTATAAAGTGAAATTCCAAAAATAGATATACCGTGAAGTATAAGTTAATACACCCAGTAAAAACAGGCTCACACAAACCGTTAAAACCCTGCTCCGTCTGCCCCGTCTGATAGGCAGGAGTTTATTTATAAAAGCGCGAGGGGAATTGTCATCTTATCTTAGCCATTTGTCAGCTGTGCGACAAGAGGTATTTGAAAAGACTACAACAAGGCTTAGCGTCAGCAACGGCTGGCAAAGGATCCTGCTTCGCTGATGTGAGACAAAAAGAAAAAAAACGGAGGGATAAAGCATTGTACTGGATATTTAAATATATATATATACATCTATATATAAACCATCAGAACTGACCGAGAGTGAGGACTGACGCCCTTTTATATGGTGCTGCTTTCATTTAAAGGCCTGAGTTGACAACGTCTGAATTTGCTTTGTAATTAATGATACACTGTGAGAAGTGTTGAGTTTGTGCCTAGACAGCGTCAGCCATCTTGCCTTGCTTTGTCATACTGGATTCGGGTGCTTGTTCTGTCACCTCCACTTTAATATTGCTTACTCACAAGCTATAATTATCCACCTTACAGTATACAGTGTCTCTTCTCTCATCCCTCCTTCTGCACTCGTTTTCAGTCAATACTTCTCTAATTCACGTCATTTATTTTCTCTATGCCCCCCCCCTCCCCCGTCCATCCATCTCTCCTTCTCCCTTTCTACACTTTTATCTCCCTTCCCCTCTGTTTCCTCCCCTCCTTCCCTTCGTCTAACCGGCCCTTTTTCTTCCCTCTCTTTATCTTGTTCTGTAGCCGTTTCCTCCCTCTTTCCCTCCACCCTGGTACTGTTTATAATTTGCCACTCTTCTTCTCCCCTTTCATACCACTCCCTTCTTTTTCATCCTGCTCTCTCTCGCTCTCTCGCCCAGCTTAGTCCCAGTAGACAAACTCCTTATCCCTTATCGCCCCATACATTGAAAGTATGACCCTGAGATCTCTGAACAGAAGGACCGTTTATGGTCATGGGAAGAGCCCTAAAGACAAGAGTGAGCCGGGCAGAACGGTAACAAGGAGAAACTTGTCTGACCGACTATCCAACTGTGAGCAAGGTCAAACCGCTCAGGATTAGCTTGAAAAGATGGGAAAAATCAAAACAAGTAAAAATTGGTGGATTAGTCCATTAAATGCTCTAACTAGGTCTGGTGTTGTAGGGTTTAGTGATATACTTTTCCAGGAAAAGAAGACTAACTTTCTCTTTAGTCAATCCACTTTACAGAAAAGTCAAAATACCTATTGTAGGAGTTCATTATGATGCAATATGACGATGATTGTGTAACTTTTCTGACATTTTTTTAGTCACTGCCCTAGATTGGCTACCCTCACTATGCAAAACCATCGAGTAATACAGCTGGTTTCCCTCCGATGCATTCAAGTAGAGCTGCATCGACAAGTGAAATAATTGGGAACTGTTTTTATAATCAATTAATTGGCTTGAGTATTTTTTTTTAAAGTTAAAATTGTCTGATTCCAGCTTCTTAAATATGTTCTGGTTTCTTTACTCTTCTGTGGACAAAACAAGCCATTGGAGGACGTCATCTTGGGCTTTGGGAAACACTGATTGTCATATTTCACCATTTCATAGACCAAACAACGGATCAATTAATTGAGAAAATAATCTACAAATTAACTGACAATTAAAAAATAAATTAGTTGCAGCCCTACATTCAAGTAACCTTTAAAGCAGGACTATGTAACTTCTGCAGAACGGCGGCCATTAGTGGCAATTATGGGTAAAATGCTAAAACGTAATGTAATGATAAAAAGTCAGCAAACATTGGCTAGCTGCAAGACCCTGGTGTGTATTAAATTGAGCAAGTGTGCATTTTTTGTTTTGTGTGAACTTTTTTATTTGTAAGAGGCAGATTGTTTTATTATAGTCATGCTTTAAAACAATAGACAAAATCTGAACACATCCTGAAAATTAACTATATTTAGTGCTTGACAGATAATAATTTGTCATATGTTATATATTATTGTAGATTGTTGATATTTTGAATACTGGTTGGACAACAAAGCAAGGTCATATTGTTGTTGTTTTTAACTTGTGATAGACATTCGTTTGGACAATTCATTCATACAAATCTGTAAAAACAACATAAACGGAATGAAAACATCATACATTTTTGCTGTGCTGTCGCTGATAAACAAAGGAACAGCTGCACCATCGCATAAAGAGAACCCATTGACAGCAGGCTTACATTTCTTCACGGAGACAGAGAGGATGACTAAGTATCTACTGTTGTTTTTGTCTCCACTTGCACGGGACACTTAAACCCTCTGCCCACCCAACCTTTAAAACCAAACAGTTTAAGGTGTCCACTTGGGCAGGCGGCAACAAAGGGAGACCAGGAAAGGCAGACTCGGACTTGGCCCGATTAGTTTGGGTTAATGAGTGCTTCGGAATGTGAAGTCCGTTCCCGGAGACGCATCAGATAAGAGAGATGAAGAAGAGAGCAAACCAGTACGAAATGTTTTGATGAACTCTAAGCTGTCAGCCGAGGAGTCAAACTGAGGCGTAAAGAAGACAGTCGATGAATGGGTCGCTCCTCTTTTCCACACGCCGTTCAAATGACACCTTCAGGCCTTTTTTCGCTGAGGTCAAAAAACGGTTGATACGACAATACAGCACAAATGTCATTAAGACACAGGGTTGTTCTTTTCCAGGTTAGATTTAAAACAAGGGGAACTGTAATGGAGAGGGGAAGAAAAGAGCAAGAGCAGGAAAATTGCAGTAAAGTGGGCGCTTGCTTGCTTTTCCTAGGTCATTTGTTTTAAATGTCCTTTAAAGGTTAACCTGTTGGAACATTTACAGGCCCTTACCGAGCTGTAATTGTTGGTCAAAAGCACTTGTGGGAGTACGAGAGAGAGAAAGAGAAAAACAAAGAAACTCTCCTCTCAGGGTTCACTGGTGACGTTGGGAGTGTGCTCAACCTCACAGTTGACCCCTGACCCACGCAATAACCCGAGCCTAACCTGTGCCCTCCGACCCCTCGAATGCGAAACTTGACCCGTCGAACCCCGGCGATTAACGGACAAACGGAGTCATCCATTTATGGTCGTCTGACACCTCTCGGGCCTGCAGTCTGTCACTCTTTGCATTCTCCGACACAGAGGATGAAGTGGAAAAAAAAAATAAAAAAAACTTGTGAGGATGACGGATGTCAACACAGAGTAGTGACAACTTGGTTAGCAGAAGAGTGTGGGAGTCTGTCAGTTAGACTGTTTTTAATAAGGCGCCACTGAACTGATGCAAGAGCTCTACTTGCCCTGTGCTCACACAGGCTTATGGGTAATCGCAGCGTCGTAGCATGCGCACACTCACTCTACAATAGGCTACTGTACCCTCTCTTTCAAGGCTTCAAGGTCAGAGCCGTGTCCTGCCACATCTGGCTCGAAGGACCTGTATCTATTAACTTGGCTGTCAAACGCGCACACACACACACACACACACACACACACGAAAAGGGAGGGAGAAAAAAACACATAGTAATCATCTCACATCGCACCAAGGTCGTGTCCCTCATTTCAGCCAGAATGAACGGTCAAAAAAGCACTCAATTAAAGTCGGAGCAAATATCTGGGAAAGTCACACCGTGCGGCAGAGTGTAATGAGGCAATAGGTGTGACGCGTTTTATAAGTCCACAACGCAAGCTGAATAGAGATGACACATGAATAAGTTGCGAGGCAATTTAATTAGACATATCAAGCAGCTTTCTTAATGGCTGACAAATTGTATCCTGCGCTGGAGAAAAATTTGAGATAATGCAAGTTTTGAATGGTGCTCCAGTCAGTTATTGAGGCAATTTTGGCTTCGTTAATTAAAGCTTCATGACATTTGATAGTGTAAAGGCGGTTTGGTGGAAGGGCCGGGCCTAAGTAGGCTTTGCATTTTTATTAGTTGAGCCAGGAAAAGAAACACATCATTGAGCTAAACTTATCCTCCTTTGTAATTCTATTACTTAGTCTCATTTAAAGGATCATTTTGGATCTAATTATTTTTAGGTTTAGCCACCGTTTCTATTGGTGGCAGTACTCTTTTCAAACACAAGCTGTTAGAAGATCAGACAGGTTTCCTCTAGAAAACCCTTCCAGGTAAGCCAGATGTATTTGGTTCGTTGTTACCATCCAGACCGACTTCCTGCTACAAATTTGACACACTGTACTTGTCGTTGAGGAGCTATTGCACTTTCGTTTGACTTCCAAATGAAGTGGTTTGGAAAACCTGGCTACACTGTTGTTATTTTACAACCTTTATGATAATGAATGATTGGGTTTCTTGCCAAGCTGGACTAACAATGTCATTGTGTCCCCAGTAGTCCCCATTGATTGGTTGATTCTTCGAATAGTTGATTGACAGAGAATATTCGACAGTAATAACACAAACCATGTGACTATCTGTGGCTTTTCTCAGTCATATACGGTATTAAACTAAATATTTTAGGCTTTTGGACTGTTGGATGGATAAAACCAGGACTTTGATAACGTCATTTTGGGCTCTGGGAAATAATGATTGCATTTTTCACAATTTTCTGACATTTTATTGGCAAAAGGATTAATTGAGAAAATAATTAAAATGAGTAATTTTGATGATAAAAAATAATCGTTAACACTTCCCAGATCTCAGAAATGACTTTCGTGCGTACAATGTTATCGCAACGTGCAGAAACAACAAAAAACGCAATCTTCAAAACAGAGTAAAACAGAGTTATCCTTTAAGATAAGGCCTCACAGAGCCCTCAACCCTCCTCCTCCAGCCTTTTTTGGGTGGCACCAGCAAACCTTTCAAGGTGCGATGATAGAGTATCAATAAGGTGATGACCTCATCCGGGGCTTGTGGAGTCAAGAATCACTGATTAGAGGTGCATTGATCCCGTGGGACTTGCTGCAGAAGTGGCCTTAATAGGATGTGATGTTTTTGGCCTGGGGCTCCGAACTCTGCTGTAGTCTGCTAAGGCGTTGCCAGGGAACTGCACTGGTACGCCGGCTGTGAAGTCCTCAGCTGGCTTGTGGTAGGTAGCGGCTGCTGTTTTTGATCGAGGCCTGCCTCTCGTGTTGGTGGGTGAGCACGCCATAAATGGTCAATGATTCAAAGGCCCATACCAGGCCACTCAGCACTATGGAAATGTAGGTATGTGACTCACGAGGAACCAATAAAACAATGCTTCTAAAACCCAATAAACTGGTGGCAGAGGGTGATCTTTGCTTTTTTACGAATCTGCAGAATCTGCTCAACCCCTAGCTTGACCTTCAGTTTACTACGTCGTGAAACTTTGATGTTCCATTTTACCTGGTGGCAAAGCAGCGTTTACAACGCCTTTTTTCGAAGCGAGTGTCGAAGCAACGTAAATAACGGCTAATGCCGTAATCAGCAGCAGATGTGTGCGGGAGAGAGAGCCACATATGTCTGTGAATCATTCAACTGCACACCGGACACACGTCGAGCCGATCATGTATCACAACAGCTGACGTCAGGAAGTCTCGGGGAAAGAGGTTCGACACAGCCAAGAATGTCCCATTGTTCTGTGTGCGTAGAGGACTCATTGTTGTGTGCGTTTGTCTGAACTCGTGCAGCACATCCAGCTCTCAAGTTTCTGTTGGCCTCATGACCGAAGATAGGAGTTCAAATCCAAAAATGGGATCTCAGATAACTTGGCGAAGGAGAGTTAGATGACGAGGATTTTCTGAAGATGTGTGCCAACCTTCTGTTGAAGGTACAATTTGAGGAAATGCTGCAGTCTGCATGATTATCATGTCAAAATAACCCGTTGTATTACTGTAATATTATTTTAAAAAGTCAGGGCCAATATATTTACTTAATAGCGTTGCAGAAGTTTTCACTCATGCGTGATTTTGTGGTCATGTGCAGCTTCAAGTCCTTAATAGACATTTCAAACCGACAGTTTGCCAGTCTGTGTGAAAACAACTTCTTTTAGGATTTTTTGTTTCATCGCGTCTGCACTTTTTTTACTGCCACACTATTAGATTTACCAGCCCTAACTGCTGTCAGCGACTGCCCTTGCTCGTGTCTGATTGATACCATCCTGTTCTGACTCTTTGTTCCTATGTAACTCCATATAAGGAGAACCTCTGAAAGAGTTTATTTAAACAGACCTGCCAGAGACAGAGCCCAGTGACAGCCCTGCAGGGTTCAGCTTGACTCAGATAAGATAAGATAAGAGCGAAGGTGAGAAAGTCGCCGAGGTGAGATATTTTGGCAGGATGGCCAGTTTGGCAGTCGCCAGCTATTGCTCCCCCAGTTGCTAAGCTCCTTTGTTTGTGTGTTGCTCTGCCTTTGGCATCAGTGCTGCGTATCAGGTTACATCAGGGAATGAGGTGTAGTGTTAGTTCAGCAGTTTCTTTGTCCCCGGAGTTGTG
Source organism: Leptoclinus maculatus (assembly GCA_032191485.1). Classification (NCBI taxonomy): domain Eukaryota; kingdom Metazoa; phylum Chordata; class Actinopteri; order Perciformes; family Stichaeidae; genus Leptoclinus; species Leptoclinus maculatus. The sequence goes on along the minus strand of JAVDOI010000020.1, from coordinate 8,468,147 downwards.
AATCTACTATCTAATGAATGTGGGAGCTATGAATCTACTCCGTGTAATTGCATACCTACGGGTTTATCCTGAATCCAGCCTTAAATAGAATCAGAATATTGAATAAATAATTAAATTACACATTAAAATCCACTATCACATTATTGATGTGGGTGTGTGTAGGGTGGAGCTGCTGGAAGTCTGTTTGAGGCTCACAGTCTATTGTTCCATTTTGATGTCTCATGTGCACGAAAGCAATTATTTTCTTGTACCAAGCCAACTTAAATTAGGCGATAATTCCAGGTATGAGGTGCGATTAGTGCCCGGTAATTTAATAAAAGTGTCTAAAATGATGTCATGTCTGCCCCAGTTATCTTAGTACCACTTAACTGGAGAAATATAGGATTTACATGTTTGTCATTGTTCTTTAAAGCTTGAGAGCTGTTGTATTTAACGCAAGACAAATGTTGTAGCTTATTGTTAGAAATACCTGCGTTAACAACTCTTTACCATACTGACCCATTATTAAGGACAGACACATCTACAATTTACATGTAACAAGTCGAATTGTCCCGTTTATTTGCCTCCAAAAAGGAACCAGATCTGCATTTGTCGGCAGCGACTGGACGTCTCAACACCTGTGTCTTGTAGTGCTGTAGTCTGTGTTTACTCAATGTGTGCATATATGTTGAAAGATCTACTGCTGTTCACACTAGCCTTTATAGACATGGCAGCCTGATAGTGTTATTTAACATATCGTTGTGACATTTCTGTTTGCAGATTAAACACACAAGATATTATAATAAGTGACCTTTTTTTAAAAGGTGACATTCATTGTTACTGTTTTTTCCTTTAAATATCAAGACCCTTTTTGGGGCTTAACTGTTAATATTCTGCAACACCTCTGTGATTCTTATTGGACAGTTCTGTTGGACATTTGAGTGGCAGGCCTTCAGATGCATTTTGCTCAACTGCACTCTTTACATTTTAGTGCACGGTAATTTAGTTGTTCTCTTGTACAGTGTCCCCCATAGTTTCCAAAGGCAATATTTCTAGTTCATCCCTTTTCTTAGCACATGAAGTGCGACGGATGAGTTCATCCCCAAGTTTTTCATCTCTCAGGGTTGACTTTGCGGTTGCCGGCACCATATGCAGTTTAAAATGTTGGTTTTAGGTATAGCTGTTTTTAAAATAGTGGTAAATTGAGATTTTCTCACTGAAAATGTAAGTGTAAGTTTCCCGCCTTCTCTGACTCAATAGGCTACGGACCGCAACAATTACATTTCCCTTTAGTCTCTCTTTGCGAGCGTATACATCGTAATTCCCCAGCAATGCCAGCTCAAGTTGCAAGTTGAAAAGTTCAAATGTAAAACAGAGGCTAGGGCTGCGAGGGAGGATTGCCGTAAAACTCAGCAGGCCGTAGATTACACAGGAGAATACAATAAACTTACTGTAAAAGAAAAAAAGGTGTGTGCGTGTGTTTGCCGAGCTGAAAGACATCCCTATCGGTGTTTGAAAAGTCTATCTTTTAGTGAGAACTCATGTTCAGTGTCCTTTCTTTTCCTCATTACCTCATCTGTTACTGTCAGGTACTGTATTCAAGGTAGCTATTTATAACTAGTGGAGGTTAATGAAAAATACATGATCTCTTTTCTTGTCTTCCTCAGGTCCGAACGCTATTTGTCAGTGGGCTACCGCTGGATATTAAGCCGCGGGAGCTCTATCTCCTGTTCAGACCATTTAAGGTATGTTTGTATGTTTTAAATGGATGGGCTGCTGCTATTCTTAGCAGCTTTTTCTTTTCCAGCAGTCAATGGGACCTCCATTAATGGTGATGAAATAAACGGCAATGGAAAACTCTCCCGCGAGGTTCAAGTGTCTTGTGTTCCGAAAGCCGAGGTTCAATCACATCTTGATCCGCGGGAAGCTTACGTGTGTGTGTGTGTGTGTGTGTGTGTGTGTGTGTGTGTGTGTGTGTGTGTCTCATGGAAAAATGGCTCGCTGCCTGCGAAACAAAAACAAAGCTATTTGCTGCACCTCAGAAACTTCACGTTGTCAGAGGCACAAAGAGTCCCAGAGTTTAGCTCTAGTGACTGCATGTAGAGCTTTTTTTGTACCGTCAACATGATGCAGTTAAAGTGAATAACGGCACGATTGCCATGCATCTAATCTCTCGTAGATAACGCTCATGGCATGTACTCCGAGTGAACACTTTAGATCGTGAGCAGTAAATCTTGATTTATCAGCTAAGGCGCAACATTTGGTCCACATGGTCTTCATAAGGGCTCTTTGACTCGGAAAACAATGTATCTAGTCAGTTATACAGTTATGCTTTAAGTTGGCACAAACAGAATATATATTTACATCACATTAAAGCTGTTTTGTTCACCTTTTTGACATTTTCTTTGTTTGTTTCAGGGCTATGAAGGCTCCTTGATCAAACTCACTTCTAAACAGGTATGCTACAAGACGCACTGAGGGCTGTGTTTCCACACAAAGAAACAAAATGGAAACATCAGTCCGCCTCTCATCATGCTGTTACTGTTTGCATTACTTATTCTTGGTCATCAACATCTTCCATTTTTTTGTCTTTTCTTTGTCCTGTTTTTTTGTTTTCGACAGATTAGCACCCTTTGTCAGGTGGTACCTGGAATTGGAAAAAAAGTTTATTGGGGGGAGGTAAGGGAAAAAATTGCACCAACTTGCCTTTGGCAGTCGGATAGTATATGCTTGTAGTTACAGACAGTCAACTCCGGTGGGATGTGCAGGGATGGGAGATTTTTGAGGTGCCAAAGCGAGTGTTTTGACAAGAGCAGTACTGACGGTTGAGTTTTGCCTCTAGGGGCGAAAGGACTGAAAATGAGCTCTGCTGACAGGTGTCCACATCAAGAGTTAAGCAATTTAGCTTCATGTCAGTGTACTTGTTACCAAATTACACCGTTTCCCTGACTTGACAAGCTCATTAGGAGGGGTTTTGACCGAATGTGCTGACTATAATACCGCTAAACTAAGAACAAAGGAAAGACGTTTTTTTTCTCCCAGTGGTGAAATTTCCTCAGAACAAGTAAGATACCATTGCATGGTTTGGGATTTCCCCCTTTTTTTCGTTTCATTGTGGTTTCATGCTGTAAAAATCGTTCAAAAGGCAATAAGCACCTATGTTTTGTGTCTAGTACAAAATACGTAAAGAGTTGCTTGCTTTTGCTGACTGCGGTTACAGGTGCAACAGAGCCCACTTCCACACCCAGCCACACTGATGGATGGGTTTGGAAGTTTTCTTTCAGGGAAAGGCAGTAAAATACTGCTTTTCAATCTGGTGCTGAGTAAATCTTTAAATGATCAGCGACTCGAAGGCTACTGCTTTCCAAGTTTCATAATGTAGAAAATGTGGCCTGTGCGGGTTTTGTTCGTTTTGTTTTGCCTGTTTAATGAGTAAGTGAGACGCTCTTTGTGCACTTTGACCACCCGTTGCACCTCCCCACCTTGCCTTGTACTTTCATAATGACCATCTTCCCCATGACAGACGTAAAGTTGCTTAAGTTCAGGTATCGCAAAGCAGTGTACAACATTCCTCGGGCCCCTATTTGTTTTCGTGGCAACTCATGGCAATGACAATGGCGGCGTAAATCAATCGATCCCCCTCTCCCTTCAAGTCCGAGAACACACAGCCATCTCCATATATAGCAAGAGCCAGATCCCAGACCCTTTCTATTTATATTCCTGTTACGCTTCCTCCTCCTGACGTCTTCACTTAGTCCGTCTTTCTTTTCTTTTTTTTCATCTTTCTTCTTTTCTTTTTTCCCCTCCTCCTCTTTCTCTCTACTTGTTCAAAATTCCCATAACCCAAGACTGCTTTTCCAGATCACACGCGGCAGTGCAGCCCCATGGGAGCAACATGTTTAGAGATTTTATTTCCTCCTCACCCCCAACCTCCTCTCAGCATCCCCATCCACACACGGATACGCCGCAAAAAAAATGTGCATTCTTTGTTCGTATCTGCAACAGCGGTTTGAAATCTGACACCCAAACCTGCATCAGTGTGTATTGTTGTTTTTTTGCCTTTCCCTCTTGCTCACTCACCTTTTACTATTGCGGGCACAGGCTCTAGAGTGATGTCACCAGAATACAAAACAAGCACTAGTGAAATAGATGCATTGCATGTTTTTCAACTGACAGGCCTGTTTGAGGAGGTCTTAAAAACAGTTTCTCTCGCTTTCTTTCGTTTTCATTCTCACCTTCAACCTCTGCATACTCATTCCCAAGACCCCCCCCCCCCCCCCCCATTAATCTTATTTTCTATCTGTTCTCCTTTTTCAGCTTTCACCCCCCCCCCCCCCCCCCTCTCTGCGTCTCTCACACTCCTCACTCACGCACTTTCTCGCTCTCACATTGCCCGTATTTGGGCATATGGGAGGTGAATGATGAACTCTCCTTGTACAATGTTAGCGGCCAGCCTCCATTTCTCTCCCCCCACTCTCTCTCTCTCTCTCTCTCTCTCTCTCTCGCCACTGTTTTATAAACAGGGCAAGAGAGAGAGGGAGAGACAGAGAAAGAGGGGGGGTATGATATAAAAATGAAATAATAAAAAAAAGAAAAGAAAAGAAAAACATGTCCATGTCACTCAGACAGAAATGCCGACTCAGTTTTCCTGCCTTAAACCATGTTTCTTTCTTTTGTTCTGTCTTCTTGTCTCCCCAGCCAGTGGGGTTTGTCAGCTTTGACAGTCGATCAGAGGCGGAGGCTGCTAAGAATGCCTTGAACGTAAGTGTCATGCCCTCCTCGTGCTCCTCTCAAGCACCGGCTCGGCGCTAGCATATCTTGTGATGACTCGAAATTGCATCTCTCTCTCTGCCTCCTGTGCAAATGCATCTGATATCAGGGAAAATCCAGACATTCCAACATTTTCTATCGTGCGCAAAAATTAAAAAAAAGACGGAGAAGAACGGTGAAGACAAACATATCGTGGCTGTTCTAAATACGTATGTCGGAGTGTTTCTGGTTGGGTAAATAAAGCCTTTTTTCTTAAAAGCTTTGCCATGGATCCTGCAAGGTCAGAAGGACCATTAGCTCTTCTTCTACATATACATAGCATATATTGATCTAGGGTTTAATTTTAATCTCACTTATAGCTCAGAAGAGAGCCTTGATGAGGCAGAATATGAAAGAGAGCCCATCCTCACAGGGTTTTATTCAGCTCTCTTGAAACAAAGCACAGATAGAGCGTAATGAACACCAGCTCTCGCGCTGCTTTATTTTCCCACTTGTTTTATTTTTAAGGCGTCTAGATATACACCACATCTTTTAACCGTAATGCTTCTTCAGTTTTTGTTCATCCCTTTGTCACAAAAAAAGATCAGTTTTTATCATCCTCCTAAAAGTGGGACTGTGGCAACGCGAGCGGAGTCTGTCAACTTTCATTGAGTTTTTTGGAGCGCATCAAAGGCAGAGCAGAGAGTTGAAGAAAGTATCAAAATTATCATCTTATTATGAGCCAACAATAGTCAGACTGTTCCCATAGAATCGCTCTGTGGGGCTGAGAATTGAACAGTGCTCTTGTTTTTCGGGGGAAAGCAGCGTCCCGGGGGTCATATGGAGATAAGCCAGATTTTCTATCTGCATATTGAAATATGAGAAAGACAGAGGGAAGGAAGGGGGATTCGTTTTCCCGTCAAAGCTGTTTTCAAAAAACACTTGATTCTCCCAACAACACCATTGCAACAGCTACGATCATCACCGAAACAAAGCAAGCGCTAAGGAGCCGTAAGACACATATTTAAGGTAGAGATTCGAGATGTGCTCGGGCCTCATTATATCCATGTACCTTATTATACCTCTGTAGCCTCGACTGGCTGAAGCTGCGAGCGCACTGAGCCAAGGCAATCCTAGTTAATTCCCTCCCCTTCATGAGAAGAGTCATCCCTCGCTTGTTTCAGCTCAGCGTTGCTGGAGCCTGCAGGGACAAGCGGAGAAAACCGTCTTTAGCTGCAGAGAACTTTACTCTTTACTACTTTTCTCCTCCGTTGATCGGACCGTCGGTGTTTTCCTATATGTGTCTCTTAAAAGACAACCAAACAAGGTTGATTAGAGGGTGCTTACAGTTGCTGGTGAAATTCTTCCAGGCCTTGTCGCTTCAACAGCGGGCAAACAAACAGCTGATTTATTTTTGGATGAAAAAGACCTCTGTTTATGTCACTTTTGTTGTTTTCCCTGAGAAAAAAACATTTGGACTGCTGCACATGCGGAGATCAAACTGTAAGAGAGAAAGCAACCTTTACTTGGCTTGTCGTGAGCACTGGTGTATCTGAAGGCTTTTAGCGGTGGCATCTCAAGAATTTGGCAGAGTTTTTTGGCTGGCTTGAAGCGGTGATGCTGGCAATATTTCATGACGAACGGCGGATTTGATGTCGTGATATTAGGTTACAGTTACAGAGTTCAGTAGGGAGAGAAAAACGAGGGCCTCGTGGTTTTGTCTGACCGTGGTGTGAATGACATCCTAGCTTTGTGTCACCAGGTTCTGATTTTCATTCGAGTGACAGATGAAAAGAAGCAACGTGTCAATTCCAGATATCAGCCAGGTCCAAGACTGAGAATGAAGTGGAAGCATTAGAACTATCTCCACTAAATTAGGTCTAAATGAGTCTGGTTCATCACTACTCTGAGGCACAAAACTATCAGGTCTAGCAGTTGCTCTTTATTTATAACATCGCCAATTCAGTAGTGAACAAAATAATGAATCTTGTTGTTTAAGCAACAGTTTTTTTTAAGGTACACTGTTACTAATTACTCTTTAAGCGTCATCATTATGTGTTGAGTTTGAGAAATCCTCCAGGAAAACATGGCGTATCTAAGAACAACTCGATGAATATGTTGTTTCTCCTTGCAGGAAATTAGTTGATACTCAAATTTGATCAGCATATAAAACTATTGAAACTTCCGAAAATCATCAAATATATCAATTGAAATACCCAGTGTTAAAGTATACATTAAAATCATGGATATCTTTACTGCCAAGAGTTTGATTCTATCTCACAAAAAAAATAATCTGATATTCACCTTTTAAACCTTTGTAAGAATAGAAATGATAATAAACAATATAAGTTATATTAAAAAAAACAGAATATATAAAAAAATCTACTCTATTTCAAGAGCATGCAGGAACGCTTGCTAAGAAACGATATTTTTGAAACACATCTAACACATCTTTCCGTTTGATCTCAGGGGGTCCGGTTTGATCCAGAGATCCCCCAGACCCTTCGGCTGGAGTTTGCCAAAGCCAACACCAAGATGGCCAAGAACAAGCTGGTTGGCACCCCCAACCCCCTCCCCTCCCAGCAGAGCCCCGGGCCACAGTTCATTAGCAGAGACCCATGTGAGTACTCCGAACATTTGTCGTCTTGCTTTTTTGGTCTGTGTTGCTGCTTCCTTTGGCCATTAGTTTGATATTGTTTGGGGCGACTGGACAGCTGTTAGCCATTATTTGTCATTAGTAGAGAAGTTGTGCTGTGACTATACGTGACAAATGAAGATTGACTCGGCTGCTAAACTGTGAAAAGTGTTTTTTTTTCCCTCGTTGAAACCTTGTCATTATGTGAAAACCCGTAACCAAAATTGAATCATCCCCAAATCCTGATGATAAAATAATTGTTTGAAATCAGATTCTGTGCCGTAGTGGGTTCACTTGATTAGCATTCTACCCCCTTAACAACTTATTCCCTCCTGCTCGATTAATGACTCATAAACAGTTCATGTTCATTATTAGCCATTGCTCTAATTATTTAGAATCAAAGCCTTTGAGTATCAGGCGTGTATTGAATATGCCAATGCAGCTCTGTACTCTTTTTGTCCAGTTCTCCATTTAGTTAAATATTTTTCTGAGGGGTTAAAGGAATCAGGCATTGATAGTTGAACATAGGCCAGCTGTGGTTGTACATTCCTCCTAAATGACCAAACCGCTCTTATCTTGGATCTTTTTTTTTCGCCAGAGAGAGAGAGAGGGTGTGTACTTGGGGCCTCAGTGGAAAATGGAAGGAAACGATTAATGACGTAATCACCAGGAGAGAAATTGCTGTCATTTCCTGATAAGAGATGTTTAAATCAGCCAGTTTTCTGATCATGTTGTGATTAACACTGAGCAGGAGACACAGAGAGCACAGGGAAAACGCTCCTCAAGATTGCGCGGCTTTCTGATGGTTCGCCAATGTTTCTTATGATTCTGCATTTAAAATGTACACTTACTCTGTACCACTCTGCACTGTCACCTATCTCTTCACTCGTGCACTATGCTCTTTTTTCCCCCACTTTACACTCGACTTGAGTAATTCATCATATCTGGGATGGTTTATCCTGATTTAAGTCAGTTTTAGATTTAAGGGGAGGGTAATTGACTGTTTGGTAATCCCCGCCCTCTTAGCGAGTGTTGCTACGCCTGTTAAGCTTTCCGTTCTCACACGGGACATATGCAGTTTTAGAATAATAATAGAGACAGTTTTACCAAGTAACGTGCCTATGATTTCAAGCAGAAGAACGACAATTGTCAGAGCTGTAGCTAAATAGATAATCGGGCCAATGTAAGTTTCGTGAGTTGGTTCAAAATGCCATCTCCGGCTGATTTAGTAATGTTTCCAGCTGACTCATTTCAAAACAAGAATTGGGGTAAAAAGGGGTCTTAGATATGCACTTGATGCTACATACTAGCTTTAGGCAAGGTATTGTGCTAACTAGGCCCACTGGTTCATGCACCCTTAGAAGACACGTAGTGTCATGCTAAATTAATAAAAGGCGTTGTTCTTGTATTGCAGTGTAGAGCTAGACAATCCTAGTATTTTTAGTATGATAAGAAAACTATTTAAGATCATGCTTTTTCAAACTGTATGTTCTCCTTTACAGTTATAAGAGAAAAGGCAAACGTATGGTTGTCTTGGGTATTGTTGGTTAGGGTTGCTGGAGTGTAATTTTCCCCAAATCCAATGAAAAGCAGTACAGAGCTGCCAAAAATGCCCCAAATCTAATTGCCGTGGTTGCTACTGTAAGGTAGTAAGCTAGTGGATGAACATGCTATCGATTGTAGCTCAGGCTTGAGCAGATAAACACATATTTTAATTCATTCCATACACTTTTGCTTTTTTGTTTTCAGAAAAAAATAAACACACACCATCCTCCAAATAATATGCCAAGTAGTATCGCTCTCGCTACAGCCCAATGCACACCGCTTTGGCATGTTGAGAAACCCCTGGCTTGACAGGTCTGCCATGCCTAGTTATGGTTGCCAAGCAATGATTGGACGTCACTGTTTGAGGATTTAGCAAACGGTCAGTCGGTTTATGGAAATGAAACGAGAGGAAGCTACTTCGGATAACTCATGCCCCCCCCTGTAGTCCACCTCCACGACCACGTACGCCGCCGCCGCCGCCGCCGCCGCCGCCGCCGCCTCCACCCTGTCTCTCTAGCCACCCACCCATCCGCTGGCCACTCTCCTCACTCCACTCCTCCTCCTTTTTCTTCTTTCCACAGATGAGCTCACAGTGCCTGGTCTATATCCCAGCAGCCCAGATGTGTGGGCCTCATACCCGCTGTACCCGGCGGAGCTGTCGCAGGCCCTCCAACCCGCTTTCACCTACCCCTCCTCACTCCACGCTCAGGTAACCTGCAAACCCGTCCCCTCCTCCTCCTCCACCATCACCACCACCACCACCACCTCGACCTCCGCCCCGCACCTCTTCCTGAGCCCACCGCACAAACAACTGCTGCCGTCAGCCCTGAAATCACTTAACGTCCAGGAATCAAACTAAACTTAACTAATCTCACTCTTCACCAAGACTTATAAGTGCTCTAAGTAGGACAAGTAGTAATGTTCCCTGAGAAAATAGCTATTTCTGTAGTTTAAAATGGCACATGGTTATACAGTGGAAGTTGAATGAATGCTGATTGCAACCAATCACTAGCTTTCTGACTCTCACTCATACCATGTCACTTTATTAATCCCAATTAGTGGCACCATCAGAACAAAGCTTCAGTGGTTTGAAAGGTTTGCGTCATCATTTGACCATCACCTACTTCACTAATCAAATCCCCCCTTTTCAACCAACCATGATCCAGTTTATTGAGGCCTTCTAATCTGCACTGCTCCACTGTGAGTTCACATGAGAGTTCCTTATTGATCTCTTGAAATTCCTCTCATGGAGCGTGTTTGGTGCCGGCTGACCCTGATAAGATCTCAGTATTAGACATACTGTTTCTGAATTCTTGTTTGCTGATTGGTTTTTTGAAGCTTGCAATGATTTCTCAGTACTTAACTTGTTACAGTATCTGGGTTTATTAACGTCTTTTATCTCTGCTAGAGGGTCTATGTCATATATAATGCAGATACTAAGGTTATTTAATAAGTATAAAGGCCCCTAGCAACGACTTTAAAGCTCAGATGATGTCGGAATTTGAAATGAGTGCGAGGTGAATCTGCCTAGCTGGCATTTTTCTATATGCGTTGGCTATGTGAGCACTGACACACACAAAGGGAATCTGGCTTTGTGATTTCAAGAGGGGGTTGTGAGTAATGTTTGCATCTTATAAACCCTTCTGACCTTGAGAAGATGCAGATGTCAGACGTAAAAATATGTATATTAACAGGTCTTACGGCACACACACACACACACACACACAAGACTAAATGATCAAATCTAATTTGTGGTAACAGGCTCAGCTTTCTAGCTCCCTGGTCAACCAGCTGCTGTCATCTTTTTCAGCAGGAGTACAGTAATGTTATTGGATTGCTCATAAATAGTTTTTATACTTTGGACTAAACATATGAAATAAAACGTTTTAATTAATGATCTTAAGAGGTTCTTGTAGTTGGATTTTGTTAGCTTTGGACTGAGCTAGGTGAGCTGTTAGCCCTTCTTTCTAGTCTTTATGCTAAGCTAAGCTAACCAGCCGCTGGCAATAATTCCTTTTAAATGTTTTAAAAATGTTACAGAAATTAGCTTTCACTACGGAAAAGTATTCTGAATTGAATTGAATATTACATTTATGTTTGTACAAATATATATTGTATCGACTAATATATTTGTATATATGTGTGCGTGTGTATCAATGTATGTGTGTTTAGATTCGCTGGCTCCCACCTGCAGATGGAACTCCTCAGGGATGGAAGTCCAGGCAGTTCTGCTGAAGTATGTGTGAGTAACACACACACACTCACACACACTCACACACACACACGCACACGGCCCTACCAATGACCAAGAAGTGCACACGACCAGAGGTGCACATTGCGCCGTGCCATGAAAAACCTTTAGTAAATGTTATGACACTTTGTTTAAACAGGCACAGAGGTATTCCTAAACATATGTTGGGGAATATCACAGGGTGTTACTCTGTGCACGTGGCGCGTGCGTCAAGTGAGCACCCTCTGCTTGCCCTCAAAACCTCCGACCAGCTGACCGCCAAACTAACCAAGTAATTAGTCACATTAACTGCTAGTTGATTTCAAATACGGACACAAAACAAATTAGCCTTTTAGAAGTGAATGTGGGACTTTAAAGCCCAGCGGGCCAATGAAACCACAGCCGGTCCTCGCACATCATCGTAAGACATGAAAGATGCGATATGAAGGGGAACACTGTTTTCCCCACTCAGGTCACAAGGTACAGAGGGTCGACTTTTCCCATTGATCTGAGGCATCAAAGGCAGTGCGTCAAACAGATTATACAACGAGCTCCTACGCCAACGTTTTAATAAAACAGACTAAAATGCTAATATCAGCTGCTTTGATAGGTAATGTTATAACCAGTGGTCAAAGTCACTCAGCACATTTACTCAAGCACTGGGCTTGAGTACCGTTTTGAGGTACTTCCTCTACTTGAGTATTTCTATTTTATGTTATTCAGAAGTACTTTTTACTTCACTACATTGGCATGCTATCACCTAATGATGCTGTGATGAACGTGTTCATTTGGAGTCGTGCATCAGGTGAGCTGACCATTCTAAGTCCAATATTTACTCTCAGTTTAGCTCTGTGTTAGTCTTAACTCTAAATATATCTTGATGTTGATATCTTGCTCTTTTAGCTGCTAATAATTAGCTAGTCGCTAACTCTATCTACCATTTGATGCCGGGTTTATCGGAACGTTTTTCGCTGCAAACAGACACTTGTTGTATCTGGAAACAAGCGTTAATGAAAGCGGTAAGAGTGAACCCAAACAGTAAATTTGCAGGCGGGAAAAATAAAACGATGAGCTGGAAAATGATAAAATGCTCTGTAGAGCTGAGGGATGATGATTATCTGTGGGTTCGTATAAGTGAGCCCTTTCACATTGTACGTCATTTCATCCGTCATTAATGTAAAGATATTGATTAGTGCAGCTTTAAATAGAGGATCAGAATATTTCTTCCACCACTTATCATGAACTGATTTCAGGACAAAATCACCTTTTTTACACTGAATTGGTTCTTCATTAGGATCATACATGCTGAGTAGTTTTTGTGGAGGATCAGAGGGAACTTATTGGTTCCACAGATCTGCCTTCTGGAAGGACTCCTGATATTCATTGCACTTGTATGTGAGGGAAAGTTTATTATTGTGCACGCGTAAAAAAAAACCCACTGAATATTGTCCTATAATAATGCTGGTAATGTACAGCAGATATTAGGAAATGTTTGTCATTTTGTCAAACCCTGGCAGGATGAAATACATTTTTTAATTCATAAAACCTTTTTGGCCATTTCCGCATTCTGACAAAGTGCACAGTGGAGAATTATAAAGGCAGAAAGAGACGGAGGATGTGATGCTCCAAGAGGTCGTAAATGTGGAACATGCACCATGATCTGCTGAGGTACCTGGTTATTGCCGGAAGGGCCATTCTTATGAATCTTTATTAAAAAATGATTACCATGGGGCTGTATTTAAAATAAATTGCAGATGAATTCATTTTTACTGGAGCTGCAGACAGGAAACAGAGCAGTTGGATTCTAATAAGTGCTTAGATAAGTACATGAGGCAACTGTAACCATGCCTGAGCTACACTGCACATGTGCCTCAGACAAACTGAACGCTGCTCGTAGAAAAACAAACCCAGAAAGCACAACAAATCCCCTGCTAGTCTGTGTATCTCTGTTGGCTGACTGGGTCTGTGTGTGTGTGTGTGTGTGTGTGTGTGTGTTTGCACTCGGCGCCAGTCACACTGTCACCAGTAACCTCCCTCCAACTCTCGGGACAGGAAGAAACATGTTCTCCCGACCCCTTAGGGAGTGAATGGGGAGTGGGTGGCTAGCGTGGAGGCTCACATTCATCAAGCTGTTGATTGCTGCTAGTCCCGTAGTCCCCTTGTAACCCTGCATCTTTGCTGACTTATCTATTTCTAAACACTAAACAAACTAGAAAATACAAAGCCGTTTGAGTAATTTGATGTTTTGGGGGTTTTCGTCTCTGTCAAGGGGGGTAAAAGGAGGAAGGGAGTGGAGGAGGGAGGGGCTTTGAGGAAATAATTACTCCTCTATCAAACCAGGAGGAAGTCATTTGGCCGGTCAGGCTGCCCCAGTGGATATTAGCCCCTCAATGAAACAACAACATCCCCACATCCGGCTCTCAGTGGAGGGTGAAGTGAAGCTGAGACATCCAGCCAGGATAGTGTGATAATTACAGGCCACTGCAGCAGGTATACACATAAGCAACACACTCAAATTATGTAGTGTGCAGCGTACAGGCCCGGGCAAAACGCACAATCAAAAAGGTTCAGGTCATCCAAATGTTAAAAGAAAAATCTTTCGTTTTTGTTTTAGTTAGTCCAGGTTTTAATATATCTGTCATTGAAATCTCTGCTGCCATCTCAGTACCATCGAGGTGAGAGAGATTGTGTGTCAATCAAGCTAACAACTGAGATCGGTCCACAATACACTTTCCATTAGCATGGTCAATTAATGTGAATTACTTTGCATGAGAGCGTGACTTAAAAGTGCGATATAATGGCGGAATCACACTGTGACATTATATCTCCAAAGTAAATATCTATAGTGAAATCTAATGGTATTCATGATTCACTGTATCTGTATGGTAACCACAAATAAAGAAGAATTGCTGGTCATTTCCGGCAGTCAACTGTCAGTGTTGAGTTAGCCTTGCTGCTCCGTTTGTCCCTGATGTTTTGCAGCTTTGCAAACAAACCGCTTGTGTTTTTTTTGGCCCTTCTTGTCTGCTCAATGGCTGCAGTCAAGTTAGGAACAGAGTTACTTGATGTCTTGATGTGGGCTGCGGCGAGGGTGTTACTTTTTTTGTGCAGTGCAATCTGCTAAGCACAGCGCTTGTGAAACACTTTGAAACAATTTTTAGCTTCAAGACAACAAGAATGCACTTGAACTGAGGTTTACAGAGAGAAGCTGTCTGTGTTGCGCCCGCTATTGTACAATCTGTCCGCTGTGAATGGGTCGTGCGCATTGAAAAAGAGGCAGCGCTTGTGAATTGTTACTCATGCCGAAAAGGCGTCGGGGGTGACAGCAGACCTTCACAATGGGAAATCAAAGACGCTCCCAGCTCCACAGTCCTGAGAGGCTTGTGGTCGGTCAGTGTTTGTCTCGGCAACTGACGGACTGGGACCACTCACGGTCAGAGTATGTGGCTCGCCTTAGGAAGTCGAACCGTGGGAGACATGAATGTGTGTGTGTGTGTGTGTGTGTGGGTGAACAGCTGAAAGTGAGGAAGTGTTCAGGGGTCTTTTAGTCATCGCTGGTAATGAGTTGTCCTAATCACCTGGCATCCTGCCTGTCAAAGGGTTTGCCATTTTGAAAAGTTAATTTGCAGCAGTTCCCCTTCATGCAATTTTGGAGCTGGTCGCGACACACTGTTGACTCTTTAAAAATACATTACATTGTATGTTTTTGTTATTGTAATACCCCGGGAGGCTTAGGCTAGTCATTCATCTGAATGTTTGTGAAGCAGAATTATATCTGACATTCATGCTCCGGCACAGAGCTAGATCCAAAGACAACCTAATAGTGGACATTAATGCCTAGTGAACTGCAGGCAAAGGTAATCCGGATTTTCCATCTGACAAGACATGGTGGGGGAGTGTAGTGTGTATGTGTATCATGCATGCCTGTGTTTGAGCCTGAGAGAGACGTGTGTGTGTGTGTGTGTGTGTGTGTGTGTGTGTGTGTGTGTGTGTCTGGGTCTGGCTGCCTGCCTGCCCTGAGGGGCTTTTTGGCCAATAGCCCGACAAAACCAATGGTTCCTGTACAAAGTTGGACTAACTCCCACTGGAGAGTTGAGGGCCAGCTGGGGCCCCTTCTAATAAGGAAGTGGGACTTTATTCCTTCACCCCCCTACTGACACATAACACACACATGAACACACACACACGAACACACACACATAGAGTATAGCAACACTGTGGCCTTGTCCCTGCACTGGGTCTCAGGAGCTAGATACATGTCAGCAGCTGCATTCATCACCACCCAGCTCCAGCAGCTATTGCTGGTATGTGAGAAACACAGCCAGGGCCTAAAGGCTTTTCTCCAGATTAAAGGGGCTTCAGATGTGGCTCTTTTTCATGGCCGCGGTGCACAGGTAGGGATCTTAAAGGGGCCATACGAGTGTTCGTACGAGGTTTTAGCTAATGAATTACAAATTGAGTGCGCTTTGTATTTTCACGGACCATTCTCGAATATGGGCTCTTCGGTTTTGAATTTTCTCGTTGTATTCGTCCTACACTTCGAGGTTTTCCTCATGACATGAAAATTGGTGAGAAGACTCTTGAAACACACTTGTGTGTTGTGTAATCCATCACCATGTACACAATTGATACCAGTATGATAGTGTGTCTATATAATGTCAATAGTATCCAAAAAATTATTATATAAAGAAAAGCTTTAGAATTTTCTGAAGGGACATTTTACTGATATTTTATAGCTGTCAGGCAAATCCGCTTCTATGAAAGTGCTGTATCTGTTAATATGTTGAATTTAAACTATAGTTCAATAGTTGAAGCATTTGTTAACGGAATACCAACATCTGTAGCAGGAGTATTTCCAAATAGAAAAGATAAATACCATCCAATGGGGCTTTTCACAACCTGGCAACCATATATTTCATATATACAGTATATATATAAAAAAATATATATACAAATATATATATTTTATATTATAGTTAAGTGTTCTATAAGGGATTTGTAGTAAATGGGTTGAACTAGTTTGTGGTCCTTTTAACAACGACTACAGACCGTGGAGCAAAGAACTCTCTTCATTTGCAGCATGAGATCAATGATCACTGATAACACACACAGGAACACTTGCTACATGAAGCCTAGCTGAAAGGAAACAGTGCACACATTCATAAGATACCGAGTCACCTCCCACATTGACAAACACTACTTGTTTACCTATCTCACATTATGCGCCTGGGCCGAGTTATTGAATGTAACACATTAAGCTCGCGAATCACTAAACCGTTCCCTAATCCACACAGACATGTTCAATGATCAACCCAATCTTTAACCTTGGCGTCTCAGCCAGAACAAATAGGGTGGTCTGGAAGTATGCGCCGCGTTAGCTTAGCCAAGCGGCTGTATAACGCATCGATTCCCTCATCCTTGATTGAACGCGCAACAGGGAATTAGCCAGGCCAGCCGTGCCCCTTCCAAAAAACTCACTGTTCTCTGATCGGGGAACAGTTCCCAACCCGTCTCCCCGTCATTGCCTGCAACAGCCTGTCTCTCTGTTTCTTTCTCTTAAGGTCATGTTTGGTTTACTAATTGTTTATTGTTCCAAAGAGTCCCCCTCTCCCCGAACCCAAGTTACCACGGGCCTCCAAGACATGTCTATTTTTGGTGATACATCTGGGGGTGGGTGCAGGGGGGTCGGAGGGTTGACCTTTCTCTTTGGTCTGCTGGTGTTGCGGATAGTGGAGTTGTGGTGGAAAGGGATCATGGGAGATATGGTTGTTAGGCAGCAGTTCAACATAAGTATTTAACACTATTGTCAGCTAACATCCTGTTTGTCACAGTTGGACTTTGAGCTTGAAAGAATTTGCAAAACGGGGGTTTTCTAAAAGGGGGGTAGTCCCCCTGGTTAGAGTGTGTGCTACACATCCTGAGAGAGTTTTATAATGTCTTCTGTGGCTGCGGAGGAGCTTTGTTGAGTCTGAGAAAATTACTTTAGAGACATCGCTTGAGTAATCTTGGCGTGGGCATAAAGACTACACCTTTAAAGAAAGCCTGCATTACGAAACCGTGTGAAGTTTAAGAGGTGTGGCCGTTTACCAGACAGAGAGCATCTAATGAAAGCTCAAGTTGCATTGTAGGAAGTGTAGCAATCCAGTGTTTTTGGAGCTCATGTTAGGGACTAAATATAATGATATTGGTTCTTCTTTGATTTTGGATTTTCCCTCTTTTGTCCCCCAACTATGAGGAAGTGTAATACTAAATTGGTGGACTGACCCTTTAAAGCTACACACAGCTGTGCTTTGCCATAACAGCGATGAAGAAGCTTTACATCATGAGTTTGTGTCTCGTTTGATTGCAGCTCTTGAGTTTGAAGAATTCGGCAAAAGCTGGCGAAGGTTGCATTGTATTACCCTGTCTTTTGAAAGTATTTATCCCTTAAAATATCCTGAATATATAGTGGTCAAATGCAATAACAGAAATTTTAAACAATCCACGTTGAATCAACACAACAAGAACACTCCGATAGAAGTCAGGATGCTGTTGCAGCGTGTTCGCTTTCGGTAAAACTCTGCCTTCTTTTGTGTCCTCAGGTTCCTGATGTGTGATGGTGGCCGTGGCCGGCTGTGACGGACGTTGCTGATTGCCTCTCGTATCCAATTGGAAAGCAGGAGGACTGACCTGACTCCAGCTCACGGAGCAGCGTACCGTCGGTGAGTTTTACAGCTCGGACTTTAAATGACCGTTGATCCCAACAAGAGCAGACAAAAGGTGTAAATCTCACCTCGCCTCTCACTTCTGGCACAGTGTCTGATATGAAATGGTACATTTGGCTTTGAAAGCCCAGGTTTATTATTTTATTTTTTTGGTGGGGGTGGGGGGGGATTGTATTGCACCAAGCCATATTGACAGCGTGTCATCTTTCATCTGTGTATGTTTCAGAAAATGTTTTGAAAACAAACCCAAAATCACAGTATTATAAATGTGTTGGGGATAAAAAGCGTGTGTGGTCTTGGCTTCTGGAAGGCAAGCGCGAGAAAAAAACAGAGGGGAAAACAGGAAACGTGTTTAGTGTGTGCGTTAGTGTTTGTGTGTCTACCTATGGTGCGTGTGATTTTATGGGCGTGCAGATGTGTTTGTGTCGTGCAACAGTTCCCGCACGATCCCCTGTGTTTTCATTAGTGTACAAGGTTCGTGTGCGGTGACCATGGAAACCTCACCTCGTTCCTTGTGTCTCTCTCCGTCTCTCTCTTAGGCAGCAGCGGCCTCAGGACATTCTAGACCCCAGCCTCCATCACACATCGAACACCCCCCCCCCCCCCCCCCCACCCACCCACCCTAAGTCCTAACTCTTTTTTATACTGTTACATACTCTAGATTTACCGGCAGCGCTTTTGGCTACACCTCCTCTGACAGCTCCATGCACCGGGGCGTGCACGACAAAGGCGCACACACACACACACCCACACCCTTTGTTAACCAGTCGACTGCATCGCCTGTCTAACGTTAGCAGGTCTCTTGCTGTGCATTCTGTATATGCAAGTGTAAAGGAGGCAGCCCACCAGAGGAGTGCAAACACATTTGATGCAGTCACTTGCGCAAGGCCAGACGTATAAAGAAGTGTGTCTAAAGCGCTGCCGGGTAATGTTATTATACGACTATAATTATTACTATTCTGTATATCATTCATATTAATGTTATTATGATTATTAAATACATGTTGAAGCATGACTTTGCAACAAAAAAAAGTGAGGAAAAAAACAATGCTGTACATTTCTAGATATTTTAAAGAAATACAAAAAAGTATTTTTGTAATCAAGACTGTTTGAAATGGTTCTGTTTGATTGGTTCATGTTGTGATAAAAGTGTGTGAGAAACTTTTCACACTTTTTTTTCCGCCCCTTCCTGTTTTGTGCCATTATAAAATGGTAAGTCTCCCTGCTATACCAAAGCAGTCCTGTGGGTTTGCTCTTGTCTTTTCTACATACTGTGTGGTTTTAGGGTTGCTCATGTGTGTGTCTTTGTGTGGTGTCTTTACCTGATGAAGCAAACATATTAGTCCTTTTGTCTGATGTGCTTTGGTTGCAGCCAATGTGTGGAAAAACACACCTGATCCCGCTCGTCATTTTGCAGTTCGAGGTAATCAGATGTGTTAAAAAAAAAGAGGCATTGACAGGAATGAGCCATCGCCGGTGAAGGTAGAGTTACCCCATAGACTGCAAAACATGGCAAACTGAGCCCTGCTATAATAAGGAATTTGCTCCTTCATTGTGTAGCAGGAGGACAGCGGCACAGTATCGAGAAACAAAAGACCAAAGGCATTTTATTTTACACTGGAGAGCTATCTAGGCTAGTGGAATTATTCCGTTTTTGACTGCTTTGTAGTCCTCAGTCTGATATCTTATGAAGTGTGACTTTATTTTTGCTGCATGTCTCTTTTGGTGTCACTCCAAAGAGCCACTCTGCATCTGAAAGGATATTCACTTTAAGCAATTTGTCTCTTTTGTCTATTTTTAGGGAGCCAATGTGATTCAACTTGCTTTTTGTAAATTTACATAGTGATGATTGGAGTGTGAAAAACAAAACACAAATCTTTTGTAATCGTGTGTATTCTGGGCCCGCAATAACGTCTTTTGCCGTTTGACATATCATCGAGTGATCATATTCCTGTGACATTTTGACGCCAAAATCCTCATTCATGTCGCATTCGTACGAAAAACAAACAGTGACTCTTGTACTTTTCTGATGAGGCCAAGTCACATTTCAGTGACGTGACGATCAAAAACGGAAAAAACTGCAAGAAAAACAATCTTCCCTGCAATGTTTAGCCCAGGTGTGTACAATCATATTGGAGTGGTTGAATCATATAGTCAGTGTTTGTAATGAATAATAATAATAATATGCACATCATATCAACTGATTTTCTGGAGCAGTTTTTGCTTTTACAGACATTTTTTAAAGCCAAGTGTGGCAGCAAATTTATTAGAACAAGTATTTATAAGACGTGTGTGTGCGTGTGTGTTTCTATGGGTATTTTGTTTTTAAGGTTAGAAGATGCCCATCATATAATTCATTGTAAGTATTACTGTAAGTTTAATTGTATATTCATTTGGTAATTTTCTAGAGCTTCTTTTTGTGTTTGTATCTGATATATGAATACGGTTTTACCTGCATAATTCACTGTGAAATCCAGAGAGAAACTTTGAACGAATGGATGTGTTTTGCCAGCAGTACGGTACCGAAGTTCCTGGACATTGATATGATGATCCCTCCCTTTGTCAATGGTTTCAGTATACCATGTGCGTACCTGTGTGTTCTGTGCATGTTCACGGCATGTGTGTGTTCTTCTTTTCTTTTTCCTAATGCATACAGTACTGTTGATATTTATGTACTTTAGCCGCTGTAAGGAGAAACTGTATTTCAGTGATTTGCAGAGGGTTTGTTTGTTTGAAACCAAAAAAAAGAAGAAAAGGTGATCAAAATGAGTTTTTATGAAAATGTTAAATGAAGACATTTCAGGCCGTCTGCCATTAAAGATTGACGTCATCCCTGCAGTCGTTATTACATCATTTCATCTTTATGAATGTGATTGGGATAGTGCCTCGTGAGGCTTGCTTTAAGTTTGGGGTTTTTTGTGTGTTTTTTTTTAAACCAAACCAAACAAGTGAGCCAAAAACATAAATCATTACATCATGACATCTTTTATCAGTTACATAAATACTCAAAGACTAAACAGAAATATCAGTATAATTCTTTAACCTCCAATCCGTAAAAAGTGTGTGTGTGTGTGTGTGTGTGTGTGTGTGTGTGTGTGTGTGTGTGTGTGTGTGTGTGTGTGTGTGTGTGTGTATGTGTGTCATCAGTGGACCAATTGAAAAGAGTGTGCGCTAAGTAGAAGTCGCAGTTTAATGATTTGATTTATGTTATCAACTTATTAAAGGTGAAAAAGCTTTCCTCTTTTTTTCCCACCAACTGATCGATTCCTTTTGGCAGTTTTGTCTCTCCATATTCTAAGAGAATTAATACTTCCATTTTTCACATTTTGACGGCACTTACAACTTGCCTTTTTTTACCCACAAAGAAATCCACCTGCGTAAAAGGCTCCTCTTCCTTTCCCTCACACTTGTCATTGGATAACACCTCCCCCACATCAAAACATGATGTGGGATCCTATAAAGTGGTTTGTGTACCAGAGGAGCTGGAGCCCTCTCACTGCCCTCTATAAGAATAGCCCGCCTAACCCATAAGCTGGCTACTCCTGAGACAGAGGCCACAGCCAATTTCAGTAACTGTCTTTGCGGCCTCAGCTCTCTTCTGTCTGCTCGGTCACACACCGGGTGGCACGCAGCGGCTTCTCACATGACACGCGCTCCAGTCCGTGCCCGGAGGGGCTACACGCAAGGTGTCAAGAGTGGAGTAAAGTGGGGGATAAAAGCGCCTGTGTGAGCATGCGTGGGGGGGCGAGGGGAGATATTCATCTGGGTGCATGCATGCATACGCCCAACTGGCAACACTTTGTAATGGCGTTACTCCCTTTGACGAGTCCATTAAAGAGGTGTTTCTGTTCCCGTTTCAACCGTCCTCTTCCAGCCGAGGCGTGCCAGACTTAAATGTCCTTGCTAAAATGTGTCTGTTTTTGCTTGGCACTGAACGATCGAGGCCTGTATTTTGTATTCATTTCCCTATCTAACTGTGTCGCTTTGCCCACCGCGGTGAAACATTGACCACCACTTACCGGCATCGGCACACGGTGTGCTATCATACATTGCTGTTACACACAGTGCCATGATTCATTCAACGCTCTAGTTCCAAAACGTTTTGAAGCCACGTCTACTTGTGACCTTTTGTCGCAATTTTATCTTATAAGTCACACCGCTCAGCCTCCCTGGGGCAGTGTATTCTAAAGTGCTGCAAAGGAGGCTCCGACTGATTGTAGAACCTCAGATCCAGGAGGAGCAATGCGGATTCCGTCCTGGCCCGCGGACAGCGGACCAGCTCTTTGTCCTGGCAGGGCTGTTGGGGGTCATGGGGGTCATCCGGTCTTGTGTTTTGTGGACTTGGAGAAGGCTTACAGCTGTGTGAGTCCTATGGGGGGTACGGCGATCCACCCGGTCCTTTTATAGCCAAAGTGAGAGCTGTGACCTGAAACTCCTCAAAAAGCAGAACGCGTTCTTTCGACACGTTGAGAACCGTTGAGAAACAATCGAAATGCTCCCAACCTCGGCTATTGCACCTTGATTGCTTTACCCATGATACATGATTATCTAACATTATCAAGACATTGTAATAGCAGCATTTTCTTGAACTTAAATCCATCATCGTCATACTTACCGTACTTATCATAATAATAACACTTCCGTATTCCCACGGTTGGTAAAAGTCGCGTCTGAGCATGTGCAGCGTCATAAATCCTAAATAATGCCCAAGTCTCAAGGCATTTGCAAAGGTTCATAGAGTATGCAGCACTGACTAACTGGTGACTCATTTGTCTGCACAGTCATTGTCTAAACAGTGATTGGCCATAAGGGGGGGTTATGTCTTCCTGGAAAGCTTTCCCAACCAAAAGCCCCGACACTCCCCACCGTGCTGTCGGTGTCTTTCCTGATCGTTACAGTTTTCAGATGAGCTGACGACTTGAGAGTGAGTCAGTGAATTTGATTTCACAGCAGGTGTGGGGGGGTGATGGAGAGCGAGGAGTGTTTTCTCCCTCCACTGTCCTCTCTTCGCTCCCCTCGTTCTCACTCTCTTTTCTCTGTCCACCTCTCACTGTTTTTCCTCCTCCTCTTCCTCCTCCTCTTCCTCGCTCATCCACGGCTTCTATCTCTCTCGAGTGGGCCCCTGCTCCCTCGGTCTCACAGCAATCAAAACACTGAAGGCTAACGCTCCCACAACTTCCCTGTTTCTCACTGATTTCATGTTGCTTCAGTCTACTCCTTGGATAAGTACATAGAGATATTGTTTTAATAATCTGAGTAGAGATCCAATAATTATGTAGTGTGTGTGTGTGTGTGTGTGTGTGTGTGTGTGTGTGTGTGTGTGTGTGTGTGTGTGTGTGTGTGTGTGTGTGTGTGTGCCTGTACAAATAGGGTGTGTGTCATATGATAACTTGGCTGAGGATGACATCATAGAACAAACCAAAGGCCCTTTCTCTCAGAAAATAAAGGGCTCCACAGCGCCACCCAATGATTATGAAGACACATTACAGGAATCAGCTTCAGTACACGGGACACTGTTCCCATAATCAGTGCTGAGAGAAGTATTTAGATCCTTTACTTTGGTTAAAGTGGCAATACCGCAATGTACAATATACCATTACAGGTAGAGGTTCTGCATTCAAAACACTTTAACTGCGGTTTACACTCGTGGTGTGTTTAAACTGTAGGAACCTATTTGATACATTTAATCCACTTTAAGTGTAAAATCTATGTGGAAGAAGAAGTGTTCACATAATTGACTTAATTAAGTAAAAGTAACTATTTCTGTATGTAAAATCCTAATCTGAAAACAATCTAGTAACTATATATGTGAGATAAATGAACAACCCTATATAATATCAAAAATTGTCCTTAAGTACAGTACTTGAGTAAATGTACGTAGTTACTTCCACCAATGCAAACTTAACAGTAACTACCAGTGTAATATAAACGTGGTGGAGTAAAAAGAACACCGTACATCCTGAGGTTAGTAATCATCTGTATAAACTAAATATACTGTATGCATGTGGATTGTGCAAAGATGGGCTGAATGTATACCAAAGCACATCTGGTATTAACTGTAAGACTGGACACAACTACAATCTCGCTGACATGGAAAGCACAAGAGTCATTTTGGACTGCAGATCCAAACGCAAAGCAAGGAGACCCACCAACCCATTTCTCCTTGCACTCAAATCTGCAGGCTCACAGCATCTGAGGGGTCTCAGAGGACTCCAAGTCCCCGTGGTGGATTCAGGGGTGAACCGGTGTTCAAAGCAGCCCCGCCTCTACCAGATTAGCCCTGTGCGCGGTGGGTTTGTACCTCCATGAAAGACGGTGCCACTCCAGGCCTCAGTGGAAGGGGGGGAGGGGGGGTCGATTGATGCTAGACGTCATCTCAGGCTGTCCAGGTTTAGATGGGCCTCCGTAGGGATGACACCTTTACTTTTTAGTCGTTGTCAAATGTGCTTGGAAGATATCTTCTGGTCTATTTTAAATTCTGCAATGGCTTTCATGAATCCAGCAAAAGAAGACACGCAGCAGGGCTAGAGAGTGAAGACATTTGTCTGATGTGATGTATTACACTGAAACACCAGTTCTCTGTTTCCTGATATATGTTGATAATGGAAAATATTATCTTACACATTGTGATATAGATCTTGACCCTCTTTTATGGAAGCAAAGAAAAACAAAAAATAGATGAAAAGTTTCTCATGATAAATAAATGTCACACAACATTTTGACTTTTTATCTCGTCATTTTGTCTTAGTAAATAAAAATGTTGATGTACACTGAGCTTAATACCCATTTGATCAAGTATTACTCCCAAACCCTAGTATCCCAAGATTTACCCAAGCAGCAAAGTCTCTCCATCAAGCAGCACCTTTATGTATTTGTTTTCCTAAAACTACTCAGCGCTAACCCAAAAGAGTTTTAAAAACATTTTAAATCACATTTACAACTTCCATTCTGTCCTGAAGTGTCTAATGGTTCGACTCTAAAGTAAAAGTAGAAACATGTCGCCCTCTTGTGGTCAGAGATGCTCAGTGCATATACTTTTATTTTCCTCTCACCGTTGCAAAGAACAAAACATGTTCTTCATCGTCATCATGTGAGGAATCCTCATTTCCCAAAGGCCAGCACATGACAGCACAAGACCCTGCTGTCATCATGTGACCGGGCTGCGGTCAGGCTATGCAGGAGGGACTTTAAAGCGGCGTCTGTAATGCTGAGTTAATGTTATCCTTCCTTTAGTCTAGACAGCAACTATGAACTTATTATGCTCATAAAATGTCATCACAAGACGGGATTTTTTATCTTAATCACTCGATAAAAGTTGACTTATCTGGCTTTGAGGCAACATGACCTGTACGTTTGTAGACCTTTGGAGCAACAGTTACACTTCAATAATTCATTCCTTAAAGGGCCAGTGTGTAGGAGTGTGGGGGCCCTATTGGCAGCAGTGGTATATAATATCCATAACTATGTTTTCATTAGTGTATAATCACCTGAACCTAAGAATCGTGCTTTCATGAGCTCAGAATGAGCCCTTCATATCTACAAAGGGAGCGGGTCCTCTTCACGGAGCCCGCCATGTTGCAACAGCAATGCTTCTACTGTAGATCAGGGCAAATCAAATCAAACACTGGGTCTTGGGAGGGCCTTTTGGTATTTTTACGTTACCTGAAGGCCATGATAGTTCTCCGACACGCTTGAGAAATTACGGTAATGTGCAAAACCCCTGAATTGTGTTGCTCCTGAAGTAGGCGTGCGAAGGTCCTGAAAGATACCACCGTTTTGCACTCGGTGGCCGACTTTACCCCGGTCTTGGAAAGTTATTCAGTTGGTTGCAATCTGAAACTGCACCACTAGATGCCTCTAAATCCTACACACTGGCTCTTTAAAAAACTTGAATATAACACCAAGACACAAGTGATTCATGAAAATGGTTTAATTGTTACAGACAATACAATATATAAGAACCATTAGTGCAAATTGACATACATATGTCATGTTCAGTCCAGTGTGGGATTAGATGGGGTTTGTTTTGATGCAGTTAAAAGCACGGTGAAGTCAAGTTTAAGTAGCTGTGGTCCATCCTTACTCCAGACTGGAACTAATCATGCTGATATTTTTGGCATTTTTTCGCCCAGATTTTGAAGTATTCATGTCTAAGATTTATGCGTCCACCCTAATACCGTAGAGGTGGAAGAATTTCCTTTGGTATTGCTCACAGTGTTGAAAATTACATTTAAAAAAAAAGGCAACAGTAGCATGCATCTCCAGAAACAAAGCACCCGTTGCCTTGGATAATCCACAAACACAAGGGCAGCTTTCATTGGAACTACATTGTACCAATGAAGTAGTTCCCTCTGGAAACTGTTGGCAACGTGCTCTGTGGATTATCATCAGTAACTGGGACATGGCTTCTGAAAAGACAAGCTGCGGTTGAATTGTTTAAAATGACACCTTTCAATGCAGGGAGAAACACAAACAAAATTCCGTTCTCCTCTTTTGTAGTAGGGTGGCAAAATAAATCTCAGAGACAATTATATAAAAATCTTGGCAGAGAAAAACCCAAACTATCTGCGTGGCTAGAAACCACAAGAGACTTTGGCCATTTCTGGCAGACTGGTTGCTAAGATTAATTAAGGCACATTCCACTGACATGGTGACGGATGTTTTTTCTCTCTGTTATACTCTCCTTTAGTCGTCGTCATCCCTCACACTGAATACTTCAGTTGATTATCTGATTTTGTCCACCTGCCTGCCCAGCTGCATGTAGTTAAGTAAAGTTTAAGTAGGATATCTTTAAGTCGAACAATCATTACCTGTTTATTCCCTTTTTTTCTATGTTTGCTTCAAGCCATTTAGTTTTCCAGACATTTTTACATCGCTAATTACAGTGGGGACGCTTGGGAAAAGCTATTCCTCTCTCAGTACTCTGGAAAATGTTTGTGAGATGTATGACGTAGAACACACTTGACTTAGCCATGTCTCATTGTTAGAAAAAACAACAATACAGATCTATGTTGTGTCATCTATATAAAAATAAAACATGAACTTTAGACACAAGGTTACTGCTTCTTGTAAATCCTCGTGGCATCCACTCCCTCATAGTTGTAACTCTGCGTGGGGTAAAAAAAAAAAAAAAAGAGTTACTTTATGGAAACAAAAGAAATGAGCATATTGCATATTATTGATGAAATACATCTCGATCTACTGACCTGTACGAGCTCTCCTCCCACCAGAGCCCTAGTGGTGGTCAGGACCTTGCTGTTGTCTTTCCTGGGGAATTTGCCTGTCAGCACGTCACCCTCCATCTCCCACGTACCCTGGTTAAAAATATACATAGAAGCTCTATGATGATCTTCTTATGTTATTTTCCATATTCAGTTAATCCCTCATTTCATTTTGCACTTTCCCCATTTCTCCATTTGAAACCACTTTAGTTCACTCACTGAGACTTCAGTGCCGTCGGCCAGGCTGTAGTCGAACGCGACGCCCAGGGTGAAGTCGATGTCTTTATTGCGGAAGGTGCTGGACTCTTTGATGTGGAATTTGTCCCCGGTCTGCTCGATGGTGATCTTCAGGTTGTCGTGCTCCGCCAGCTTTCGCTTCATGATATTTACACCTTAAACAGAAAAGAAATATAACATGTAGCTCAATTTCTTCAATTATGGGATGAAGTGAAGATTATTTATTGAAAGTAAATTTGTATTTTTTTATATATATATATGGATCCATGTGTCTGAAATAAAGTCAAATTTATCTACACTCAGACTCTATTTGTTTTAGAAGTTTTCACTAGTCCGCTTTCCAAGTCTATTCGACTGTGACCAAGTCCAAAGAAAGATCTTTATTTAGCCACTGCTATTATTATGGGTACCACCATAAACACCTCACTGCTCGGTGTAATACTCACACAGCAATGTCAAACCACATGGAAACACATGACACGGTGACATGCATTGCTCTCATGAATTAGATCAGAAGGCCAGACTCAGCAGAAAAATGGAGCTGAAGTACATCATAACTTCGGTGAACCCATTCAGGCTCTCTCACACACACACACACACACACACACACACACACACACACACACACACACACACACACACACACTCACCCATTTGCTCCATGAACTTGTCATAGTTGTCGCTGCGGTCGACCTTCCAGGTTCCGTTGAATGCCATGGCTGCAGGCTCGCTGTGGGTTGAAGGAAGCTGGTGATGAAGCACAGGCAGACCGTGGGATTGCGAATGCCCCATTGGCCTCCCTTTATATACACCCCTCCCCCCCCCCGCCCCCCCTCCCCGAGCTGGCATGGAAGATGCTCTTCTTTATCTCACAGATTATCTGTCTGCTGATGTGGCCTTTTACAGACTGTGTCAAACGCAGGGCGATTGCCGCACGACCTCGAGGATATACTGATAAATAACTTGAGGGCAACTTCTCTCAGTTAGTCTGGCGCAGTTAAACACTGTGGCACTGTTCTGCAGGAGAGGTGGGGGGGGGGGGTGAATTGAGTGGGCTGCTTTAACGGCTGCCCATGGCAGTGACCCAACTGAGGCCCTTTCTGTTCCTCCATCTTTTCTCTGTGGCCCTGTTTGTGCCTGGCATGAAAATGAGTCCTAAAGGACTTTCTATTTGACACTGACGACTTGAGATGGCTTGCTTACAATGAGCAGTGGCCCAGTATTTAAAAAAAAAAGACTGGAAACTTTACATTTGTCCAGAATAGACAGTTGGACCATATAAGTCCAAGTGTTTGCAAATTTGTAACACCATAAACATTCGTAAAAGAACTTCTGTCTGTATGGGTGAGAAAATCAATTAGCAGACACGTGTCTCCTTATTTTTTTAAATGTTTGTGTGATTCGTACATCTGTGAACTTCAAGTCTGCGTTCACTTTTGTAAGTTTAAGCACAAATTGATTTTAAAAGTTTGTCTTATATTGACAAACCCATCCCAAAGTAAGGTCAGCCTATGCTTCTCTGAGGCTTATTGTTTAGACTTTCACATTGTACAGAAATTGATGGAAACCAAATGGATGCCCGGAATGTTAGAGAATACAGTCAAACTTCTCAAATGCATTGTTTGCAAAAATGTTACTTGTCAATTTGAGAAATGAGAAAAGGCGTGATAAATAACAACACCGGCACTGCTCTTTAAAGCACCAAAGTAGTTGTCATTCAGCTTGTGTCCTTGGACAATGGGGCACTATCTCTGCATTCGTGAGAGAAAAAGCTGTGTACTCGGAGCTGGACTGTACGTACATACATACATACATACATTGTCTTCACGGTTTACCATTGCTACCGTTTCTATATCTCTCTCTCGCATGCTGCAAAGATCCGCAGATGAATGAGTGCAGTTTGTCTCACATAGCGTGATGGATGTTGTTTATAAAAGATAGTTGGAGGATTAATCTACGGGGGGGGGGGGGGGGGGGGGGGGGGGGCGAACACAATTTCCGTGCTCAATTTGTCCGATTAATGAGCTTTCAATGTTCAGTAACACATAGGCATTGAAATAATAGCTGTGAGGTTTGGGGTGTCACTACAAGATGGGTAAACAGTAAAATAGTCTAGTTAGGTTGTCCTTAAGAGTCCAGGGGACTACAGGGGCGGGAATGATAATGTCATACTATTGCAATTACGTAACATAAATGTTGCGTTTTACAATGTATCTCAGACTGTAAATGTTGTTAAAAAGTAATGATAGAGTCTGATTACTGCTGACCCATAATCCTTTCTTATTGCTGTCAATAAAGACAGTTTGCACTTTGACTCTTCATTGATCTCCGCTGATGCAATTTGTACTATAGACTGTCGCTGTGATGCCAGTTCAACCTGACAACCATAATGTGATTAAAACAGATGCAATTATTGTTTTATATATATGTTTTTATCAACAGAAAGATACACACACCATGTCTGCCCACCCCCAACCACCTTCACCATGTTGTTAATGATGTTGCAAGTGCCGCCTGTAGAGATTTCTCTCTGTGTCTCTGGGGGCTGGTGTTACACTTTGATGTCATATACACTGACGTGGCTCTATATAATCTCACTAATGACTCTGTTGTTAATATAATTAGTTGAATGATAATTTTACACAATGGTGTGCCCCGGTGGTCTCAATTAATCTGATTAACGTTCGCACCACATCTGGCTCTTTTCCAGTGTACATTAGGGTTACATGTCTACATTCACACAAGTAAAACAACCCCAGTGAAAACATCAGAGACCTGTAATCTAATCATTCATTGATAATAATCTGAATATTTTTCATTTATCCCTTGCAGATTCTTCTTTTTATTTTTTATTTTTCATTAACAATGTGATGCATGGGGCACTGTTTATTGGACAAACCAGTAAAGTTCATCACATGGCAAAAGTATTAAAAGTAACAGTAATTGATTTAATTTTTTTTTTTAAAAGCTCCGCTGCAGGCAGTGGGATCATTTGTCTCAGTACAAGTACAGTACTTTAGTAAATGCACTTAGTTACTAAACACCACTGCCCACTTGTGGTGAGATGCCACATATTCATACTAGTTCACTGATGACTGATGATTTAGCTAAACTGAAGTAGGGCTGAAACAATTGGTATACAATTTGATAAATTGGTAAAATCTTTGTTTAGTTGATCAGCAGAAAACTAATTTGATAATAAATTAATAATTTAAAGCCTGTGAGAACTTTTTATCTGTTCAGAGTTGAACATTCAGATTCTGTGAGGGTGGGCTTTCAATCCCACACCTGTCATTAGATTATGATTCAAATGATGCAAACATCTTACAGGTGCACCGAAAAAGTCATTCTTCAAACACATTTGATGGTTTAAGCTTCATATCACTGAAAACTGAATATATTTTAGGTCTTTTGTAGACAAAACAATTAAACATACTGTAGTCTAAATGTAACATATTGACCATGATGTTCAGAATTAACAGGGTTTCTGGAAATACATATTTGTCCCAGCAGAAATGCTAACTCTCTGAGTTGTCATTGCTAATCAAACATTTTATGACATGATATCCTGAAGATGTGTGTACTACTATGACAGAAACCCTTTCCAGTGATGTAGTACACCATCTAGTGGACCACAGACGCAGCTGCAGAGTGTCCACTTCCCTTTCTTGTCGGGGGACACTTTAATGTGCATATACGGTTAAAACCACTAGAACACATTGAAATCTGGGTTCAGTCTTTCAGGAGTTGTAGTTTAGGGATTTAAATTATGTTGAGCAAACTGTAACAATTTAGGCTTTTTCATGTTAAGTATAATAGGCGTGGCAATTAAAAAGCAGTCTCATAAGAAACAATATTATTTTCTAATTGATAAGAAACTACTTAATGTTAAATGTTGGTTAAAATTAGGTTTGGCTGGAATTTGAAGGGGATTTACAAAACTCAGCATTACCTGCAGCATCTAAATCCTGTTTAGATGGAGTTCTTCCTGTACCGATGTGAGGGTCCCGGGACAGAGGATGTCACATGTGTACAGATTGTAAAGCCCTCTGAGGGCAAATTTGTGATTTTGGGCTGTACGAAAAATAAATTGAATTGAATTGAATCTGATTACTGCAGTCCAGAAAAGCCCCAGATGCATACATTCTGTGAGACGAAACACAATCCATGTACCAAATATATCCCTGCTGCCTCTGGAGAGTACGTGAAAGTCAATATTATTGAGACTCAGCAATGAGGCAATATTTAAATTTCAAATGAGCCTCAGACAGTAGAGAAAGCTTGCATTCAGTCACCCTGACACGAGGGTACACGAATAGCGAAGAGGCGAGCACATTAAAGCACCGGCTGACGAATAGCCGGTGCTTTATGCTGAATGAGAAACACTGTGTCGGAGAGGGGAAATGGGATAATTGATCCAAATTAGGAAAGAGTGACCTAAAGCACTTTGGGAGTGCCAGCGTAAGGCAGAATGCGAGTGGTGTTAATACGCCTTCTCAAATAAAGTAGGGACTCTCAATCCTGCATGTATAAATGCAACCGTTTATGCTGTGAAGTGAAGGAATGTGTGCAGGTCCATTTGGTTGAGAGCTTCGACTTTTGGGAGAACACCACAATAGTAGAAGTGCAGTGAATTCATTTCTGCAGGAATATGCTTTGTTTGAAAGGCCCAACAGTTAGTCTTTTCTGCGTAGTTTGATGGCTTGAATGTTTTTACAGCATCCCATATGAAGGTTACTGCGGAAACTCATGGAATAAAATCAAGACAAATCTGCGTCTTAATTGTTGGCTGTCTTCTCGGTAATATCTTCTCCCCTATCCCCCTCATTCACCCTTCCATATTTATTTTCCTGCATCGATGATGCATTCCAGCTTCGAGCGAGGGATTACACGTCTCCCTTGGTCTACATTCTAGAGCCTCTGCTGGGACTGGTGCTGCCACCCACCACAGGACCTCCGCTGCTCCGGGGGCCTACCAGCATGGCTCGTATGTGGGTTTATAAATGATCCGGGACCAGGCGCCATGCAGTGCCATCCCTCAAACAACCACAGAATTAAATGATAGTGCTACACCACTGCTAGTCCCTGTCTGAACATACAGTGAGGTCCCTATGTGCCAGAGTTTCAGAGCAACAAAATGAGGGATAAGATGCCCTATTTTCCAACATGAGCTTTATAAATACAGCATAAATACAGATAAATACAGCAAACAGCAGAGGTTATTACGTCTTTTAGTTGGAGGAGACCAACTGGCCTCATCATATAAGATGCAGTGATGAGTTTTGTAATTATCTCCAGTAATTAAGCTGATTTCAAGTATGGAGGCACACGTGTGCCTATAAATGACGTCCTCGTGATCCAGGACTGCATCTGTTTCTGTACAAGATATCTTTGTTGACTACAAGATATTATAATTAATGAATGAATTAAGAAATGAAATAAATAAATGAAATGCATCCCAAAACCTCTACCAAAGCCTCACAGTCCTCTAAATGTGTTAGATTTCGTCATTAGAACATAAAAATCCGCTCATATCTTCACATCTATTTTCTTATTGCATTGTGTTTTTCAGTCTTCACAGAAAGGACTTTAGGTAAGAATTAACATGAATTGAAGATAATCTTGTCGGCCCCCGCCAAGCGTGTTCTGATTAAAAAGTTTTGCACAAAGTTGTCAAACTTTGTCCGAAAAGGTCCACAAGTGTGTCTGTATTTCTGTGGATAAACGTCATATTGTACGACCTAAGAAGGGGCCTTGGAGTTCAGCAATAAATGTAAAACATGAATCTATAATTCCAACACTCCAGCTTGATTGAAGAGCCGTTAATTACAATAATTTCACCTCCCTCGGCTGATTTTAATTTGCACTCGGTGCATTTGACCCAATTTTGTTTTGATGAAGTTGACATTTTCAGTAAAGTTCAGGTGAGGGAAATGTTTCAGCGGAGAGAACTTTCCGCTTGACATCACAAGGCTGACTTCTTGCAGACATTTTACTGTAAACGGGTCATTTCGGTGCAGCTCACGGGCATCCGCGTTTTTGTGCCGCTCACGACAACTTAACACCTTCTTTTCCTCACCAGATGTCTAATCTTAATGACTCGATCCAGCATATGGGCAAACAAACAGAGGCTTGTTCTTAATCTGTGTGACCGTGGAGCAAACCTCCAACCCAGGTTGTTAAAGTGCTTAATCGTCATCAATAGCCACTAGTTATCAAATCCTCCACAATTACTCTTCCACGGGGTGTAAGGTGACTGTCCTCCAGCATCCTGTAAGTAATATTCTGTGACAAACGTCTCCTTTCTCACAGGTTCTTCTAATACCCACGTAGCACTTCCCACCTAATCTTGACGTTTCCTCTCCTCCACTCGGTCGCGGAGGGTTTTGTGCCGAGAGGACGAACTCTAAGCTCTTAATTGCAGGTGGTGTGCATGTACGCTTTCCCCAATCCCAGCCCCCTTTTGTTCGCAGCGCTGTGGGAGAAACAAAGGTTCCCTCTTTTTTTTCTTACTCCCTGCCTTGACTCTCAGAAGCAGTGTTGGGGACGAAGGAAGGATTAAGTCAAACACTTCTCATGACCTTTGAGGCCTGCGGTTGGAGGGAAGCTTGCTTGGTGCTTACAATGGGCAACCTGGCAGAGGTGTGTGTGTGTGTGTGTGTGTGTGTGTGTGTGTGTGTGTGTGTGTGTGTGTGTGTGTGTGTGTGTGTGTGTGTGTGTGTGTGTGTGTGTATGATCACAAGCCCAAAGTGGTGGAAAATACAACAATACATTTGACTACAGCACAATGATAGAATACATATCTAAAAATACTTCCCATTCAGTGTCTTTTTCAAGACCTATTAATGTGTCTAATATTCAGACATTCCCTCAAAACAGTAATCAAGTGCTAATATCATTTCTGAACGGTGCTGCTGCAAAAAAGTCTCCCCCGCTGAGACTGAATGAGTCATAAAAGCGTGGAGCGGGCTGCTACAGTTAACTGTTGTTGTTCATTTGTTTCCCATTACAGAAGCTCCATTTTGGCTAATTAGTCTTGACAGTAACTTTTCCCTGCGGTGTTGATTAGATCTAATTAATGACTGCAGGCAAGACGGAGGACTGGTGCCCTGAAGGAGCCATTTTCATGCATCCCTGGGTAATTTGAAGCTCTCCTTTTTTGTTGCCACAAACACAAAACTATTCTCCAATATCTGTGGTTTTTTGTTCTCATTATTGTTTTTTTAATCGATATTCTGTCACTCTACAGTTGTTGGCATTTTCGAGCATTTTAAGATGTCAGTAGAGGTCTATGGATTGTTTTGTGACGTTATGTTATATGGAGTTGTGCCTTCGAGCAAAGTTTTCCCTAACTTCACTTAAATGCATGAATGTGAAGCAGGCTGTACTAGAAAAAAAAAGCAAACACAAGCAAGTTTAAATGGAAATGGAAACTACATGGTTGTAATGTTGTGATATGACTTTGTAAAACAACGTGACGTTTCTTTGGAAGTTTTTGCCAGTAAGCTCCCTTGGCCTTCTTTCAACATTGCATCATACACTCATAATCTTTCCGTAATAACTCATCCAAAGCTGCCCGCCAACTCCCATTAGTCCCACCGAGTGGAGGGTTTAAGGGGATTAGATCTGAGGTGAATGTCTCGCAGGAAAGCACCATGCCGAACTATGCATGTTGCAGGGGAGCAGATCGTCAGGACAATCTGATTAACAGCGTGAAAACGTAGCTTATCTGCGATGACTTGAAACCTCCATATAAAGGCCGCAACAGCCACAGGGAGAGAGAGAGAGAGGAGATGAGATGATTATGGTGCGAGAGATTCGTCACGAATGTACTGTACATCTGCCAACATCTGCCAACATGTCACAACAACTGTTTTTTTATTGAAAGTTGACGGATTCATTTTGGGAAAGACTCTACTTCAAAAGTTTGATGATTTGGTAAAGATACCGCTGTCATTTCTGTTCGTTAAATATGAAGCTACAGCCAACGGTTAGCTTAGCTTAGCTTAGCATAAAGACTGGTGACAGGCGGGGAAACTGCTAGCATTGCTCTATCCGACGGTAACGATCCACCTAGCGTCTCTAAAGCTCACTAACTTGTGTTTCATCTCATTCAATGAATCGGTTTTTACAAATGCACACAATCATCATTATCTTCCAAACAATAAAAACTCTCTTGCTTAAATACGTTGCTCTCAGTTCTGAACCCAATGTTAAACATGCTCCATCATGGCTGTCTATGGAAACTAGTCTGCCTGTTGCGATTTAAATTTCCCCCTTTCCTTCCATCAATGCTGTTGGTCCCATTTGCCAGAAACCACTTAATTGAATGCTGGTAGAAGCTATAACCCAGAGCAGAGTACAGTAATCTCACCAGCCCCTTAGCCTTTATAGCTATCCACAACATGCAGAGGGTAATGACATGGTTGGGGAGAGATATGGGGGCTCCCGGTGAGCGTCGCAGGCCCTGGTGTCGGTGTGTCTCGGAGCCCCTGATGTTTATCTGGAGATATTCTGGAGTCTGATCACGGACTCTCCCGCTTCCATCGCCACCTGCTCCTAGAAATCAAAATAATTACCTTTGCGCTAATGTGGGCGGTGGTCCTTATCTGCGGCCAATCGCGATGAAGCATGATGGAATCGCTGCCATTTGCTCGTGGCATTGCTCGTTCCCTCCAAGAAGAAGAGGGGAAGGGAGCTCATTAAGGAGACGCATTCATTTGGATGGTTTGCTAAAACCATCAGAAGCTGCTTTAGATATTCTCTATTTGCTGAGTAGGTTAAACTTCTGAGCGCTGAATGGTCGGCCGCCTGTCACAGCAGCTCTCTTCCTTGTTGCTTCCCTCCTGGTTGTTATTTGGGACTTTTGTGTACTTCACTGTTAGTTTAAATAAAACACTGGTCTTGTAAAAGGCGCATCCTATCCTAAAGCTACTACAAGGAACTTTCATTTTGCGTTGATTTTGTCAGTAACTTAAATTTCATGACAAATAATACCTTTATGAATGAGAATTTATAATTTAGATATTTTTTTTGCATTGAATACCAACAAGAAAAAAGGAGACTTGACAAGTTGACCAGTCACTGATCTCAAAGATTAACAAAGATATGGATTGACTGGGACAAATTGGCTTGATTTGTTGGGAAAAGTGTCACATTTATCGTCACTTATAAACTTTGTTGCCAGAATACAAGTGGTGGTGATTAATAGTCTGTACATTTCTCCGTCTGATGCCTTTTGCCAACATTCGAAGCTTCTTTTCATGGCATAGCTGTAGAATCATCTCGTTTCTCCTTGATTCAATGTAAACTACCTTAAACATAGCACTGAATCAGAAGGATCGATGCGTCCTTGGTTTCAAAGACAGGACAAGACAGGACCGACAGCCTGGCTCAGCTCTGGCAGATCTGGTCCACCCTGCTCCTGAGGTATCCCTCCACCTGTTAAATTCCTTCTCCTCCCACCGCTCTTAATGCCCAGCATGACAGACACACAACTGGGCAGGACTCCCGGGGTTTTTTAACAATGCAGACCCTCCCTCAGACACAGAGGAAACATTTGGGGATTACAAAGTAAGTTTTTCAGATTCAATCACCTAGAAAATGGAGCCCCTGAATGGATGCCCGGGCCAATATATACGGTCACATAGGCACGGAGGGCTGCCGAAAGAGCACAGTCAGGTGGAAGGAATACAGGCATGCTGGGAGTTGAGAGTGTGAATTAAAACTCGCCCACAGACAATACAAAAAATGTGGAACAAACGTTCTCCCGTTTCCGGATCTGCTCACAATTGCTGTCAAACTGGCATGAGTCAATTGTTGCTTGGATATGCAGGAGCAAGAAGAAAAAAACGTAGTAGTGAGTGATTTGCCTGTTATTATTCTCATCGTCCAGGGAGCATAATCATTTGCTGCAGAAAAGGACGAGATTTACACAGATCCACACACACTCCTAATGCCGATGAGTCTACTTGCGCAATTATTCACACAAAGTTCTCTCTGCCATCATTATTCTCCCGTCTGTGAATTATTCATGAGGTTGGGATCTCTTGAGCATGTGTCGCCTGCAAATTCAAAATTGCATTTTCACATTTGTACCCTTACTGCCAAGCTTACTGACATTGCACATATTGAGATGGATGGCAATTACTGTTCATCGGGGTTCAGCAGAATTTATTCAGAAGATGATTGAGGGCACCGTGGACGTGGAAGCTTAAAGCGCAATGCTTCTAAGTTAAACTGAACTGTGCAGAATATCTAACACGAGGCTGCAGAACAGTCACAGTAACCTCTAATCATTGAATGTTAAGTAATGCTTAAGTACATGTGGATTCTATTCTCGTTCTATTGGAGTAAAGATAAGCATTGTTTTATTCTTGCTGGCTCTCTACTGACACTCCTATACACTACTTAAACTGGGGAATGTGCTGCATTCTGACTCACACTTCACTGCAGCCCATTTAATAAACATCCATGTGCGTGGCAAAATCTGATTACGCGAGGCAGTTTACCCCTAAACCTTTGGAATTTCACAACAAGATCATGAACATGACATCCTCACTTTCATATTCAACAAATATCGGTGTTTCTGTGCCAATAATCCATATACCAAATTAACAAGATGCACCAAAAAACGACTTTCATTTAAAGTTCTCAACATTCTGGCTCTCTGTCTAAACAGAGATTGATAAATTTGTCGTCTTGGCATTAAAAATGGTCTTACTGTATTGTATGCTGTCCACATTTTGTTATACTGAAATGTAATTGCAATCATTTCCCACCCATTTTAATATTCAGACATCACCCTAAGATGATTTACATTATTGTTCTGTGCGCCTGTCTTTAAACACAGGACACTACACAATAAAGGCATGTTCAATAGGATGTAATATATTCATCTTCATGCACATATTGTCAGTTCATTGACTAGTTGAATGACTTTTTGAAGTCTCCTGGGAGCGCCGTTCACTCAAAGTACCACAAAAAAAGGTTCTTGTTGAAAGCATTTCACACCTTATTAACCTAAGCTGGTTCCTTGTAGTTTCACTTGGATCAAAGAGCGATCATATTGCACATAGTCAGGTAAATCCACCTGTGGACAGAGAACAAAAGCTCGACTGTTGTCTCCTTATTCTTAGCAACACATTTGAGGCAGGATCACATTAGCCTGTTTTGCAGGTGTCAAAATCAAGCACACACACACTCATTTTAATTCCTAGCAAACTGAAGGCTGCATATAAAGTCGCTCACATTGTATGAGGTGAAAGTTTGTATCACTGTATGGAAAAGAAACAAAAATAAACTGTAGAGCTTAACAGCAATGTGTTATTACCTGGAAATACCTGTGTTTTTCTCAGTAGGAACCCTCTACAAATAGTTTTTTTCCCCCCCTGACAAAACCACGCTTTGATGTCTTTCCCTGTTGTGTTGGGCTTTTGTGGCGGGTGGACAGCCCATCTTTATTCCGTGCTAGCAGGTCTTCAGAAGCCTTTTCAAACCACTATGTTCATGGTTTAAAGCTTTCATCTCATTTGCTGGTCGAGGAAGTATCATGCTGTTGTGGAGCGGCGTGTTGTTTTGTTGTAAGGGGCGGCCTCAGCCTGCCTCCCTCATCGGGGGGTGTAAGCACCCTGCTTGGTATAGGAAACCAAAACCGGCCTTAATAAGACAAAGTCCAGGCACTGATTTGACAAAATAGTATTTGGAATTAGATGTTGCAGCACAAGCAAATCACAGGGGTAAAAACAATTCTCCCACCGGGGGGGGGCGGTCATCCCTTAGGGGACCCTTGTAGCCCCCTGCCTCCCCTGAGAGGATCAAAGCCACGTCTTAAAGGAAAGGGACACACATGAAAACTAAAACGTCCTATTCAGAGGGAAAAGAGGAAACATGCATCAGCTTATTAGCTTAACGGGCTAAAGGCTAATTATAGTAATTCTACTCAGTGGTATCAGATAAGTTGATATTTTATAATTCAAACTACACAGCAGATGACAAAAGTGCTAGAATATGTAGTAAGGCCAAAAAGAAACCTAATTAAAGTCCCCTTACAGTTTTTCTTCAAAGCATTCAACTATTTCTAACAATCTTCCTCGGCAGATCCTGAGCCAGAATTTTTGGTTTTCTTTTATCTTTCATCTTTCTCAAATCAAATCAGAGTAAACTCCATCCACTGATGAAGACGATGAAGCTCTGGATTAAGAGCTAGTAAGTCAAGCTTGTGTTGGATGTATGTTGACATCCGGCGAGAATCATGTGGTCATTTTAATCACAGCTTTCTTTAATTTAATAAATTTCCACCTGCGCTCAGCCTTTAGCTATTCATAGAAAAAGCTACCTAAAAGGTGATGAACCCGAGGCCTGCCATTAAAAGAAAACACTTGTAAAGAAACAAAAAATAAAAGCCACTACGAAGTTAATCAGCTGTCAAAGGGCTCATTATTATAGGAGAGGAACAGGCCTGACAAGAATCAGACAAAAGCTACGCAGCAGAGGCACTTTAGTTTCAATGAGCCACTCTGCCGGTGCTGGGGTGACATCAGAGGTCCTCTAAGCTGTCCTTTGTGTACCGTCCTTGTACGCCTCGTCTCTGGGGCCGTCCCCCTTGTTCTCACCAGCAGGTTGTTTTCTCGTCCTCTCATTAAGCCCTGATCCCAAAATTAGAAGCCCTCCAAACACCACATCTGACCGTGCTGTGACCCCTGTGTTGAAGGAAAAGACATGGGCATGTTTTGGTGACAGGTATATGCAACCTCGTCTCCTAGAAAATGGTTTATATGGCCTGCTATCGCTCGTCAAATACAAGATACTTTGAGGAAACGTAATTGCTACATTGGTTATGTCTGTTATGTTCTTGAACGGCACAGAAGTCATAGGTAGGAGGTTGGGGTCGATTGTGGACGTATGACATAGGGCAGGATTTTAGTTCTGTGCCCCGCCTGTGGTTAGATTTAGGTTAATTAATCACTTAAGTTGAGGCGAGGGTGTAGGTTGTACTTTTGGTTAAATATTTAAAAAGTAAACTACATTTTTATATATACTCAAAACAGACTATGCTCTTTGCCTAGATTATACTAAGTGCTTTAAATTGCAACCATTATCATTAAAGCATTAGTCATGCCAAGAGCAGACATTTTAGTGAAAACACGTTGAATATATTGTCAGTCATTGTTCTGCAGATGCGCCCAGTATAAACATTTCCTCACCATGCTGACACAAATAAATGTCTTTACAGCGTTACATTTCTCTCAAAACACATTATTATTTATGGGGTTGAACTAACTAAGTCAAATAAATACACTAAATAATAATAATAATAACGAGAAACACATGGTTTATTATCAAAACATTACGGTATTTTGCAGATGACGCTTTCTTGTTTGCTAACATTTGTGAGCAAAAGAGGCGGAACGCATTGGCCGAAAATGCAATCTGGGAACACATCAGCTGTTGTCTGATGACAACTGCTGATTGTATACCTTGCTACTTGTGAAACAATCAGACTGTAAACAATGAATGGCACAAGGAGGAGGAAGTCGGTCCAGATACCCTGCTGGCTACACCGAAACCCGCCAAAATATTGGACATTGTCCCCAGAGGCTAAATGGTCACTCAGCAACACACTGGCAAAAAAGGGGAATCATGTGCCAGCATAAATATAGCTATAACTTGTTTTTTCTTTTTGTAAAACAAAACCCTGATACGTAGCACAGACTTGTTTGAAAGGAAACACTGGCGACTGTTATTTGCCT
Organism: Leptoclinus maculatus; assembly: GCA_032191485.1. Lineage (NCBI taxonomy): Eukaryota > Metazoa > Chordata > Actinopteri > Perciformes > Stichaeidae > Leptoclinus > Leptoclinus maculatus. The sequence continues at coordinate 8,427,096 of JAVDOI010000020.1, read as the reverse complement.
CGGGGCTTAATCCTTTCTGTTCTTACCAACCTCGTGCCAACAGTGTGTCACTGGCGTTTGTGATTTAATTTTAAAAACACGAATACCTTGAAAGATTTACACCGACTAACACAGGTATCACTTTAAATGTACTTGACGAAGCAATCCTGGATCGACTTCATATACGTTATGTTCCGATAAAAGTGCAAATTATCAAAGCTTTCTGAAGTTTGTAAACAGTTTTGTAACTTCAAATGAGGGGGGACTACTTTCTCACACTCTCTAAAGCTTCATGAAGACGATAAGCCGTGTTTGCGATTCAAGGCGTCATGATCAGATAAATCTCCTGAAGTCTGTGAACTTAAGGTTGCAGTTCTTAGAATCTAAAGCCCGCATTGATGTTGGGACTCCAGTTGTACAATTATACAACATCCAAACTGATAAAAGATACCATTTATCTTGGGTTTTTGTAGATGTGAGTACGATCTTCAAAACGTTCCCCACAGATCCACAAGCGTCCCCCATTTGTAAATGTTTTTGAAAATGGTGCTTTGTTCACACCTGTGGTCATCACTTTATTTTGTGTTTTTTTCCTCTATCTGAGTATAATCTGCATGCAGCCAGCATTCTGCAGTCTATAGTTGTGAATAGACTGTAGTGTGTATTGTTATCTGTTCCTCTGTCTCTGTACCTGACTGACTGTGGTTCCGCAGTAGCTTTGAACCTTAACCAGGTGTCGGCCCATGTAGATGCATGTTGCTGTGGTTTGTTTCCAACATTGCCAAATGTGAAGGTAAGTAATCTTACTTGAAATCCAGATTTCCACCTTTACATGATGCCATGAACAGTAATGCCAAATTGAATTCAGTTTGAAAAACACAAATAATAATGAACAGTTTGGAGAGTTTTAATAAGGTATATGTATGTTTGTTAGTGTTCATTTCCCCACTGATCGTCTGATTGATCCCCAACAATCAACTTATCAGAGTGCAAAAACAAAAATGTCTGCCACTTTGACTGACTGCCGAGTAAGCTGTGCTGTGGGAACAATGCTACAGTAATAGGTAATAAATAAAACGGCACATCAAATAAAGAACATGAGATAAAAAAATATTGAAGTTATTGTGATCTTTCAGTTCAACTGTAACAGATTTATCTCGTCTCAGTAGTTTCTTTTCCCAGGTATGCTGGGGGCAAGGACAGCAGGGCAGGGTTAGTCGGTATTTCAACATCTGCGCTAAAACAAATAAAGCAAGTCTAGTTCTGCTGCCTCTTGGAAGGTTATTCCACAAATGAGTAATGTTGTGTACATGAATGTTAAGTGTACACATACACAGGAACAGTTACACATATTCTATGTATGCATGCACACAAACCTCTTTCAGCTTCCACTTCTCGGACGGTTTCATGTTTCCTCTAATCTCTGTAGCAAACTCACATCTGATCTGTTTGCAGATGCCAGTTGCTATCAGAGACACTGTTTAACAATTTCCAAGCTGTTATTGTCTGTAACTGAAAGCCTAGAATATTTTCCCATAACACCCTGGCAGAGATGCACAGCACTGATGTCTCTTCCTGTGCTCGTCGTTCATCTGATAACACGCTACTCACCTCCTTCTTAATGCTTCACCTGCGCCTTTCCTTGTTTGCCGTTTTTCTTCTCTACGGTCTCCTGCCCTTTTTATACGCTTGTTGCAATCTGGACATGTTAAAGATTGTTTCACTGTGACCTGCTATTGCAAAAGTGAAACACTGTAATAACACATTTGTACATTTTAAGGTTGCAGGTAAAGTATTTCTTCTAAAAAGCTGCTATAATCATTATTATTCTATTAACAATGAATTAAGGGTTTGCTTACAGTGATGAACCCACAGAGAACAATCACCCAACTATGCAGTTCCTGCTCACCTTGATGGTTTCACGTTTTAGTGTTTTTTAGCTCATTGTTTTGGTTTTGAGTGCCCACAACTTTACTGTTTTTGGCTTCACTCTCACAGCTCTCACGAGTGCTTTCCCGCTGCAGCAGGCCGCTGTATCATTTATTTATTTTTAAACTCCCACCGTACATTACCTGCTCAGCACAAAAAACGCAGAAAAAGTTAGCATAGCTGGTAAACATGGTGGAGCATTTAACAGCTAAAGAGCCCAGATATTATTTTCAGGAGTTGGTGGAGACCAAAACAGAGGTACAAGAGTGAATAATGATCCTAAGATTCATTGTAATGTTACTCTGCATCAGCTGGATGTGTGATAAACTAATATGTTTGCCATAACAAGGTGTAGATATACATAAATATTGTTGAATTCATTTTTTGCTGCCAATCTCACATTTTTTAAGGAGCTAACATTAGTATTAGTGAGCTCAGAAGGTTTTTGCAGCCTCTTCATCTGCTCTTTAAGACACCTGAAGAACCTCAGAGCTGGAGGAAATCTTTTCAGCAAACTTAACCAGAATCCTTTGAGAATAAGATGTCGACAGGCCCCTTCACTCGAGACCCCGTAAACAACGCTTTGGAGGTCCAATTGTTTGCTTATCTGTATATGAGAATGAGGAGAGACAGATTCTCCAGTATTCATTGGGGGCTTCTTGTGTTTTTTCAGTCCAGTGACAAGCCAAAGTATTGTATTTAATCTCAAATAATTAATACCTATTTTTTAAACCTACGTCAATGTACATAGTAATCATACAAAAACTCCCGGTGTAAAGTGCATATATTCATATTTGCAAAGTACCAACAGAGAGTTCTTTCCCACGTTGTGTCCCTCATTAACACATCCATTTCCTTGTCAACGTCTGTCAAGTGGCACATTTTCATGAAAAAAAAAAAAACCCACACCCTTAGAAACTTGATTCTTTCAATCCTTCACACAGGGTTGTGCTCATCTGCCACTCAGTTATGCATTGTTAAGCTGCGAAGATCTCCTTGGAAGTGTATCGTTAAATAAAGACGCGTCTTTGACAGGAAACAAATAGAGAGTGTTGCCAGAGTAAGCGCAGGACGAGGAGCTCTCGGGGTTAAATCTCAACCTGTTTAGACAGTGAAGGTTGCATTCATTGGCACCTGACCAGAACCTTTCAAGGAACTAATGTTCCCTACCGACACACCGCCAACCCCCCCCCCCTTACACACACACACACACACACACACGTAATTAGCACTTAAAGCATGTATAAGTGAACCTGCATCTCTTTTTAGATGCACCATGTTGATGCAGATGTAATATGCATGATTAGAACCGGTACACATGGGTGCACTCACATCCCACCCACACCCACACATACACATCCATGCTCATGAGCAAACTTGGCAGTCTTTGGGCTCACCATTGTTCCCCGCCACTGAGGCATTGCCGGGCTAAGTGAGGGGCCCTGATGGATACCTACCAGACTCAGACCACCAATAAAGGTGGGAGGGGAGGAGAAAGAGAGTAAATGCAGGAATATTGAATAGGAGAGAAGGAGATGGCAGGAGACAGATAGGCAAGGAATAGGAGGAAAATCTATTGTACCATGCATTCAAATGCACAGGTGTGTGTATGAGTGCAGTATGGATGCTTCCCTTCTTCTCTGCATGTGTTGTAATAATAATAATAATACGTCCGTTATCTTTAGAGAATATTTTTTTATCTAAAAGAAGAAGAAGAGAGAAATAAAAAGTAAAATGTAAAGTAAATACCTCAATTAGAAGATACTCCATTCCAAGTAAAAGCCGTGTATTAAAAAGTTTAATTAAAGCTGCTCTAATCTCTATTTTTGGATTAACATCATGTGACCAAACGTTGATTTGTGAGTGTCGTCACTGTGTGTCATTGTGAGATATTTATGGCGTATTTCCCAGTGTTTGATACTAAGGTTTCGGACATACTAAAAAAATCTCACACACTGTTTAGGCAAATTTCCCCCGACGCAACCATACCTCCACTCAGCTCTTCGAGGCATTTTAGCATCTTTTACAACAAAAGACAAGTTGCAGCTTCTGTGTTGTTTCGTTTTCTCCACAGAGTTTTAAGACAACAAAGTGTCAATGACAAAGACTTGCTCTCATATATATATGAAGGGAAGTTCAAGTGATTGAATCTGCTGATCACTGACCAAACCGATGGCCATCATTGGCGGCCATTCATCCATCAGCCGTGTGGAGTGGAGGCTACTGTGTGGCACTTAAATGACAAGGGTGTGAAGTGACGGGTGAGAAAGTAAACACACAAGGGTCAAGACCCTGCACATGGCGAAAGAGAGGGGGAATTTGCTTGTAACTTGAGTGCTGTATTTTCAGCAACAATGCCGCCCGTCTTGAAACTTAAGGCGCTGAACTGTTTCCATGTCAAAGTCGGTTCACATGAGGATTTCTTCTTTCTGTCTTTCAGAGTTAGCAACAATAACGCGATCTGATGTTCACCCTTTGTGCATCAGAGGACTTGCAGATGCAGGGCAATGACCTCGCGCACAAACCTATTTGGATTAAGAACGTGACAATATGTGACATGAAATCTGAATGTGCATGTCTTTAAAGGACACTATAAAAGATATACGTCCAGATGCAATGATTTACTGTTTAATTATGGACTTCTGCTCCTCTGCCCTGCCTCCTTACCTCTCCACCTCTCCACCTCTCCACCTCCCTCCCTCTTCCTCTCCACCTCTCTGACAGTGGGAGACATAATCAGGTTTTGTGAGATTTGTGAGTAGATTAGCAGCCACCTTGCTTCAGATAAGAAGCTGTACTGATAAAGCCCTGTCCTTCGAGGCACGTTGCTGTGATGAAACACCGTAATCTGACATGAGCAGATCTGTTAAGAACACAATTAGGACACTGTCTGGCCATTTCTACTCTAACTGCACCTATCCCTTCTAATCCCTTCGTTCTGTGGAGGGAGTGAGGTTGGAAAAATTGTGACTAGAATGTCGTACAAACCGTGGAACTGGACGTAAGGTTTTTCTATACAGCAGAGATAACTGCAGTGTATAGTTGTTCTGTGCATTAGATTATCATCAAAGGGTAGAATGACACAGATTAATTGAGAAATGACCTTCTCTCGAAGTGAAACTGATCTGGTTTGAAGGCACTTTAAACAACCATCCTGGCTCGGCCTTGTAGTAATCCTATGATCCAGAGACAAACAGAAGAGGCGGTAAATGAGTAAATATAACACTACAGCTTTTATCCGTAATCCAATTTATAGAGGCTTTTCCGAAACCGCTGTTTTTGTCCCATTTTCCTCCTCAGGGTAATTATAAATAAGAGTGAAACGGAGCCTTTTTTTACAAAAGCTCAATATATACACACTCACATGCTTGTTAACGGCATGCTGCTTCCAGCCACCCTTCCTGCACTAAAAAGCTGGAACTGGTCCATGTAAACAGCCTAAGTGGTGTGCATGAAAAGCCAGGTGAGAGCAGCTTAACGTGCCTGGATAAACTTGCCAGCCACAAATCCAAACCTCAAGTTCAACTTCACAGTGGATGAAATGATAAAAAAAAAAAGCTGCATGTGCGTCCACACAGCATCTGCATCACTGGCCTTTATTTATGTTTTCAGGCATTCTAGTGTTGATGGATGCATTTCAAATCATCTTTGCGTCCTGCACAGCTGTAGTGAGTCTGTACCCACCCCTATCCATCCGGACCCTTTAACTTGCAGAACATCTTTCTGCAAATAGCAGACTCGCTTCTCAAAACCTCTTTATTATCTGGATGCTTTTGTTACGACAAATTCCCGTTTGCACAATATGTGTTTGCTCTTTGCATATGCACACATGCATGGTTGTAATGGGGCAGCTGGGCAGGTATGCTGCTGATAAGACCCGTCACCTGAGGACAGATGGATGTGAGGAAGAGGAAGAAAAGAAATGACTATCTGTCACAAGTTTTGCTCTCAAAAGCAGCAAACGTCATTTTATCAAGTCAAAACACTTACCAGCCTGTGTGTGTGTGTGGCAAGCAGTAATATGAATGGCTAATAATAGCTACGCCTGCATCAAATCATTGTGTATTATACTGTAAGCAATTTTCCTGGCCTCTGCTGTAGCAGACCTTCCTCAGAGATGCCCTTCAGGGAATCATTATCTCGGTAAAACGCCACAAGGGGGTTGAGGGCTTCCATCTACCGCCTCTTTAACCCGCATCCATTATTCAGAGGGAGTCTAGTGGAGTCAGAACTACAGGGTAGACCAAGAGGAGCCACTGATGTCTCACTCTTACATCTGGACGATAAGGAGACGTCTAATAGCTAAGAGATACTACCATTATTAACATGTTAGTTCCCATTTTGGTGTGACTGTGTCTCAGTCGAGCTGCACACATTTTTGCATGCCTGCAAATGCACGACTGACAGTGTTTCCCTTGGTGACTGCCACTGTGTTTGTGTCATTACGCTCAAGTTGTGTTCCGTGCACTAACGGTAAGGCAATCTGCTGCGTGCAACTGGATCCTGTTTGAATGGAGAGATATGAATGCAACATGTGACAAGGTGTGATTAGTGATCCACCGATCTTGCCGGGTGTTTGTTGACAGATGGGTCTTTTGTCAAGGTAATTCGTTGAACAGAATAACCAGGTAGATAATTACCTGTTGCCTTTGTGTCCATTAGGACCATTGTTGTGTTAAAAACACCCTAACAGTGAATATTCATTGCTCAGCAGGGTGACCAAAGTGGCTAATTGTATCCAGCTGACCTGAGGCAACATATTTATCTTTCCGTTTACCCACCCAAATCACAAAGTGACACGTTTTTTTTTTTTTACTGGCTGTGCTCATTAAACATAATTAACTCTTAAAGTAACGGAAACTTCAAAACAAATATCAATATAATGTCCTGCAGATCACAATTTTTAAAAGTGCAAATTACAGATCGCACAAAGTCTGGTCGTGGTTGGCCTGCATGTGGGCTCAGTTGCATCAGATTAGTCCACTTTTCATCCGGGATGTAAATAAATATGATAGGGTGGGCTGTTAAGAGGCTGGAGCGGAAAGGGGTGTGACGAGGGTGTTGTGTTACATGTCAAACCACCTGGAGAGAGGACACTTAAGGCGTGTTGTTTCAGGGTGCTAGTGGCAGTAGAGAGACGCACCAGTCACTCAGAGAAGGCCGCATCGCTAGTGGTTGAGTACGCTTGTATTGGACTTTTAAGACTTTTGCAACCTTTCGGGCGATGGACAGCAGGATCACGCCGCTCGGCCTGACCGGGCACTCCGCCAGTCCTCTCGGGGGCTTGCACGTGCCTGCTTCCCTCCTGCGTCCGCCACATCTCTTCCTCCGAGCGTGCAATCCCGCTCTGGAGAGGGGATACCCGCGCACCCCGAAGTGCGCCCGGTGCAGGAACCACGGCGTGGTGTCCGCGCTGAAGGGCCACAAGCGCTTCTGCCGCTGGAGAGACTGCGTGTGCGCAAAGTGCACCCTGATTGCGGAGAGGCAGCGGGTGATGGCCGCGCAGGTGGCGCTGAGGAGGCAGCAGGCTCAGGAGGAGAGCGAGGCCCGCGAGCTTCGGCTCGTGTACCACGGCACGGGGATGGTCGGGGAAACAGGGATCCTTCAGGCGTCACCCGTAGGCCCCGGGGTGCCAGCAGCTACCGGAAACACCCCGACAGCTCCCAGTTTTGATGTTTTTGGAGCCGAGAACCAAAAAGATGGTAAATTATAAATAAAAAGTATTACTTTGGAGATTGTTTAACTATTTTATGTATAAATAGAAAACCGTCCCAAAATGTAATTCACAGTTAGATGTTAGTTAGTTTGTGTTTCCTTCAAGTAATCCCAAGTAGACAGTTTATGAGGGCACATTTACTTTTAAAATACGGCACTGTTTCAAGCATTTTACTTACACTAAACCTTGCACATCTGTTTCAAACATGTGTTTTTTTTGTCTGCATTTCAGATGACAAACTGAGCAAGTACAGCTTTTATAACGGATTCCTGGGCCGACCCTTCTTTGCACCCCACCCCGCGCACCTGCCCTCTCCAATAGACAAGAAAGATCTGTCTCCAAACCGGGACAACACCACCTCATTCAGTGAAGACAGGGCAAGTCCGTCCCCGGTGTTCGATCAGCGCTCGGACCACATAGAGAGCCCGGAGAGGTCGCTTTCCTCCTCGGATCCGGAGTCAGGCAGCGAGTCGGAGAAACCCAAGGACTACCGGAGCCCGAACCGGGACCCCACTGACATAATGGCCAAGATCTTCCCCCATCAGAAACGGGACACCCTGGAGTCTATGGTGAGAACGTGCAAAGGCGACATTGTCAGATCCATTGAGCTGGTGCTGAGCTCCAGAGAGAACAAAATTGACTCCGACAGCGTGTCTCTGTCTAATCACCCGAACGCACTCAGGCATTCTGTCGGGCTGCCCGGAGCGCTCGGTGGCCTGGGGAGCAAGTCTGCCTTCTCTCCGCTCCACATGCCACCGCTGGCCGCCGGGGGAGACAGTCTGTACGGGCTTAACCCCCGCCTCGGGGTCAGCCCCTTGAGGCTGGCCTATTCCTCTGCGAACGGTGGTGTGGCAGGTTTTATGTCACCATACGTGACATCTGGACTGATGCCAGTGTTTCCACTACGTCCACCCTTCGACTCCTATTCCTTCCCCGGCATGATCAGAGACCTCTCTTACCTTCAGAGCAAGGAGTCACTGTGCAGTAGTGCAGGTCTTTACACAAGACTTAACAGTGAAAAATGACAAATGAGAATTTAAAGAAGAGAGGTCGTTCTTTAGGTAATCTTATTTTGAATTGGCTTTCAGATTTACCTCTAAATCCCCTTCCAAGTGCCTCAAACCTTAAAGTGCTGTTTAAAACAATCAATTCAATTACTTTCCAGACTTGTTTGTTATAGTGTAAATGTTGTAAATATTGTTTATTATAAATAAAAATACCAAAAGGTGCTCTTGTTTTATGTGTGTTCGTGATTTTGTGCCAGTAACATCAAGATGACATCTATCTATCTATCTATCTATCTATCTATCTATCTATCTATCTATCTATCTATCTATCTATCTATCTATCTATCTATCTATCATGTGAGATAAAAAAAATCACCCATCTTCCAATTTTCATTATATTAAAGTGACGCATTCTACAAATTAAAATCAAAATTCAAACGCCAAAGACTTAAAATGTTACATTGTAGTAAATTAGTTGAGTATTTCATTTAATGAATATGAGTTAAACTTCAGAACGTTTAAGCTTTGTAATACAACATTGCATCAGTCGCAGTATATGATCTACTTAAGTTAATCAGCCTATACCAGATGTGAGTTGGGAGCCATCGTTAGTGTTATTAATAACACACGATCTTCCTTCTATGACCAGTCAAAATGTTTGCTGTGAGAAATGTCTCCTGGATGTATTAGATGGAATATCGCTGTGCTTGTTCTGGGTAGAAGTGCATTTGGTCACAATATTTTTCACGCTACCCAAAATGCACTTCTTACAATCTAGAAAACGTGAAAGGTGTTAATTACAAATAAATTAAACTAGACTACAAAGCTCGTAAAGTGCTCGTCTTTCTATATATAAAAAACTTTCATAAAGTATAACATGAAGACACGAATAAGAATGGGAACAAATGCATGTTTGAGGCAGGAAGACATTATTACCCATGATTGGTCAACAGAATCACACGTGGCTGGGACAGAAAACCAATAGAAAGGCTCAGAACAGTCACGAGACCCCCTTTTTTCAGGAAGTACGGACATGGCCAGTCTAAATGTTGGACGTAACGTTATATCATGAGTTTGAAACACATTTGAGCGGGATTTTGTCAGGCAGGAGTGAGACAGTTTGTAACTGTGCCGTCTGACATGCGTTCCCACGTTATTATCGCTGCTGTCTTGTGGTGTGGTTTTGTAGACTCGCGGAAAATAAGAGGAATATCTTCTTCCTGTAAGTTCATTGTCCCCTTCAAGGTCCTTCTAGTACCAGTCGAAATGTTTACTATGAGTAAAAGTTGCCTATAAGTATTAAATGGAGATCCTGACCATTGTGTTCGTTACAATTAAAGTTAATTAACCAACCAAGCTTGAACATTGTCTGTCTTTTCATTTAAAAAAACGTCGATAGTCTAATTATTAACATGAACAAATGTATTTTTGAGGGAGCAAACCATTCTCACCCATGATTGGTCAATAGAATCGCACATGGCTAGGATACAAACCAATAGGGAGGCTCAGAATCGTCACGTGACCGCATGTTTCAGGAAGTCAGGAGACGATCAGTTTAAATGTTGTATTATGAGTTTGAAACACAGTTAAGCGGGTTGTGTGTAAGCCAGGAGGGAGACGGTTTATAACTGTGCCACCTGACATGCGTTTCCACGTTATTATCGCCGCTGTCTTTTGGTGTGGTTTCGTAGACTCGCGGAAAATAAGAGGAATATCTTCGTCCTGTAAGTTCACTGTCCCCCTTCAAGCTAGCTCAAGGCTAGTTAGCTATCACATTGTTTGTCAATTACACTGTATAGTGTAACTTGCTGTGACTTTAACAACTCTTTAGTTTCAACACGTACAACAAGTTGCCACGACGTTGTCATCGCTGCAGACAGCTTGTGACACCTGTACACAGCGTTTACAGTTTGTTCTGGGTGGCATCCATAAAACCAGACCTATCTTTTTATTTAGTAGTTGCACTAGCATTTCTTTACAGACTCAAGCATCCAGCTTTTATCCTGAAATAAATACTGTCGATGCAAAATGTTATTCAAAGTCTTGTCCTTTGTTTGATTCCGTTTCTAGCTGCAGCTGAAGGCCATCTACATGCATCCTTCAGTAATGTTTTCATCCTCTAACAGACAAGCGGTTCTACAGAGAGAGGAAGTCCTTTCTGTGCATTGACGGGTCCAAGATCATTCCCTTTGAGCAGGTGAACGACGACTACTGTGACTGTGAAGATGGCTCTGATGAACCAGGTAAAAAGTGAACGTGTGGGCGAGTGTGTGTCTGTTTACCAAGGTTAGCAAACAGTGTTTCACCACAGCGACCAATGCACTGTTAACAATTAATTTCTGTTTTGTGGATAAATAATATTTTACTTGGCTTTTCAGATGTGTTGTGTGGAATTCAACTCATCAATAGTTTAACATGCACTAACATGCACTAAAAGCAAAGTAAAGCAAGGAGAAGAACACACACAGAGGGAGAGCGACTTAATTCTCTGCTCAGGTAGACATTACTCCACCACATAGAAAATGGTTGTTTGCTCTGAATGTACAGCTCCTTTAATCATCATTTTGAAGTCCACTGTCTGTAGTGTAGACATTCTGCTGTCCCATACTGCGGGGGTAAATCCAAACCATAATATTGTATGCAACATAAATATAAGCCTCCTAATGAGGTTCTTTACTCATTGCAGACGGGGCCAGAAAAAGCAAGAATTTAATGAATTATAATTATTTTATTGGCAGCTGATACAGTCCAGTGCCCTGTAAACAGAACAATTATAGAGATAATAATTTCCCAGACCTCGAGTTTTGTATCCAATTTCCATGTTTGGTATTAATAGGTATTCACATACCGCTTTAAACTGCACACTGCAGCCACTACTGAACATAAGTTCATTTTCTACGCTTAAACAGGTGGAAATAATAATCATAAAACAACAAAAACAATACGGCAGAATCATCTGCACAGACGCCTGTTGAAAAGGGACTATGTGTTCCTCTTATCAGCCCACATGCATGTACTATAAATAGCTTTGATTAGATTAATTAGTTTCATAGTGCTGACCTCTGCTCCTGACCCCATGTAGGTACCTCCGCCTGTCCTCGAGGCCGATTCTACTGCACCAATCTGGGGTTCCGCCCACACTACATCCCGTCATCACGAGTCAATGATGGCATCTGTGGTATGTCTTTTGATATTGGATGAAATAATACTCTGCTGAGAGGTTCCATTAATACGCTTTACAGAACCTGAAGTGAAGCAATGGATTAACTGCCTTCATTTTTTTTTTTTTTTTTATTCAAACTAAGTTCATGTCCCTTTTTATTGGATAATAAGTTGATCTGTTTGCTTTGACACCTTTTGTGTGTTTTTGCAAACATAGACAGGAATATTCATATTGTACATGATGTCAAGAAGTTGACATGTTGGCGTACAAACTGTCACTCCTTCTGTAGTTCAAACAGATTAAAGACACACTAAACACAGCATGTCTCTCTAACACGCACACACCAATGTGCTCACTCTGTACAGCACCATATCCTTTTCCTCAATGCTTTCCTCCATTCTTTCTTGTAAAATCTGCCACTCTGTTCTGATTCCGATTTGTTTTTCATCCGCCTTTGTTCTCCCGTAGCTCTCCACTTTGGATACAATCAATACATTTCATTGTTGACATCTCCTATCTGTGACCAGCTGCATTAAACAGCATGTAACCATCGCTCCAACCCTTTCCTCACCTTCTTTATTCTTCTCCCACCCGTCTTCTCATACCTTCCCTCGAGTGGAGCCGCTTAATAGCTAACGCAAACATCGCCTTTTTTCCGCTTCTGCTGGCTGTCGAGAGATTTTCACTGGCTTCCCTTTCTGTGCTGTAAAGCCCTCGTTCCACCGGTCACCAATGGCGTTCAGGATAATTGAGAAATATCCCACTCTGCCCACTCTCTGGGGTGAAACATCTGAGCCAAAGACAGATCTGAGCACTTACGAAAACACCATGCAGCTGATCTTTCTAAGTGGTTGATCTCAAGAGAGACTCTCTGAACCAGAGTGATGTATCGTGCAGGCGCAAAGATCTCATTTTCATTGCGGCCTAAGAAGTGATTAAAGCTTTAAAGAGACGTCTTTTTTTGCCTCTCATGGCGGTTACATAGAAGGCTACAGCAATCAGTCGGTTAGCTTAGCACAAATACTGGAAACGGCTAGCCTGGCTCTTGTTTTTTTTACAATTTCCCACAGCACACGACGGCATCTTCAAAATACATTACTGAAGTGATGAATCGATCAAAGCGGTTACGGACTCATTTTTTGTCGATTTGACAGATGAACTAATGGGTTCAGCTCTCTGACTACACCATATCTTTTTTTCTTAAATCCCTTAATGTTCATTCTTATATTATGTGCTGTATGTTGGAAAGCAATTGTTCACCTTTTTAGGGGCCAAAGAGTGATACCAAGCTCAAAAAGTAGCTGAAAATGTTCTTTTCATAGTTGCTGACTGTGTTCTTTTTTTTTTTTCTTTGTCTTCTGCTTGCTGACATATTGAATGCTCTTCTATTCTCTTGTATGTGCGTTGGATCGGTCTCTCCCGGGTCTCGTGCCAGATTGCTGCGATGCTTCGGATGAATACAACAGCCACGCTCACTGCCAGAACACTTGCTGGTCAGTTGAATCAAAACTGAGATTCAATATTTATATAACAACACATGCAAAGTTTGACTCAAAATATGGAGGCCCACGCATTGCTAAAGAACAAAAAAAAAAAATCCAATCAGCCCAGTCTATTTGGGCAAATGTATCAAACAATGCAGATGATGTTGAATCCTATCTGTCTTTAAGATAAAGGTGTTTATCGTAGTATTGGTGTGATAGACAGTGATGCACTGTGCCACCAGGGGGCATGGTGTCACTATGGTTTAAAGTCTTGATGCAGTTCAGCCCTGCCCTCATAACGTATATGCATCACAATATTGATTTGATCTTTGATAGAGACGGATCTGACTCCCTGCCTCTTTTCACACTGTAAATTGTCCTCTCAACAACGCCGTCCTGAGGTGTTTTTCATGCAGATAATTCAGCTTCTATAACACATAAATTGCACACTGCACAGATGGTCGGGCTGCGAAAGAATAAACCTATAAGAATGCAGGCCCCTGCCGGCTCGCATTCATCATCTTCTCTGAGAAGATGACTGTACTGTGATGCTGAAATCTTGCCCGCTGTGTAAATGTAACTTCTGATACGGCAACCCACTTCTTTTGTTGACGGCCCTCTGTTATTTCATTCAAAACCACATACGAGCAGAGTATACCTCATTATGTTTTCACAAGGTCCACACTCGTATCGTGTTTGTTCTTCAAAAACAATTTGGTTCAGCCACAGAGCTTCAGCCCCCCCCCCCCTCCCATCTTATTTACTTTTCTATTTTCCCATTTGGATTCCTGTTGCATCTTGGGCCCTTTTTGCAAAAAATTGGATTGCACCATCTCAATGACCATAGCAGGGGTGGCTGATGTTTCCTCCGTAATGATGACACCGTGCATCCTCTCTCTCTCTCTCTCTCTCTCTCTCTCTCTCTCTCTCTCTCTCTCTTCCTCCTCCAGGAATCTGGGACAGAGAGAGAGAGCGTACGTGGAGGGCCAGATGAGGACCTTGGACGAGGGTTTGCAACTCAAGCAGCAACTGATTGAGGAGGGAGTGCTGCTCTGGAGAGAGAAACAGGTACACAACGAAACCTGCAGAAGTAACTGCTACGGCTTCTAGTAGTAAGAGAGGATGGTCACCAGGGGGGTTTTTCCTAAAAAGCTTTATCCTGTTCCTGTTCGTGAGAAAACAAGTGGCTTTCACTTGTGCCTTTCTCACTGCTGTTCACTTGACCTGCACAGATTATACCCACGGTTCATCTAGTGGTCTATATATAGTCTATGGCGGCCTATATATTTTAACTTAATCCCTAGATCAGTTGCAAACAAAGTTTTAATACACAAAATACCAGAAATACTGTAGCCTATTTCCCTACACACTAGGATGCAAAGTGTGTCGTCTGCAGCCTTTATATTTAGGTTGAGGTCGTCCATACATGTTCATGACATCTGCTGCTAAAGGCGTCTGCTGTGCACTTTGCAACACCATTATATTCAAAATGTATCGCGTCTCCTTTCCAAACAATTCATTCAACAGTCATTTATAACTCATAAAAATCATATTCTCCACCTGCCAAAAACTTTTACCTGCTGTAACTATGCTCCATTTGCCTCCCTCTGAAACGGTAAGGAGTGAATAGTTTGGGGTTAAATCAGCACAAGTAAACAAGTATCTGAGTGATCAAGCCGCTTTTTGAATCGACACGCTGCTTTTTTTTTTTTTTTAATATAGCTTCAAGAAACTACTTCACAGTTTCCGCTGCTCTCCATTTGCTCGTTGAACAAGCACTAGGCCAAATTAGAAACCGGAGTTCAGTGCAAATGAAATGGGTAACTCTGGCAGCTGAGGATCCCTTTGTCAGTCTAGCTCACCTCCTGTATGTTGCGCGTACAAAACTCTTTCCTTTTTTTTTTTTTTAAGTGCTCAAGTAATGGAAAACCAGAGTACCAACATGTAGTTATTATCATTTAGAAAAAGAGTCTGAAGGAACTAATTCAGTTCTTTCACTCTCTCATGGCTGTCCTCATTCCTGCTATATTGTCTATTGATTATGTGAGAACTTACTTCATCTCAAGGTATTCCGAAGCACTTCACAGCACCTTTTGTGTGGGGGAAAAAAAACATTTCAAGAATGTCACTCTTGTTTAAACATATATTGCTTGTGATGTAAGATACAGTTAAAAAGATAGCACTTGTTCGACTCAAAAGATTTTGAATGAAGGACACTTGTCATCTCACACACGCACACACACACACACGCGCGCGCTCACACGCATGTCTGATTTGCCAGCTGAAGGTCTCTTGAGTGTGTATCCTGCGCTCAGCCTCTTTTTGTCCCATGTTCTGTTCTGTGGCAGCTGATTGGCAGATCGAGGCTGCAGTGTCGCCCAGCCCTCCTGGCCCAGCAGCACAAATGTGACCCTCTTCTCTCGGTGCGTCTTTGTTGATATGGCAGGGTCACCCCCGGGGGGTCCTCGTCTCGGGAAGCCTTACACAACGACTCAAAAGTGAACTCCTCCTGCGGTTCAAGGGTTAAATACGAAACGGGACACTAGAAGCCTTTTTTAACAACGAGGGCTGAATGTAGCGCGTCAGCACCGCAGGCCCTGGAACCAACTACTGCTGTTAATTGAATACTAATAGGTATTCAATAACATCTCCCTCTTTAGGAGGTTCGGCATTATCTTTCTGCCCACTCGTTAATTGTACATTGCACAATTTAGCTTTGTCTGACTTTTGTTGGGATTTTAGAGGAACGTGGTGCTTTTTTCTGTCCGAACTGTAACGCAGCTAGCAGCAGAAAAACCTGACTTGGTGTTTCTGTAAAGTATTTTAACACTGTGGAGGAACAATTTACATGTGATGGGTTTTTATTCCCATGTATGTTTTCATTAGCTCAAAATGGAGCCCATGAATCACTGCAGCACACTGAAGGTGGCAAAGCGAGCAGCGTGGCCTAGAAAGGTAGTCAACCCTGTCCGAACCAAGCAGAGTCCATCACTGCATTACGAGAGTCTCTGAGGAGGGATCGGCAGGCTGTATTCACACACACACACACACACACACACACACACACACACACACACACACACACACACACACACACACACACACACACACACACACACACACACAAACAAGAGAGCTGCTGCTCTTTCATATTAATTGGTCCATTACAGAGAGTAATGATAGGTTATGCCTGGTTGTCAAAAGCTGTCATATTTGGTACGACGGCAACGCCCCCTGACGCAAGTGATTTAAATAGTCCATTGTCAGGCCTGACCGCTGTCGTACACGTTTTAGTAAACACGCGGGCTGGTTGTGGTCTGGAGGTAGACCTACTGATACCTAAAGAAAGGAGGTAAGAACAGAGACGGATCTTAATAACCTGTTGGTGTCAACTATAAAAACGTTTGGGACTATAAGTCAACTATCCTGTTGTCAACACTTGAATTATCAACTTGTGTTGTTTGTCTGTTGATTGTTAATCTTATATTTCCCCTCAGTGAGTATATAGTCACGACTGTGTAGAAAATCAAACTGGTTAGATTAACGAGGTTGTTAAAGGTTTTAATTTATGCCGAGAGCTAAAAAAGCACCAAAATGATCTCCGTTACACCGAACTGAGAAACAGTAGCTCCACAATATACTAAACTACAACGCAGGCCTTAATGCTCAAGACTCTCCTGAAGTGATTCATATCCAATGATAAGACACCTAGCATGCAAATAGATATCATTTTACAGTGTTTATACGTCCTGTGATTGGTTTCATTTGTATGGTTACATGTAGTGGATGACTCAGATTACTGAGAAAGGCACATGGGTGGTTTGATTGAAACAGAACGACCAGAATTTTAAGATGATAATGGCTTTTTCGGGGCACCATTTATCTTAAATGGTGCCGAATCAGAATGTCAATTTCTTTTTGCGTAGTTATTTATCAGGACAAATTTGTGCCACTTACTTGCAACAGTGACTTGACTGTAAAACCAGAAAACCTGACCTGCCTGTGTGCGAGAACTGTAAGTGAATATCGTGATGTTGATGCTGTTTGTCTCTCTGTTGTCTCTCTTCAGGCCCAGCTCAGGGAGCTTCAGCAGGTGGCCGAGGACCTACAGATCAAATTAGAGGAACACAGGAGGAAGAAGCACGAGGCCGACCGACTCAAAGAGCAAACATTAAAGGCGCTGGAAGCAGGGGACGGCGGTAAGTGTCTCGCCACCTTTAACCTGCCATGATTTGGTTTGAGTCCATTCAAAGCAATTTGCTCAATCCACAGAATTGCCTCAGTTTGTAGATCACAGGTCATTGTTGCGGCTACCACAGGGCAGCTTCCGTTTTATTTCAGCGCAGCGTTGAACAAAAGTAAATGGCCCTCAGCTCCTTCCGGCCAGATAGTCAGGATGACAAATGGTCGAACATCAGAAACAGCTGGAAGGGTTAAATACAGATGCCTGTGCCATTGAAATAAATGGACTCGGAAAGGAGTGCTGAGCAACAGCATATTGCAGTCCCACAAGCGCTCCTTTTACATTCCTCAAACCGTCAGAGAGTAGTTGCTTATGACTCACAGGAAAATTCCCTCATCGCTCCAAGCACTAGCTGGCTCGGCATTTTAGTGACGCTCAGACCTGCGTATGTGAATGCATACAAAGTTGGATAGGAAATAGGCTCAATCATTTTTTTTTTTAAAGTCCTTAAGGATTTAGAGTCATCACCTATATGTGTGTGTGTGTTGGAAAGCATAAAATCTCTTTATGAGGGTCATTTCTTTTCCCTTTAACACACATTCTGCTGCTTGAATGTTAATGTTCCATTCTCATGTTCTTCTCCGATGCCATGAAATGCTGGCAATCGATTGCCTGTCTAGTGTCAAACTGGCCCTCAAGTTAAACTTTTGATTGCAATAAAGGTCATTTGCCTTTGCCGGTACCTCTGAGCATACATCCATCAGCTTCCCGCTGTGCCAGCTGACCTTTTGCTGGACGTCACGGCACCCCCCCCCCCATGTTCCTGAGCCTGTCATTCCTTGCTTCCATTAATGCTCATCTTCAGGGCGTAACAGCCATCAATCAGTTTTCTTGTCCGTGGTCGCGAGTCTCGTCCATGTTGGCTGTCTATCGAGGCTTTTATTATGCAGTTCTAGTGTGTGTATGTGGTGGCTTTTCGGGTGCTGAAGTTGAAGGAAAGTTTCAGTGACTTAAAGGCTACTTATTTAGCATCTTTTTCCTGCCTGCAACCTATGAAGTTTCATGTTGATTAATACTTGAATTCTAGTGAATAAGCACCATTAATCTGCCAACAGGAAAACTCAGCAAAAGCTTTATGGCTCCCCGACTCACCTTACTGCTTTTAACGCACATTTTGAGCCTATTTGTGGACTTAAGAAAAGTGACGCATTAAAGCAGAGATTATGCAAGGGAAGAAATTGTCCAGGAAGTATCTGTTGTCTCCCGTGAAAGTGTTGCCCAAACTCTTTGTCGATGTGGTTTTGTTGTTAAATACCACTGGGAACTCTCTAACAGCATTTTTTTTTTTAGATGGTACAGAACGGGGTTGAAGCAAAAACACACGATTGGTTGACGCTTCGCCGCGTCATTGGAGGCGCTGAAGAAAGTTGACACCAGCTCGTCACACAATGAGAGGTGTCTGGAGGTTGTAGCTCCATCTGTCGCGATCACGGCATTAGGGATCACTTGCGTTACAGTTTGAAATGTCGTAGTTTCGTTTTTTGGATAACAAAGGTCTTGTAAACATCTTGTAATTTTGCCATCATGACCAGTCAAATGAATATCAGGCTAGAGGACCAACGATTAAGAACGTCCTTTAGACTTATTTTCACCACTATACACCTTTGTATAAACATGTCATGCACATGTTTATACAAATCAATTTAATTGAACTTTTTTTTAAAAAACAAAAAAGATCCTTAAATGACAGAAGACCCACGAGGACAAATATTGAGTTATTAAACATCACATGTAAGAATAAGTACATTTTTTTTCGTCTTCTCCTTCATGACCTGTCTTATAGCCTGAGTCACAATGGGGAATGAAAAGCCAGAAGAACAAGCAGCTGAGCCTGCAAAGTAGAACCTAACAGTCTTTCCCTTTTACTGCTGCTGTCGCTCAAACGTGTCTCCGGGGCTTCGTGCGCGGTTATTGAGAAGTTTTAAAGGGCCGGGTTATTTGTACCCTCAAAGGAAATTGCACTTTCTCAAGGTGCAGTGCTTTTTGGTACAATGAAACAATACTTTAACGGCTCCGAGATATTGGATGTTATTACAGTACGAGCTGCCCTATTTTGTGTGAAAAATGATATTCCATGAGTTTAATTTTGTGTACACGCTTTTACAGGACTACGAGCAGGTGCTATGTTAAGGAAGAAGTGTTTGGGGAACCGCAGTGCAAATGTGCTACTGTTGCGCGCTCCAGCTAATAATGCACATACTGTGTTATTACGTTGTCAGAAATGTGTGCTCACAAATAGGACCACATTATTGAGCTGTGTCCTGTGATTACATTAGCTCAATGAGTATTCAAGCAGATTTCCCAGCATGCTTTGCAAAGACTTTGATGTACCGGATTTTCAGAAAGGACAGTGCTGCGTGTTTGTTTCTTTTAATGGCCGTCCTCAATGCGCTTTGGGTTCACATGGAGGTCTCGTCCGTCTCTGATGTTTATTTGATACGATCCCCTCGTAAAGAGACGTGTTGGATTTATGTCCGTCACTCTCTTTAATGGTACGTCCCAGTATGCAAAGCTACACCGTCTCAGAGTTCACCCACAGTTTGAGGAGATTTCCACAAATTCACCGGTAATCCAGCGGCTGACCTGATTTCTCTGGCCTCCCCGTGACTCATGTTTCTGAAGCTACATGAGTGCAGTTAGAGTGTGCTCATGTACCTCATCCTATAGCGTACATCAGGTGTACCGAGATGGCAGGATGCCTCAGCGGAGTCCCAAAACTGTATCAGTGAAATTTTTTTTTTTTTATTTGAAGTAGTTTCTTAGATAAACTGTACATTATGTATGAACAAAATGGAAGAGAATATGGGCATAAGTCATAGTCCGTCCTTTTGAATTTGAGAATCATACCATTTACAATTACATCAATATTTGTTTTTTTTTTCCCACCATACAGTCAAGCATTGATGTCATATTCAGCCATATTTATTCATACATTTCCCCAGCAGAGGTAGAGCCAAAGCAGAGTGTAAATGTTATTACAAATCATAAAACCAGACTCCAGCGCGACAAATAGCAACTTGTTGTTGTTGTTGGACTGACCATAACATTTTGAAACCACACGGGCATTCATTTTGTATAAGGAGGTTTGGGACGGGTACATTCTCACAGAATAACAAAAGCGTATCTATTCCCCTACCGTACCTGAGCCTGAGGGAGATCATTAGTGTTGACTAATTATTAGCAGAGGTATAGAACGGGCCAATATCAGACAAATAAGACGCATGCACTCTCTAGCTGGATAAGTTGTCTTGATTGTTTGTTTTTTATTTAGTTTCGTCACTGCTATTAAGCGTGGATTGTTCTGCTGCTGAACATAATTTGGTTGATCATCTATGATCTATATCCACAAAACCAGCTCAGTGGCCAGAGTAAATAATTAAAGGCTAATAACATCGTGTTAATGTGGCACATTGATTTGTCTCATTTGTGATTTCTGTCTGTGATATTCGCTGTAGGCTTAAAAAGAAGTACCGTTAACGTGCGGGAACCTAAAGACTAAGAATAAGGCAACATGCTCAACAACTTTCATCACAGCCCTATACGTTTATGATCAAATTTAAACGAGTGAGCAATTTATTTTGCACACTGCAATGTTCTTTATGGCGCTGCAGTGTTTCCTGGATGCGACGCAGCATGAGTCATTCTGTAAACCGGCACCATCTGACGCACCGTTTAGCTTAAAACACGTATTTGCACATTCTATCTTTATATTTACAGTATCTGCTGTTCTTTGTAAAAAAAAAAAAAAAATAAAGGTTCAGTGCAGCACCTGCAGCCTTTTGGTACATTTCCATCTCAAAGCAATCCCCCCCCCTCCCCCCCCTCAGAAAGAGGTAATTTTCCTGCCTCAAAATATTGCTTATACTGTATAAAAACAAGCAAACGCGTCTGATGTTAGCCTTGGAGTGCACGGCTCACAATAACAAAGAAAGCTCTGTGTGGATAACACAGTCTGTAGCCGAGGAGGCATAGATCTGCCGCCTCCTGCTGATGTCTTCCGTTCTCTCTGTTCTCTTTGTTCCTCCTTATTTTTACGAGTATGCTGCGCTATCGCCAGGGCAACATGGGTGGATGAGTGATGGTGTCCATTAGTAAACATAGCCCCCCCCCTATATGTGCCATCGGCCTAAAGAGCCAATGTCTTGAACCTCCTTCCTCTCTATTTTTCTTTCCCTCCGCCCCCCCCTCCTCTCTCACTTATTTTCCACATTCTACCCCACTCTTCCTCTTACCTTTTTACCCCCCCCCCCCGGCCCCACTCCATCTTTTTCTTCCTCTCCTCCCTTCTCCGTCTCTCCTCCTTATGGTTGTTTTTCATAGCTGCAGCTCTGCAGTAGAGGGAGGGATGAGACCATTTCTCTTCCTCCGTTTTTATTTTGCAAGACGGGAGACGAGAAGAACGGGCTCCGAATGTCAAGCATTAGTTTGGGAATAGAGCGCTGCTCAAACAAAGGACGAGGCCACTAATATGACAGATGCTGTGTGAATATTATCAAATCTTGTTTTTTCCTTTTGGCTGAGTAGAGTCAACAACACAAGGAAGATGTTTGCTGCCTCCATTCATGTTGTTGACGAGAAGTGGTGTACAATCTTGCGTGTTTTTAAACTTTAAAACCCCCCAAAAAAACAACATGGCTTTATGAATATATGAATTCATGGTTCACTTTTGGTAAGGCTGCATTTATGAACTGGGGTTTAGTTTTTTTTTCTGTACACCCCTACAGCACACGCTCAACCCAGGCGCTCTACTGTACACTGGGAGAAAAAAACAAAAAATGCTAATTTCACAATTAGCTTTTCTGTAATTAGTACGGGAAGGTAATTGCGGCGGATGTGCAATTAGTATTATGTAAAGTGCTTTTCCCCAGACTTAGGGGCCAATCAGTTTGCCCCTTTACGTTCTGCTGATGATGTGGGAGATGCTTAGTGCCCGACATAAGAGAACTTCCTCTCCCTCCCACTCCGATGAATGCGATTCACAAAATGAATCGGGTTGGGGTTACATGCTCGCTGGGAAGGGGGGAGGATTTTTTTTTTTCTTTGCGTCTCCTTTTCATCTCCCTGTGAATATGAAATGGAGAAGAGGGAAATCACTGTCATAGCAGCCGTTACAGCACAAAGCCTCCTGATTGCATTCTGGACTCTGACATCCTTTTTTTTATTTTTTTTCCTACAAGGAAACCAAACGGTCTTGCACAGCATGACTGACTCCTTGCCTGATTGCCCAACAAGCCCCCCCCCCACACACACACACCCCATATTTTTTAAAACCAACTCCAACTCGGTCCTTTCCTCTATCCCCGCCTCTCAGTTTGCGTTCAGATGGGTCATATTTATTGCAGTGATTGTTGATTTTAAGAAAGCCAATAATGGAGAATAATACTTCTGTGTCATCGTGACTCATTGTGCTTCTAAGATGATCAGCTAGAATGTTGTGTCAGGTCACTTTGCATTAACCCAGATATCATTTTTCTTTTTTTTAGGTCTTTTTAGACGTCAGAACAGCACAGTAAGCGGCACTTTCAAGTTACTGGACAGCAATAAAGATGGCAGGTAACTAACATGCTTCGTTAAAAAATTAAAACCTCGGTGGCTCCAGTTTTCATGCTCCATGTTTGGCCCTTTGCTGACCCTTTTTTAAATGACTCATGACACGACGACAACCCTCCAAAGTCTATTCATGTGTCATGTGTCAGCCTTCAAATCTTAATAAGAACGGAAACATTTTGTAGGAGCCACTGATTTTTTTATTTTTTTTTTAAACCAACCACTGATATTTTTCTACTGAAGCGTTTCCTCCTGGGACTCTACTCTTGCCAGGGTGAAAAGGTTTCTGTCACAGTATTGAGATTGCTATGAAATCCAATACTAAAGAAATTCCTAAAGCATATTTGCTCTCAGTTTAGGCTTTTCTCCTCCTACTGTGCAGTTTAAAATATGTACCAGAGTGCTTGAAGGCTGGGGAGTGTGGAAAAAAAGGAAAAGAAGAGAGAACAAGCTTGAAGGCTTCCAGTTTTTGCTTTATATTTCAGTGGTACCGTTTTTCTATCAAATGTGATCTACTGTCCTTGAACAGTGTGCTTCTCCCACAAACGGTGTAGTTTAACCATTGGATACTAAAATGAGCAAGGTTTATTGATGACTATATCTGACTTGAATCATATTGTAAGAGCGAACCTACTTTTGAGGTGTAATGTTTTTGTCAGTGGCAAACTGTGCTGATTAGTTTATTAGCTAACAGCTAATTCCATAAATCTCCTTTTAGAGGTAGCTTAATGGAAAGAATAAAACCTGTGGTTTCTGTCAATGTGGATAAGGGGGGGAAGTATTTCCATGTCACAACAGAACTCGTGTTCAAGAGAAATCCTGCTGATGCAGCAAAGTGAAACAACATAAAAAACACGAGTGCGATAAAGAACCATAACTCCACTGGATTAAAAATACTGACAGATAAATGGGTGTTTCTTGAGTTTCACACCAATGTGTATACGCACAACACTCATTCGTTCCACCTTAACTTGTGACGCAGTCTGAGCCGAGTGCACGCATCGCATCCCTTGAAACTTCTACACCCGTTTGTTCTCCAGCAAACCTCAAAAAGCATTGCATTGTTTAATCTTTAAGTCCCAACAGACCCACTTGTTGTCGCCGCCCCCTAACCCAATCTCCCAGCTGACTCACTCGCTGTCGTGAGCAGTGTTTAACCTCTGTCGGCATTAAAGACAATGGGCGTCCATTTTGCCTCCAAGCTGAGATACTTCTATTCGCTGGTGGCTTGCAGAAAAGCAGAGCGCGTCACATCCCATGAGCCCGTCTCCTCACTGCTATCCCCACCCCGACGATTCTCACCTTCCAGCACCACGCCTGGAAAAAAAACTAAAATCAATACTGCTTAAGCTAACCAGGCATATTCTCCTAGAAAGGAGGCAGGGCTGGGCATAGTAAACTGAAAGCGCTATAAAACATGTGGCTGCATTGAGGTCCAAGTGCTTGTGCAGCGATTTTTTTTCCAGGGAGCGCCTTGTGTCTACTTATGCATTCCCGCGCCTGGATGTGTACCATCATTCAGCCCGTTTCCCTCCATCCATCCATCCATCCACTCCATCGGCTCCATCCCAAGCTGCGTCTCTCCACGGGGGGGGGGATGCGCTTTAAACAAACACATTACTAGTGTGGAAATATCTGCAAGTGTCGCTTATTTCCACAAGGCCATTATTTCAGTCCGTCAGTCGATGGGATTTCGTGAGCTGTGCCATCTCGAGGCCCGACGTGTATTGATGCCCATTTTGAATAACGCCTTGTATATGTATGCTACATCGCCATCTTTTTTTTTTTTGTAAGGCTCCGCAGCTCACACGCCCCAAGTGTCGAGCTTGATTTCAGTTGCCGTTATGATAAATGCCAAGTCCAAAGTCACCGGTATACCTGATGCGTGCACATTTCCAGGCAATTTGCTGACATTGAACCGGATTAGCATGCACATTGCAGACTCTTTATCTTGTACTCTTGGCTTTGTCCCTAATGACACTTAGCAAAACACTACCCCGTTCTTAATCCACTCGATTGGAATTGCTAATTATCTTTAATGCAGATTCACAGATAATGGTTCTCCCAGTCATACTGTGAGCTAATCTCATTTTTGTGTCTATTTAGCTTCACGGCAGAAACGCAACCCAATTTTTTTTTTTTTTTTTTTTTTTTCCATGAAGTTGTGAATCCACTCTGAAATACATGAAGGAATATGTCAGAATATGTCGCATTTGTTTTCTTAATCTAGAACATCTAGTTCGCAAAGGTTCGTCTGAAACTTTCTATCAGTTTGTACCATGGGGGGAAAAAAAACCAAACCTCCCTCACACATTGGTCATTAAGGCAGCTTGTGGACTTCCTCGCCATTATTTCATCCCGAACCTTCCCAAGCGCCACACACACACACACGCACGCACACACACACAAAAGTGCAAGCCACTGTGCCAGCTGGCAGGCAGTTGGCAGCCCAGTGCAGGATTAACTGGTACCAGTATGCCGGCCTATAAATAGAGTCTACCAACTGCTTCAGGAAATGAACCGTGATGGAGCCTCCCAAAGGCCCCGCAAACAGGTTGTGCTTTTTATCCCCTCGTCCCCGTCAGGATTATAAGTGTATACGTGTGGAAGAGTGACTTCCCCTCCTGTTTATTACTGTCTCTCTCCAGTCGAACCCACTATAGGTGTGTAATGCCAAGCACCTCCTTTTTTTTTTTTTTTTTAAGACGCCATGATCTATATGTGTATAAATGCCCCGTGTGATTGGAGCCGGAGCCAGTTTCCTTTTTAGAGGCCTCTGCGGCGCCTCACAATAGAGAGAGCCATTGTTTTTCTCCAGCACTTACCCACGAGTATTGATCCTCTGTAGTGGAACAAGCTATTCGCTTTGTATGTTACCCCGCACTTCCGCTTTTTGATGGACTCCCGGGATTGATCCTGCCCATGCAGTCGTTATCTCGGCTCAATAATGTTGGTTTAGGTGGAACCTCGGGAAGAACGACCCCAGCAGGAAAGTGTGGCTTTAGAAAAGATCTAAAGTGTTCCCCGGATAAAAGGTGGCGGGTGTGATTTTTGATTGTGCTTTGTGTTGCGTTGAGTTGTCCGCCATGTGGAGGGAAATAGGCTGAACGGACGGGGGAAACTGAGTGAATGCAATGTTGACAAAGCCCAAAACTTCCCTAAAGAACGAGCTCATCCAAAAAAGTACAATGTTCAACTCAAGTCCACCTACGACACGTGTAGTTGACATGTTTTGCTGGTCCTCAGTTGGTCTGGAATAGATGCATTTGTTAACAAGTTGTTTGTGTTCGCTGCAGCGGTGAAGGCATTGACATGTTCATAGCAACCAATCATGTTTAAAGAACCTGTTAAAACTGAGGAATGCGGATATACTAACTGCATTTTTAGTTCATTCATTCATCCCAAGCCTGAAACTCAAATGTTACGAGATGGATTTTATTCATTTTTTGTAAGTTGACTTGAACTGACGAATGTATTTATTCATTTTTGAGTGCAGGAGGACATTACTAGTCAATGTACCAAGATACTAAGCCGCTGCTGTTATCTGTCATTTTTGTACACAACAGTATAACGGTGGATGAAGTCCAGGCTAAAGTGGCACTTGTCCACGATGAAGAGCGGGTTCTCTCTGAGGATGAAGCAGTGGTAAGTTGTCTTTTGTTCATACGGTTTATACTACAATGCTGGTGAGGGGGTGCAAGGGGCTATGGCCTTCACTGAGGTTGTGTAATCAGGCCTGACATTGAAGTACTTTGTTTCCCTGACAAAAACAAGTGTTGCAAGGTTTTTTGTGGTATACAGTATATCATCTAAGTACATTGGTATACAGCACTTCTATTGGAGTAGATATCCTTTAAAGGATAAGGAAGGCTCCTTATTGTCCATACGTCCCAATGGGACGGGACAATGTAGCTTTTAGCGAACATTACTCTAACAGGATAGAATAGTGCACTTTTAAGTCAGTGTACAAATGAGTATGTACCATCAATACATACCAGACGTATATGAACTGAATCTAATGTAAATACTTTAAGATATCCAATATTTACCATATCCTCAAGTCGCTTAATTCAGCGTCTTTCAGATTTGCCCCAAAACAAGCTGATACACATTTTCATCTGCCTCGCCTTCTCTGTGTTTTTTGTTGTCTTGCTGGCGTTGGCTGTCTGTCTGCCGGGTTGACTGTTTCCTCCACTCGTACAACAGGGTCCCTTCCAAATTCATTTGAATTCTGAACAAGACGAGCACAGTTTCCCCAACAGTGGTTTCCCCTCAAGCTGCAGCGTGTGCGAATGCGGCTGTCGGTTTCACTTTAAACTTGTCGAGCGTCCCTCTTACCAGGCAGCACATAAACAAAATGGCTAGAGCTCAATTTTTCCGCTTCTTCTCGCTGTTCCTATTTCTAATATAAATGGCAATTGATATGCGCACAAAAAAAAAATAAGGCAGCTGGGTTCTCCTACTGCAGGGCAGGAAAAGTTCAGCTTGTGACAATGTGTTGTCACATTGCTGAAAATGTGTTTACAGAGATGTTCAAATGTTTTTGAAAATTAAGTTTACTGTCAGGGGGGGTGACGAAGTGAGTCTTGCATTGGCTTGCTAATTTTAACGACTGCAAAATGTCTAAACGAGACAAATGTTTGAATGTTGGTGTTTTCACCAAAGCTGTAAGCAACACGTCAGACTGCCGGATGATTAAAAAAAACAAAATCTGTGTTCATTTGTTATTTCTGCTGGCTAACGCGAAGACACGCCTAATGAATTCAACTGCATCCGAAGCAGATGAATCGGTATGAATATGCATGATTGTGACAACGTGTACTTAACTGCAACCACAACAAACGGCGATCAAGCCGGGCAAATGAAACGGGGGCGCCATTGACGGGAGTTAACATGTAATTCGCATTAGAACTGACGAGCGGCCCCGTGTTAGCACCTTAATCAAGGTGCTAACAGCAGCAGCAGCAGTCGTACCACATGAGAAGTTAATTCTGTGCACTGGGAGGGATTTAGAGAAACACTTTTGCTCTATTACCGTCTATTAACCGTTTGCTATCACCTCCCGTGCCTTTCTATTTTAGAAGTACATCTTCTGACGACTTTAACGCAGGTGCGTACCATGTGTGAATCCTTTCAGGTTTGATCAAATAAAAGTTATTTCCTCATCAGCGCTCAGTTGTAATGTCTGAAGACCTTGATTACTCTTCTTCTGCCGCACTCGGGGATAAGGCCGCGTATTCAATTTGTGTCATTTTCACACCTTTTTATTACCCCCCCCCCCTGCTTTTTTCCTTTCTCTTAAGAAGCTTTTGGCCGCCACAGGAAGAATTTAGTTTCCACTTCAGCGGCCCAGATAATTCAAGAGCAGGGAGGGTTTTCAGGAGAACAATTTGATGATCAAAGGAGGCGCTCCGTTCGGGAGGGATATTCTGATGCGTCTCTCCCTCGGTGTTCCGTCATTATGTTATAGCGCCTCCATTCCTCTAGAAACCACCGTTAATGTAGATTCAAGTTTATTCACTTTCAGAAGGTAATCACGGCAGCAAATTGCACCATTCTTGTTGAGTTGTCTCCGTTTTTTAAACACGGCACAGAAGACCTGAACAGATATTATTTCAGTACTCAAACTGAAGCATTTGCACTAAATTAGCTCTCGCAAAAGGAGAGGACTGTCCTCTCCTTTTGTCAGTAACTACAGTACAATCCACTCTCAGGAGCGCTGATGGGTGACCGAGCTCGGACTATAACTATGTGCTGGTGAACAGAGCTCGAGGAAATTGCCTTCTTCTCAAGAAATGGGCATTTGTGCCGAGGTGAAATTCACTTATCCATCTACTACCCACTCGCCTCCCTTCAAAGCCCCTTAATCAGTGGACCAGAAACCCAGAGTACACTGAATATGGTTTTTCCTTTTTGAACAGGAGAATAAAATACAAAAGTCCAGCTTTCTGGTGTTCAAGCATCTTTTGGTGGTAGAGGGGCAAAGATGGATGAAAAAAACCCAACATTGCTGAAGGTGCATGGGACGTTGGGAACTCCCCTTAACAGCTTGCGTGTTGGTATGCAAATCTGGCTTTTTTTTCCCCACTGTTTGATAATAGTTGCTGCACCCCAGGGGTTCCAGAAGAAGAGCTGTCATTAGTTGGTAACGAGGCCGAGAGGAAGACGGCAGAGCTGGGGTGTAGCGGTGCGTGGACAAAGGGAATAACTAGCTTCAAGAAATCCTGTGTGGTAATAGCACTCGATATTCAAATTCACTGATTGATGGAAAAAGAAACGGCTTTGAAGTAGTATTTTATTCTCATTCAGGCCGGTTAGATGTCTACATACCGTAATCTGTGAACTAGTATGATGTAAAAGTGGTGTGTGTTTCAGAGTTTTGTATAGACTAGTAGATGAAACGGTTACTTTTAATATGGATTTTAGTCGCTGTTTGACCGTATCTCATGATCTTTATGGAGTTGTACATGTTCAAATTTCCACTTTAAGGAGATTGAATTTGAGAGTGAGCTTTGAAACTCAATGTTAAGTCTACTTTAAACAATTTTGACAATCGAGTAGGCAGTATTCCGATATCAAAGATCTCCGCTTTGTTCTCTTTGGTGGCACCTGTGGCTTCAAGCGGTAACTGCAGATATATTTTGGGCTTTCACTTCCCAGAGAATGTCGTAAAAAACAATATAATAATCTAGAAGGAAGTTGTCTAAATGATTACATAAACATGATTACAGTAAACAACAACCTTCCCTATACCATTCATCCATCTCTGACACGCGTCTGTCGTAGTGAGTGACGGACTGACGGCGTCACACGGAGCCACAAATCACCCGCAAAGCAAGCAGGCCAGACGTTCACCTTTCTGTCTTGGCAGCAACACTGAGCTCTCGTGATGTTCACAACATCCACCGATATGCAGAAATCAAACCCCCCCCCCCAGTAGCTCACTACCGACCAAGGTCAGCCGCTCGGCCCGGCTCCTCACACCATCTGTTTGGGCTGCTTGACATTTGGCCTGAAATCTCACTTCAGAGGGTCACCAGCATGTATATTGAATATATATATATGCATATTGAATCGGTGTGTAGGCTTTTAAAGTGTTGTGCTTTATCCAGTATAATGGGGTTTGACTTCTCGTACAATACTGCACGTTAACTGTCCATTTCATCCTGAGTCCAGATTGTAACCGTGACTGTAACTGTTGCACATTTCATCAAACCCCCAAAAAAACACTGCAAGGTTGTAATTGAATTCACAGCCACATGAACAAGGAAGGCCGGCGTTACAGCACATCTCCAGAAGGGGGCAGCAGGCATCTGAGCTGGGTGCGAGCTAATGGGGGGAAAAAAATGGAAAGTCACATTCACAGGTCATTTAATCTCTTTGTTTTGTCATGGGCTGGGCCTCTGGTGCTGTTTTTCTGCCTCGCTCTCTCGCAAGAAAGCCGAGAGAGATCCCCCCCCCCCCCCCCCCCCGTTCAGAAATGAACAATTCTCATCTGCCTCCAAGAATTTCGTTTCTCATGCATTTCGTTGGGTGGGTTTGTGACGCTTGCAGTGATTTGTAGGATTGAATGTGTGTTCTGTGGAGAGCTTTGGGTCTGGATGGGACTACAAAAGCGTGTTTAACTCTCTGAAAATGCCTTTTTTTATTTTACGCCAACGCGTAACCTTGAGGTTCGATATGCGCAGACCTAAGCTGCACACTCGGGGTCTCGGCCATGTCACTTCACAGTGTATGCGCAGGCTTTCCATACCTCGCTTACTTAATGATCTCAGTAATTTAGACGGTCGAATTAGGCATGTGCAGGCGAGCAGAATCGGAGTAGTAAACACTGGTTTTGCTATGTTTGTGTATTCCGACGAGATTATAGTCTTGTGTTAAAAGCCTGCTGGGTATATGAGGCCCCCCCCCCCCCCCCCCCCCCCCCAGTACCATTCATCACTTCCCATCACACGTGCCGTGTTTTTTGCTCCCCAGCTGGAGTGCTTTCAAGCTATATAATGCGAAATGACAGACTGAAACCAGAGGTGGAGTGATATGCGGTTTGTAGAACCGAGGTAGAGAAAGCTGACCTGCTAAAATTCCCTGTTTTGTGTCATGTTCTGTTGAGATGGGAGGACAGCGGGGGGGTTCAAAGAATGATTTGGGCGGTAACTGTGAAAGACTTTTCTTTTTTTTATTATTTGTTTCAGGCGGCACACCTGACACTCCTCAATCTCTTGCCTTGCCCTCTTCCTCTGCACTTCTAATCTCCTTCCGCACTCGTCTTTTCTTATGTAACCGCAGTGATTGGTTGCGCTCGAGGTTGCACGGGTGGCACCAGTAAATGGAACCAGTGGGGGGGGGGTCAAAGGCAAGAGAGGCTCGGAGCAAAGTGAAGAGGCATCGTTTAATGCTCCTCCTCCATGCCCCGAACAAGGTCCTATATCAAGAGGTGTTTTATGTGTCTGTCTGTTAACCTACTCTGTCTTTGTTCTTTGCTTTATTTCTATTTACAGTTTGTTTCTCAGCAAAACGTTCTCCTTTTTATGAGGAAAAACACGATCGTAAATAGTGACGTGTAAAAAAAAACTAAAAAAAAAAACTTGTCAGACTTAAGGAAGTTAAATCACCTCAGCTGTGTTTGTACCGCTTTGACTCCATCGCTGCAAATTCTGTCTTACAAGCTGCACTGACAAACCAGCCTTAAAGCAAGCTCAAGGCAATCGTTTGTATTCTTATCAGCTCGAAACCACTTGACAAATACTATTGATGTTGCTGCTGTGTAAACCGCACCTCCCAAGTACGGGCTGCACGCTCGACAATGAGCAACGTCCAGGACGAGTAGACATCGGTTTCCTCTGTGACGATCCCTGCCAGGTGAATGCATTGATCAGTGATGTTGTTCTGTGTCACAACAACGAAAAGGAAGTTTTAGCAGTCTTTAAATATGTACCCCGTACATTTCTGAAACATTTTAGAGGGATTATTCTTAAATTATGCTCATGACAGAAAGTGGATAATCGGCTTATTTTATGTACAAGCATTTCTTTTTACGGTATAATTGGGGTGGGTGATATAGTTAAAAGTGTTGCAGTGTTAAAGTCGTAACCCTGAAAATTTGGCGACACCTGTGGCTACTTGTGGCAACAACAAGTGCGGTTTAATACTGCAGCAAAATACTCGAGCAGCTACTTTGTCGAGAGTAGAACAGCGGAGCGACTGTGCAGGGCAACTTAACAAATTGCGTGAGCCACCAATGAAGTGCTGTTAATGCGACGCAGCAGCAGTACAAAGGTTTGGCCGTGCATTACCAGTAACTTCATACAGCTCCGATACGGCTGTTAGAGTAAGGCTGATGTAACATTTCCAAAAAGTGTATTTGCTGTATTTACATGCTGCATAGTTTCAATCCAGTGCAGGGAATGCCTGACTCCAAACAAAAATAAACACAGAAAGTAGTTCCCTGCATCTATGACACATAGTTAGAATGGCCATAATGAGGAGACAAAGACCCAGGTTGAAAAATTTCCCTTTTTAATATGAATAGTTTTCAGATGTTGACGATATTTCAAAAGCATGCACATAAAAAAATCAACCCGCAACACATCAGTGAGCAACTTGTTTTTTTGATTCATTTATTTCACCAACATAACTTTAAGCAACAGCCCTGAATGATCTATATTATCCTCTGACCACTGGTTCCTGGAAGAACATGTTGTTGAGGAACCTCACATCCTTTGTGTCCAAGCGGTTGACGTGTTTTGCGTTTCCATGGTGACCCCACCCTGCAGCTCATAAGACATTAATGAAAGCTCTCAAAAGGCCGCGGGGGCACCAGAATAGCGCTCGTCGTCAGCGCTTCGGCTATCGCGGGGCGCTCGGAGGAGTTACACAACCCGACGTTTTTTTTTCCGCCCTGAGAATGTTCCCCGCTCCCCATCAACTCGGAGGCTTTTCGAGACCGGCAAAGATTGGGCTTGCTAGCAAAGGGATGACACACGGAATGACAAAACTCCTGTGTCTGTCTGTTAGGCTCGGTCTTTATCCGACTGACATTCGCTGGCTCAGACTCATCCAGGCTCTGGAGAAGCCAGGGATAAGAGTCAGACACAGATGGCTTTTTTCCCTTGCAATTCTGTCTAGCACAAGATTCAGAGGAGGGGGGGGAGAAAAAAATACCTTCATCCTGTTTTTACAGACTCTCTGAAAATATAATTGCCTCTACAAACATATAAGAATCCAGCGAGTCTTCACATACTGCAACAATGTGTCTTTTTGTACCGTTTTTTTTTTTTTTGTCTTGCCGGGCTTTATTCTGTGCGTCTGTGCTGACCCAACCTATTGGTGATTAAGGCGTTACTTCAGCAGAGACATTTCTTGTCCTCCTGAGTAAGTCGAAAGAACAATGCAAGAAAAGCCTTTTGTGCCATTTTTAAAAGTGATGAGCCAAAGCCAGCGTGAAGGAGGAGAGAGGAGAGGAGAGGAGAGGAGAGGGGAGGTGTAGGTGTTAAATTGATTGGCGCGAGAAAAAAAGCATCTGCTTTGCAATAGCTTAACGGTTGCCTCAGAAGCACGCCTGCTATAGTTTCCAAATAAGGATACCCTCTTCTGTGTGCCGAGGAGTGTCGCCTTCAGAAGACATGTGTAAGAGGGATAGAAATTGTTACATAAGAAACATTTAAGAGACAATTTCTTTCTTTTTCTCCCTCCCTCCCCGCAGCTTTCCAGGAGCTTGATCCATTTTCTTTTTTGTGAGCCGCCTCAACTTTCTTTTCTGTCCTCCAGGTAGTTCAGAGCTACTTGCGTGGGCAGAGAACAAAAGACGGCAGATATACGGGGCCGGAGTCGGCAGCTGATCCAATGACAGAAATGGCGCCGATGCGAGAGGCTCCCAGGTGTAGTCGTGACTCAAGTAGCACTCCAAGATAGGAGGGGGGGGGGGGGGGGGGGGTTGTGTTTTGAGGGGGCAAGGAGCGAGAAAGTAGCAGGGTGCATCATGGGAACTTGCGTCCTGTGTGACAGGCTGCGTGTTGTGTGCATGCTCCTTGACAGCAGGAGACGCAAAGAGACAGCACACCTGACCCCCTTTTAGACCTTCGCCAAAGTAAGACGGGACTCAGATTTCTCTCACTGAACAGCAGTGGCATGGCTGTGCTCCTCTCCTGTCTCTGCATTTAGTTTGAGATGTCACTGGTGTTCAAATACCAGAAATGTTTGCTGACTGGAAAGGCCAAAATGCTACGAGTAGATCTTTTTTTTTGTAAGCCGACTTTTCAATATCTGTTGATCTGCATCGGCCTCTAAAAAGTGTTCTGTCAGCAGAATTCCTATTCAATAATGAGCCTCTTTGATTGTTGGGTACCTACTATGCATGCATGCAGAATCCAGCCAAATGACAAACTGCACGTGTAATAGTCAACGTACAGCCGACTGCTATTTTTTTTCCCTCCCTTCTTTCAAGTCTAACCAGCTAATTATTAAAGCTGTCACTCGCGCATCAAAGGGGACACCCAAGGAAGAGCGGAATTCCATAATTGGACATTTTTCTCCCAAGAATTATTCCTTAATGAAACCATTTAAACCCCGTCTCCACGAAATGATGTTGATTAAAATACAAAATGTGTTTCATTGTTTCTAATAGTTTTCAATGGGCGCAGCATTGACCATTAGTCCTTTTATTTGAATGTGCTGACGGCTGCTCATCACATTAAATGTAATTAGTAAATAATGCATTTAAAGATTTTGCCCTTTTTCGCTATATACGAATCACATCATTTCCTGAACTGAAATCATCAATTTTGCAACGTGCGTAAGTGACATGAATCCCACTTGGATACTGTATCTCTACAGTTGTTTTATATCTACGGTTAAACTAACAACCTGATTATATTCACGTTCTCCGTCTCCCGTGTTTGCTATAGAGTGCGTTTCTACGCGTTGTGGCTGTGCACTTAAAGTCAGGATCAGTATTGTTGTCACTCTGACTCCATCCCTTCCTGCTTTCTTCCCTTCTCTCTCACGCGCTGGCCTCACTCCCTCTACCGAGTGACATTTATTAATTAAATATGTGTACTGCCGCAGGATGTGCCTCCCTTTCCACTATCTCCAGACACTAATAATTACATTGGCATTTAGCTCGGCGATAAGCCGACCCTATGGCCTTTATGAAATGTTCCCTGGGCCCGGATACTGAGCAAAATATAGACTGATGTGATGCTACATATTGATCCAATTGCCTGTCTTGTCGCTTTCATCTTGAGAAAAGAGGCAGTGTTCATTAGCATGGTTAAATAATCGCAATAACACCTGATTTTCTTCCATCATTAGAGGCTGGAATTGAGCTTTGCTGGAGGGATGCAGTAGGTGTGCTGATACGTTATCACAGGGATCATTTTAATCTATGAAAGATATTTGTAGCCTTTTAAGTTTAAAGACTTTAGGACTCCATTTGAAGTTTTCATTGGAGTCTTAAAAACAAAGATATGTACAAGCGGCAGTTTGAATAAGCAAAGAAATGATGGATAAGCTGCTCAGTGTTTCTCTTTTAAGATTATGCCTCTGCAGATCTGAGTGAAGTTAGCCAAAAAGCGTTAGAGTATTAAGTTTGATTTTGCTTTTCCTAATTACGTTGCCTCACGTGGCGTAATCAGGCTGCTGCATTATAAGATTATTCTGTGGTTTATCAGCTTCAGGGATGTATCAATGGATGCCTAAGTCACAATTACTGTAATCATGCATTTAGTTTGTAAAAAGCTCACTTGTACCAGTTACATTTTGGTAATTTAGCCCATCTCTTCCTTCGGTTACCGTGGTATCATTTTGCTTTTGTTTCATTGACAACTTGTTAGAATTTGCTGCAAATGTGGGACTTTTTTTTTTTTCCCCGTCCTTTTTATCTTTCACAGGACTCATGTCGTACTTCTTAGTCTGAAATCTAGTTTTCCCACTGCTGGGGTTGAAGAATGCCTTCATCACAAACAGCAGCGTGGAGCAATCACTTCAGGTTTGCCTGAATAATCTCTAATCACCAAATTTAACTTTGAGATTTGAGCCTCACTTGTTCCAGAAAGGCCCAGGCTGAAATGACCAAGGCTTCAGTGAAAACCACTTGGGCATCAAATTGGGCCTTTGGGGTATTTATTGTATGTACCGTTCAGGTATCGGTTCGGATGACCAGTGTTCTTGCTGCCTTGGGAAATCTGCCACTGACCTGTATAGGTTTTGGTTGCTGTTCCTGACATGCTCTCGACTGAGGATGAAAGCCCAAAACAAGTGACTGAGATGCTTGAATGAGGCAAACTGACAGAAGTAGCTGGCAGCTTTATTACAGATGACTTTCAGCACATTCAGTATGCACACACTATGTATGTGCTTTAATACTGCTGTGTGTGGGCTCGTGGTAATAGATGTCTCATCTTTTTGTTTGTGCTGTTTCCACAGCAAGGTGCATTTCATAACTAGAAACCCAATAATCTCTTGCCAGGTAGCTATAAGTGGTATTTGTAAAAAGCGTGCTTCTGGGGGACTAGCTCCATCTCTCAAATAACATAACGCGGTATGTAGCAATGTTATTTGATCTTTCCTCCCTCTCGCTGAAAGGGCAATATCTCCGCAGCCTGTTATATCAGCCCTTGTGTTAGTTCCACTAAATCGACTGTAGAGCTTATTTGCCTGGAATTGTTGGTGAATTTTCTCATTACACGAGTCAAATCTCTCAGAAATTGCAGTTTAGATGTAGTTTGAAGACTAACGGGGCTGCCTGCTACGTAAAAGTGATAGATCCTTAATGTGCAATGTACCCACGAGGCAACATTTATATAACATCTCCTGAAGTTAAACTTCTGTTACAGGGTGAAGATCACTTTTGAAGGGTTTTTCACTTTATTTTCTTGTCTTCACCTGCAGTCGTAGCATTTTGGTTGGCAAACAACCCCTTGTCCCCTTGTGGTTAGCCCGAGTTTGTTTTGTTTTCATATTGAAGTTGTGCACCGTGGGAGTGGAAAAGGATCACATCAGTCCCCCAATCATCCTTTGGGAACTTTTGGCAGAGATTATTTATTTTGATTGATGTAAATCCAAAAGTCTAATTTACAAACTATAGTACGGGGCAGATATTATTATGATCAATTAATCCGTCTATTGTTTTTTTTAATTAATTGTCATCACAATTACTGAAACCCCGTGGAGACGTCTTCAAATTTCCAGTTTTAAGATTTTTCAATTTGAAACAAGAAAAACAGCAAATCCTTCCAAATATTTGACATTTCTGCTCGTTAAATTAAATACAAAGGTGGAGCTCAAGATAACGACAGAATACTGCATTCCAAACGGTGAACTTTGGCGATATTCAGTTCGTTTCCTCTCAGCGCACACGGCGTGTCTTGTGTGCGCTTCAAACAAAGACGTTTCAATTTGGCTTCGGAAAAAAAGCACAAAATAACTTTTTCTCACCGCACACGTCCAATGTGATTCACAGCACCTGCCATTCCGGTACAAATGTCCGCATCCACAGTCGTGTTTATTAGCTTAGCTTAATTGTGCATAGTATTTAAAGGTCACTGCCTGCTGTGATACATCGCTGCCAAAAAAAAACGGCTTCCCGGGGACACCGCTTCAGATGAATACACACTGAAAGCTGCACCAGCTTCCACCCCTCCGTCCCCGTCCTCTACCTCCCAACGTGCAGCACATTCCGCTGTTACAGGCCGCGCACAAGGTCCTGTGACTGATGGGCGTCCACTGGTACGCGTCGCCTCACCGACTTCCATTTCAGCTGGCAAAAGGGAGCAGATTAATTCGCTTGTCAAATTTCTCTTTCTTTTTTTTTTTCTTTTCTTTTTCTGCAGGAGTTTATTCAGATCGGAAAGAACGATGTGTTTGCCCTCCAGTGAATTAAAGCATGTAGTATAGCTGTAGAAGTACAACCTACCCGGTGATTAATGGCATTTGACTTCTATAAGCAGTAAACTTCCTCCGCTTGGCTGTAAAAACTGATTTAATGAGAGAGTGACTCGAATAGATAAGCAGATATGGCAGCGGGGATTATTGGGGAGGTGAGCTGAATGGGCGAGATGGATGATATGCAGTTTATCAGTTATACAATGCACTTTTTATAAGACCCGTACCTGTGGGGGCTAGCAGCCACTAAGCAATAGATGCGAGAATGCGAGAATGCGAGCTCGTGTGCATTTTAAGATGCGTGTCAGAAAGTATACATGCTTTTGAGGAGACGTGTACTCTTAAGGTGCAGGTTGCGTATTTGGGTTGTATAAAGAATTTACAAGAGAAGAGAGCCTGTCGTGTTGAGTGCCTGTAAAGCTACATACTGTGTGTGCACATTGGTTTTGTTTGTGTGCTATTTTAACATCTGCTCAGTTACAGTAATTTATTAAAAGAATATGAAAAAAAAAAAACGACTCTGTCCCTCTCACCCTCCAGGCTTTGTTGGGAGGAGGCTATCAGATGGATGTCACCAAGTTTCAGCACACCCTCTGGGACGTCCTGACAAAAGCAGACCGTGTCAAGGTGAGCGCCATCATTCCTCATTCTTCTTCTTCAGGCCGACTACATTCTTCATTCACTCCGTCATTTCGTTACTCCATATGTTGCACTCATCCTCGTAAAACAGGTGTTGGTGGAACCTCGGTGACATTCGGTGGTGGCTTCTTGTGTTGTCTCGTGAATGTGGGAACATAATTCTTCAACACTGTGCATAATTCCAAAATGGTTTCAAGACGGCTTGTAGTTGGTGTTCTAAAATACATTGCCTAGCTTAGCTTTAATTGACTGTGTAAGGGCTGATCATTGATCCCTTCCTCCATCCACCTTTTAGCAGATTCCAATCCTCTCAAACATTTCCCCCGTCTTGTCAGTTTGCTTTCATCCGTACCAAAGAAATCCCCCTCTCCTCTCCTCTGGCAGTTTGAAAACAACTTCCTGACAATGGAAGAAAAATAAAGCTCTGATATCTTCACTGACTGTGCAATGACCTCCAGGAACAATGTACAGAGACGAGAGAAAACCTAGACGATGAGCACAAAACGAGGACAAATTGTGTTCCTTTTAACCGAAATGTGCAAAAGCTTGATTACTCCAGAGTTGTAAAACTGTAGCCGCTGGTGACTTTGAAGCGGTGACGTTCTTCTAGTTACCTCGGTGTGATTAGATTTACGTCACGGTTCTATGGTTTGACAGCCTCAACACAAATAACCTCGTAACCACCGTGCTTTCTCCAGTCCGTGCTAATTTAGAGTCCCGAAGCTGCCGGCGTATTTCATTCTGAGCACAGGTTTTTTACAAACCACATGTTTTCATCTCGGGGCCGAAAAAAGAAAATGTCCGTGTCTCTCTCTCTCTCTCTCTCTCTCTCTCTCTCTCCATCTCCTGAACTGAGGACACGGAGAGTATGAGATACCATCCTTTTCATTTCCGCTCTCCCAGATAAAAAGATGAGACGGGGAGAGTACGAAAGTGAGGCCTATCGGCCGGGCAAGCAGTGATTGAGTCCCTTCGCTAAGCCACAGCGAGGATCTGCCCAAATAACCCACTCTGCCGATAAGAAGCCAGTCATTTCCATAGACAAAAAAACATCGGGGTTGTGATTAGATTGCACCCTCCGCCTGGCTTATCTTGGTGTTGCTCCATCATAGACTTTGAATTATAAGGCCAACTCCTGTCCCCCGTCTTTTTAACGAGAAACACCCCTGAAATATATCCGCTTGAAATGGAACGGTGTTGTTGTTGTTGTTGTTGTCGTTGTTGGCAGTAGCGGCGCAGGTTTCAATTTGATTCGATGCCCGCATTAACTGCCGCTTTTTAAGAAATGTGTTTAGACTGAATCCAGCTGCAATGCATTTTCTGTTCCAGGGAAGATGCTTTTATTGCTAGCAAGGTTCTGCATTGCTCTCTTTTCTGACCTCGAAGAAGAAGAGACATCTCTGTTAAGTAATAAGAAATGGGAAACAATTTAAAACCAATCAGAAAATAACCGTGAAATAGTTCTACATGAAAATGTTTCTTTTCTCCAGAGCACCTTGAGGTCACTCTTCATTCAAGCCGATCTTTAGCTTTCCCTCTTATCCAGTCCCATTTCAAGCAAACATGACCCCTTCAGGTAGATGTTCACTTCCTGTGAACCTTCAAGGTGTTGGACTTGTCTTTGTACCTTTACAGCCCTTTTTGTTCAGTCAGTATTTGTCCTGTACTGGTTATTATTTTATGTATTTGTGGCTACTGAACAGCTTTTATTTGTAAATGTGAACATTTGTGGCACATAGAAGCTCATTGTGTGTTTTAGGTGAGGACAGGCCGGTTGTTGATCAGTGTACTCTGTTCTTACAGATGCAGTATGAAGGTTAGATGCAGTACAGGCTATGATAACACATTTTACTGTAATGCTACTGTTATTACTTTAACTGTTTTGTTTTGTCCATCTTTCACTCTGCTGGTGATTTAAGCATCTCTGTTGCATCCGTTGCGTTTCGGCCATATGTTCGGTTCACGTGTAAGTGACACCACTCTTTGATTCGTCTTGAGATCCTTAAATCATAAAACGGATCACGAAAAGTGTGTATTATAGAATGTGCTGCATTAGTGTGGGTTTTTGATAATAATAATAATAGGTAGTGCTTGAGCCTCTGTTGTACTGGAGAGCATTTATGCTTTTGTTCCTTTACAGTTTCTTTGTGAACTTCACAATGGTTGTGCAGAACAAAATAAGCATTCATAAGAAAAGGAAGGTCCTCCGTTTTGTGTCCATCGGCCTCCTCAAAGCCGCAAACCGGGACTTCAGACGTCCGCTCTTCCGGACTCCGGTCTAGTGTGGCCGCTCGGTGTCAACGTAGCAACAGATACGTTATTAAAATGGAAACGGATGCAGCAAGACTGGTTTTGAACTTTTCACACAGATACAAGGGACCGGGTCTAATTACTGACACCTTTTGCACAGTAGCTGCGGCGGCTAATGGCGTTTTTCTTTTTTCTTTTCATTCCACACTTTCATAACACATTTCGTCGCAGCAACCGAGGCCGTCACGAATGCAACGGTCGTGACCGTGGTTTCTGTTTCAAAAGCAAACATTGTTAATGAGTCAGTTCCTCTCTCATGCAGCCGAATTAGGAGCTAATTGAGTCTTTTTAAAAAAAAAATGTATATGACATTCACTCGCCCTCCCTTGTCTCGCCAAAGGGTTGACAAATGACTGCTGGCCTTAGTTACAGTAAATACTGTGAGTGATTTGTTGCAGCCGTTGTACATCGAATTTCTTCTGCTTTGATGTGTTGTTCCCTTCTTTGCAGTTGTGGGTTTGAATTCAAGAGCATTTGGGGGGACTCTCCATCTATCCTCCCCCCACGCTCTCCGTGTCTCTTTTTTTTTTTAAGCAAAGACAACTGTGGTGAATATTTCATGGGGTACATTGCCTCAGTTTCACCGTGTCGAGCAGGGAGAGTGGCACGCGATGTGACGACCGACAGGCCCACATGCCGGCGTCCGCGAGGAGACGGCATTTCTTTCCGGCTTGTCTTCCTGACACGCCTACTCCTTTTTTTTTTTCTCTCTCTCCTGTTTTCCTTCTGTCGCAGACAACAGCTCTTTTGGGCAAGAGTCTGGCGGCTGACTATTTAGCTGTTACTTAAAATTTTGAGTATGACTACAGAACTTCTGCCGATCCATCTGATACCGTTGCAAAACGCCAACATATGGGCGCAAATCTGTTTCTGCACAGACTGCAACAATTATCGCACTTAATGATCTGATTACATGCTTTTAAGATCTTACAGGAACTTTTTTTGTGCTTCTCTTGCCAACTTCGATGTTTAAATCATCGAGTGAATTACTGACTTATGAGTTTTTTTTTTTTTCCTTATTCACCATAGAGAATGATTCTATCCACCTTGACCTTTTTAAAGCTGACCTAAGCCTTCCCCTTCACCCAGCTGCACATTCTAGAAATATGCTGCATCAACCGTAAAATAATCACGTTTTGCCGTTTGTTTCAGCGCCACACAAGCCCCAGCTTCTCGATATCGTATTTCTCAAGTGCGAGCTTCGACGATTGCCTTTACTGCTATTTGAACGCACACTTCATTTCCCTCACCAACATTCAATTTCATGGAGGGATGAGAAAACGCTGCCTTTTCCGTGCTACTTCCGAAAGGTTTGACAACACTACAGTACGCTCTACTTTGCCGCTCTCTCCTCCCCCCCCCCTGCACTCTCATTTAATAAACACCGTGCTTGCTTGACTTAGAAGTCGGTTCCCGCCTCGCCTCGCTCGGGTGTGACGAGCAGCCTGAACGGTGTCACCGTTAAGAGGGGGGCGGTTGCTCTGTTGTGACAATATCCGTTTGATGCGGGAGTGGTAGTCCTCGGCTGCCATGTTCTCCCCTTCTGCTCTTTTACTTTCTTGTTCCCGCTCTGTCTGGATCTCACCGCTGTCCCGCCGTCGGGAGAAGCCAACTGGCGTGACCTGAAAGTGTGACGGGCGACGCGCAAGCTGCCGTTTTTTTTCTCTCCGTTGATGGCCACCCAATTGCGCATACATAGATACAGAGAAATGCG
Source organism: Leptoclinus maculatus (assembly GCA_032191485.1). Classification (NCBI taxonomy): domain Eukaryota; kingdom Metazoa; phylum Chordata; class Actinopteri; order Perciformes; family Stichaeidae; genus Leptoclinus; species Leptoclinus maculatus. The sequence continues at coordinate 8,384,485 of JAVDOI010000020.1, read as the reverse complement.
TTTTTTACTTTAATTGGCCCTCGCTCGTGTCTGAACTGGTGTCCCAGGATGCAGCAGAGGGTGCCAGTGATGTATAAAAGATGCTATGTGTTTGTTTGTCCCTCATTTACATATAATTGTGTGTTTTCATCAAGCTTAGTCGCACATAAATCTGCCATATGTCCATGAGTTTACCGCTGACTGTAGTTTTCAAACTCAAACAACCAGCATCATACTATTCTCTCACTTACACACAAACAAAAACACAGACGACAGAACAACAGCTTTCATCACAGGTAGCCTCTTTGACTGTATCAGCCCCGTTTAAAGTCTAAACATGGTTTTACAGAAGACATGACTCGTACAATAATAGGTGCAATTACACCGTAATGTTTTTCGGTATCAAACATAATTGCAACTTGTATGTAGAAAGTAAAACACAAGGTGCAGTAGCAGGCAGGAAGATATTCTGCTAGAGGAAGAGGATTTTGTTAGGAAGTGCCATTAAAATTAATCAAAAGATTCACTCCATGACTCACTCCACAGCTCCTCTCGCTGGGATCTGGAGATACAGAAGAGGAAAGTGCCAGCAGCCGTGTATGGGATCGGAAAAAGAAAACCACTCAGGGCGTCTTTGTCTTTTGAGGGGGTGTAGGGGGGGGGGCTAGGAGAAGAAGGGATAAGAGAGAAGAGGTTTCTCACAGCTGCCCAGCCTGAAGCCCAAAATATGTGGCGCTCTTCTCGTCTGCGCGTCACCAGCCATCCGTCCTCGCCTGTCATTATTTTACCTCTCACAGAGCGCACGCACACACACATGCACACTTACACCACCGCACACACTGTCTGCGCCGTCTTGATCTACTCTTAAATGCTGCCAGCATCACATCCTCATACATGGCCAACTTAAAACGGAATGGAACACAGACGTCGGTTTAAACAGGAAGGCAATCCTGGCGCTCCACAATATGAGAACAAGTAACGCCGAGGAAGGAAATATTAAAAAGCCTTGATGTAGTGGCTAAATGGTTCAAATAAGCCGACGTGTTCTGACAACTGTAGGTCGTCCTACGGCGGTCAGCTGGCCTCTGAATATTTCCATCCTCGTTATTACTTGTTCTTGTATTTTGGAGTACCTTTTTTCCGACTTTCAAGTAGGTCTTTGCCATTTGGGAGTTGCCGCACCAGTTTTTGTTAACAGCAGTATTTGTTTTGTTTTAAATTGGATCGCTTTGATCCGTTTATCACTTGTTGAGCCGATGTGGATGTGAGCTGTGATTTCATGAAGAGTTGAACTTTGATGAAGTTTTGACAGATAATCGGAGTTGCATGTTTTTGAAGGTGGTCTTTCTCGAACCTCAACCAAGTGACTTAGTTGGCAGGGTAGAAAACGCTCACGAGTCCTCCTCGGAGTGGTCCCAAGGGATTGCCTCGAACGGCACAGATCAACCGCCCGTCTCGCCGACGAGATGTAGCAACTCGATGTCTTGCGTGGAGCTCTGCAAAAGGTCTGCGCGGGGTCCACATCGACCCTCCGCGCTTGCGCTCCTGTCCAAACGCTGAACTCTGCAGAGGCCTCCACAAATGTCCCAGTCGAGTTCAGTTTGCATTAGCAGCGGTGTCACGAGGCAGAGGAGCCTCTGCAAACATTGTGCTGCTTTCACGTTTGCCATTAAACCCCCCCGGGCCTCTGCAGAGATGCCGGTCGGGCCGCGAACTCTGCAGTCTCCACATAAACCCCCGTCTTTGACTTTAGCACAGCTGAAACCTGAGTGCCTAAAGAGAGAGAGAGAGAGAGACTCTGTGGCAGTAGCATATCCATCAAAACTTTGGCTGATGAAAAAGTTGACGCTCCATACATCTTCACATTTCACCCCAGCTAGACATCAGTGCCCGGCTATAACGGAGACTCTCAGATGATGGCTTAAAATCAGCCGCTGCTACATTTTGACAAAGGTTATGAATAGGGAATAGAGCAGGAAGGATGTGGAAAGTTGTAACAATTCCCCTTACTAAAAAAAAAAAAAAAAAAACCTAAGGGGAAAAGTATTAACCTAATATGTTTGAAAGCTACCAAAATATGCTGAAAGGCTTTTCCCCCACTATGTCAGTAAATGGCATATATTAACGGAAGTTTGTTGCATGTAACACCATATATTAATGCAAATGAATTCATCTGGCCGGCATACAGCGAACAAAAGCCGTGAGGCTCCCACTTATACTCCAACACAATAAACAAACTTAACATTCACACATGATACCCCAAACCGAGTCCCATTAGTCCCTTAATTCAACTTTAATATTCCGATGATGGATAAATAGATATATAAAAGAGTAACAATAATAAAAGACCCTGTTCATAACCTTTTGTCAAGGACAGCCAAAGGAAAATAAACGCAAACGTGTTCCCCGTTCACAACTCTCTCTCTCTCTCTCTCTCTCTCTCTCCATGTATAGCACACGGATACACACAAGCAGACAACACGCACATGTCAAGTGCTTTCAAAGAGACAAAAAGCATGCAACGCATTAAATATTGAAAATATTCTGTAAAATATGACACGCTCACCCACTGAGCGTTCTGCTGAGGGAATAGAACACATAGAAGGAGGTCGCGTCTCTCCTACTTGGCTGTCGTGAATATAGGTCTGCCAAACTGAGCAGCAGCAACAACAAAAAAACAAAACGCTGAAAGTGTTACGTAAGTTAGGGGCTCTGTGTGATTTTAACCTTAAGTCGGCGCACAAGGCGGCTATTTGAATTGCGTCAGTTCCTCTGATGTAAATGTGTATAGCCTTCAACTCCCTTAGAGCTTTTAGTCACTTATTTTGATTAGGGCTGTATTTATAAGATGAGTCTCTTAAGTAAAGTCGCCTGGGAAGATGGGTTTGGCGAGGACGGCGGTGGGGGAAACAAAATGAAGTCTGTTTGATGATTATAAACTCAGAAATATCTGCTTGTCAATTAATTAGGCGCTTCCTGGGTGCGCGGGCCCCTCTTTTCATTTACCGGGCCCCGGCTCTCCGTGGACAAATACCCGCTGTGCTCCCATTGTGCGTCTTAAGTCGTTACATGCGTCTGCCGCTGCCGGGGGAACGGAGAATAGAGATCCTTCAAAGGCGCGCGGTTTTTCAAGAGCCTCTGTATTTTTTCTTTTTTTTCTTGGAGCGCCGTCTGTAGTTGCTTGAAGGCTTTACTCCGCCGGTGTCTCCTTCTCAGACACAAACAAGAGCCGGAGAATAATGTGGACATGAGACGAATGAGAGGACTGAAGTGAGGCCTCCATTATTTCTGCCTCGCAGTCCAACATACCTGGGCATATTCTTCCATTTTTACTTTTTCCACACATGTTGTTGGTTCTCTATCCGTGTCCAGAAGCAGTGGATGGTTGAGTGACTCCACATACCTACTGTATAAGTATTTCATATGTGAGCGTGCATGCAGAAAGGCCCGGTTCCACTGGGACCTTTCCAGGAAATCGCTTAGTGAAACCACAATGAGAGGATCCTCTTAAGGAGGGTATACCTTTGTTTTTTTTGGACTGGTGTGAACTCCTTATGACTATTTGTAACACACCTGCATGACGAGACAAGTGGTTCCACTGCTCTGCATATAGATGGTGCATAACCGCCGTAAAATCCCCAATGTGTTGTTTTAACAATTGAACAAATTAGATACAACACCTTGATGAGTGAAGTGAGTAGCTAGTAGGTGTTACCTTTTGCATAGAGCCTCATCATATATTTTAAATACTCTTAATACTGCGCAATGTTTACTGGACGAATGGATAGCAGGAATTCTTCAAATATTGTAATATAACTTTCATCTTTTTGTACTTTTCTGTTTTGCATTTATAAAAATAACCTTAAAACAACACATAACCTGAGCTGACAAAGCATCATGGGAATAACAATGGTGGGTTTTTATTTCAAAAGATTTTTCTAACTCGGTGACATGTTTTCTTCAGGTTTTTTCTTTTTTCTTTTCTTTTCTTGGCATGGCAATTTTCACATTTGTATTCAATCTGTCAAAATATTCTGAACCTCAAATACTGCATGCGATGTCACCGTGATCTTAAGCGGGCTTTTTGTTCTCCTCCAGAGGTGGTGAGTCACATTGCGTTTTGGCAACGCCTCTCACTTGCACAGTCGAGTTTACGGTCTGGTTTTCCAGAGAAGGAAGAGAAATGACAGCATGTAGCATCAAGTCATCAAATCGGACCCACATTTCCTCTGCACCCATATGTGGGAATCTTAGTCAGTTTAGTCGTCCTCGGCATCATGAACGCTCTGGAAAGATGCTTCGCACAATATTTTTCTTTTTACATTTCACAATGCCTACAAGCGTCAACAACTGAACATAGCACATCTGTAACGGCACACATTTTTGTCTTACCTCAGGTAGATTCCCAGCTCGCGATAGAAGTCAATATTTTCATGTACGGTATATCAATATTTTACAGCCACAGCTTAGCGATCGACAATATTTACTCTGGCAAGGATTTAGCGATTATCTCCCTAAAACCTTCCACGAGGTGAGGATCTGCAACACGCCTCGGATCTCCCTAAAATGAATGCGGCGTCTCAAAGAGGAAAATTAAAGACCTAAAATTGTGTTGGCTCGGCCTGTTCCCCCCCCCCCCCCCCCCCCCCCCTGTGACCTAAAACGGAACGCTAGCATCCAGACATGTTGTCTTTCATCATCAAGCTGTCTGCCAGAGGCTCCTGGGAGCCTCCCAGAGCACAAAAAGGAACCTTGTATTTTCTAACATCAAGCGCACAAGTGTCTTCAACGTCTGCTGGGGGTTGCATATTAGAGTCATGGACTTGAGCTGATGAGCTTTTTAAAATCACTCTCCGTCTCTCTCTCTCACACACACACACATGCTGTTGTTGTCGTCGCTTTATACATTAATGCAGGTGATACCCAAGGTCTTCCGAATGTATAGAGCTTTGACCTTGTCTTCTCTCTCTGCTTCCATTACTTACTTGTAGATCAGAGACGCACCAGGCGTGGGTGAAGATCCTCACTTAAAGGCAGCTGACAGAGGTAAGTTATGACCCCCCCCCCCACCCACTGCTCCTGTGAGTCTCCACTGTATGTTGTATGTTCCTTTCCACAATTGGATACCGGCAAAAGTTTGCTTCCGCCTCTAAACACGAGAGCTTTTTGTGGTTTTTTTTGACGGATGCTTGTTGCATAAGATTGCATCAAGGTAGCCACAACGGATCGACTGGATCTTAAGTGTTTTAAAGAATTTTGCAGCACTTTCCCTCAAAAGTAACGCATGCCTGTTAATTGAACAATGTCTCAAAAAAACAATTTAAAATCATTTGGAAGATATCTCACGATGTGCACTATTTTGAAAGCCTAGAAGTGTAAAGTTGATGGGATTATGTCATCTTTTAAAGAAGCAGATGAGATGGGTTGTGACTGCAGTCTTTTTTTTTATATCACCACTGGGAGGTGCCAAAGCCAGAAATAGACAAATCCTAAATAGTGGCTTTAATCACTTGATAAAAAAAAGTATAGAAACAATTATACATTTTTGAGGCAGAAACCATCGCTGCAGTTGATTCATGATTGTTATACATCAATTTTGGGTCATTTGATATCGCGTGGAATCTTTTTTTTTTTTTTTTTTTACATAACATAATTTGTGGTGTTGAAATGTCGAGGCACAGGAATACACATACAGCCATCAAACATTTTCCAGAAGCTCGGCTACTGTCTGACAATAACAAACCGATTACCCATGCATGAGAGAGCTCTTTATTCCTTTCACCCATAGCTCCAAACAAATGTAAGTGAGAATGCACTTGGTCTAGATGTGTGGCTGATATGTAGAAGGCTGTTTGTGTGTCTCACGTTTTGTTTTCAAGGTGAGGCAGCTAGTTTACCCCCCCCCCCCCCCACCCCCTTCACACCACAAGCATATTATCCCGCTCCAGCTGCTGCGAGGAGACAGGCCCAGGTATTTATGGCCAGCATAAAAAGCGTGTGCATTCCCCGTCACCCTACAGCTCCAGATTTACAGCACATTTGACAAACACACTGAATAGAAGAAGAAAAAAAAAAAAAAGGAGTGTTCAATTTGTACAGGAGTTTAGAGCCTGTCTGTTGTGCATGCTCCCAACGGATCCGGCTTTCAGTACGTGTGTGTGTGTGTGTGCGCGCATGTGTCTCGCCGTCTGTGTACGCCTCCCGCTGTGTGAGAATGTGTCGATCTGTCTGCCTGTGTGTGTGTGTGTGTGTGTGTGTGTGTGTGTGTGTGTGCATACACAGAGAGCGCGCCCGCTCTGAAACACCAGCAACAGATAACAGATGGTCCCCCTGCATTAGAAGTGTTTTATTTCCCCGCGGAAGCCAGATATGTCAGAAATAAGCATGTGCAACATTAGTCATCTGGAATATTCATGCCCCTGCCGTCCGATGGTTTCCTTTTCGCAGCCAAAATACCACCGTCCCCAATTCTCCTAAGGAAGTTAGGGGAATAAGGGGGGAGAAGAAGAAGAAAAAGAAAGCAGCAGTCATCAGCTGAACTGATGGGGGGAGAAGGCTCAGGCCTACATGCGGCTTTAATGGAGGGATTTCTTCCTCCTGGTCGCTTCCTTAGCGTAGCACGGCTGTAATTAAACAGGGGCTGAAGATGTGTTCATATTAAGAACCCCCAGCCCCATATGCCTGCCTGGCTGCGCACACGCACAGCACACACACGCAAAATAGTCATTTGCACCCACGTTAGATCCCTTCATCCACTTCATAGAGTCATCTTTGGGAGTCCTCTTCCTCTCCTCCTCCACCACTTATCTTCCCATTTCTCCTCTCCACCTTCATCTCTTGAACTCTCTTGATTCGCTGTAGCTTCAGTCTCTTTAATCTCCTCCTCCTCGGCTTTCTACTCCCCTTTCCCACCATTGAGCGCGGCTGCCATCCTTGTCCTCGGCGGCGGCGGCGGAGGAGGAGGAGGAGGAGACAGGCACGCATCATTATCAAGGCCCGATTTAACCGTCCAGTCGGAGGGGCCCCCCACGGTTTTCCTCACCACCGGAAAACATGAATTCTGAGCAGCGCTTCCTCGCTCGCGTGGTCCCTCATGATCGGGGTTAATTTGTGGCAGCGTGCACGAATGTTGTTGAAAGAAGAGAGGCGGATGAAAAGGAGGAAAAGCTACCAAACAGTAGAGCGCTGCTTATCGCATAAATGCAATATGATTTATTCAGGAATATGCAAATCCAACAATCACTCTGCCTTGTTTACCGAAGGGACCTGCTGATTCAGAGTCTGAGAGAGAGAGAGAGAGCGAGAGAGAGACCATCCCAATCATAGACGCATACAGCATACAGTGCACGCAGTAAGGCAGCAGCTAAATCTCTGCTTTTCCTTTAGAATCAGAAAATGAAGGGTGTCGGACAATTTCTTGGTCGTTTCACGGCTTCAAAAACCTTTAGAATTCATTTTTTTGTGGTGAAGCCGGAGCGCTGATGTGAAGAGTGAAGGGTTCTATGCAATACACGTCTTATCGTATGTAAATACACTGCAACGCTTACAAAGCTATTCTACGGAGCATTTAGATTAATTAAATACCTTTGTACTACATGCTTTTGCCCGCAATGATCACACAAAAGTACTCAGACAGTTTGCATAAAAAGGGGCGCGGTAAGGCTCAGGGCTGATTTTAAAGTAGTAGATGACGTGTTGAGCCATTTTGAACCCATGAAATGCAGATTTTTTTTTAATACATTTTTAGAAAGAAATGTCAATGTGAACACCAACATCGATGTGTTTCATCACAGTACATCCATATACTTTAGATTACAGTGTGCAGTGCCTCTTTAAATACTAATTTGGTACGGACTAAAATATGCAACACTCAGTATCAAAACCTGTGAAGTACCCAGAGCTGGGATCAAATGTCAGATCAGATCTTGTTGACTTATTCTTCAATCAGTTCAAATTTAAATCAACATGTTGTGCTCATTAGACTGAATTATACCGAGGGAAAGTACAGCTACTTGTGTTTATCATTTGAAAGGTCTGGCGTCTTCTGTTAATAGAAAACTGGGTTTGTAGAGAAACTGGTTCATACCCCGCAAAGAAAGAGCTACAAAAATATATGATTATGGGGTGATTCACCATTTAAGGAACCCGTAGTACAAATGATGCCAAGGAACACCTTCACAAGTGTACCTGTGCTGCCTTTTGTCCACAAGAGATGGAGTACGTGTGCTTTCCATCTAGACTTTTGACAGAATTCTGAATTATTATGTTCCCTTTGCTGTAGTCAACATCTAAAGATTGTATGAATCCGTGTCTTTTGAAGAAGTTTTCAGCACGAGTAGATGGCTTTCTGTATTACTCTGCTGTTTGCCTAAAGTAGGAGTAACTCTAACAACTGGAGATCTGATGTACAACAAAATAGAATGCGTTGTTGAAATATTAAAAAGACAGCTATGTAATATTCAACAATGGACGGTTGCGCGTGTTATGTCAGTTGGACAGACTTGAATTTGATCCGAATCCCTTTTTTTCCGTTTATTACCTAAGAGGTGCACTCTTGCCCCGTCGCATGTATTTCTTTTCTCTTCGTTGGGTTGTAGGAACAGGTACGAGTCGCAGCTATTTCCTGACTCTCTGCTGGCTGAGAGCCCAATTAACTCCGGCGTATATTGATTTCTCGGCGCGGCAATGCATGCACTTTTCCAGGTGAGTCCCTACAGCGAGCGCAAGTGTGTGGAAGGCAACAATTATCCTTTCTAACGGATTCTCCGAGGCCACACAAAAGAGAGCAAGAGCTCACAAAATTGATCTCTTCAGGCTTGCGAGCCCGTCGTGCGCACGAGGAGACAAAGGCACCCACAACCCGGTGATGTCTTAAAGCTACAGGATGCAACCTTTTTTTGATGTCAGAACCCTTTAATTATTGTCTTCAAACTTTTTTTTCCTCCCTATTTAACATCTAGCAATGAGTCCTGGCTTGTGTGACCTTGTGCATATTAGATGCAATGGGCAATTTGGGGCCATTGTCATGAGCTAGGTTGTACTTCTCAAGCACAGGAATCCATGGCAACAACAATAATAGCAGAAATAAAGCAGTTTTGTTTTTTTAAAGTATACACCCACAGCCAGATGAGTGGCAGGTTTTTGGACATGATCTTGATTATTTGAGCCAACTAATATAGAGCTAGACTTATATTTGCTTTCCAAATGTTATAGTTTTGAAGATTATGGCTTTGAAATTGAGATATTAAAAACATTTTGTATGTATAGCCCTGTATGCGCAGCATACATTATGTGAGGCATAGCTTCACATTCCTACAATATGGAAAACAACTTAATTTGTATTTATCTATTTATTCATTTTTTACCAGGAAATGCTGTGTAGGTCTTTTTTTTTTATTTTTCTGAGATCGTTCTCAATCTTTAGAAGCGGCACTTTGAGTTGTAAACAGACAGCGATCCTCATTGCTTATGAAACCTGAGAACCACATTGACTCATGCATTCCCTTAGATTTTCTACATATGCAATGTTTTCGACTTCTTGCACCCATTTGTCCTGTGAATAAACCCGGGTTCCTCTCCTCTCTCTCTCTCCCCACTGCAACTACCATGGCTGGGAGATATATATTCTCATTTTCCCTGTGAATGTATGTCATATCAACAATGTGATGCTAATCTGCTGCAGTCATGCACCCTCCACCGTGCTATTTTTGCCACACACATGTTGCCTGAGAGGTCAGCAGCATAGCAGGGTTCCTACTGGGTTGAATTGCTCGGAGGCAGAAGTTAATTTCCAACTCAACGGAGAAAAATGACTTTGCTTTGACCTCCCGTGCTTGCTGGCACAACAAAGACTTTGTGCTTTCCCAGGAGACGAGCGCCATACATATCTAATTTAAAAGCAGTTTCTTACTTGCGGTATGTAATTATACAATTATAAATATGTGTATTATATCATTTGGGAGCAATAATTCGCCCATCTCACTAGATTTTGTGATTCTTAAAATCAAAGTGATGCTCAAAATATTGAAATATGATCCAAATGTTATTGACTGATCTTAGCTAGGGTTGGATCTAAAAGGGGCGTTTCACCCCAAAATCTAAATACATTATTCACTAATCTCAATCTCGATTGTTTTGGTCTGAGTTGCCTAGTTTTGGAGGCATCGGTCGTAGAGATGTCTGCTGACTCGCCAATATAATGGGACTACATGGCACTCAGTTTGTGATGCTCAAAGCGCCAGAAATACATTTGAAAAACTTTTGTCTCTTTCCAAAAATCACAACACAGTTACTCAAGATAATTTCAGTTTCATGTAGGAACCATATTCCTACATAGTCTCGTAAGCATATTCAGGTTAACTCTCCGACAACACAGCGTAGTGCCGCCCGACATGGGGGCGAGTAGCAGTAGTCGATTATAAAATGGATCTCTGTAAGTGGTAGTGGTGGAATTAGTAGCAAGTGTTATTGAAATCAATCATGTATTGACTGAAGCCCCGCCCCCTTAATTACTGTTGCTACTTAAGTTAGCTAGCTAACTAATTAAACTAACTTGGCTCCAATTATTGTTCAGGGGAGTGGTTTAGCTTCGATAGAGTTACTGAAATTGGAGTGTTGTGGTGCTTATATGTGGTTTATACTGTTTATACAATTCTTTAAGTGACACACAGTTATTTACAATATTCTGTGGTTTTGTTTAGGAGGAATTCACTGGCATATACATGAGTATTCTTAAATTTTTTCAGATTACTTATCCCCAATTTTATTATAATTTGTACTCCACGTGTGTGCGAGTACAAACCTGTTCCTGCTTCATACACTTAGAGATGTTGTTTTGTATTGAACAATATAGGCAATATAATGATTCATATTACTATTATATTATATACTGTATATAGTTTTCTACAAGGTGTCTTTCTTACAATATTTAGTTGCGATCCAGGGTGAAAATTACAGACTGAATTCCATTTCCTTTTCTTATTACAGATAAACTCGGTACATCTATTTTTGAATAGTCATGTCTAGCTTTGGTAAGTCCTGTGTCAGACACCCATTGTAAAGAAATCTTTCACAAATGCTCCCTAGTAGGAAAAAAGGGAACACTAAAGGTAACATAATAATTAAGAACACTGTCAAAAGTCTAGATGGAAAGCACACGTACTCCATCTCTTGTGGACAAAAGGCAGTACAGGTACAACGGTGTGTACCAGTTTCTCTACAAACCCTGTTTTCTATTAACAGAAGACACCAGACCTTTCAAATGATAAACACAAGTAGCTGTACTAGGACCTTTCCCTCGGTATAATTCAGTCTAATGAGCACAACATGTTGATTTAAATTTGAACTGATTGAAGAATAAGTCAACAAGATCTGATCTGACATTTGATCCCAGCTCTGGGTACTTCACAGGTTTTGATACTGAGTGTTGCATATTTTAGTCCGTACCAAATTAGTATTTAAAGAGGCACTGCACACTTGAATGGGGTTTTTTTAAGCTGTAAACTAAACTATAACTATAGAAGCAGCGTAAGCAGTTCGTAAGCCAGAAATAACATAAGAAAGTAATCCTGCAAGAATTTCCCATTTTCATGCCGTCCGTGGATCTACCTCTTCCAGACATAACCCTCGTGGAGTACCTCTTGAAAGCCAGCTCTCTGATAATGCTGCTCACCTTGGACTTCGGGATGTTCCTGGCTATATTTAGCACAGAGGGTAAACATGCCGTAAGTGACCATTATGCTCTCAATTATCCCCGAGTATTCTCCCCCCACTGCCCACCACGCTACTTTAGCACTTATTAGGGGCATACTTGAAGCTCACCCTCACAGTTCAACTTCAGCCCAGGTAATGAGCTTGAGGCAGGAGACACCAATAGACACATTTGCTGCCACAGATCATTGAGGGGTGACCGTGGTGAATGCCGGTGTGGTGGTTTGTAATGATTTGTGACTCTAAGATGGTCAAAAGATCGACATTATTCGAAGGCTAATTGACCTAATTTCCTTTTTGGACTCTTGAAGATTTGACAGTGCTGTTTGATAGGTGTCTGTTTTCTGTCTCTTAGATGTCTTGAGCTCAGTTAGCAAAAGCACAGCAGAGAAGTGATCGCATTAAGGCGCCTATAAGACAATGGCAACAATCCTTCAAGTCTATTGTGTTTCACATTGTGTGTGTGTGAGATTGGCTTCTGTTACAATCCATCCTGGCAGTAGGCGACTGAAAGGCAGTTCAAGAAACTGAAATGCTGCTAAAGTCCCATGTTGCTTTGAAAAACTGGGCTATTGGCAGATACGCTTATCATTAGATGTGCCTGTCAGATTTTATTGGAACAAAAAACTCTTGCTTAACTGAAGAATTGAAGCATTCGAGCATAGCACATCATGGAGAAAGGCGGTTGCCAGCCTTGTAATGTTACATAAATAACATAAGTTGTCTCCCACATTGGCTTGGTGTTAATTGCAGGGTACATTTGGAGCTGTTGCTTTTTTTTTCTTTTTTTTTTAACACAGACTTGGCTATGGATAAGTTGAGGAGACGAAGACAATGCACTCTCCTTTGTGCCGTCTTTGCTCAAACCCGTGTTTGCTAAGATTATGTTGTTTTGAGTTGGTTTCTATATTTTGCGAGAGCTGCAGTCTCCCGGTCTCGAGAGACGTGGCGGTCGTTGATACGCAGAAAAAGACTTTCACAAGGAAAGCGTGAGAGCAGCAGAAATGCTCAGCCATGGGATTTACCTGTCAACTGCACTTAAGCGCGTGCGCTAACATACGCTAGGCGCTGCGGCGGTGAAATAAAGGCTGACGTGCCTTTCCTGTGATCCTTGGTCACCGACGACTTCATGTACGTCGGAGCCAAGTTGAAAATAAACTTCGGCTGGATTTCTGTGTTTTGAAGGCCTCTGTGTCTCCAAAATCACTTTTGTTACCAGACAAATATTTGATATGTAAGCCAGAATGTCGTTAAATGCTCAGTTCTTTCCTCTGCCTCGTAGTTTGATTCTGGACAGTTGAAACCTTACCACGTGATGAAGCTTTAAGACGTAACGGTACACTTAAACTGTACTGAAAACCTCAGCTACTGCAGAAGCTCCTCTTAATACCGCTCGATAGTTCAAGAGCAAAGTGAAAAATGAACAATGTCATCTAACCGAACGAGGAACAAAATGTAGCTTTGTAATAACTTTTGAAATCTGCAGCTCCCAGCTCAGTCTCAGACTGCCGTGTCTCAAAGTACAGAGCCGAGTTTTGAGGGGTTTTAACTAAGCACCAGAACTCAATTCCCAAAGCATCCGCCAACTGCACAGCGCTTTTGGAAAATAGACACACGGGTAACTGATTTCTCCACTGACAATGCAAAGGAAGAAAAGCTGGCTCTATCATTCCAACCATCTGGAAGTCTGGCTCCGACTTCAGGCTGATGTGTAACTTTTAATTGGAGAGACAGTGGTGGGAGGCAGGAGAGGTAGGAAGGAATGATCCCAGTGGATAGACGGCCAGTGCCTGCTGCCAGATGGACAACCGGAGCTTGCTGGAGTGCACACCGCTTCATTTTTCGGGCCAACGCGGTGTGTGTGTGTGTGTGTGTGTGTGTGTGTGTGTTGTATTCTACAAAGAGATGTTGGAGTCATAGTTTGGCCAAAGACGTATCAGATGCTGCTATTTTCACAGGGCAGAATAAAGGCAAAGAGAGGTATACTGTAGGTTTGTTGATACTCTGGGTAGTAGATTTCCACGTTGTGAAACTGAATAAAAACAAGCGGTTGTGCAGCGGTGTGGCCGTCTTTGCCTTTTTTATTTCATTTGAATTGCAAAATCTGTTCTACGGGCTTCTACAAAAGTTGAAATGTTGAACTGACAAATCCTGTGCCGGGGCCGCTGTGTATCAACTTGGTTATCCCCCCCCAGTGTTTCAAGAACAATGTCTGCAGCACCGGGCAGAATTTAATCTTCACAGACGGTGTGTGTGTGTGGTTTCTGTGCGAGCCATCTGATAAGAGGCTATAAAGGAGACCTTCAGGGTCGGTTTGGCTTCAGTATGGTTTGCTGTTTAGCTCGTCTCACCGTTCATACTTCATTCAGGAATACTCATATTTGTGAATCCTAGGGCTGACTTGTTTGTGTGTGTTTTGCAGCCATGAATTGTTCTTTTACATTTCTGAAGCGGGTTTAATTCACATGAGATGCAGTTTAAATATATTACCATCCGACTGTAGAGATGTGCAAATCTTTTTAAATCTCCTTTTCTGGGTTCCTCAGCTTGGGATTTAGAATTTCTTTTAAGAAATACAGTTTCACATTTCATCAAACTGCACCGTTTGTAATTTATAGATTCATCTGATTGTCCAGCCATGATGGCTCCAGTGTTGAAAGAAAATCCAAGAGCTGTGTAGGTGAGACGAGATATGATGCATGAACGATTAACAGTCGACTGTGGCTTAAGCAGTATCTGCCTCAAGAGGAGGGTCCAAGTTTAAATCTGAAATGTGTGAACTGATGCCACCCCTCGGGTTCACCGGCTCCCTTAGGCCCCACCCTCCCTTAGGCCCCACCCTCCCTTAGGCTCCTCCCTCCATTAGGCCCCACCCTCCATTAGGCCCCTCCCTCCCTTAGACCCCACCCTCCCTTAGACCCCTCCCTTTCTCCATTCACCAGCCTCTTCAGTTTTTTCTGGTACCCCCCCCCCGCCTATCCACCCAACCTCAAACCCCTTGACGTCGAAATTCAATTTGTACAGTATGTTTCATTTCTACTCGGATTTAGATTTATTTCATGTTGGCTGCTTTTAATTAACTCTATGGATATGTGACAAGAGGGGGGGGGGGGGGGGAGAGAATGAGAGAGACAGAGAGATTAAAAAAAAAAAAAAAAACCTCACATTCACCAATGAGTTACACCAGCAATCATTTACCACTTAGACAGTAGTGCAGAAGCCCCCCCCCCCCCCCCTCCCTCCCGTTCGTTGCCCTGGCAACCGGTGCCTTGGTGATTGATTCCTTGCCAGTGTGGCATCGCTGCGGGGAATAGAGCGCATGAGCTTAGCGTGCTCGCTACATCTTTCTAATTAAAATGGGATTACAGAGTCATCGCCGTTTGTATGTTCAAACAAACGCGAGGCTGTGAAGGAAATCAATTTTGGTTAATGTCAGGGCTGTTAAATACAACGGTGGATAAACAAATGTAAGCAAGCTCAATGTACCGATATGCACGCTCTTTGCACACTATATGAAGATGTGGTTGGGGGGGGGGGGGGGGGTTATAGCGACTGACGGGCGACGGTGGTGCATCCCTCCATCCGGGAGTCGGTGCTTGATTGACGGCGCAGGAATCACGTGACGCAGCACAAATCACCAGACACAACAATTAGTCTGTTTGTTTGCCGTCTGCTAATCAGAAAATAGTCTTCAAATTGGAGCTTAATGTACATCTTAAATGAACAACGGTTTATTAATGTAATTGGATTAGACGAGTCAATCATTGTTGCTGTTGTCTTTCAGACTAGGGTATGTTAAGGTGCTAAATATTCTCCCAGCTGAGACTTGATTACTTCACATTTTTACAGTGGCTGCTTACACTTGCACCATGGGGATACTGTAGCACATTTCAACACATGGTCTCATGTACATTTGAATGAGAAATGTGTGTAGGATGCACTAGATGGTATTGTGGAATAACAAGTATTATAACACATTTTACAAATGATGCTGCAGAACCAATGCGTCCAATTTTACTTCCATATAATAACTCTACTGTTTTGCTTTTCTTCCTAATTGCCAAGATTTACTACATAGTTGGAGTGGTCTGCTGGTACCAAATTGTTCAAGACCCATGAAACTACAACAACTGCTACTCCCAGCAAGTGGCATTCATCAAGATAATTGTGTCCTTGAGGCGCATTGTGAAGTTTCTTGAAACCCACGACTACCCCCAGAGTGGCCCTAGAAATGCCTGAGCGTAAAAGAGCAGAAGCTAGAGAGCACGCAAGTGATGTACAGAGCGAAAAAAAGAAAATGACGTACAGTGCTCTGTTTTCACATTTCAATCACTACAATGCAGTTAGCAAAGGTGTAACATAGCGCCTTGGACCCGTTCCCAAGTGAAGCTCTTTGGTACCGGCTGTGTGGAATGTGTCATTACAGCAGAGGTAATAATAGACCGGGGAGTTTATAATGTGACGCTTTTTTTTTTTCTTTCCCGCGCCTATGAAAGAGTGCTGGCAGGAAAAAAAACGGAAGAATTCATGTTTGGTTGTAAACAATGGAAAAGCCTATTATTGGCCGATATGTCATGTGACTGAAACATACATTAAATCTCTCAGTTTGCCCGTATAGAAATGCGCCACGAGTCCCACGCACCTCTACTATATCACCGTATGACGCAGAGGTTTTTTACAGTAGGTAACAAACTACTCTCTGAAATGAAAGTGCAGTTCCAGCCTTATGAAACGGAGTGCCTGGATTAGGCATAAATCAACTCGGGTCTTGTTTAGCCCGCTCAATCTTTGCTCAGTACGGGGTGCCAGGCTTTTGTGTTCTCAGCGAGCATGCTGAACCTGTGAAAGAAATGTGACAGCACTGTGAATTTTCCCATTTCCCTTTTTTTTTTAAATTGTGTAAATTGAAAACACGTCCGTTTGTGTGAATACCATTCAGCGCATTATGTGCTCGATTCAGTGGAGTTCATGCATGCACATGGCTCTGATTAACGTTACCACACAGAATCTGTGTTAATGCAAATCAGCCGGGGTAAAAGAAGGTGTACGTATCATCGCCATGTCGGGCAAAAGTCTTCATACTGTCAAAGAATTAGCCAAAAGTAGTCCCCTCACTTGTCATTCAGCACCAGATGCGGGTCAAAGTTATCACTTATCCAGTGAAATATCTCAACATCCGGTTTGGAGCGTTTGCTGTATACGTAATCAGAAATGAATGCGTGGTTTAAAAGCACGTATATATCCGGTCTTAGTGTTATATCTGAGATTCCTGACCATTAAAGCACATCGTAATATACCGTTCTATTCTGTGAGTGGTTACACAGAAATGTTAGCATGTAGCCATTTCTGTTGTGGAATGGGAGCCTGATTTCTACAAGTGGATGGAGGAGGATGACGGTATTTTTTTTTTATTTTCCCTTTTGGGGTGCGTGTTAAAAGTCACACATACGTGTACGTGATTGGTGTCGGGTTTGCTCTCCTCTTGAGCGGAGAAGAAAACCATCTGGGATTGTGTTTGTGTTAAGCAAAGTGCAACGCTTTCCCACTTCCTCATACACACAGTGGCGCCTGGCATCATGTGGGGACTAATGTGGAATCTAAATCTGGACCTTGTTGATAGAAAATGGCAGGTCACACTGTTTGGCATGCGATTCTCACAAACCCTTGCGCAGGCAATGGTGCTAATAGATAATTGCTATCTTAATAGGAGATGAGATGTCGTGTGATATTGCGCTCGGATCCAGTGGCTCCGTCTCAAAATAGTTTTTGTATTTATTGAAAATACAACCTCCGTATTTGTTTCTATTTCAAGTTGAGGCTTTCAGCAATATTTCAACTGATTTGAATTTAACTTTTTCTTTATATATTTACATTTTATGATAAAATACTCCTTATATTGCTTATGTTTTCATTTTCAAATTACTTATGATAATGCAGAGAATGTACGACACTTTTAATAAAACTAGACCCGCCACTAGCTTCAACAACATGCCTTCATTTACTGCGTGGATACATATCAATTCATCTCGTGAACTTTTGTTTGTGGATTACAGCACTCCCTCTCTCTCTCACACGCGCACACACACACACACACACTTACACACACGCGCGTCCTCTCATAGACACAAGCACTCATCATAACTGTTCGCTGTGTACTCACCTCCCCCCCTTCGCCTCCTACTCATCCTACTGATTGGAGTTGTCAGGAGTCAGAGGGTCACAGTAGAGGATGTCAATAGGCCTCATTCACAGACACAGAAGCACACACACACACACACACACACACACACACACACACACACACACACACACACACGCAATAAAGGAGAGAAGCAGACAAAATGACAGACAGGCAGTAAAGCGGTCCTGTCTTAAGTGTGTTTAAACACACCCCACAATCCCCCCCCCCCAGCACAGATGTGCATCAGCTCGCTCTCCCACTCACTGCAGCCGCGCACAGCGACGCCGGGAAAGAGTGTTCAATTTATATTCATTATTCAGCAGTCAACTGCCTTGATTTCAGTGATTGGATATACCCTCTACCACCTACTGGCTCCTCCCTCGCTTTCCTCAGTCCCACGGGAGGGCTCAATGTCTCCTCTCAGCTTCTAGAGTTGATAGTTCTGTTTGTGTGTCTGTGTGTGTGTGTGTGTGTGTTTCTTTTATGCATGTTAAATGGGGCTTGGTGTGTGGCAATCATCAGGCTTTTGGGGTGTGAGCAAAGAGCAGATGGATTTGATCAGCACTTATCCTTAAAAGAAAAGGAAAAGAGGCGGGAAAAAGGCTTTTTTTACACAACATGAATTATTGTGATTTTGTCCTCCTTAAGCTACTTAAGCTACTACTGTTGCTAAACGTCTACTTACGCCACTTTCCACACAATGGATCTCTCTTTTATAGCACCTGGAGTTTGATTATCTGATTCAGTTTAAATAAAGTTTCCTATTATTGTTTTGATATCCTAAACAAAATGGAACATCGCTCAACACCTGAAACAACTAGTTTATTGACAAAAAATGATCAAAGGTAGAAAATTATCTGCTAATAAATCAATAATGAAAGTAAAGTTTTCCCGTCTTTCCCATCCCCCTCATACCTCCCAGGTCTATTACGAACAGCTTAACGGGTAGCTGGTGAAACAACCAACACGATCTCAGTAACAACATGCTCATCAGAAACAATAAAGTGCAGCCGAGCCCCGCTGAGAAGTAAAAGAAATGTTTGACGAGACATTGGCTCGTCTATCTTTATCTCCGACTATAAGCCGAGAGAACCACACGCAGAAGCTCACAGGCAGTTTGCGCTCAAATTGTTTTGGGCACCTGTCACCCTCTATTATAATTAGCAAGTGGACGTCTACATAATTGCCATCAGGCTGCGGCTGATGTATCAGTGTTGGTAGCCAGAGCCCCGTCCCGTCGTCTTTTAAGCTCTAGTGTTATTTAAAGGGCCGGCGCGCCGTCACAAAGCAGTGCCCTTAGCAAAGTCTTAAGCTGTGTCTTCAGCCAGCGACAGCATCTGGAGCGCTAAAGCAAATTAACTGACACAAGAGGGTTCGGTGTCCGCTTCACCATTTGTTTTGTCCACACTTGTCCCCGACACACACTAACACACAGATGCGAGCACATGCAGCTTTTGATCATATAATTGTGACACTGCCAGCAGAGAGGGAGGTAACGCTCTTGTCCCAGCAGGGATTGGACATGGTTGTAAAAGTAAATGAGGCAGATGGGTCCGTTTTTTGAAATGTGGTGTGAAAAAAAAAAATGAAACTGCTCCTTTGAGGAATAAAGATAGTTGAAGCGCTTGTTAAGTTGAAGGACTGCTGGCACAGCTACAGTAGGAATAATATTGAATAAAAGTACAGTAATGATAGACATCGACATGGTTTTTACCAACCTTCAATTTGATATTTTCACACGAAGGACCATAAAATCAGTAATGTGCATCACCCAAAATACCCAATTCTGCTTGACAGGTGTAGTGCCATCACTCTCTCATTGTGTGAGTGTGTGTGTGTGTGAGAGTGAGTGTGTCCGAGCTTGCTGCTATAAAGAGCTGTGCTCCAGGGCCGAGGGTGAGAGCTGTCCCGGAGTGTATCGCCAGCTGTAGCGTGACGACTTGACTCACACTTGTCGTTCTCCCTTCCTCTTTTCCCCCGATATGAGATGTATGTCAGGACTACACGCGCGCACCCACGCACGCACACACGCACGTACATATGTATATATAGAAAGCATATTCACAAAGAGCTGTTGCTCTCGGGAACACCGTAGGTCACCAGGCTTGTCTCCACCAACCTCCTCTGAAGCTGGTTGCCGCTGCTCAGCAGTGCCCTCGCTGTGCTGATAGCGGCGCTGCCTAAATTAGCCAGTCAATGACGTTCAGTTTAGTCCAACAACAGCTGACACTAACACATATATACACACACACACACCTACACACACACCCTTCCCCCTTTACCAAATCGCCCTTCCCCCTTACTCTCTGTTGTTCTACATGCTACCTCTTTCAAGCTCGTAGCCTTTGTGCTTTGACTGCACAGTTGTATGTGTCAGCATGTCTGTGTGTGTGTGTGTGTGTGTCTCTAATTTGTTTCACATGTCCTGAAAAGCCCCCATAGGGCGAGGCATTGGCATAGCATTGCTTAGAGTGATGTGGTGTCGAAAGAAATCATTTTCCTGTACAGAAGCGAACAAGATGGAGTTCTTCTGTTAGACTTTGTTTTCAAATGTTCAGGCAACATTTGGGCACGATGTAGTGTCAGACTGACAAAAGAACAACGGCATTTAAATCTGGATCTCTATTCTGGCATTGTTTGTGTGAGGGTAGTTGTGGCTCAGTGAGTTCCTAGCCCCGCCTTTTTTTCTTCTTCTGTGTAGTCAATTTTCCTAGATGCCTGCTCAGCAAGCCCTCTCCGTGGTGCTGACTTAGACGGGGCAAACCTGGCGCTGTCCGTGGTGCTATCATCACCGGTCCTATTTCAGTTGGTCCTTGCTGAGCTACAGCTGACTGTGTTAGCGTTCCTCGGCTCTGTCCTTTGTGCTACCTCATCTGTTTGGAGCAGAGCGCATGCAGTGCTAACGCTGCAGTCTGAGCCGCCCAGTAACCGCTAAGTGCAAGCAGATCCAATGTCTGCCACAGATTATACGCGGCTAACTGCCACTCTGGATCCAGTTTCTGAATCGTCAGGAGCAACTTTAAAAAAAAAAAATGTTTTGATATCCCCATCTCATATCCTGCCAGTGAAATGTGTATCGGGATGAAAATGTGTCATTGCTCTAGTTTGTGTTTGTGCAGGCACACGTGAGGTGCAGTGACTCACTGCACGCTGCAGTAAGGGAGGGGGGGGTCACTGGCGATCTAGTGGCGCCCTGCAATTTGCTTTGACCACATTTTGCGCCGTCTGCTGCCTGTCTGCTCTGAGCAGGTGTGTGGGGGGGGTGCATGGCCGCACCCGAACGCCACCGCTTTTTCGTCACTCTCGTTGGTTGAGTTGCAGTTTGAATATACTTCTACAATTCATGGTTTAACTCGAATTAGTCTTATCTAACCATGTGACACCTCTGTGTGCACAGAAAGTACATATTGTTTTTCAAATAATGCCAGGAAGCATTTGCACAAAGTTATATCAATAAAACTGTGCGTCTACCACGGGACACGCACAGTTATTTAATAGTTTTTACTCTGTTATTTGTATTGCTTTGTACCTACAAATGCTGCTGTGTAGCAAAAAACATTCTGCTTGCGGGATTGATAAAGTACCTATCTAATCTATTTTGGTGTGGAGCAGATCATAGTTCCGTCTTCTCGTCTTTAACGTTACCATTATTCTGGTATTATGCTTTCTATCCACACGCCTCTGCTGCTGGCATGACATAAATTGCATTTGCTCGACTTCTGTCTCCCACATACAGACGCTCTAACATGTCCCTCAGTTCACATCGGGGTGACCGGGGAGCTTTTCTAAGACGACGCATCCCGGGCACTCAACAAATGAATTGGCATGTGATGTGAGGCCGCGGCGCTTCAGCGCGTACGAGAGCCCTGGGATCGGAAGCTCCGGCGGGTTACAAACCTTGGCAAGGGCTGATGGTGTTTAAAGGCTCCGTTCAGCACTTTCCAAATTAGATGTGAAATGTTAGGCAGGAGGGACTTGACGTTAATACGGGGCTCGCGGAGACCTCCGACCCCGGGCCGAGGGCGACGCGTCCTTAAAACATAATTGTCCTCACCTTGAGCGCTGGTTCGACGGAAAGGAGCAAAGGAAGAGTCGAGGGAGGAGCAGCTTGAGAAAATATGTACCAAGTTTCCTTTTGCTATAGAACGAGCTACATATTTCTTTTCTTTTTTCCGTTGGCAAGAGGTTGAAACGATTTGCCTCTCACCTTCTCTCACCCTTGCAGTGCGTTTCGATAGCCACAGGAGGAATGTATTGGATTGCAACCATTTGAGGGATACACCAAATTAGCCCGTTTCCACTCATCAAATGTTGGAAGTGTGATTTGAGCGGCTGCCAGATTTCTGTGTCTCATGTTGTCTGAAATAGATTTTATATTTTTTTTCTCCCTTTCCCAGCTCCTGAAGCTAACAGCGTTTGGCACTACACCAAGATGATCCCAGATAAAGATATTTTATGAGATGGTGCAGACGAGTACTCTCCAGTGTGCAGCCCCAGTTATGTCGAGAGTTCTCTTTTGTTATGCGCGTACTTGTCCATCACACACTTCCTCCATTTCCTGCATCTCCTTGCATTCACGTCACACAACTACTTATTCAGTCATTTGTTGTTTATTTTCAAACAAGACTACCTCAGAACCAGTGCAAATCGACGGTTTTTCACCTTAACGTCTACATTTAGGCAAGTAAAAAAAATGATCAAAACTTGTCAAAACTCTCGTGCCCTGAATGAATAGCCTGTCATCACATCTTCTGTTCCTACAGCTGCACAACCACCGTTCTAGCGCGCTCCCTCAGCGGGCGGTCATCATCACTCGCAAAACCATCAAAAGGGAGCATGTTGAGAGTCGCATCCTTCCTGCTATTACAGTATGTTGCGAGACGACAGAGTTACCCCCGGAAGGGGACCAAGTCATGAGCAGAGGAGACACAGAAGTAGGTCACCTCCTAGGCGTTTGTTACATCATACATATTCATAAACAGCACCCAGTTGTTGCAGAGTGAACTCACTCCGCACAGACTGTTTACTCTGTTCATTGGGCCCCCCCGTTCTCTGTTAAAATGTTAAACAGTGATTACGCATCACAATGAGAATACGGGCAATCGACTCCGACTGCTGCTTTTACATGCATTTACAGCGCTTCTCAGTAAGTCGTGCATTAAATTGGGTCTAAAAACCAATCCATTATTTAAAGGAATAGTGTGACATTTTAAGAAATATGACTGTTAAATGAGAATATCTTAAAGCTATCTTGTATATAAAGCTGCAGGAGCTGTGGTTACTAGCTAGGCTGGCTCTGTTCGAAGGTAGAGGGGGGGGGGGTGATTACTGGGAGTTATGTGCCAGACTATATCTTGGCCGAGAGCAGTGACTCTGCTGGTTTTCTGGCAACTTAATGATGACGACAACACTCCAGAAAGTCCCTTTCTCGCAGCCAAGGAATGGTTCAACACGTGACACCGCGTAAAAACCACAATGTGTCATTTTTTTTTACACCTTGATATTATACAAATTAAACAAATGTAAAATACCAGATGTGCTGGTCGGTTCATTACGTTCAGACCAGCTGTTTCCCAGTTTACAATCCTTAGGCTAAGGTAAGCTAACCAGCTGCCGTTTGTAGCTTCGTATTTAGCAGGTGGCATCAATCTCCTCTCCAACTCTTGGCAAGAAAGCACAAATGAGAATATTCAATTTACAACAGGATAAAATAGAGAAAAGTTAGCAAATCTAAACATTTGTGAAGCTGAAATGTTTCTCATTCCTTCCTGACAAGTCACTTGAATGTTTATTGGTGATTGGATACAATGGCGGCTGCGTAGTGAATGGACCCATTCTTAATTTCACTGCGTCCTAGCCGCGGTGCTGCACTTGTCCTTCAACTACTGTGTGGATAAAAAGAAGAGTGTTGCGGGAGAGTGTGGGAGACTGAATACAAACTGAGTCAGTCACAAGGCTATGAATTGCACTGATAGTTCAAAACATGATGCTATTTCTGCCAGCCACTGTTATTCACTCAACCCCAATACAATCAGACACTCCAACACAAATATTATGCAGGGGGGGGCGAGATTGACCTCTTGACCCCAGCAGCCTGTGCTGCAGTTTCAGAATCATTTGTGAGATTTGGTTTAACTCTAGTATTTTAATTGAATATTTGTTTAATTACTATTCTTTGTTTTTGAACACGTTCTATTTAAGATTGAAATGCAAACATTTATCTTTTTTTTTGCTGGCATGTTAGTTGACTAGCTAAATAAATAGGGTAATTAGCACCTCTGGGCCGTCGTGTTTGGTGCTTGCAGGTGGCTATTACTGCAGTAGGCAGCCATGTTGACAGGATCTGGAAGGCCTCTCTCGTTCCTTGTTACCACCTGCCATAAACATTTCATTACAGGAATCCTTAACCTATATTTTATCCCTCCCCGCTCTGCAGTCGGAAACAAGTTCGCCAAATGAGGGAAAAAAAAAAAGAAACTGAGGGAATGGAGAAAATAGAGCTGGAGAGAGGGAGGTGGGGCTGACGGAGTGGCTCTGAGGAGCTCATGCTGAAAATGTTGGAGAGAGGAGAACGTTGCTAAATGAAAAAGGAAAAAAAGGGGTTGATGTATGGGGGGGTGGTGAAGGAAAGGGAAGCTTGAGCATACTGCCAGGCTTTATTTTAAAGAGCAGGTTTTTACAGAAAACAAAGCAAACTCCTACATGTGCTAAGATAGTCGACGTAATCTCGCTGAAGGTGTCTGTTGCTAGCGTGAGCTTCAAGAGTGGCCTCACTGCATTGCCCTTGTTCCGTTAGACATCATTGCACAGACTCGCAGGCTTCTTTTCTTAGAGTTGCCTTGCTTATTGATTTGTTTTCGCATGTAAACGGAGCGTCTCTGGTCTCCGGCTCAAGGTATGTATGCACAGGAGAGTTCCGACAGAAGACGGCATATACTGTACAAGCGTATTCCTCGTCTTCTATTTCTGTGCACGGCCTCTGTGATTTGAAAACCCTCTTTAGTGCTTCCACACTTGGAAAATGTCATCTGCTGGTCAAGTTTGCTGAACCTTAAATAATTTGTCCTACATTTGCTATATGAATATCCTCTTAATTGGAGGGAAATACTTTTTAGTTGAGTGAAAGTCATTTATTTTAATGCACGACGATAAATATTTTTTAGGATCTGATTGTTGAAGTGGGCCATTATGTTGATTAGGTTTAAAAGACGCGAGCGTGAGCACATAAAAAAAACGGGCTTGAGCAGTTAATATATGCTTTGCTGTGATTGTAATGGCATCACGTCTGTTGACCGTATGACCGTTAATCTAATCTCCGCAGTCATTAAACCGTAAGCGTGAGGTCTTTTTTTGGTATACTGTACATGGGCCTCGGGTTATGTCGGCCTGACTGGTGCAGAGACCCTTCCAGAGGCTTTCCTCGCCCTGTGTTCCCTGCTTTGGGTGCTTCTGTTCGCCTGGCTGCTTTCTCAGCCTTCTCCCTCCTCAGCCCCCCCCCTTACCGTCACCACTCTCTCCATACTCGACTAGGTTGCTGCAAGGGGTCAAATGTCACCCTCGTGGGATTCTGCGTCTCCTTTTGTCAATGCTGAGCCTCATGGTGTGTGTGTGTGTGTGTGTGTGTCTGCGAGAAAGACTGAGAGAGAAATAGGGCAAGATAGGGAATCTGAGTATGCGAGAGAGAACATTCTTTTGTGTATGACTGTGGTTTTCTGAGGGAGTTTGAGGAATCAGGGGTGGTGGGTTAGGGACCGATCTCCCCTTCTTGGTGCTATTAAAAAAAAAAATAGCCAATTACAGCATGGCAAATCACATCGAGCCTCTCGGACACACCACATCTGTACAGGAAATAGGTGCTGGGGGGGGTATCTTTATTGTCAACCTGCTGAGACCACATGCAAGGCACATGCTAATTGGTATTCAGACCAGGGCTGTGACAGCTTCCCCACACACGGTCCGTAGACAATTAAACTGGAGTCGTCACTTCTATCTTGTGCCACTTTCTCTCCTGTGGTCAATATGATTCTGTTTACTGTTGTGTCAACCGCTCTTGAAAGGGGATAAGACAATCCGTGACATAATCGGATGTCATTTGAAGAAACAAGAGTTGTGCACAAGTCGCCTACAGGTTCAAAAGTGATTTACAATATGATATAGTAAGGGGGGGGGCAAACCCTCAAAGAGGAAGAGGATGGAACCAGCAAATCTTTTGCCTCTTCGCTGATAAAGGACTTAAAGCTGCACTATACCATTTTTTTAATCCCATTTGATTAAATGCCGACAATAATATGTAAGGACTTGCTTGTAGTTACAAATCCACAGAGAATTATCGCTCGGCTCTGCAGTTCCTCTCAGCTTTGCAGAGTGTTCAGTGTCTTTCATCTCATTGTTTGGTTTTACGGCCTAAAAAGAAAGAAAAAAAAAAGACATTTCCAGCGCCGTCTGGAGACTGTTTTCAGTTTAAAAAAAAAAAAAAAGCCCTGAAAAGCTGACACTCCACATTAGATTACCTGCCCAACACTAAATGACAGACGAGGTTAGCAACTAGCTACTGAAGACGGCGGAGCATTTAGCTGCAAAAGAGCCAAATATTTCCCTCGGGGGTTTGTTCAAAAACTCAAATGGAGCTAAAAGGAAAGTGAATAATGTAAAGTGGCCAGACAACTATGCAAACAGGGTAGTTTACACATCTTATGTTTAATTTATGTTTATTTTTACCTAGTGTGACAAAGAGAGACAAACATATCATCGCTGCGGCCACCTTTTGCCGTTTTCACACTCGCTCTTTTCATTTCTGTCTTGGTAAACACAGTTGTCAGTGTAAAGAGGCTAATAAGCCTGCGGGCCTTTCGGCAGTTACCACACCTGGAAATAGCATTTTTTTTTTTCTGTTTATGTGCAGACCTTGCTACTCGCCCGGGCTTGGATATCACAGCCTATTTTTAGCGCCCACTGTTTTGGCAGCTGTTGAGATGGAACAACTCCACAGTGTTAATTTGTGCGACCTTTTGTTTTGTCTAGCTGCAGAGTGGGAGGCTACCAATCTGAAGAAAGTCGAAGAAGCCTACGAGACAGTCAACATGGAAATAAGGTAAGGGGGAAACGGCAAAGAAGGAGAAGTAGAGGTTAGCTTCCATTGTCACATATTTTGTGGCTCAATCGTCAACATTCTGCACTTCGTGCTTCTCGCACTGCTGCGTTTGTAACTGGGCCTTAAAATAGACTCCATCCGTTTGTGCTTTAGCAGTGAAGAAAGCTGCACAGTAATGAATTTGTACTGTAATACCTAAGGCTAATTTTAATGAAGAAAAACAAACCCTATTGCCTACTGTGCTCTGCTGGGTGGCCCTATTCCAACTTATTTTGAGGGAGGGGAGTGTCTTCCCGGGTACAAATTGTCCGAAATTTCTTTGTGGCCTTCTAAAGACAGAAATGGCACAAATTAGTGCGGCAAACGCTGCAATTATTTTTGTATTATTGTTAAGAAAGGGAATTGCTGTCACAACAAATTAGCTACGCCCGTATATTTTCCGTCGAGAAAAATTGGGCGAGATTGCCTGTGACGTGCTTTTCCTCCCTCTCGGATGTTTTCTCAGAGCTCCGAGCCAGCCAGCAATAGCTGATAAGTAGCTACTGTGGCCCTTAGGCCTGCGAACTGTTCATTACAGTAGGCGGAGAGGAGAGCCATCCACAGCAATGGCTGTTACCAAAAGGTCAAGATTTTTTCCCCCTTAAACCATTGTTTGAGGGGGGAGGCGGGGGGAGAAATAAGCTGGCGTGACCTCAGTTTCTCTACTTCTTTGTCCACATTGCTCCTGGTCGTTTACTCACATTTATGTGTGTTGGAGAGGATCCCCCATGTTCTCTTCAGGCCGTGTCCTTTATCAGTGTGCAGCGCTCGTGCATTCATACCTTTTTGAAACTAGCATGAAAATAAAGTCTCTTCCTTCTTAGTCCACATCTTTGTATTCCTTGAGCGTGCTGTAAAGGGTAATTTCCACAAAAATGTACTCTATGCATGAATGTTATGACCCCCCTGCCCTACGGAGAATGGCATGCACACACAGTTACGCAACCTGCGTTGCTTTTCTGACCCCGAATCATCCCCTTACGCCGCCCTACCTTATCAACCTAAAGCGAAACAATCACCCGCTCCAAACATTTGTTAACCCCATTAGCAGTTCTGGGCTATGAATATGGAAATGAGGGCCTGTGCGCCGTTAGAGATAGGGCTTAGTTCCCTTGTTAGCGATTAGTGGAGAAAAGCAGCCCTCACCAGCTCAGATAATTGGAGACGCTGCATAGAAATGGGCTTTAAAGGGCCACCTCATCAACACACTATTCAAGAAGTCACTAAAAGCAGCAAGGAAACTGAAGCTACATTGTCAGCACAGTTAGGAGTCATCTAGATGTTATTAGAGCAGCTTGTCAGAGACTTGGAACAAATTACCTACATCCAATTGTTTCTCTTGTATTGAAAGGGGAACGTGTGCTGCAGATGTTGTACTTAACCCATTACATAACTTATTTTTAGGCATATTTTTAAACCTGTCCTTTTATAGTACCTGAAGTTATTTAAAAAAAATCCAGCCTAATGTGTGCTGTGTGGTCTAATGTGGTGTTTTTGGGGTTTTCCTAGTGATCTCCAGAAAAAGCTGGCCATCGACTATGGACCCGATTGGGAGTTCCTGTTTTTGAACAGCCAGTGTTACAAGCTGGAAGTATACGAGTAAGTATTGACAGGGTTTTCATTGCTTTGTTTGATTCCTGTGCTTCTTTTAATCTGGCATTAGTATGGAAACTCGTCCTAAAACGTCTGGTGGTGTCCAAAAATGTACTGTCATCATAATATCGTATTAATACACTGACAGAGAAATACATTTTCATGGTTTTGACAAACTTCTCATGAACTCTCATGTTTACTCTCAATAATGGAAATCACAGAAAACACATTTCATAGAAACATAGAATCATTGCGAAATCAATATTTTAACCAGAGGCTGGATCTTATTTTGAACAATAAATGTAATCTGGAGCAAACATATGAACCATCTCAGCAAAAGATCTACCATTTAAAGTTGATCATTTGTGAGCAGGAGACAGCCGAGCAGCTAATCAACTTAATTTAATCAACAGAATGAGCTTCTTTTACTCTCTCCTGCTGCATCCCTGTGGCCCCCGCTGGGGTAGAATCTGTTCTCCTCAGGAATACTTGCCAGCTGGAGCTTTACAAGCCCGTGGGTGGTTGCAGTTTTGAAAGAAAACGATCTGAGATCTGCACTGCAAATACATTTTTCAGACATTCTTGGGAAAGCGGTGGTTTTCCCGTGCCCTTATACACCAGGTTGACATCTTTGCTTAGTTTGCCATTTAGGAGGCAAAAATCTGAAAAGGAAAGTTGCAGTTCTTGAAGCCAGAAAAAAAACCAAACTGTTGTTTATTCAGACGGTATTGGAGAACAATATGTGTGTGAGAATGGAAGGCTTGACTGGGGGGGGGAATAATGTTAACTGCAGTATGTGGTCTCGCAAAGTGTTAACCTTACCAAACCAAAACATTAAGTTGTAAATAACGTACTCATGCAAGTTGTATCCGTTTGTCACACCCTCAGCCCCTTTTGCACAGAAACCCATGCTGTACTTGTGTACATCCCAGTGGCGGCTGGTCCATAGAGGGCACTAGGGCGCCGCCCCCCCTAGAGCTACAAAAAATAAAAATAAAAATAAAATTTAAAATAAAAATAAACTATACAAATTGTCAATATTTGTGTTTTTGAAACATGGAATCACCCAGTAATATGTGTAAAATATGATATCTGCGGTAAATATATGCTTTTCCTGCTTGTCCTCTCTGCCTGTCTGCTCTTCCTCTCCTCATGTGCAAAGAGGCGGGTCTATAAAGCAGTTTAGCCAATGCTGAGTAAAGATATAAATGAGTGACATACAATTCAGCCAATCAGCGTCCTCAAATAGATTCAGCTTGGGGCAGTTTTAATTCTGCCCCAAGCTGCGCGTTCTCGTCAGGAGAAGTCTCTACAGGAGAGCGCCAGTGTGAGCACTACTCCTCCAAGACCCGTTTGAGAGGAGAACTGAGAGGAGAAACTACTGAAAGAGCTGATCCCAGATCAGCCTGACCTCACAATCAGACAGCAGACTAGCAGGAAAGAGAAGCAGTACATGAAGCTTCTCTACTAGCTGTACACCAGACAGGTTTGACTCGCTGGATGACGTCATGATAATAACTTATTTATCTTTTTAAAACAACGGGGGCAGAACCAGCATGGACAGTTAGGGAGTGAGGGACATGAAGCACCTGTCTGAGAAATGGATATATAGTTATATAGTTATATATATATATATATTATTATATATATATATATATATATATGTGTGTGTGTGTGTGTGTGTGTTTTATATTATAGTGAATATTATTATATGACATATATATTATTATATTATACAGAATATTATATGATATATATATATTATTATATTATACAGAATATTATATGATATATATATATTATTATATATATATATATATATGTGTGTGTGTGTGTGTTTTATATTATAGTGAATATTATTATATGACATATATATTATTATATTATACAGAATATTATATGATATATATATATATATTATTATATTATACAGAATATTATTATATGTTATATATATTATATTATACTGAATTCCCTGTGAGGGTGACTAAAATAAGATGTCCTGACGTGTTTGTCAAAGTGTTATTTACTGCTTTTTTTCGTGTTGGAATAAATGTTAAATATTTAACTGCAAAGTAGTAATGCGCGTTTGATACCTTAATTTGTTTGCATTAAATCATTCTGGGATGTTTGCTGAAATTGATTGGATGTGGCACAGCCCTACCAAGAACATTTTCCACCAGCCGCCACTGGTACATCCTTTTTGTTCCGCCGCCTATTGGTATCATCCGATAGGCAGCCTTCAGATGACTGAAGAGCACAATATCCACTAGCATCTATTCGGTTGAAGGTCCTTTGACCTACCAGCACCCTCTCAGCAATGTACCAGTCCCCCCCCCCCTTTAATCCTTGCTGTTCGCCTTGAACTGTGATCCTGAAAAGATCTGACATTGACAGACACATAAACCAACAGCTTTCTATAACACTCCCTCCCATGCCCTCGAGTAGCGAACTAGCAGGGCTACAGTTCCTCTCCCATAATGGAAAAAGAATCACGCACTTCTTTCTCCAGCCTCTTGATCATCGCTTGAAACCATCTTACAATCGCCCTCCCTGATGTTTTAGATCCCTCACGTTTGATTACGTTGCTCCCTCTTTTTTTTTTTTTTTTTTTTTT
Source organism: Leptoclinus maculatus (assembly GCA_032191485.1). NCBI lineage: Eukaryota > Metazoa > Chordata > Actinopteri > Perciformes > Stichaeidae > Leptoclinus > Leptoclinus maculatus. Next base: position 8,353,276 of record JAVDOI010000020.1, on the reverse strand, counting down.
TTTTTTTTTTTGGTTTCTTGACTGGCAGCCAATATGGTAGAAAAGAGCCTGGAGCCATAAAAGTTTGCCGAGTTGAAATGCTTGTCTATCGTATGTAAATAATAGCTGTACTGCTGCTGGGTGTGGCAAACAAAAGGTTCAAAATGCTGCCATTTGAGGATCATTTGTAGAGTGTACTGCAGGCCAAACTTGCTGTTGAAGCGCACTTCCAAAAATTCACCCATTTAAAAATCCATATATTCCCACTGAAATGGTCTTTCGGCTGCTGGTGGACTAGTAGGGGAATTTAAAATGCAGGCTTCTGCAAGTGAATCAGAAATAAGCTCGGCAATTCAGTCAACGCAGCCTGGCACAGCATGAAGGAAGACGCCCCATGATGAGTTCTCAGAGGCGGAGTCCCTACCTACAGCACAGTCTAATATTCCTCTTGTGGATTTGTTGACACTCCTCAAAGCAACTTAAATCGCGGGGCCCGTGATTTATGCAAGACTGTCAGGTCAGATTGACTCAGCCTCCGCTCTCGTGTCATTAGAAAGTACAGCACTTCAGTGAGTCATGCCCCGCCACTGTGGTTCGGCTTTTGACAGAGAAGAGAAGAGGGATAACGCAGCACAAGTGACACTTCCAACTGTCTGCGGAACATCACATGGCCTGAGCGGTGCACTGGGTTCTTCTAGGGAAGAGAGGGAGAGACGCCATCCGGGTAACCTAGAGGGAGCTGTTTCCGGGGGGGGCTGGGTGGAGTCCAAGATGTGTCAGGAGTGCAAAATTAAGAGTAATGTTTGGTAGATTTCAGAACGGCTTTTAATTTAATGTCATTTAACAGACATTCCGGGCCTTTAGAGAATTGATGTTATGCCAGCAAGCAAACCAGACTACACAGCTAACTACAGAGAAAATGCATGCAGGCACACAAATGAAATGAAAACCTTGTTTATTAAGGGTACAGAAAGGCAGAGGGCCTTGTTAATCATAATTGGAATGTTGTTGAAACGAGTGGCTGTGAACGAGACGTTTACGCAGGTCCGTGCCTTCGAGGATCGGCACTTTGTCACACTCGGTAGCTCTCAAATTATGATCGATGTGGCACAGACACTGTTGTTACATTAAAGCATGTAATTCAGCGTTACTCTTAATGAGCTGCTCATGCAATTAATTCACTTCAAAGGGGTCACGTTTGGTCATTTGTCAGTAACAGAAAGATTGCATTTACCTGCTTTAAGATGTCCATTATGTCGCGTCAAGGATCATGTAACATTGTTGGTGATGAGGCTGGCGATATTTGATATATTTCTTATTTGGCGTCTTCGTACCGGAGGATCTTTTTTTAGAGTTTTTTTAATCAAGTTTGCATGTGCGTGTATGAGGCGCAACTAAGTTTGGAGAAGACTTGGTCCTCCTAATATTTCCCGGATGCCACGATGAGGAGCGCAGTCAGTTTACCTTCCTGTTGAATCACCGCCCTCACGCAGTTGTGATTCAACAAAGACCTTGGCAGTCCAGATATACTGGTCCTTTCCTGTTCGTATTTCCGAAGGCACGTGGAGATTCTGCCCAATCCACAGCAGGGGCTGCCATCTGAAGTAGCAGGAGTTTTCCGTTGGTTCAGTAGACCTGTGGGTTGGCAGTGAGCGCGTGTGCGTCTGGTGGGGTCATCAAATCATCACATCTCATCGGTCTTTGTTGTGCTGCCAACTTTCTAGCTAGAGAAATGGGCACGAGCAGAGTATCTGTGGGTTGGTTGTGTTGAAACAGTCTGGGTCAACCTTTCAGAGATTTCTTTTGTTTGTTACTGCACACCAGGACTTCCTGTTTCTCATTCAGTTTGAGATGGTTTAGAGCCAAGTTAATCATCTTTATTGTTTTAAAGACTACTTTGTTAGTATTGTACCAGCTCAAGTAAGATGTTCCATTGGTTGTTGTTGCACAGGCATGCAACCTTCGTCAAAACACCAAACATAGCTACGAAAACATGAGATGCACTTGTACTTAATTTCCTCTGCATGGAGGAAACTACAAACGGAGTGATGAGTATCCTACTGTCACCATGTGTGTCATTCATGTGGGTATTCAGCTGTCAATGTGCAAATTATGGACACTTATACTGGAAAAAGATTCCCCGTCGTTCCTTTTCATTCGGAGAACCGTAGCCTACTCGTGTTGTACTGGTAAGACAGAACAAATGTTTGTGCAAGATGAAGTATGGCTTATAGCATGAGGAATATTATGTGACGCTCGACAATGTCAACCATAAGAGAAAGAGAAAATTGTGCGCAGGGACTTTATCTGTGGTTGTTGAAACCACTTGTTTCCCTCTCTGTTAATAAATTAATAATACGAATATTAATAATAAAAGGGCACCAACATTTAGTAAGTACAGTAGCTCAAAAAGGCATGAAAATCAAAAATATTGAGTAATTAATAATAATAATAATTTGTGATATTGAATAATCATTTACATTAAATCACCTAAGGGCACCAGCCCTGTTAACAAAAAGAAAATGATAGCCAATCGATGTCTCATTAAGTATATTAAAGTATTTGGAACTCTGGTTAACAACTAGAAAAGGCAATTTGGTTTAAAGCCCCACGAGTGCATTCTGTAGACATTTGAAAGACCCATTACTTAGCCCTTATCATATCTCCCATAAGCCTCAGTCGTAACCTATTTAGAGAACAAAATAGCAGCAATGATAATGTAACATCTTGAGAGATGGCCGGGAGAATGCAGCTTTAAATGATCTGCCAGAGGCTATTTGCCTCATTGCCCTTAGTGATGGCTCTAAAAAATAAATAAGCTTCAAGTTTGGCTTGTTTTGTTTCCTTTTTTTTGCATATAAATTGAGCCATCTTTTCTGAAAGGCTCTTTCGCTCTGCATCACTATTATTTTCCCCCCTGAGTAGTTTATGTGGTGAAGGGGGTCTCTGCTATGCATTCACCGTACCTTTCCAGGTTGTTTCACAGACGATATCTTATGCACCGACTCTCAGCTCTGCATATCGAATGCCAAAATATGATAAGCTGTCAAGAAAAGTGATCCCCCACCACCTACGAACACTTCACAGCAATTTATATAGACTTGCATTTGTGGTCTTCCATGTGGAAAATGAAGGTGAACTGCAAAATGGCCTACTTTGAGTACGTCTTCGATGAACTGGCATTGGGTCTCTGGGCTGCCAGCAAACTCTCCTCTAGATTCCCAAGCGAAAGGAATTGCATTGACCTAATCTCACAATGGTCATGATGATTTTTTTTAAAAGACGTGGAAATGTAATTTTGTAATCTTCCTAATATTAGTTACCCTATCGGAATTGGATTGCATAATTGCGCCCGAGGCCTGATGAGCTGACCATTTGGGTGCTAAAGGTAAAGCGCTCACTTTCAGTCTATTACTGTCGGAGATCCAAACTATGCAGAACTCTTAAAACTAATTAAAGTACGGTAACTACATTTACGATACAGTGGTTTTAAGTCATTAGAATTGCAATGGAATATTCCCTGGCTGTAATATAAAAAAACAGCAGGGTATGGTTATTAATCATACTCTACGTTCATAGCCAGTTGGATTTAAATAGGCCTATACTGCATGTAAAGACCATCTGGAAAGAAACTACATGCCTTCGTGGAAGTGTTATTAACACTTGCTGCAAAGGAGTAAGTGATTTATTTTTTCTTTGCAAACAAATCTTTCTTTTAAGCAAGTTGTGTTTGTGTGTTTGTTTGTTTGTTGGATTGATTACTGCAACATTACACCTTTAACACATTTTGATTAAAGGCATTTGAGATACATCACTACGGAGTCATTTTTCATAAAAAACATACAGTATATTGTAAGCACACACTTAAATGCTCATTAATATTCACAGTAAAATAAAACCAATACAAGCTAACATGAAACTAGTGAACAAACGAGCACAATAAAATATGTTTGCATTTTTGCAAGTTGGACTGAAACAGAAATAAACACCATCGGTAGGCTGCTTATCTGAGTTCAGTCAGGGAAATTCCCAATTCCAGGTGTTCATTTAAATCTTACTCAGTATGTTAAGGTATGCAGTGTGCAATGCAGGTTTTTACAGTAAGAATGCAATCCAGAATAGTTTAGAATAGTGTGAACTTTGTATTGTTTAGATTAGACAGCATTAGTCACTTATATTGTGGTATTGTGCTCGGCTCTAACCTGTAACAAGGACGCAGTTGCATCTGGAGAGCTGCATCAAAAGACACTTCAGCAAGGTGTAGACTTGTTGACACGGCTACACCTTGCACTGAAGCATTTACAAGCAGGGCAAGCACAGTTTGGCGGCACTTCTACGGGCCAGAGCCCGTAGAAGTGCCTGTTCACTATTATTTTCACTATTATTTTCCCCCTGTGTAGTTTATGTGGTAAAGGGGGTCTCTGCTATGCATTCACCGTACCTTTCCATGTTGTTTCACAGACGATATCTCATGCACCGACTCTCAGCTCTGCATAACGAATGTCAATGCCAAAATATGATAAGCTGTCAAGAAAAGTGATCCTCCACCGTGAGGTTGTGACATCACAACCTCACGGAAGTCCTGACGGTTCGATTAAAAGACAGTTTCTGAATTAGCCGTGTGCGCATTTCTCCGTGGATTGAGCATTTTGATGAGGCTCGAAGTCGTCGTATAAGACGCGTCATACAATGTTGCCAAAAACAAAATTAAACTCACTAAGCTTTCTTTTGTTTTTGCAGCCCGCACCGGCCAGGGGTCAGTTAGTTAAGAGTAGTGAGTGAAGAGTCAGTCGATTGCAGTATAAAACGGGCAATAAAAGGTGTTTTGAGAAAGTGTGAGTCACCACGAGACGTACTTGAGCATGCAGCCATAACTGGCCAACATAAAATATAATGCAGCAGAATGCGAGATTAGCTGTGGACAGACGCAGAGGTGCACACTCACTCACAGACGCACGGGCACAAGATCGATCGCATGATCCTACTGGTAGAGATAATAATAATAATGCGAGTCTTGAAATATCAACAACAACATGAAGATGACTGAATAAAGCTAGCTAGATTATGACCTTTTATGTAATGTTGACACTCCTACTGAAACATGTGTTACTTTTGAATAGATGAACAGTGTTGGTTTTCCTCAAAGTTTGCCGTTAAACAATTAGTCACGTCACTTTATATTGCCGAGCCACCTTTGACCGCTGCCATGCCAGCCGAGTGTACACAGTGTTACCTGTAAACCAATTATCTGGTGTTGGCGTTGCTGCAATTTGCAGTGTCACCATCAGTGAACTCCACCCACGGCGTCACAGAGCAGTCTTAACGGCTTAATTGCTGTTTCTCTCCCTTCTCTTGAGTGGATCTCAGTGGACTGAGTAATAAATACACTTGTCTTCCCCCCCCCCCCATATATAACCTAGTGAGTAGCAGTTGGATGCCTGTGTCAGATCTCTAATTGACAGTGGGCTGTGAAATCCAACAGTATATAGAGTTTGGCCTTTCTTGCAATCTGTTCTAATAACATTGGACACAGCAAAAACAATCGCTGAGATCAGTGAGATAGAGAAAAGTTTGGGACAAAAAAAACCAAGAGGAGTCATCTATCATGAAGAGTTTCAACAAACTTACAGCTGAGTTTTACTCCCTTTTCTCAATGATATATTATAGTGTACATTAGAAAACGCAAAGACTTATATGCTGCCTTATTGCTATAATTTGTCTAACTTAAGTAGTTTAATTAGAAGGTAGCGAACTGAACCTGCAGTCCGATCCAGCGAAGCACGGAGCCTTGCTTGTTGTTGGATGCAACCACTTAGCCTGAGGGGCTAAGTGGTTGCATCCAACATATTTATTCCGTAACAATGTGTACCTTCTGGTCTCAGTGCACCTGCCAAACATTGACACGGTGGTGCCAGCTTATTATGACTTGCGTCAGAGCTGAATTGTCTTGACGGATCAAATGTAATGTGGGGGGTACAGAAAGACTCGCCATTGGTTCCGGCTGTTATTTTGTGATCTGCCGCTCATCATAGCCTTCCAATTATTGTCAAATATTTGATCAGTGACCCACCAAGTTGTATCTTTTCATCTATCTTATCCTTTGTATCCTCCGCCCAGTGTATATATTCGCGACTTGTTGAGTTGGTGATTCACTCCGATTCCCTTCCCACTCTCTTTTGCACACTTTTATTTCTTTTCATCACTCTGCCTTTGTCTTTCTTCCGTCTTTGTTCTCCCGGCTATTTTCTAACCTTATATTTCTATCGCTGTCAGTGTCGTCTCCGCAAAAGCCTTTGGATATTTCCTCCTTCTTCTCACACTGTGCTCATTTGCTAAGGATAGCCGGGCACAGTTGTATAAATGTATAAATGTGCCCGTTTTGACCTTTCTGCCGTGTCCCATTTATTCTATCGCAGGCGGCAGAGTGTGAAGTGTCTGTCTCGGAGACGGACTGCTAATCAACCTGCACCTCCGTTTGCGCGTTGGTTCTCGGGCATTTCTGTCGTCTCGTTTTTTTTTTTATACCCAGCGACACATTTTCTGTGTTCTCATGCCTGCTTTTGTTTTCTCACAAGCTGCCACGTGGAGGCGAGCATCCAAGGTCGGATCGCAGTGCCCTCACTCATAAATAGCCTAGTTTTTTTTTTTTTGTTCTGCGTGTGTGAAAGTGTGCAGTGCTGGCGTGTCAGCAAAAGTGGGCAGGGATGGATGGCTTTGCCTTGAGGGTAAGAGAGAGGGTGATAGAGAGGAGGAAAAGAGGTACAGACGTACAGGGGTACTCCCTTATGGGACTCATTTGATTGCTTTTTCACTGTGCTACACCCCCCCCCCTTTTTTTTTTCTTCTTCTGCCTATCTATCAGCCATATGTTCTGAGGCTCACATGAGGAAGTTTGTTGTTACTGAAATACCTGCTTTACAAACTTGCTAGAGTAGTTTAGCCTGTGTGTTTTCATATTTACTCATTTAGTATGGGAGGCTATTTGGCAAACATTGCCTCACTTTATATGGAATTTGATTGCATATCTAAAGGTCCTGGTTGAGAAATTGTGTCGCTAATGACATTGCTAACGTGCTAATGTTTTTATGCCCCGATATTTGACTGGATAAGTCGCACCTTCTGGTGGTGCTACAGAAAACATCAGGGAGACACCAAAGTCAATGGGATTTATCCTAGTTGGGCAATATTACAATCTGGAGATGAACCGAACCACCAACATTGCCGCTAACATGGTTGTTGGATACATAGTTTGAGAATAAACTAATAGAATAATAACTAAAAAAATACATCCCAGGAGGAACCTTGCTGCACTGTGTCAAATCTCTTGGAGGGGAATGGATTCTCAATGGGCTTAGTCATGGTGAGACCTATTTAATTCTACTCCGAGCTGAACCTCTTACTCTGCAGTCAAAAAAGATGCTTCTGTTATTTTGGCGGGTGGGGGGGGAAGGGCCATCCCTGTTGAAACATACAGTAGACATGAAAGAATAACTACCTTCAGTATATGAAAGTCTCTGAAATTAGAAGCATTTAATACAATCTCCAAACTATTGCAAGAGCAAAAGAAGTTGCCAGCCATTCTCTTACCGCTCCCACTATCCCCCTTTCTCTGATGTCCATCATTGTCTTTTCTTTCATCTTGCTCTTCTCTCGTACAGCTTTTGATCCCCCCCCCGCACTTCCCAGCCCACTTACGCTGCAGCCATTTTTCTCCTCCACTTTCTCTTTCACTGTATCTCTTGTGGTTGTCTGGACCATCCTCTGCTCTTTGATAACAGTCAGTGTTGGTGGTGATGGTTCAAATGTCCAAACTGATCAAGGTCTTTGATCAGTTTGTTACTGGAGCTAGTTACTGGGCTACTCTCCGGCCCTATCCCCGGCAAGTACATTAGTGAAGGTCTTTACTAATTGCTAACTCCTTTTAGAAGAGCTGTGGGTTGCAGGGTAACTTGTAGCTCCTTGTGTTCCAGTAGGCAACCGCTAAGACAAGACAGAGTATCACTGTTCAATAATTCTGCTTAGCAAATCACTTCTTTGGTACTTGACTGGTCTTCACCATAGTTTGCCTGCCTGCTGAGTAAGTTTTGTTTTTTATCTAGCTTTTGAAAAAGGGCCTCAAAAGTACAGTTGACAGTTTTATTGGTGCCTTTGGCTAACTGGGTCAATGGAAACACAACAGTGACAAACTATCAGCTGATGAAGTGGTTTGCCTATTTAAACACTCATTCAGCCAGAGAAAGAGAAGAGAAAGAAATTAAGTAGGAAAAGTATAACCACCTTGCGTGCCAGTTTATTAAATGTTGATGTTTTCTTTTCCCTCTGCAGGTATACCTATACCCTGTGCCCATTCAACCAAGTCACACAAAAGAGCACCGCAGGAACAGAGGTCTCATTAGGGTAAGTACCTCAGTCAACTCTTTAGTCTCCATAGATAAAATCCCAAACAATGACCGGCGTCCGTATCTGGTCCTTATATATTACAAATGACCTAATACGAGGGACGCTTTATCCAAAGAGGTTAACAACATTGTGAGTGCATTGTGTGCAGAACACATTCACGCGGTTCAGGCTTTTTTTCAAAACCAGCTTTAGGAATCCGACATTTGTTGTCCGTGGTCTTTAAACACACATGTATGTATTAGATAAATTCACATGACAGCATTTTTTCATTTAATAAATGGACCTGAAACAAATCCCACTGCACTCCTTTAATCATTTTTGCAGTGCTCATACGAAGTTACCATAAGACCAATATATCGCTATTGATTTTTTAAAAATTGTTATTCAATCTCTGTTAGGCTTCATATGACCTTTAATCAATCGCTAACAGATCTCTATTATAGTTTTAATACCTTTTGATCAATGACAAACAGCGGGCAGGTTTCATACACTGCTGGGGTTTTATTTCCTCAGCCTCGAAGTGTTTCAATTTCCTCTAAAGGATTATACTCTGGCCCTTTACCTTCCCCTTGGGATTGGCTGTGTTGAATGCTCGACATTGGTGTGTATCAAAATGCCTACGTGCTATGAAAGATATGTCACAAAATGGGCTTTTTTTTTTTTTTTGTATTCTTCCATACCCAAGATTGTAAGTGAAGTTGCTCTAAACAATCAGCAGAAACACGACCTAGTATATAGTATAGCTTCCTTGCTCTTGATCATTTAGCTGCTTAGTTTTGCTCATCACATAACAGTCGTAACATCTCTGTCAAACAGATCAAGAAAAAAAGTACACTTTAGACTTTTTAGATAAAAGTTTTTCTCTTCTTTAAATGTTAGATTTGAGGTGATAATTATGGGATGTCACCTCGCTGTCCTTTTTCCACTCTCTCATTAGCCTTAACCGTCAATGATCCGACACTTTTATAGGGTGCAATTACAGAAACCATTCCATCAACATTGAAACCTCTCTGGAACAAAAGCTTTTTATGAATCGCTGCAACTCCTCCCCAAAGAGGAGGACTCGATTGCAATGCTGTTTTGGTTCTAGCGGGTCTTTGCAAACAGACAATGTAAATAAACGGGACCTTTTCTCTATTTTCTTTATTTTTTTGTATGTATTTTTCTGTGCAGCGGGTACATTTGGAGATTCATTTTTAGCTGAAGTTTGCATGCAGTATTTATTATTGATATGAATGTGGGACAACGTGTCAAAACATTTGTTCTTTGCACTTGTCTTCTTTTAGCAGTTGAAGTGAGACCTTAAAGATAATTAATTAGCAATTATCCCTTTCTGCACATGTAGGTTTGCTTTCAAATGGCAAATTAAGTGGAATCTAAAGCAGGGCTGTGTATTATTATTTTTTATTTTTTGCACCGCCACCTCCCACACTACCCACTCACTTTTGGAGCGGAAAGTGCAATGCTTCACCATGTTTTTAGCGCAGGAAAGAGGAAGAACAGAATGCTAACTGTGAGTAATGTGACCCCAGCTCTTCTGCCTGCCTGTCACTCATGATGGTATGGAAGGGCAGAAGGACCAAAACGGAACCAGTGGTCAAACACATCTCCGACTCGTGTGAATTGGTCACTCTGTTTGGAACGATATCGCTGCCAAACAGAGCCTGAGGGAATGATTTCAAGTATATAGACTGTATATGTTTTCCAAATGAAATGTTTTAGATAGGACAGAATGAAATGGCCATGTTCCTTTCCTTAGAGAGGCTTCAAGGATGTTAGATTTTTTCCTTTACCTCAACACGATAATGGAAGAATAATGCTGGTTTTGTGTTTGATCACATGCAGACAAAAAACCCACCTCATTGGTATTTCCTGGGTGTAGGCCAGTGCAGCACTATATGATGTACTACACTGTTTCCAGAGAGTGTGTCGTGAAGGTATATGTGGAATGGTTTTAGGGAAGAAGGGGGGGAGGGGGAGGTACATGAATCATAGCTTGCTCGCTGGGAATAAAGTTCATTTTTTTATCCAGACAGACCATCAGTCAAGACCTCGCAGGATATGGCTGGGCCTCCTGATATCAATCTGCATGGAGGCATCCGCCTTCTCCCCAGAGGGGGTGAGGGGGGGCACTTTGATTTAAACGGCAGCATTTATCACACCTGCTCCAGCGTTCTAAAGGACGGCCACGGGAGAAGGGGAAGGAGGGAACGGCATTAGCATGTGTGGCCTGTCAATGACGGTCTGGAGCTGCGGCGATGACATTGCGAACGCTCGCTTGTACCAATCGGGCTAGTTTGGTTTCGTTATGCAACGTCTCTGCGGTGTTATTGGGTGGGGGGGGGGTTGCTGCTGAATATTGATTAAGACTCATAGCGAGCACTCGGTTTGTGAAGTGTCAATGCTCATAAAAGTTGAAGTTGTTCCCTTAGCCCTAACCTTCCTTCATGCTTGGTTTTGCAGCATAGCCGGCGTTAGACCATTAACTTTACAAATGTTCATAAGAAACAATAAATCAGCCTGGCAACACTTCCCTTTTGTAACTGCTTGCTCTTATATTACGGCCACACACATAGCCATAAAGATTTCATAAGGCACAGCAGTCATACTGCATGCTCCCAATTATCTGTAAATGTAGATATTATACAACTCGTATTCACTTCCTGAATTGCAATGTCTCAGTTTTCCATTTGGCTTTTCTGCCTTTTTGCGCTCAGCAGCTCAACCGCTTCCCGAAATGGCTATCGTAACAATAACATCAGCCACGATAATGACAATGGAGTAGAAGAAAATGCTTGCATTGCGACAAACACCATCCCACTGTGACAGCGTCGTCCATCTTCATAATGTCCCCGCTAACACCCTCCCCTCCCCAGGCAGACACGGTGGGTACAATGACGAGACGGCAAACAAAGCTTTACTAAATGCACGCCACCTGAAAAGACCAATATATACACACAACACATGGTGTGTTTTGTTTACCGTCTTGTGTTTGCTTGAGCTTGTTTAACATAGCATTGACTTACCTCTTTGTCTGTGGGAAGAAACGACACGCGTAATACTGTACATGCAAAGAAAACATTGATCTCCCTTCACTGGCCTGTCGCATTCATTTCCCACAAGCCTCCGTGGTATTGATGTGTTTCTCTGCAACATCACCGTTGGAGTGTGTGTGCTAATGGTGATGGTAAATAACGATGTGTTGAAGCTCATAATGTTTGTTGTCCGTCACAGGTTTCGATTCAGCTTGGTAGTCATTTCTTAGGTTTGATGTGGTTGGTGAGGGTCTTCTTGAGACCGCTGTTGAAGATTTGAATACGCTTTGCACGTACATATGTTGCTTTGAAGAAGACTAAAACACTATTGCATCGTCTAAATTGATAACAAGCACATGCTAACTCAAATATCACAGAAAATCCCGTCAAAAAAGGAATCAAATTGTGCCAATAGCTGGATTTAACTATATGTTAATTAAATGAGGAACTACTTTTCAGTTGTCAATTGAAGGAGTATACAAAAATAGGATTTACCACCTAGTTATTTCATACAGACTATTTATTAAATTACCTGAAAACATGCTATAAGTGTGTCATTATTACCTATATCGTGATAGATTTTGGTTCTTGCAGTAGAATATAAATGCCACTCTGATGTGTGTAGACCCAAGCGGTTCGCTTAGTTTAGCAGGAGGAAACAGCCACTCTTTTCAAAATAAAAATAAAAAGTTTTATCTCATTTGTTTAATAGGTAAAAACAACAGTTTGTGGTGTTACAAGGAGTTACGTGCCACACTATTTCTTTTGGCCAAGGAGCAGTGATTTCCAGTCTCTAATCTAATCTCAGATAACACCCTCCAGGTTCCTAGCTCTAAACTTAATCTTCCCATCTAACTGCAAGAAAATGAATTAGTGAACATCCCAAGATGTTTAGATATTCTGTTAAAGCACTCAGTGTCGCACATCTTACAAGTTGATACACAGCTTTTTTTTTTTTCAGCTTAATAATTCACTTTAAGTACTTGCTCTTTGAACTCCATTTTTTTTGTCATTGCTGCCTAAATGTTTGTGCAAAAATGAGGCTTTTTTGCACAGCTTAAAAGAAAAGACAGTCCACTCCATGTGCGTAATTACAGAGACAGAAGAAATAAAATCTACATGTGATAACATGATAGAATAAAGAAACGTGTTTCTGTCCTCATTAGTCATGCAATCTACTGCTGATTGGTTGTTTTGGTTATTGAGGGAGCTAATGCGTCAGAAATAAAGGCTTCAATATAACGGGGAACAAGAGCAGCAATAAACATGGGGCCAAAAAAAGAAGAGGAAAATGGAGGAAAACCAAGTGACAGCCGTTTCATGTTTTCAAAAAGGAAAGTGAAACAACACCATAATATAAACCTCAGGAACATAATTGGATGCAGTAACATTATTCCATTGTTGACGACAAAGGATAGAATAAAGTGCAACGTAGTTTCAAATTCTCATTGGCTAAAACACGGAGTGTGCAGTCAACTACAAACAAGAAACAGGTTAACGCAAGACACCAGCAGTCTTTTCCAGTTAACAGTGAGCACCTAATATATAAACTCATTTTAATTTCTCTCAAATTACTCTTAATGGCTTAAATACATGCAGCACCAACGCTCGCCATCAGTCGGATCCATTTAAGTTTTTTAAAACACAAGTCCTCAGGAAGTACATTGTCAACATCCAGTAATTGGCTCAGCGTTGAAGTCATTTCCTGCTAACAACCACAACAACTCCTTTAAAGTATGCCCGTCCATAATAACCTTCCACCATGAGCATAAGTGCATTTTAAATATTTATGTTGCCCCTTTTCAAAGTTAGCTTAGGATAAACACAGCAGCTGCAATGACATGGAAGAGTCTGGACCCGGACAATAACAAGAAGTTTGATCTTAGAAATATTAAGCCAAATATGTAAATAGTAGATACTGGATGTAACTTAATTTTTGAGGCCTAAAACACCTCAATGTTTTTAGATGAAACACTAAGTATAATAGCATCTCCACGTGGAGATGAAGCATTTTCTCCTCAGAGGAGACGGAGGAGGGTGGGAGGATTTAAATGTAGGATCAGTTGAAAGGTCATCCCAGGAGTTTTTGTTTTCGGGACTCCGGGGAAATCAGGTGGCTGCGATGTCGGGGGTCACGGGGTCGGCGCGTGTCGCCCCCGCAAAAGTTCAAGGAGCTTGGCCCTCCATTGTGCCGGGGGTCAAACTGCTCTGCACTCGTCAACCATCAAGAGATCACAGGAATACTTAAATTGCGCGGGGGCCTGGCGGAGGAGCACGCTGCGTTTGACGGTACAAGCTTTGAATACGTCCAACATAGCTGATAGAAGAGGAACACTAACTCCTAGACACTGCTTGGCGGGTATGAAGAACAAACCACAATAGCGGAGGACTTCAAACAGAAGATTTATGACTCAGATTGTGAAGTTTTAAAATGGGAAACGTACATCCTAGGAAAGTTAGAAACTGTATGAATTGTATGACTGTTGAGCAGATGCAGGGGCTGTGGAGGTAGGCGCAGTGCTACTGTGTGACCAAGTCAACGGAGAACAGAAAGGGGGGTATTGTGAAACAAACACAAAAATGCTATTAGTGTTGTCTGTTGCTCCTACAGGTTCACATCGCTCAGTATTCAAACCCACAGGTCTCCCTTGAACTGCTTTATTGAACAGTAGATTTTTCAAACCGAAAAAAACGTGGAGAAGTAAGGTAGCCTAGCAACATTGAAACCACAGTGAATGGCTGTGTATGCCCACTGCAAAAGGAGCCAGGCAGTTGAATTGATAGCACAGAGCAACCCCAGAGAGAGTGGGATACGCTGGCCACCGCAAAATACAAATAGGTTGGCTGCTTCTAACACTGTAGACCTACACATGCTGGTCTGTCTGAGCTACACGTACAGACGTAGCATGGCAACGTTTTCTCTCATCTAATGCCAGGCTCACTTTAAGACCACCGCTAGTGACCTCGTATTGTTTAGCCACTTTAGACTTTTTTTTTTAGAAACGTCTCCAAAGGGGCAATTTGTGGTACAGTAACACAAACACAGAAGACACAATTAAAACGCAGAACGAAAGAGACAACGACAAATGCACTGCACCGTTCTTTTAACCTAAACCCCCCCCCCCCCCCCCCCCCCCCCCCCACACACACACACACACTGAGTGTAATAGAGAATAAATGCTGGGAGACAGAGGTGCAGCGATGTGAATGCCTCCAGGCTGTCAATGTCCTTTGAGGGGCCTTTGAATGAACGGCTTAGTTGAGCAAATGTACTGGCAAATGCCCAAGAGAGGAGATTCTACTCTATGGCCACGGTAATATGGAAGTATGTTTATTTGATCAATAAGGTTACATTTCTTATGAGAGCAGCTGAAAAGCCCATTGCATTTTTAGTTTTTTTAGTTTTAAAGGAGTGAAGTGCTGATGAATATATCTTGTCCCTTCTCCCTTTTGAAGATGAATTACTGTTCACTTACTGGTACACTGTGGCTAATTATTTTGATAGGTTGCCATTTTATTGCACAGCAATCACAAGGGAGCTCAAAGATTAACACAGGCAGGTTACAAATGAGCACAAAGAAATTGAACATGTGCCTGAGATTGAATCAGGGAATGATGCACTTATGTGTGGCAGTTACAGGCTAAAAATACCGTCCAATCTGGCATTTTGACAAGGTTGATTTTTGCTCAATTGCCCGAAAAGGTGCCAACGGTGGGCAACGCAGTGCAAAAACTAGGGCCACAGACGCTAAAGCTGTGGCCCTAGGGGCTTTAATATGAACACAAAATACTCAACACTTTTTTTTTTCTCTGCGGTTTTAATGCGATGCATTTAGTCAAGCATTGTGTGTTTTCATTAAGACAGCCGACCAGGCCATTTGTGCGTGTTCGGGGTCTGAGGCAGATCTACATTTGTACAAACTTAACTAATTCAGGTAAGAAAATCTGGATAAAGCACAGATTTGTGCGTAAAATATTCATACGCTTTGTTCAAGCACAGATTTGTAGCGATGGATTTGGACAAACATTTTTCAAGGACTTACTATACTGTATTGTTTGTATAGCAGCTTTGCATGTTGGGAAACATATTTTTCAGTTGTACACTCTACCCTGCATCGTCCCTGGACTATTCTTTTTGAAAATGTTTGAGTGAATAGAGAAGAAAGGGTCTTTCTTATTAGTACATATTTGACTCTTTCATGGTACAATAACTTGTGTAAGAATGTGATGGCTGTGCTAGTGTACTTACATTATAGACACGTTATCTCGCTCTTCCGATTTAATTTGTAACCAAACTAAATGTGAAAGCAAGCACATTTCCATTCATATTCTTTTTTTTTTTTTTTTTTTTTTTTTTTTTTTATATATAAGTAAACTGGAGTGATGCTCTCTTCCATGTGTTCATATTAAAGGCTGTCCCATCCCTTAATTGTTTTGATGGGCATTAGCTGTTTTGTTTTTATTCTACCATTATTTTTTTTCATCTTCTCCATAATTATTTAACCTATAGAGTAGTGACTGTTTGACTGGGACAAGTGCATAATTATACATTTAAGTGTTCTACTTGCACTCATTTTCAAGCCGTCAAGGTCATTTGCTGGAGGGCCATTAGTGTAGAGAGGGCCCCTCTTTACCTGGTAACATGGCAGCTGCCTAATGCTCAAGAGGAGCGTACCACAGTAGTAGCCAGGCAGATACATTTATACAACACACTCACTAATAAAGTAAGAGTGATGCCTATATTTGAGTTCATATTTATGCTTTATGGCCCCTGAATCTGAATCTAACAGCCCACACTTTATTTGGCCATCAAGGCGAAGGGGTAGTGACTCTTGAGGAGAGGGTTGAAGGAGTGGAGGATGATGGGGGGGGGGGTGTGACACTGTGAACCCCTGATGGCCTTTCTGCTGGGTAGCCATGGCAACATCTAGCCCCAGTCGTTAATGAGGCACAAGTGAGCCGTTAACAGAATACTGATTTGGGTTTGACATCAGCCCTGATTCATATCTGTCAGTAGGTGTTGATGAAATATGCACCCCGAGTTTGTTCATAACTCGCACGTAAAAATAGCAAAATGTGCCGTGGATGTTGCTCAATGGTTTAGAGTAATTATATTGGTCACCGTGCTGTACATAAGAAAGCTGGCCAAAATCCATCCACCATGCTGTCTGCAATTTCAATAATTGCCCTGTTGAAGATTTATTTATATCATGATATTTAAATCCTGTCCTGTGCCCCACGATTCAGAGAAAGTAATTATAAAAGCTCTCTTTGTAGATCGGTCATGTGAAGTGAAGGCATGCATGTGCCCTTCACTAGTTCCTATGCGTATATGAATTATTTATCGAGGTGCTGGGCACAACCGGTGGGTAGGAGGGTGAGAGGAACATCATTGACTGGCACCGTAATGTGACGCCGCCTGTGTTGATCTCGAAGCGCCGCTCCTCTGCCGAGCGACCTTCCACGAGTGGCAGAGGTTAGCGACGCCCGGCGCTGCTTCACAGAGTCCGAATTAACCAGCCGGCTCCCAAATTGCTCTCTCTCTCTCTCTCCCTTATCTGCCTGTGTGGCGCGGCGTGTCATGCTGTAAATGATTAGCGCATTAACAGTATAGTGAGGGGACTAACTTGCTGCTTCACACCGCTTGTTAAAGCAGTTAAAAGCATAGCTGTGAGGTATAATTTACTGCGGTGGCAGCTAATGAGCGGATGCTACAGTGGGTGATAAGCACAGATTTACCATCTTAACACAGGTTAGGATTCAGCAGGAGGAGGAGGTGGGTGTTGGTGATCTGATGCTCGGGTGGCACATCGGATCGTTGACAGTTGCTGCAAGTGAATGGAGTTTATTTGAAGGACCCGGCTTGACGTTGATGTTCTCGTATAACATAAACTCATGGGAGATCACTCTAGAACTGGGTATTATTAGAAATGTTTCAGTACTTATACCCATGAACCCATGTCTTTGAACTTATTTCTCCATTTTTCTTTTAATGTAAGATTTCATAAAGCATTAAATGGCATAAAATTAAGATAAACCGGCCTGTGATGTGTTCCTAGCTGCCATGTAAGCATATCCAGTTAATTCAGAATGTGTTTTCAGCATTTGAGCTTTGCCTCCAAAGGACAGAACATACTTAAAATGCAATCGAAAATGAGCAACGTTGTTAACCAGGCAGTCGGTGGCAATCCCTTGTAATGACACGGCGGTTGCGAGTGTGCTATTTTAATTGTGTTTTTGTGGACACCGGATGTGATTGAATCACAACTCCATCTGCTATTCTTTGTGTCGATAGAAAGCACACCTTAGTGTTTCAGAGAGAAAATTAAATGAGATTGACTCCCTAATGTGTGCAATGTGTTCTCCGAGGCCCACTATCTCACCCACAATGCAAAGCAAATGTATGGATAATATCATTTAGCTGGCTAGATATGCTGCTTTTACAAGTTTATCTGTGATGGAAGGTGCCCTCTAGGGCATTAGAGGAGGCCAGACAGATCGCATTAGAACCCAGATATCTATAAATAAGATTATCCAGGTTTTAAGCCTTGAAATAAGTATGTGTTCAATATCATCCATCATTAATAATTAAAAGGAAGTCTGCATCTGTGGCCACTCCCCTGTCTCCATGTGGTCGGAAATTGATGTTCTACAAAAGCTAAGATAAAGTTTATACTCTCTGCTGCCAATGTTAATCTATTTTCATTCATGTTACCTTATTGGACTTAAAACGCTCTAATCCTGAACATTTGGACTCAATTGGGTGTTTTTCAGAGGTGCAAATGATGAGCTGTGCACTAGTCTGGTGAAATGTAGAACGTTCAGCCAATATCCGGTGCAGGTAGTTTATTACAGGGAACGATCTGGCCACATCTCAGTGATGCATCGTGTGTAATTGACGGAGCACACGCTACCACCTGGGGCACAGCAGGGCTGACGGAGGAAGAATGGAGATTAAGGAAGGAAGTGAACAAACATGACGCATGAAATTAAGTGTGTGCGTGTGGGGGGTACGGCAGACGCATTGACTGTAATGAGAAAAAAACAAAGGGCGTAGTTGTCTCCGTGACGTCACCCATGGGTTTCTGAAGAGCCCTTGTAAAGCTCAAAGTGGGTGACTTCACGTCACCAACTCTTTAAATGGGAAAGAGCTAACGGAGCGGCCACGCCATCAATTTAAACTTGTGAATCTTAGCTATAGGGCTCAAAACCTTCTTTTGCCTCAGGTGGCAATTTGAACAACTGCAGTTTTTTGGCAGCTCCGCATTTCCTTCATTTCTCAGCACCGGAGGTCGCCCCTTGGGCAGACCAAGTCGCTTGCGAGGGATCGCTGGTCAACTAGCGGCGAGAGCCAAGAGCGTGTCACTTTCTCCGTCTGCCATGTCTGCTGGCCCTGAGGGCCTCCTGGTACTAACGGAGTGCTAAAACCCAATCAAACAGCCTGGAAGGAAAAGGCGAGACTCTCGGGGGCCCCAGCCAGCTTCCACTTGTGTGAGCTGGCCTCACCTCTGACTGAACCCGTTCAGGCGTCTTTAATAATCCATGCGCATCATGGATGGCAGAAAAGCCACATTTTGAGGACCCGATGATAGTACGTAAAAGCTGGAGAGTGCTTTAGGAAATCAAAGGACTCCATGTTTGCCCTCATCAAGGTTAAATGGCAGTAAAATGGCATTTCAAAAAATGTCGGAAGAATTTCTATTTGTAAGACACAATTTAATCAACTACTGTAAAGTAAGGCGGATTCTGTTCCTGTTACCTACATAGTCCCTACATAGTGCCTGTCATTAAGAATTGTACGTACAATATTGTTGGAATCAAATATTAATTATGTATTAACCTGTTAATTTGACGTTGAGCTTTAGAAACATTTCCGGAAAAGTATAATATATTATTACAGAACCAACAAAAATATCATAATAGGCCATGAAATATAGCAGATTAGCTTCCATAACACAAAAAAACCAGAACTCAAAGGGCAGAGCAGATTTTGCTACTTTAAAGGTCAATGTAGGCACAGTGATTGACAAAGAAAAGCACTTTGGCAGATTAAAACAACAAACAATAAAATCTTCAATCGACCAATCGCTAATACCGAACAGGATTACAATATTTGACTCAAATCAATACTTACCAGCAGCATGAGTCAGTGCCACCTCAAAGGAAGCTTCTAAAGTTCTACAAAAGATCAGAGGAAAGTCAGCTGCTGGAAGCATAATCGAAAGGCATCTGTCGGTGCTGTGAGCTGTGTTGGACAGTGTCCACTTGCACCCTGGTTTGCTTTGGTTTCAACTCCCCTTGAAATGTTTGGTGAGAATGTAATTAGCTAGCACTGGGCAAGCACAGCCTCATTTGAGAGATGGGCTATACTGGCGTCTGTATTTCTCTTCTCCTTCCCTCGTGTGGTAATATTGCACACAGAATTTACTCTGACAAAAGGCTAATTAATATTTCCCCCTCCATTGTTGAAGAGGAGAGGGGACGCATGAGCGCCAGGATGAGCACTGCCAGACTGGCCATCTTGGCAGCTGTTTATGTTTGCTGTTAACGGATTTTCAATAAGCCAACCTGGTGGTGTTCAACATTTTTTATTTTTTTTTCCTGTGCTCAATTTGTCCGGCTTGACTAATAAACAGAAACTCTCCACATGCACTTTATGAAAAATATTAAAACTGACCCTTTTTATTTCAGGAGGTGGGGGATGTGGGCAGATGCACCAAAGAACCAGTACAGTCAGATGGTGTATGAGAACGGAGAACCCTGCTGGCAAGGAGGTTCACGCAGTACTACAGTAAGTACTACATGCATGAATAAACTAATGAATCGATAAATGGTACCTACCATTTTCTGTAGTTGGTACTGTTAGCGCTGGTAGCATCGTTAGCTACGAGCTGCTGGCTCAGGTGTTGTGTTGAGAGGCAATGGGAATGCTCTTTTGATATCTATAGAGCCCAAGAAGACTGTAGCTACACAGTTTACAAACCACAGAAACCCAAATATGCTGTAGATAATAACAGTCCACCTTACAAATAGTTGAACAGTACAGAGGAGGCCATGCACTGCTTATTTCCAGAGGGAACGCTAAAGAAAACAGCCAAACAAAGTACCTCACACCACATTCATCCGGGGACAATTTGAAGTGTTGTCGCCCAGTCTGCTGTCTGCATATCTCATTCTGCACATGTGTACCTCAGTCAATCAGTAAAAGATATTCAGTCGTCACGGCCTACTCAGCAGCCTGGCAAAAAGATGTTTTGCTCAAAGCCAAGTGATAGAAGTTGACTTGCCCGTTCTCTCTATTTTACCAGTATTGACTCATCTGTCAGCCACTTTTATGAGATCCATTTACGTTTTTTTTTTTGCCATAATTTGCTCGATTGAAAAATGCGTCACATTTAATTATCTTATTTTCTGGGCCTGGACCCCTCTTTAAATCAGTCCAATAAATGTCGTTTGCAAATGTATGATCTCATAATATCCAGGGGCCCCCTTTTGAAAAGACCAAATTTAATTCCTTTGATACGACTCCCAAACCGAGTGCAGTTGGCATAAATGAAGTCTCGTCAGAAGTCGACGCTCATTATATTTGAAATGCTGAATCTGGTCTTTGGGTAGTGCTGTCGCTTTCTGCGGTGAAACACACCTCTCTCTCGCCCACGACTATACTTGAGTCGTGGGACCAGTGATGTATTGTTTCACTGGTGGATATAGAGGTAAACCAAATTTCAAGCAGCATGCAGTGTATCTTAGGAGTCTGCAGGGAAGGGTGAACTCTACGGTAACAATCACATTCAAAGTGACTGTGACTTTGACTGTGACTGTTACATGTGAGCAGGAGGTTTAGTTTCTGTACAGCCAGCTGGACCGTGGCTCCAGATCTAAACTCGGCTCTCCCATTTTTTTTTAAAGGAGAATGCCAGTTTATCACCATATAGGTCAGATTTTTGTAGACTAGACCCTAATTTCCGTTGGTCATGATAATATTGTACTCACCAATATCTGAAAACTAGATACTACATTTCCCATGTTGCAAGGTGATAGCATCTTTCATTAGACCATCCCAGGCTGCCTACCTCTTACGGGCTCCACACTTTCAGTTTGTGGTTCAAGGCTTTCTGTTTTTAAACGAGTAGTCTCAAAGCCAAAGATAAAATAACCCCGATGATATCATCTGTAACACGAGCTGCCTCAACATTGAGCAAGTCAAAATTGAATCACCAATAATCATGCACACGCATGAGAAAACACTTTGTCTTACTGAGCGCAAACACCCATTTAACATCTCCGTACAAGTTATTAAGTGTGTTATCCAAAGTGTGGGAGAAAACCAAATCACCAGTTGTTCCAGCCTGAGACTTTAGTACAATAATACCTGTCAGGTTCCCGTCTCTCTGTCCCTCTCCAGGTGCTTGTGTTCGCCAGAGGGATTATCTGCTCGGGGTGCAGTGTGATGTGAGGGGGTTGCTATGGAAACCCCCTAGCAGTAAAATAAGTTGCTTTTCCCTTCTCCTCTCTTGCAGAAGGTGTCAAAGTCACCGATTACAGTCATGACAGCGGTAATCACTGTTCACACGTGGGGAATGTGATGAAACTCCTCATGTACAGTGTGATCACCTGATTATTACCAACTAGTGCTGTCTTTTTTTTTTTTTTTCTTTTTTTTTTTGCATAAATCTACTATTTGCAGTGAATCCCATTTCTTCACAACAGTCTGAAATTGCTTAGAAAATGACTAAAACAAGAGGGATGACAGCGTCTTCAATCAGCCTCCTTTGGGAGGTAAAGCTGGCATTGCTCTTGACTCGGGCTAACAACGGCTCCTCTCCCTGCACCGCCTCAACTTTTCTTTCTTTGTGCTTTTCTAGGTCACATTGACATGCGGAACAGAGACAGCTTTGCGATCGGTGAAGGAGCCCAGCAAATGCCAGTACATCATGGACTTTCAGACTCCTGTGGCCTGTCAGCCGGTGCTGAAGCAGCGGGGCATACACAGTGAACTGTGACCCCTTCCCTTACTGGCCTAGTCGAGATTAATTTAGCCCCCCTTGGCTAGCCCGCGGTGACAGGCTGAGGTCCTGAGGGCTCCCTCTGACATCTGTGTTGTCAGAACATATATATACTTCCAAGCAAGTCTTGCTAAGGTCAGAATCTGATATTCAGTAACACTGCACCTAGACCACTTTAGTTTTCATGAATTGTTACAGTGTTGCTTTATATTGTCACTTAGTTTACACAAGTATTCTTCAAACTGCACTATATTCCTCATATGGGTTTACTCATAAGGGCCTACAAGATTACTATGTAAATATAATAATGTGAAATTAGATCAATTACAAGACATTGCCACTATAATAGTGCTATAATAACTGCTTATTCATGTTAAGCCAGAGCGTGAGTTAGCTTCACATAGAGCCCCATTATTATCCAAAAACTATTAAAAATACTGAAGTTTATTTTGAGTCAATCATACACCGCCCTTCTGCTGTAGATATTCACTCTAGCGCCAAATGTGTATTAACCCACAGCTGAAAGTAGTCCCCAACAAATGCACTATTTACTATTGTTTGAGTAACATTTACTAGAAACAGTGGCCAGCTGTTTTACGGAATTATTCAGCCTTTTTAAAAAGATTTTTTTTCTTTCTTTTTTTAATCACCAGAAAGAACAAACAGGGTAAGGAAGTTAAGAAGTATTGAGAGACAAAATAAGTTTGCTTTGGTCTTTTCAAGATTTTCAAGGTATTTTCTTGTCTTGTTGACAAAGGGAAAAATACAGAAAGTGAGCCTTTTAATTTAAACATTACATTTCAGTATATTAACACTTAAGGCTCAACAATATTAGAATGTGTAAAGTTAAATGTGACATTGCATCTACTGTAACTGCTGTATCAACAAACAGATTATTCATAAGCACAAATAAAACTACTTCATACTTTATCATAACCTTGTCTTAAGTATGCTTTTACTATTACAGTGTTATATAATTTCCTAAACAATCGGACAGTAAAACTTTTTAAAAGTGGTTTAAATATTAAGCATAGGCCTAAAGATAGTCTCACAACACTTTCAACTACTATTAGTGATGCATTGTGTACTGAATGCAACAGCTCTTGATTTCACAAGATTCTGCCAGCGTTCGCAGTCTGCTTCTTACTGTGCATGCTATTTATGATGTTATGTAACAGACTGTGTGTGTGTTTTGCAGCAGGGCTCATTAAGAGGGAGCTAAATCAGCTGTCAGGAATAGGCTACCTGATATATTCTACCCTGCTGGGGCAGCTGGGTAGCTGTTAGCAATGCAATAGCCTCAGGCCTTGTAGCTTAGGGGCTGCTGTTTCTTTATTTATCTGGCTTCAGCTCCCATCTACATTCTCTATTTTAATGGCAAATCTAACTATTCGGTTTTTAGAACAATGGTCAGATTTGTATAGTCGAACAAAAAATATAAAAAACGTCTAATATATAAATACTAAGTAGTTATTTTTTGCTGAAGTGATTTGACTTTTAATTTGAATGGAACAGGATGTGTTGATACAGCAAAATCTCACAACTCACCCTGCAATCCCCATGTTTATAAAATAGAAACACTTCAGCTAAACTGGCTCGACAAAAACAGTTTTAAGGATATAATATATTTTCATTGCCCACCATCTCAATGAAACAGGATATCACTGTATATATTTTAATCTCTCCCTCTTTTAATGTTTCAGATATGCGACGCATGCCAAAGCTGATGTCGGTATAACAAACGCTGAGCCTTCACAGCTCCTAACTCCACCACAGCTGAAAATACTGCTAATCACACAGTGTCAAGAGCAGCAGTCTAATATTGCAGAAGGCATTGCTGGCATCTGGAGAAAACTTTATATTGCATCATTGCCATATGGTGTGATTTAATGGTGTCTCGTAAAGAACTTGTCCTTGGTTAAAACCGGCTGTCACAAAGGACCAAATTTGCCAATCTGCAGGGTATCAACAACTCCTCACTTTACTGAATGATCATCGTGTGTTCAATTACTTGCGTTCCTCACCCCACACACCACGTTGGGAGATTGCAATTTGAATGGGCAGTTATGTGGAAAAGAAAATAAGAAAAGCTAGTACTGGGAGTTTCTTTACTGGGACTGGCCATTGATGTGTTGCGACAGATAAAAAGAAAAGAGGGAGTTGTGGGAAGAATTCAGTCGGAAAACTGAGCACACACTATCACATACTTACACACCTCCATTCAGTACATTTGCACATGAAGGGGAAGGGATGGAAAGTCTTTCCAGTTGAGCGTGGGTGTATTTGTGTGTTGACTCCAAATTGCTAAAAGGGCCCAGAGGCTTTATATTGCATTAAATCTCCGACTCAGCTTTGTAGAAACTAGTTCAGGGTACCTGTTATCTAGAGTGGGAGACAACGAGCGAGGCCTTTGCCTGACTGACTGGTTGACTGACGCCCACCACAACCCAGCACTTCTTTCACTCTTTTTGGAGATTGTTTTAAGCTCCGTCTTTTGAAGGGAGGCCAGTTATACCTCCAGGGCTGAGAGGGAAAAAAAGTGTGTTCGCGTTGAGGAGTCGGCATGCGACGGTTTCATCCATCTCCGTTTACACTTATTCCAATCTATTCAGTCACGATACGGACGCTTCACCGTCAGCCTCTTACCCACATACTTTTTTGCAAACACGATTTATAGGTGTTAGGGTTGTGAAGATACAGTACATACAGTGTATACATCTGCAGGCCTTGTTACACGAAACTTGTTTTACGAAAATAAACATGATGGGTATCGAGGGAAGTAGGAAGGTATCAAACAAAGTACTTTATTGGTTTGTATCGCTATCACTTTGAAGAGTACTGGTATTGCTAATATCAATTTTTATTTTATTTTTTCTTAAAAAGATAATCAGCCCTTTAATGACATGCCGTCATGACCGTTTTTGACTTTTTTCGACATACTATACTATGACTTTTCTATTTTTTCGACATGCTATACTATGACCGTTTTTGACATACTATACTATGACTTTTCAATTTTTTCGACATGCGATACAATGACCGTTTTTGACTATTTCGACAAATAATACAAAAACGATCATAGTATAGCATGTCGTAAAAATAGAAAACAGTCATAGTACAGCATGTCGAAAACGGTCATAGTATAGCATGTTGAAAACAGTCAAAGTATAGCATGTCGAAAAAAGTAAAAAAGCGATCACAGTATAGCATGTCGAAAACAGTCATAGTATAGCATGTAGAACGGTCATAGTATAGCATGTCGAAAAAAGTCAAAAACGGTCATAGTATAGCATGTCGAAAAAGTAAAAAACAGTCATAGTATAGCATGTTGAAAAGGTCGAAAACAGTCATAGTATAGCATGTCGTAAAAAGTCAAAAACAGTCATAGTATAGCATGTCGAAAAAATAGAAAAGTCATAGTATAGCATGTCGAAAAAAGTCAAAAACGGTCATAGTATAGCATGTCAAACGGTCATAGTATAGCATGTCGAAAAAAGTCATAGTATAGCATGTCGAAAAAAGTCATAGTATAGCATGTCGAAAAAAGTCAAAAACGGTCATAGTATAGCATGTCGAAAAGGTCGAAAACAGTCATAGTATAGCATGTCGTAAAAAGTAAAAAATGGTCATAGTATAGCATGTCGAAAAAGTAAAAAACGGTCATAGTATAGCATGTCGAAAAAAATCTCAAACGGTCATAGTATAGCATGTCGTAAAAATAGAAAACAGTCATAGTATAGCATGTCGAAAAAAGTCAAAAACGGTCATAGTATAGCATGTCGAAAAGGTCGAAAACAGTCATAGTATAGCATGTCGTAAAAAGTCAAAAACAGTCATAGTATAGCATGTTGAAAAAATAGAAAAGTCATAGTATAGCATGTCGAAAAAAGTCATAGTATAGCATGTCGAAAAAAATTCATAGTATAGCATGTCGAAAACAGTCATAGTATAGCATGTCGAAAAAAGTCAAAAACGGTCATAGTATAGCATGTCGAAAAAATAGAAAAGTCATAGTATAGCATGTCGAAATAGTCAAACAGTCATAGTATAGCATGTCGAAAAAAGTCAAAAACGGTCATAGTATAGCATGTCGAAAAAAGTCAAAAACGGTCATAGTATAGCATGTCGAAAAGGTCGAAAACAGTCATAGTATAGCATGTCGTAAAAAGTCAAAAACGGTCATAGTATAGCATGTCGAAAAAGTAAAAAACAGTCATAGTATAGAATGTCGAAAAAATAGAAAAGTCATAGTATAGCATGTCGAAAAAAATCTCAAACGGTCATAGTATAGCATGTCGAAAAAAGTCAAAAACGGTCATAGTATAGCATGTCGAAAAGGTCGAAAACAGTCATAGTATAGCATGTTGAAAAAATAGAAAAGTCATAGTATAGCATGTCGAAAAAAATCTCAAACGGTCATAGTATAGCATGTCGAAAAAAGTCAAAAACGGTCATAGTATAGCATGTCGAAAAAAGTCAAAAACGGTCATAGTATAGCATGTCGAAAAGGTCGAAAACAGTCATAGTATAGCATGTCGAAAAAATAGAAAAGCATAGTATAGCATGTCGAAATAGTGAAACAGTCATAGTATAGCATGTCGAAAAAAGTCAAAAACGGTCATAGTATAGCATGTCGAAAAAAGTCAAAAAACGATCATAGTATAGCATGTCGAAAACAGTCATAGTATAGCATGTCGAAAAAAGTCAAAAACGGTCATAGTATAGCATGTCGAAAAAAGTCAAAAACGGTCATAGTATAGCATGTCGAAAAAAGTCAAAAACGGTCATAGTATAGCATGTCGAAAAGGTCGAAAACAGTCATAGTATAGCATGTCGTAAAAAGTCAAAAACGGTCATAGTATAGCATGTCGAAAAAATAGAAAAGTCATAGTATAGCATGTCGAAAAAGTAAAAAAGTCATAGTATAGCATGTCGAAAAAAATCTCAAACGGTCATAGTATAGCATGTCGAAAAAAGTCAAAAACGGTCATAGTATAGCATGTCGAAAAGGTCGAAAACAGTCATAGTATAGCATGTCGTAAAAAGTCAAAAACAGTCATAGTATAGCATGTCGAAAAAATAGAAAAGTCATAGTATAGCATGTCGAAATAGTGAAACAGTCATAGTATAGCAAGTCAAAAAAAAAGTCAAAAACGGTCATAGTATAGCATGTCGAAAAAAGTCAAAAACGGTCATAGTATAGCATGTCGGAAAAAAATCTCAAACGGTCATAGTATAGCATGTCGAAAATAGTCAAAAACGGTCATAGTATAGCATGTCGAAAAAAGTCATAGTATAGCATGTCGAAAAAAGTCATAGTATAGCATGTCGAAAAAAGTCATAGTATAGCATGTCGAAAAAAATCTCAAACGGTCATAGTATAGCATGTCGAAAAAAGTCAAAAACCGGTCATAGTATAGCATGTCGAAAAGGTCGAAAACAGTCATAGTATAGCATGTCGAAAAAAGTCAAAAACGGTCATAGTATAGCATGTCGAAAAGGTCGAAAACAGTCATAGTATAGCATGTCGTAAAAAGTCAAAAACAGTCATAGTATAGCATGTCGAAAAAATAGAAAAGTCATAGTATAGCATGTCGAAAAAAGTCAAAAAACGATCATAGTATAGCATGTCGAAAACAGTAATAGTATAGCATGTCGAAAAAAGTCAAAAACGGTCATAGTATAGCATGTCGTAAAAAGTCAAAAACGGTCATAGTATAGCATGTCGAAAAAATAGAAAAGTCATAGTATAGCATGTCGAAATAGTGAAACAGTCATAGTATAGCAAGTCAAAAAAAAAGTCAAAAACGGTCATAGTATAGCATGTCGAAAAACGTCATAGTATAAGCATGTCGAAAAAAGTCAAAAACGGTCATAGTATAGCATGTCGGAAAAAAATCTCAAACGGTCATAGTATAGCATGTCGAAAAAAGTCAAAAACGGTCATAGTATAGCATGTCGAAAAAAGTCAAAAACGGTCATAGTATAGCATGTCGAAAAGGTCGAAAACAGTCATAGTATAGCATGTCGTAAAAAGTCAAAAACAGTCATAGTATAGCATGTCGAAAAAATAGAAAAGTCATAGTATAGCATGTCGAAATAGTCAAACAGTCATAGTATAGCATGTCGAAAAAAGTCAAAAACGGTCATAGTATAGCATGTCAAACGGTCATAGTATAGCATGTCGAAAAAAGTCATAGTATAGCATGTCGAAAAAAGTCAAAAACAGTCATAGTATAGCATGTCGAAAAAATAGAAAAGTCATAGTATAGCATGTCGAAATAGTCAAACAGTCATAGTATAGCATGTCGAAAAAAGTCAAAAATGGTCATAGTATAGCATGTCAAACGGTCATAGTATAGCATGTCGAAAAAAGTCATAGTATAGCATGTCGAAAAAAATCTCAAACGGTCATAGTATAGCATGTCGAAAAAAGTCAAAAAACGGTCATAGTATAGCATGTCGAAAAGGTCGAAAACAGTCATAGTATAGCATGTCGAAAAAGTCAAAAACAGTCATAGTATAGCATGTCGAAAAAATAGAAAACAGTCATAGTATAGCATGTCGAAAACGGTCATAGTATAGCATGTCGAAAAAAGTCAATAACGGTCATAGTATAGCATGTCGAAAAGGTCGAAAACAGTCATAGTATAGCATGTCGTAAAAATAGAAAACGGTCATAGTATAGCATGTCGAAAAAAGTCAAAAACGGTCATAGTATAGCATGTCGAAAAAGTCATAGTATAGCATGTCGAAAAAAATCTCAAACGGTCATAGTATAGCATGTCGAAAAAAGTCAAAAACGGTCATAGTATAGCATGTCGAAAAGGTCGAAAACAGTCATAGTATAGCATGTCGTAAAAATAGAAAACAGTCATAGTATAGCATGTCGAAAAAAGTCAAAAACGGTCATAGTATAGCATGTCGAAAAAAGTCAAAAACGGTCATAGTATAGCATGTCGAAAAGGTCGAAAACAGTCATAGTATAGCATGTCGAAAAAATAGAAAAGTCATAGTATAGCATGTCGAAAAAAGTCAAAAACGGTCATAGTATAGCATGTCGTAAAAATAGAAAACAGTCATAGTATAGCATGTCGAAAAAATAGAAAACAGTCATAGTATAGCATGTCGAAAAAAGTCAAAAACAATCATAATTCAATCAGGAGAGACTTCATTAGAATTTCACAATAATTTATTACACATTGTACAAATTTGAATAGTGCAGCGTCTTTGGCAATTGGACTCCATCTTGAAGGAAGACAATCGAGGGCTGGTGATGCTCAGGTCAGATAAGGCATAATCCCGCTGGAGTCCAGCCACTGGTCGTGGTGTTGATGAAGGGAGTTGATGCAGAGTTATAAACGGTATAGTATATAGTACTATATAGTAGTATAGCATGTCGAAAAAAGTCATAGTATAGCATGTCGAAATAGTCAAAAACGGTCAAAGTGATGATCCTCCTGATGATCCTCCTGATGTTCCTCCTGATGTTCCTGCTGAAGTGTCTCATTCACTACAGAAGGTCTCGCACACTGTGGACTTCCTCTTCTGTCTTTAGTCCACTTAGAAGTATTTAAGCTCTGCAAGGCCTCAAACATGTCAATAAACTTCAATGTTGTCTTTTTTGTTTGTCATAGTATAGCATGTCGTAAAAATAGAAAACAGTCATAGTATAGCATGTCGAAAACGGTCATAGTATAGCATGTCGAAAAAAGTCAAAAAACGATCATAGTATAGCATGTCGAAAACAGTCATAGTATAGCATGTCGAAAAAAGTCAAAAACGGTCATAGTATAGCATGTCGAAAAAAGTCAAAAACGGTCATAGTATAGCATGTCGAAAAGGTCGAAAACAGTCATAGTATAGCATGTCGTAAAAAGTCAAAAACGGTCATAGTATAGCATGTCGAAAAAATAGAAAAGTCATAGTATAGCATGTCGAAATAGTGAAACAGTCATAGTATAGCAAGTCAAAAAAAAAGTCAAAAACGGTCATAGTATAGCATGTCGAAAAACGTCATAGTATAAGCATGTCGAAAAAAGTCAAAAACGGTCATAGTATAGCATGTCGGAAAAAAATCTCAAACGGTCATAGTATAGCATGTCGAAAAAAGTCAAAAACGGTCATAGTATAGCATGTCGTAAAAAGTCAAAAACAGTCATAGTATAGCATGTCGAAAAAATAGAAAAGTCATAGTATAGCATGTCGAAATAGTCAAACAGTCATAGTATAGCATGTCGAAAAAAGTCAAAAACGGTCATAGTATAGCATGTCGAAAAGGTCGAAAACAGTCATAGTATAGCATGTCGTAAAGAGTCAAAAACAGTCATAGTATAGCATGTCGAAAAAATAGAAAAGTCATAGTATAGCATGTCGAAATAGTCAAACAGTCATAGTATAGCATGTCGAAAAAAGTCAAAAACGGTCATAGTATAGCATGTCAAACGGTCATAGTATAGCATGTCGAAAAAAGTCAAAAACGGTCATAGTATAGCATGTCAAACGGTCATAGTATAGCATGTCGAAAACAGTCATAGTATAGCATGTCGAAAAAGTCAAAAACAGTCATAGTATAGCATGTCGAAAAAATAGAAAACAGTCATAGTATAGCATGTCGAAAACGGTCATAGTATAGCATGTCGAAAAAAGTCAATAACGGTCATAGTATAGCATGTCGAAAAGGTCGAAAACAGTCATAGTATAGCATGTCGTAAAAATAGAAAACGGTCATAGTATAGCATGTCGAAAAAAGTCAAAAACGGTCATAGTATAGCATGTCGAAAAAGTCATAGTATAGCATGTCGAAAAAAATCTCAAACGGTCATAGTATAGCATGTCGAAAAAAGTCAAAAACGGTCATAGTATAGCATGTCGAAAAGGTCGAAAACAGTCATAGTATAGCATGTCGTAAAAATAGAAAACAGTCATAGTATAGCATGTCGAAAAAAGTCAAAAACGGTCATAGTATAGCATGTCGAAAAAAGTCAAAAACGGTCATAGTATAGCATGTCGAAAAGGTCGAAAACAGTCATAGTATAGCATGTCGAAAAAATAGAAAAGTCATAGTATAGCATGTCGAAAAAAGTCAAAAACGGTCATAGTATAGCATGTCGTAAAAATAGAAAACAGTCATAGTATAGCATGTCGAAAAAATAGAAAACAGTCATAGTATAGCATGTCGAAAAAAGTCAAAAACAATCATAATTCAATCAGGAGAGACTTCATTAGAATTTCACAATAATTTATTACACATTGTACAAATTTGAATAGTGCAGCGTCTTTGGCAATTGGACTCCATCTTGAAGGAAGACAATCGAGGGCTGGTGATGCTCAGGTCAGATAAGGCATAATCCCGCTGGAGTCCAGCCACTGGTCGTGGTGTTGATGAAGGGAGTTGATGCAGAGTTATAAACGGTATAGTATATAGTACTATATAGTAGTATAGCATGTCGAAAAAAGTCATAGTATAGCATGTCGAAATAGTCAAAAACGGTCAAAGTGATGATCCTCCTGATGATCCTCCTGATGTTCCTCCTGATGTTCCTGCTGAAGTGTCTCATTCACTACAGAAGGTCTCGCACACTGTGGACTTCCTCTTCTGTCTTTAGTCCACTTAGAAGTATTTAAGCTCTGCAAGGCCTCAAACATGTCAATAAACTTCAATGTTGTCTTTTTTGTTTGTCATAGTATAGCATGTCGAAAAAAGTCAAAAAACGATCATAGTATAGCATGTCGAAAACAGTCATAGTATAGCATGTCGAAAAAAGTCAAAAACGGTCATAGTATAGCATGTCGAAAAAAGTCAAAAACGGTCATAGTATAGCATGTCGAAAAGGTCGAAAACAGTCATAGTATAGCATGTCGTAAAAAGTCAAAAACGGTCATAGTATAGCATGTCGAAAAAATAGAAAAGTCATAGTATAGCATGTCGAAATAGTGAAACAGTCATAGTATAGCAAGTCAAAAAAAAAGTCAAAAACGGTCATAGTATAGCATGTCGAAAAACGTCATAGTATAAGCATGTCGAAAAAAGTCAAAAACGGTCATAGTATAGCATGTCGGAAAAAAATCTCAAACGGTCATAGTATAGCATGTCGAAAAAAGTCAAAAACGGTCATAGTATAGCATGTCGTAAAAAGTCAAAAACAGTCATAGTATAGCATGTCGAAAAAATAGAAAAGTCATAGTATAGCATGTCGAAATAGTCAAACAGTCATAGTATAGCATGTCGAAAAAAGTCAAAAACGGTCATAGTATAGCATGTCGAAAAGGTCGAAAACAGTCATAGTATAGCATGTCGTAAAGAGTCAAAAACAGTCATAGTATAGCATGTCGAAAAAATAGAAAAGTCATAGTATAGCATGTCGAAATAGTCAAACAGTCATAGTATAGCATGTCGAAAAAAGTCAAAAACGGTCATAGTATAGCATGTCAAACGGTCATAGTATAGCATGTCGAAAAAAGTCAAAAACGGTCATAGTATAGCATGTCAAACGGTCATAGTATAGCATGTCGAAAAAAGTCATAGTATAGCATGTCGAAAAAAGTCAAAAACAGTCATAGTATAGCATGTCGAAAAAATAGAAAAGTCATAGCATAGCATGTCGAAATAGTCAAACAGTCATAGTATAGCATGTCGAAAAAAGTCAAAAATGGTCATAGTATAGCATGTCAAACGGTCATAGTATAGCATGTCAAACGGTCATAGTATAGCATGTCGAAAAAAGTCATAGTATAGCATGTCGAAAAAAGTCAAAAACAGTCATAGTATAGCATGTCGAAAAAATAGAAAAGTCATAGCATAGCATGTCGAAATAGTCAAACAGTCATAGTATAGCATGTCGAAAAAAGTCAAAAATGGTCATAGTATAGCATGTCAAACGGTCATAGTATAGCATGTCGAAAAAGTCATAGTATAGCATGTCGAAAAAAGTCATAGTATAGCATGTCGAAAAAAGTCATAGTATAGCATGTCGAAAAAAGTCAAAAACCGGTCATAGTATAGCATGTCGAAAAGGTCGAAAACAGTCATAGTATAGCATGTCGAAAAAGTCAAAAACAGTCATAGTATAGCATGTCGAAAAAATAGAAAACAGTCATAGTATAGCATGTCGAAAACGGTCATAGTATAGCATGTCGAAAAAAGTCAATAACGGTCATAGTATAGCATGTCGTAAAAATAGAAAACAGTCATAGTATAGTATGTCGAAAAAAGTAAAAAAACGATCATAGTATAGCATGTCGAAAAAAGTCAATAACGGTCATAGTATAGCATGTCGTAAAAATAGAAAACAGTCATAGTATAGCATGTCGAAAACAGTCAATAACGGTCATAGTATAGCATGTCGAAATAGTCAAACAGTCATAGTATAGCATGTCGAAAACAGTCAATAATGGTCATAGTATAGCATGTCGAAAAAAGTCATAGTATAGCATGTCGTAAAAATAGAAAACAGTCATAGTATAGCATGTCGAAAAACATCTCAAACGGTCATAGTATAGCATGTAGAAAAAAGGTATAGCATGTCGAAAAAAGTCAAAAACGGTCAAAGTGATGATCCTCCTGATGTTCCTCCTGATGTTCCTGCTGAAGTGTCTCATTCACTACAGAAGGTTTCGCACACTGTGGACTTCCTCTTCTGTCTTTAGTCCACTTAGAAGTATTTAAGCTCTGCAAGGCCTCAAACATGTCAATAAACTTCAATGTTGTCTTTTTTGTTTGTCATAGTATAGCATGTCGAAAAAATAGAACAAAGTCATAGTGTCGCATGTCGTAATAAGACATAATAATTTAGCTTCATTCAGTTTTGACATTGTCCTTTGTAATAATGGCTGAGAGTCTGAAAACAAGCTGAGGTATTAACTTAAAATCTACGCCAAGTCAAAACACTGTAGAACAGCTTCAGCATCACACATTGCTTTGCTCAGTAAGATAAATAAAGCTGCAGATGAAAAAAAGACATTGACTGGAGAACAGGAAAGAGAAGCATGAGGAATGGAAAGATACACAGACAAAAAACAGCAATACAAATGACTGAGCCTGGGATGAAGCTTGAGGGAAAGGCATGCTTTGAGAGGAGGAGAAAGACTCAACTGCGTAGAAAACAGCAGTATGGGGGAGGAGAGAAATGTGAAACTGGAGGGGAGGTATAAGCAGCAATGCCCATCGAGTGTAGGGTAATGTTTCTGTGTTTGTGCTCTCACGTCGGCGAGCGAGGCTCAACACTTCCCCTGTGGAGTGGATGAGTGTAAGCGTGTCACGGTTGGAGGCTGGAAGGCCGAGCTGTGATAGCATGTGGTTACCGGGGGCCTCCTGCAGTTGGCTTCTCCCACTTACAGTAGAAGAGGCTGTTGGAGAGGAGGTTCAGGGTCTGGAAAGCCACGGATTACATTTTTTGTTTCCCCCTAAATAAAATAGAATAATCATAACATACAGGGCATATTCAATAAAGGATAATTGCTAACACCAAAAAGGTGAGCCATATTATATTTAATGTCAGTTTGTAGCTAGTAATCAGCACTTTGATATTTGAGCTTCTTTAAGAACAGGTGCATTGCTTAAAAAAAGTAACTGTTAAGTGGTTTTAAATGTCAAGGGGAGAGATATGACAGCATCAAACAAGGAAAGACTTCACTGACAAAATAGTAATAATACTAATAATTCCTTCAATTTCAATAGGTCCTCGCCGAAATGTTTGCCTTCCCTGCTCCAGTTCACCTTCAGCACATCTTGATCTGGAACTTGATCAACATTTCCCTTGCCCTTCTGTGGCCGTTTCTCCCTTTGCAATTTTTTTCTCCCCTTCTACTTGTAGCCCCCCCGTTAGGATGATAGATGAGAAGAGATGCAGAGAGGATGGTTAATCCTTCAGGGAGAGAAAGACCCGATAGAAAATGTGTGGCAGGAAAAGGATTACAGGGATCACCGCTCTGAAATACAAGGAATTGAAGGCAGAGAAAGGAAACAGAGAAGGGGACAAGAAAGACCAGGTCAGACTGAAGAGATGGAGAATGAACATCATAATTGGAATGAAAAGCAGAGCCGGGTGGAGAGAGAGAAGAGAGAAACTGGGATATAACAAGAGGAAGATGGATCCTGGTGGGCGAGGGGAGGGGATTCTGGAGGGCTATATTGAGCTCAGTTTCTCCAAAGGAGCTGCTTAATGAAGACAGAGTTTGTAAGTAATTATTGGTTATCAACCTGATAATAGTCATTGCTCCATTTTGTGGAGCAGTTTCCTCATACTTACACAATTATGGCAATTATTAACGAAGC
Source organism: Leptoclinus maculatus (assembly GCA_032191485.1). Taxonomy (NCBI): domain Eukaryota; kingdom Metazoa; phylum Chordata; class Actinopteri; order Perciformes; family Stichaeidae; genus Leptoclinus; species Leptoclinus maculatus. The sequence continues at coordinate 8,317,580 of JAVDOI010000020.1, read as the reverse complement.
GCCGGCTCTGCGTTGCTGTTTTGCATTTCAAACACATAGTGTGGCTAGACTTGGCCATTATTTTCGTGTTACCTAATACCGGTTCCCGGGGAGGGGCGCGGGAAAAGTAATTACTGCATTCTTCTAAGCAACGGGGTAAACAATGAGGAGCCAATTTAGCTTTCAAAACAAATACCAGAATTGTATTTAGGAAAGAAAAAAAAACTGACTGTGGGCCATAACCTCGTAGCTGCTAATATGTTCACATTTTTGGTCATTTTGCGACGCCCCAAATTCAGATCAAACAAGTGGCAAAATGGTGCCGAATTGAGCAGTAATGGAGGAGCCGAGTGGGCATGGCAGCCTCCGCTGTGCAGGAACTGTATACATTTTAAAGGCTGCAGCAGAGCACCTGCTAGCTTTTCATTAGCAGGTGAGACAAACGGGTAGAATCTGACAGATGGCGGGTCAGACAGACAGCTCTCTGCTCCATTACCCAGGGACACAGCGCCGCGGTGGACACATCATACTCTCGACTCCACACACACACACACACATTTGATTGCAGGCAGACAAAAGAAGAGCGCTTGACTTTGTTTTTAAGCGACTAAAAGAGGCAGAAAAGCGTGCATGCATTAGGATGCATTAGGTTAATCTACAAATCTGCAAAGAGCTGAACAAGAGACACACTCACAGCACAGTGTAGCCGAAGGACTTATAGCCTAAACACTTTTTTTCTGAATGAAATCTGTCTCTTTAAATAATAGAGTTTGCTTGCCAAGTATTGGATTTGAATTTGAGACGAGTGCTGAGAGGGAAAAGAGACACACTGTTTCAGCTGAAAAAAGCAAAGAAGTCAGCAGTTACTTTTCCACACTGTGTTTGATTCAGTCATCAATTACTACGGCAGCAGTTGTGATAAATAACAGTCAACAACTGACTGACTGCTGAGCCCCCATCGTTGGCACTCACCCAGCACCCACTGTAGCATACTGGGTTATAGACCTTCCATGTATATACACACATTATTGATCTCTATAAGTTCTTCTTCAAAGTCTACACATGTCATCAAAGGTGGTGGAGGGGGGTGGCATTTTCCGTAAGCGATCAGACCAGTGATACACCTGAGGAAGAATAGGGGGGGGGGGGGGGGGGGGGGGGGGGGGGCTCCTCTGCCGCGACAGATCAAAAGTAGCACCATCAATATTTCATCATGGAAGAACCTAGTCGCTTGCACACCCCCTCCTGCAACCTTTCCTTTTCTGTCCTTTCCTTTGCTACTGTTTTTGTGGGCTAGAGGCCACTTGTGTATGTCTGTAGTATTGGACAAATAGTCCACCCTGTCACCCTCAGGGTGCTGCATTGAAAAGGTCAGGGGTTCACCAAAGTCAGTGGGACCTTGAAAGCGTGAATATCTGTGCACATTTATATCACAATCCATCCGATAGCTGTTGAGATTTTTCAGTCTGGACTAAAGTGGCCGACATTGTCATCAACAGGGCAAAAAAAAGCCCCGGATGACATCACTCCGGTTCCACCAACCCCGAGGTTCTCTTCTCTTCTTCTACAATAAATTAACTTCTCAAACCTATGGACCATCTCTCTCCCTCATTCCCGTCATTTGACAAAGCAAACATTGAGACCATCTACCATCTCCCTGTGCCCCAAGGTTCAGTACTCGGTACTCTAAACTTAGTAATAGTGCCTCAGTAACTAAACCTCCATCACAAAGCCAATCACACAGGCGGGAGTCTCCAGGTTCAGTGTGAGTAAGGCCGATTCAGTATTCAGTGTGGGAGACGTTGTCTGTGCACAGAATACATTATTTCATTTATTGTAGGCATACACAAAAAAAGATTCAAACTTATGCGAAACCTATGCAAATAAAACTCCCAAGAAGTTAAAATAACTTTAGTGAGACAGTATGTCGTATTCATGAACACAACCCCAATGTGTCAGAATTCAGATTTTCTCCAATCCCAAGAAGAGGGAGCCAGTAACATTCACGCTGCGCAGAAACTAGGCTACACTGTGCTTAACATGGCACGACATCGACTAATACAGGAAAAGGTTAAGTTAATGCTCTGGAGAGGGAGAAAGTGTGTGTGTGTGGGGGGGGGGGAGAGTTTCCCCCCCGCGCAACAGGGACAGAAGGGAAATGAAACTTTGCATTATTTTTAGAAGAAAATTATGTCTTTGCATCTCAGTAATTATAAAGCAATTCAGAACTGACTGATAGGCCTCCGGTGGACTCTTTTTCTCCCTCCCTCCCTACTCTTGCAGCCTTATCTTTCCCCACCACAACTGCACAGACTTCTACATGCATTTTAATATGGTAATTATAGAGTGAATTCTAAACACTAACCAAAAAAAAAAAAAAAGAAGCTGGCGAAAGCATTAAAAATGGGATTCAGCCACCAGTTTTCTACATCAACAGAACTCCTGCTTCTCCCGCTTCCAGATTAGGAGGATTTATCCAGGGTATTTATAGCTCCTCTCTCTTCCGTGTCTACTGGCAGGCGTTGCTATTTACAATATTTTGCTGCCTTCATATGGCTGATTTGCAACTGTGATAAAAGTCAATGAATGAGGGAGCTCATTGTTTAAAAAGAAATAAAAGATATCATTGTTTAGCATAGAAGAGCACCGGCCAGCCTGAGCTATTCTTTATGACACGTAGTCATTCTATAGAATACATACATTGTTATGTATTACAAAGCTGGAAAGCTGAGTTTGCAGATTATTTGCTTTTCTCTCCTACAGTGAAAAAAACAAAACCTTGTTTGACAACCTTGGTCCCAAAGTTGTGTTTTGCCAGTTAAAATATATGGATACAGAAGGAGAGAGAACAAAGACCTCCCTACGGACTCCTCCATCTCCAGGCAAGTTTTTCTGTTTTCATGTAGCTCAACAGACAAGAGTTTTCTCACTGGGGCAAAGTTAAGCTAAAGCCGCAAATGCTGTGCCACGGCTGAAAAACATCTCAGCTCACAACCAAAAATCTGTGGCAGGGGGAAGGGAAACCAAAGTTACTACTTTCCCGCTTTGCTTTAGAGGTCACGGAGGCCAATAGATTCATTTGTTTCAAGTTGATGTTGCTGCGGGTTGGACCTCGATACACTTTAGATCTTTAAAAAGCCCTCTCTCACTGGAGCCCACATCTGCTGTCAGTCTCCCTCTCACTCTACCTCCAGTGGAAGTATCCACTTATTCCAGCAGGAGAAAGCAACATTGTACCAGATGCATTTTTAATAGAGTCTAACATATTCTAGACAATGTAGCTTGTAGTTGGGTGAGTAAATTCCAGGGGCTGTCTGGTACCACCTTCTGAATCAATTCAGTGTTGAGGCCTCTGAAAACACAGTGAGGCGCGTCTCAACCAACGGAAACACTGAAACCACGCCCAAATCAATGTCCATTCTGATCTATTGCTTGGCCTTTTCCAAAATGTGCATCTCACATCTACTTACACACTTATGCCGAAATCAGACTATACAATATCAATTGAAAGACCAAATATCAAGCAGTCTGATAGTTAGGCTTTGATCAAGATGGCTGATTTAGCCAAATCGGTTCATCTTAGCTATGCAATTTAATTGTGTTTTAATTGTGTTTTGCCGCCTAGCTGTTACTGTAGCCCTACTCTTCACAGTTCTATATATATATATATATATATATATATATATATATATAGGATTCCCACGCATCATAGATTGCCCTTCTTCCGTCCCCTTTCTCTGTCTGCTCTCTCTATCTCTACCTCCCTCCTGGGTTAGCTTTGCAGCCTAGCCTGTGGGCCCAGGGATGTTGTATTAATTAACTCGCCTCACTGCACTCTCATCAAGCTGCCGGTAAATGGCCCTGCTCCAAGTTTCCCTCCCGGAGCGCACCAAGATGGCAGCATCCGTAAACAACTTCGAATTTACGGCACTGCAGTCACAGCGGTGGAGGCCCCCGCTACTCCTTTACACTGAGGGAAGGGCAGGCTGGAGCGTTGCAATTTCAAACAGAGCCTTTTGCTCTGCACGCTGCTGTGTGGTTTAATATGTAAATGCATTTTTTCGTAAGACTCAAAACTGCCGTCGCAGTCATCTATTTCTCTCTACCTTTCTGACGTCTGTGATTTGCAATCGCTGCTCGGAACAAAGTGCAATCTTTTCAATGTGCACTGCAGTAAGGGATGTGCCTATTGCTCAGCAGCGGAGCAGTCATAAACAACTTTGTATACCTTTTTACGTGGCGTGATTAAAATGGCTGCAAATCTTTGTCAATATTACCGTGGTTTGACAAGCAGCCATGCAAATGACTCCGCTCCTCAGAGAATGTGCAGACTATAATGAGGTGAATTCTACAGTGCGCTTCTGTAGCAATGGAACTGAGCTGCTGAGTAAATACAACCCACAATCTCAGAGAGATCCCCGAGTCCTTTCAATAGCCACTACACATAATACATTCCTATCAGAATGGACATTCAAAAATGTTTTGTTGGAAAAGCTAACTCATTTGAAGTATTCTCTTTCTTTGGTTTGTTTATTTCCCCTACAAGCCATATTTTCACGAGTATGAATTATGGTTTATTAAAGCCTGGGCAGAACGTGTTTGCTTTTCATTTCTGTCCGTGCTAAAACATAAATGAATGTTTTAAAAACATTCAGATTTTAAATAAATAAATCCATCCATATCAGTAAATCACTCAAAAATATTTGATGCAGAAGTCAAAACATCTATTTTTGGAGCTTCACAAAAGCAGATTATTATGTTTTACTTACAGTACTGTCATGGATGGATTACTGAACAGGCCTGCTGGGCAAAGACATCGGGTCCCAAGAAGTCCAGGGGCCTCTGGGCAGAAGGTTTATCTTCATCTCTGTGAACTGAAGTTTGACCGAGAGCAACACCTGAAGGTTCTACTTTACCTGAAAGTGATGCAAAACATAAACAAAGACGAACAAAACAACACAACAAAAAGTCGACAAAAAATGACCAAGAGACGCAAAATGCAAAACGACCACAAAGATGGAAAGTGACTGCAAAGAGCCGCAAAACTACAAAGAGATGCAAAACAATTACATACAGACACAAAACTACACTCACAATATGACAACAAGGAGACAAATAAATGCTAAAAGACCACTAACGGATGCAAAACTACCACAGACGGACAAATAGAGAAACAAAACGCCTAACAAAAGACATGCAATGGGATGCAAAACTACCACAAAGAAACACAAAACAACCACAAAGGCTGAGGCTCTTAGGGGACCTGGGGCCTCTCACATGTCTGTGTCCATATAGCACAGTAAAGACACTTAAATGCATGCTTACTTACACTGAATCCAACCTGAAGTGGAGTAGCGTGTGAGTGAATAGTAGTAAGCTAACACAGCAGCTCTTCATTCTGAAGGCCACAGAAACACACCAGCCTAGCACCAGCCTAGCACCATCCACAAACAAGGATCTGAGGCTATTGTTCCCCTGGACACAGCTTCCGTCAGTTTCCTCTCTCAGTGGCAGCAGTGGGCGAAAAATAGCCCTCACAGAGACACACCCAGAGCAGAGTCAAATCAAACATCATTATTCCCTGGGTAAATATTGTGGAGAGATCTCATCTCCACTGGCTGCAGAGGCCCTATTACTGGTGTGCTCTGGCCAACCTTAAATCAGGCCTTATTACAGGAGAACAGACTCTGGCGAGGCAGCGAAGCAGCTACTTCGTCCTCTTTCCCAGGCACACATCAAAAGGGTGATGCAAAAAACTCACATTGCATAAATGTATGGACACACCGAGACTTTCGAGGACAAACAGACACACTCGTGGCTGAGTTTTCATCACAGCCTCGTGCATGTGTACCAACACACACAGTGGGGGTGTTGCAATCTGTCAAGACTGTCTAAAAAGTAAAAGTCCTCATACCTGGTCTCTTGGTTTCAAGCTCAAAATTACATTTTAGGGAGACGCACTGTACAATGTATGAGCCCTGCCGGGGTCAGAAGGTAAGTGGAAATTACAGGTAACCTGAAGCTGGTCTGCAAACAGAAGGTACTCTCTGCATTGCCCATCGTTGTCAATCATGTCATTGCCTGCAGCTGCTCTGTGCAAGTGGTAGGAAACGACCAGAAGTGCAGCAGCTTGTCGGACCGACTTGCTGCGATTAGAGAACCTGATACACATGTTGGACTCTGCTCCAGCTGCTGCACAACTGGAGTGGGATGAGTACAATACAGTGAGAGGTTTCATAGACATTGTAATGGACAAGAACATCACAACAATGCAGTTGCTGCAGCTATGATTTTATGTTCCAATGATGGTCAACTCGTATCTTATTTGATTATATTTGATTGTATCCTTTTAAAAAGGCTTTCATGCATTTGTATCGATTGACTAGTTTTCATATTTCATGGTTATTTGTTGAATGGATCGTGGTGTATAGTGCTAGCACTAAAGAGTTCCTCGAGGATCTATTTGGGGTCCTTTCCGTTCCACTGTCCATGAATTAAATAGTACTGCATTTAGGTACAATACCAGTGTGTCATCAGCATATATGGTGATGCTCAATGTAACATGGGTATTGAAGAACTGCAGCTTTTCTTACTAATATCAAAAGAGCATATTTAAAGCTACATCTTCTATTAAATGCAGAAAGGAAGGAATTGTTAATCTTAATCTTCAAACTGGCACTTTCTTAAACATGTACTGAATGAATATACTTGTGCATACTGATCAGTGACAAACTCATCTTTTGTCAAAGCATTAACCTGCAAATAAACCCCCCAAAAATAGGCTCGTTTCCCCAGATCCTACAGACCTAATTAGGCCCAAACCATCTGACTCCATCATCTATGAACGCTCATCAAGTCTCACTCTGAAAACATCAGACATCTATCACTACGTGGTTTCTTTTCATGGGCATCCTGGTTTTGACTGAAGAGTAAAACCTAAAAGAGGGCTCCTGCCACTCAAGGAGTCTTACCTAATGTGAATTATGTTGAAAATGAAATGTATTATATATATATATATATATATATATATATATATATATCTGATATTGATTTCTATATTGTATTAACAGCAGGACATTGACGACATGACTGGCTTTTCCTCATTCACCACAAAACTCTTTTCAGGTTAACTATGTGGAAAACTCTGTTCATGCAGCAGTTGTATAAAGTGTAGTTGAACCAACTGTTGCACACAATAGCCGCTTTGTTTATTGCATCACTGTCTGAAGCAATAATACACCTGTCGGCTGTATATTCTTTTGACCAGCAGGGGCCCTTAGGGAACACTCCAGCCTAGAAAAATTAGCCCATTTCCAAAAAACTATTGGCTGGAAAGCCTCGCTGCTTCAAGAGAGCGTCGTTTGCCCATCACTACAGAACAAGACTTGTCGATAGCCATCACTGAGCTGTGGGCTGGAGCCCTCTGTAGTTTCCTCTAAGCTGAAACTCATCTTTGATTTCCAACAGTCAGAGGCATAGATTCCCTCTCTCCTCAGACTATCGGCAGGAGCTGAGAGAAAAAGAAGAGCGATGGGGGAAGGAGCTACGTTTTGTTGATTGCCGTCCTTGTGCCAGCAGCCGCTATTCCTGGGGCTTGTTTTGAGTGAGAGGTTGAGAAAGAGAATTTTCCGCGGCACTGCAAAATGAGAAATGACACGGTTTCCCCCCCAAAAACGTGGCGCCTCATTGGCCCTGTTATGGATTAGTTAAGGCTGTTATTCTAATCTGCACCCCTTTTCTTCACCGGCTCATTATGGAACGGAGGTGCCAATGCCTCATAGGGAGAATAACATTGAGCCCTCTTAAGAGTCGTTAACAGGAAGATATGCCTTGTTGGTGGAAGTCGGCGCTGATCTAACAGGGCTGGAGGACGCCAAGCGCCAACCGGTTGTGATGTAATAACTTAAATCCAATCACTGAGCAGGTTTGACCGTGGACTGCAAGTAAGAGGACGACAGCAGAACAAGGTCGAATGCTGAGCAGAATGATGTCTTTGATGTCTGAAAAATGGACATATGATGCAAAAGAGAAGCATTCAACGTCGTATAGTGCACGATGTTAGCCGCATGGCATTTCTAAATTGTGGGGAATTTTTTAAAAAAGGGTGTTATTTCCTTTCACTCGCACCATTTAATTAATTTCAAGTCGGTCAAAAATACTATTTTAACTCACAAGATGTCTAACTCTCCATAACGGCTTGTGAAAAACAAGATTTCAGGGACTGCTGAATGGTACAACCTCACACAAAGACACCTGTAAATGATCTGCGACACTGGCCCATTAAATGGTCACATAAAAAAAAAAAAAACACACTATTGAACCACTCCACCCCAATCAGCTGAAAGGACTTCTCATTTAAAACGTTGAAGAGCATTTCATCTGTGGATGAAAGCCATTGTTCTACAGAGGACAAACACTCAGTGATCATCTGTGCACAGGGCACACTACAGAGGAGGAGACACAGATGCATTTTAACCTGGAGGGTCAAGCGGTGAGGTTTCAGTGCTCGTTCTGTCAAGGACCAGAGAAACCAGCTCGGTAACATGAAGCTAGACTAGATTGCTGGAAGCACCATTTAACATGGAAGGTGAAAAGTCTTTACAACAAAATGTAGCAACAATGTGTGTCGAAAAATAACTTCTAGTCCATACAGTTACACAGGCAAACTTCAGCTAAGTTCAAATACCAACAATTGTGGTTATGTCACTAAAAACCTATGTTAGCGTTGCATGTAAACATCCTCACTCTGTGTTTGGGACATGGAAAGTAGAACCTTATTCGTATCTCTCTTTCACACACACACACAAAGATTTTCATTTTTGGCCCAGGAATATGAATAAACTGTAGCTACTGTGTTGTGCAATATCTGTGACTGGGGAAATTATGCATCTCAACATGTTTAATTGTTTCAAAATTACTCTCTGGAGCGTTGCGTGTTGCGCAAACCAAAAACACAAAATCTGTATAATATTATTCCATGAAGCAGATCAATTTCAAATGCATCGTTATTCAAAATGAAACACATCTTTGACAGAATGGGCATGAGGCCACAACTACATCATGGGTGACCCGTTATTATTATTGCCTTATAATGAAAAAACAACAACTATTGATTGATGTGAAATAATGTCAATGCCATAGAAATATAAACGTATTGATCTTGTGTTTTATGCCTAGAATACATGGGGCGTATCCCCATGTATTCTAGGCATAGAACTAAGCTTTCATTGCGTACCAGTTTCATAGTGGTAACCATGGAAAGGAATGTATTGGGATGCAAAATGCTGATGTTCAATCTTCTGCAGATCTGTCGCTTTTGTGCTCAAAAGGTACAAACATCCCGTCATTAACACACTCCTATTATCCCATTTATCTGAGCATTAAATAAAAGCTCTCACAAAACACACACACAATAGGAGAAAACCATGGGCTGTAGAGGGCTTTGTGCTTCAGCTGAACTGTGAAATGTGAACAAAAGGGGTAGGTGCAAATTATAAATAGAAAACCTAGCGGGCCATTAATCACAGACCAAATGCAAATATGTTTATGTGCACCCGCTGACTTCAGCAGCTCGGTACGAAATGTAGAAGCATGTTTTATTCATGTCTCACATACCATGCTCAGGTATGCTAGGTTTCACAAGAGCAACAGGTGAGAGCAGCAAACGGGCGGCATGATAATGGAGGGAGTGTGACCCCTTTCTTCATCAACAGACTATAATTGCTCTTTATCCTGTGCTGGAGCTCACGTCTCCACAAACAGGCCGCGGGTGCTGCAGCACTTTACAGCTACTGTACATCGACCGCAAAAAAAAAGTGCAAAAAAGCGAAATCAAAAAAGCATCAAGTGAAGTTGTTAGCTATAAAAGCACATTTTTGTTGAAAGAGCAACACAAATAATTATTTATATTGCCAAATGAAATGGAAACGGTTAAAATAAACAGCTTAAAGTGATGGATGATTAAATACTTCGCTAAATGTAAGAGATACATGGCTGCTACGTATGCTTCTGCCACTCAAAGTGGTGGGAGTACAAATGCCAACTTGACAAAACTGACCTAATCACTGATGATTTAAATTAATAACAATATCTACTTTTATATACTGAATGTCAAATAAGCGCATTTAGAACATGGCAGGTTGTTGAAGTACTCGAGTTAGTGCGACAGTGCTGTGGGGGACGTCTGACACCAAAGGTTGGGAACCACTGCAGTCGACAGACCAGATGGTGCCATCTGCTAATTACTTCCTCACTTCATAGGCTGGGTGACTTTTAATTCAGAATTTTTAAATGTAATATTTTGGCCTTTGAATAGGAAGCCCAGACGCCACTCAGGATAAAATGGTGTCCTCTTCAAACTTAAAAGCTAAGTTGTGTAACTCACTTTGTGATCTGAATGACTGCTCGTACAAAGCATTCAATAAGGAGTCAAAGTCAGAACCCTGATGATTCAGCGCACTAATAAGAGGAAACCCACTGACTGGAAATCTGTTTCTTGACATCAAATAACAGAGAAAGATGTGACATTAACTTACACCAACTCATCAGTGATGGCCATTAACTGCTGAAGCCTAATCCTAATCCTATTTCAACTAGCAGCATGTAATCACAACATATAGAGGACGCCGAACAACATCACTTGTCTGCCGTTACAAGACCGCTTTCAGCTGGGAGACGAGCCTCAAGCATGCCAGATAAGACCTAAATGTGCCGCCATTCAGCCAAAGCTTTTCAATATCAGTTTCCCGTTGAGGAGAAACCAAAGAAGAACCATGCAACCTTAACATTGACATATGTGATGCTTTTAAACTGCTAAAAATGACTCCCTCATAGCAAAGACTGCTGTCACGAAACATTATTTGTCATCCAACATGCTAATAGAAGAGTAAAAGCGCCTCTGAAAGCTTTTTAAGTAGCGCACAGATTAGCCTCCTTATCTTCTGCTAGCCAAACAGAGCGCTACAACGACTACATGATTGAGCACGCCACGAATATTGTCTACATGAGCGACGTGCTGGAACCCAAACTGAAAGCTTTGGGGGAAAAAAAAGCTTTGTTTTGCAAAAAAAAAAGGCAGCGTGGTTTCTTCAGCAGCTCCACATCTGAGTCCTTGCAATGCCCCGAGAATGAGGGGCAGCATGAGGTAGCTGCGCAGTAGGGAAGCACACTTCAAAGCAGGACATTCCATCTGCAGCGAGGCTGCCTGCCTCAAGTGGAGCACGAGATGCAAACATAAAAAGTGGAGAAAAATCAATTCTCTAGATCAGGCTTCGTCCTTTAAGCCGCGTGCTGCTCTTTGATGGTGCATTTAAGCAAGTAGCTTCATCCTCAACGCCGTGAAACTTTACACCACAAAGTATTAAATCGACAAGTGTAGCAAACGTGACATTCATCGCTAGAGCAGCAAGAGGCAAAACTAACACCGTTGTATGACATTAATTACTAAACTATGGGAGCATGTACCAGAATTATTGCTCAAATAGTGTCGTCCGATGTAATCATATAACAGTTTGCCCAAATCAATTTTCTATCGGTCAATAATTCACAAAGAAAAAGTCGCTAGTATGAATGATAGGAATTGCATTAGTCAAGTCAATACAGTACAAGTCAAAGTTTGAATCCGGGCCCATTAAAGGAAGGTTTGACATTATGCGACATGGACTTAATTCAAAGTATGGTGAAAGTTAGAGAAGAAAAGTGCCGACCAGCAGCTCTACAGCTCACTAATGAACATGTAACACAGTGTAGACCTTTACAGTCGGGTCAGGTGGACCTGGATTCCTTGGCCGGGACATCGAGACTCCAGTGATCTCTGGAGATGCTTTTCTTTCGAGAGCAATTCGATGATTGACAGAAAATGATAACGGGTGTGCCTTCTGCTTGAATTAAAACAATAGTAATAGTCAGAAACAAATGTACAGAACGGTAAGAAGAAGAACCGTAAACTGTTTAGATGTTAAATCGGAAAAAAAATAAACAGAAATTTGGATGAGTGATGGGATCCATTCACAATGCTGCATTGCCCTTCAACTTATTTATTGATGTACTGAACATGGAAAAAATCCAAAAGTATCCAAACACAAAGTAAAGAACATGTACATCCTTTTAAATACTCAACAAAAGATATTCTATTCCAAAAATGCTGTTAACCAAAACAGACTATACAACTTCAAATAAATAATCATTCTTATATTAACGAATTGAGATAAGGGGGGTGGGAGGGAACAGTTTTTCATGCCGGACCATCGGCACAATTTGTCAAGACCAAATCATCATGAAGAAGTTACAAAAAGAAAAGAAGTATTTTAAACAATGACCGGTCAGGCATGAAAAGTTGAGTTTCTAACCCACGGCAGCAAGTATCACAACTCATCTAGACTTAAATTTAACTTTTACAAGTAACACAAATAAGGAATAGATAAACAAGAAAAAGCAGTTGCAAAGAGAATCCAATAATGCATAGCACACTGCTCATTTAAGGGGAAGCATGACTAGTGTTGGTTTGAACACCGAGCAGGAAGCAGGGACAGCGTCCGCCTGGTCAGCACTACTGGGACGGCCCGAGACAAACGCTCGTTAATGGACCTGCTTCACTGACCTTCCCCCAAAGTGAATCAAGCAATATACACCGTTGTACGATTTTAAAGACAGGTTATATATGCATTACAATAGATGTATAGATATATCTATACATATATATATAGATATATCTATACAGATATATATAGATATACGAGTATGGAAAAAAAAACTAAAAAACTAAAATAGTTCAAAACTGTGGTTTATATCCATTCTTTACCACATAAATATATATCTATAATGTTTATATATAAAAAACAAAAACATGTCTATAGGTTCTTAATAGCTTTTTTTTTTACGAAGCGAGACTATCTACAGACCAAACAACCAACATATTTGATGCACTGTAATGCTCGTCCATGGGACAACAAATCAAGTATTTCAACTGAAGGGAAACGGAAAGTTAAAGATTAATATCCAAAAAGAAAATACCTTACATACTGCAAAAAAGAAAACGATATATATATATATATATATATCACACTTTCCGATGAAGTCCAAACTAGAACCAAAAGAAGTCGGCCAAATACTCAACATAAAAAGGACTTATTTACAAAGCTCAGGAGTAATCCGTTCTATTCTTCAGACTAGTTGTTAAGCTGCTGCCTCCATTGTCCTCAATCTTTCATACAAAGTATGTAAAAACCCTTATTGGTTGATGTCAAGACAAAAATCAGTCTAATGATACATCGTAGGTACACCAGAAGCTCCTTCGTCTGAAGGGAATCCTACAGGAAGAACTGATTTTTATCCCCCGTTTACCTTTTAAGATATCTCCATGTTATAATTTTGCATGCACGTTTTGCGAATAAACCTTTGTATTTTTATCAGTTTCCAAATCAAATCGGAAAGAGAGTTGCTAGTTATATAACAACCAGGATGACAGGGGACCCACAGATGATTTTACAAATGAAACCAGCACTGCCATTGATTCTATAATCTAAAGATAATACAAAGATCTCAAAAGGTATCTTTTACATCATAAATCTCCCCAGAAATGTCAACCGCTGCAAACTTTCCTGTAAAGTTCAAAAGCTCACAAGGTGTCATATGAAGATATTTTTCAAAGTATCCAAGTCAAAATATTTTGTTCCAGGTCCAGTAAAAAGTTTCTCCAAATTTTTCTTTTTATAAAAATAGATGCTTTTTAAACCCACATCAAAGAGGTTCTTAGCTCTTTGGCAAGGTACTGCTTTAAGATTCTTTTTTTTTGTCTTTTATCCATTAAGTTTACAATAAGCAACATTATGCAGCCAACCAATAACCAACTCATATTACAATGAACGGAATACTTACAAAATCAACAAAACTGCAAATAGTTCAAAATAAGTACTTGCTAACCACTGAAGGCATAAATGCACCGAAGGCAAATCAGGACACAAAAAACACAAAGAAAATCACTACACATAACCTCACAAGACTTACTGTTCAAAGCAGATGTGCAACTAAATAACAAAAAACCTATAGTAACATTTCAGATGGTCCATCTGTAAAGACAGCAAGATAATCCAACATCACAGGGATTACAACCTGCGGTATTTTTTTCCTGTCCAAAGTATATCGAGAAGATTCAAAGCGGAGCGATGAAAAAGAAAAAGAAAAAATTACATTGGACGCTAAATTTAGTTTTTCTCCGTAACACTGATTTACAAAGCTGTTTTTACTAATGTAGAAAGTTACGGTCAATGCGCTTCCATTTTCTGTTTCCATTTTCTGCCGAGTTTTCTAGAAACAATCTCAGTGGGTATTAGGCTTTGTGTGTTTTGTTGGTTTTGAACGAGACTTGCAGCACTCTGTCCCCGAGGCGGTATCCATTCAAGCTGGCGATGGCCACGGCTGCCTCGTCGTAGTTAGTCATGGTGACGAAACCAAATCCTTTGCACTTGTTTGTGTTAAAGTCGCGAATAACCTTGACGTTTGTGACGGCACCAAACGGCCCAAACATCTGCCAAAGGATGCTCTCATCTGCATCTGGAGCCAGGTTGTAGACGAAGATACACCAGCCAGTGCCTGCGTGCCCCGGGATGTTGATGCCAGCCAGGCTGGTCACCCCATCGATGGCCATGGGGGAGAACCGGCTGTAAAAGACCACAAGCAACATGGTTCAAGGCAAGAGACACAATGAGGAGATGTTGCCAACAAGCCTAACAGAATGTGACTCCGTCTCTACAGAGATCAGCACTAGCCGTGCTTCTTGCCGAGCGTTTTCATTGCTTCTACAGTCAGAGATATCGCCCTACTCTCATTTCAGAAACACTTTTTTCATAAAATCAATACAAGTTATTACTGGTAGAAGTTATGTGAAGTAAATATTTTTCTTCAGCTGAACAATAATAAGTCAGCCTCGTCAAAAAAAAAGGAGCTGTAAGTTTGACTGAGCAGCAAAAAATGCAGCACACAGACAAGCATTCAGTCAGTGATCTCGTATTAAGAGTTGGAGATTGCTTTTTGAGCTCATGATGAAAAACACAAAAGGGCACATTTTAATGGTAAATAAGTGCCATATTAAAGATGGCGTTGGTGCCAAGGCTAATGAAAAGCCACTCAAAAGCCCTGGCTTTTGGCAAATGTGGTATTGCAGTTTAAAGAAACGAAATTCAAAGTGCATGGAAAGCCTATGAATTATTGCAGCAGGTGTCACATAAGATTAGCTGCTCCAGTTGGCCTCTCAGGGAACATCCACCATGACAGGTGTGCTCCCAGCATCAAGGACACGCAGAGAGATTTGGCAACGAAGACGTCAGAGCGGGGCAGAAGAGAAATCACACAAGGCTATTGTCGCCGGTGACGGGCCTTTGAGCTTTCAGGGAATTGGACTTCAATCATACTTGAGCAAGGCATTCTTAAAACTGAACTTTGACAAACTGGTATCCTGGCAAATCCTGAAAGACATCTGACGCAACCGAGTTTAAAACAGGACAAGGCTGTCCATAATAGATCAAGGTAAGAGCGCAGAGCTCAAAATACAAGTATGCAATTGTGTGCAATAGCAAGTAAGACATTCTGCCCTTTGTTATGTAGACAAGCAGCGTAGACTTTAACTAAGAGATGTGACATTATGTCAAGATTAAAGCATCCCACTGCATCACTAACCTTATTTAAGAGAGGGACATCAAATAATTATCAATCAAAATTACGTTTCAAGCACAAATGACTCAACTTGCTCATACTTAATTTACAGAACTGTACATAAGGAATTAAAGTGTATGTTGTAAAGTCTGGCCAACATGACAGAAGGCCACTAATCAGATACAAAGTATCAGCTTGTATGTTAGAAGTAATGTTATGTAATCACCTGCTGTTAAGACAAACTGCACACCAGAGCATTTTCATGCAGAAAAAAAAAAAAAAGATCAGCAAAAAAATAATAATCACTGACTCCCTCATGTTGGGTCCAAATTCTCCTCAGGATCAAGTAAGCAGACTATGAAATAAAAATGAAATAAAAAAAATAGAATTACCTTTTGACTCCATAGGCCATGTTCAGCAGATTGTCCAACCTTCAAAAAAACAAACAAAGCCACACACATTAATGTCAAAACAAAAGGAAGCTTCTCACGAGGTTAATGATGCATTTTGATAGAATGACAGAGGAGTAATATTTCTGATATCAAAATAAAGTCCGTTCCATTCAATCGATTTGAGACCCTCATCTCCTCCTTAACCTGTTGACTGAACGTGTTTATCAAAAGTCAACCAACACAATAGAACCAGATATTTAAGCATATGACTTAAAAATATTAAATTTCCATGAATTGTGATTGTTTGCATACAGTACCACTGAGGTCAATCAGTGGAGTGAAAAGCAAATTGATTTTCATTTCCACAATGGCCACTAACTATGCAAAACTTTCACACCATCTATTGACTTTTTAAAACTCTTCATAGGCCTACATGTGCATCAGGGGAAACACAGCAAAGTTAAACATGTGAATATGGGTCGGAATTATTCTGTCCACAGCATTGATGAGCTCCGCACAGAATATTTTCAAAGTACTGTGTTAGACAATTTAAATGCTAATTTCAAATAGCCTCAGAGGGTCAGACTCATAAATCACTGGCAGTATTAACTAGGCTCGGCTCTAATCAGATTCTAATTTCTTGGTGTGCTCCTTTTACCTGAAGCGCTGGGCCTGCTGTGCGAGGGGTCCTGGGTACCTTCGATTGGGCGACTGATACAGCTGGGACAGAAGTGCCTGGCTGGTCTTCTGGCTCGGGTTGTTCGCAAACTTCACTGTGATGGGTTCGGTGGCACCAGGCGGCTTCTGACAGTTAAGACCCTTGATGGCCTCCTCGGCCTCAACTCGCCGATCAAAACGAATGAAGCCGACCCCTCTGGAAACGCCTGAGGAGGGAAAATTAACATAAGATCAGTGGCTGAGTTTCTCTCGACAGCCATGAAAACATTCAGTGCCGATATGCGGCTTGAACTCCACCGACACGGCTTAAACAGTAGTTCATGGGTCAAAAAACAAGGTAATTGGAGGAGATTTACACACAATAAATTACTCATATTCTTTCTCCCCAAACAGTAGTGTGATTATATTATCTCATGATAGATTTATCCAAGCTTTCTGAAAACAACCAAGCACCTCAGTGCAGACGAAGAGAATACTTCTAACAGCTAAAAATCTGATCAATACGAGAGCAGAGAGGTTTGCTGCAGCAGACACAATTAGCACAATTTTAGGTATATAAAAAACTTAAATACATTTCGATACAACGGAGCATTTTGTGCATTTCTTAGTCAATAATTCAAAATATAGGCCCATTTCACATGAATGTTTTATAAATGATGCATTAACTATACTGCTCATGCCAACACATAAACAAGGAGAGGCAATTATTAGTAGTGACCCATTCCAAATCAAGAAAAGTGGAAAACACCAAAAGCACAAGTGAAATGTGTAACGGGAGAATAAACATGGTGGAGGTGAAGAAGTGGACTTGGGACATTGGCAGGCAGCAGGTAGAAAGACCAAGTCTGAAGACCGTGACATGCACTTACTGCCCAAGACGGCAGGAAGAGAGAAAAGAGGAGAAAGAACAAGGTAAGAAACAATGTTGATCTAAGCATCACCTACAAGCAAACTTTACACAAAGATTGGTAGCACTACACTAACTGCTGACAATACATTTCTGTGTGTAGTGATTATTTTTTAGATTACTTGGCTAGCTATTTTGATCAAACCCCACCGGCTCATAAACCCTTTAAATAGATTATAGCCAACAGATCTTATAAGTTGCTTTAAGCATCAGTCCTTTTAACTTATTTACCTCTTACTGCCCTCTTGGAGCAGCCATGCATGTCTTTCGCTCTTGGTCTTGTTTCTTCCTGCTGCCTGCCAATCAGCCTTGAGCATCAGTATCTTTACCAAGTCAAATGAGGTCCATCGCTCCAGTACCACATGTTTGTGGCACCACTGCTTGATGCACATTTGTCATTTTGATATTTGCTTGTCAAGTACATTTCTCTTATGGTATGAGCTTATGCATTCCAGTATTTGATATAGAGTGCATTTTTGTTTATATTCTTGTATGAGTTTTGTCATTGAGAGCCACTGTAGTAAAAAGGCTTGTGGAAGAACGAGTACCTTTGTATAAAGCGTCAGTCTGCTAGTGTTTGAGCATGTTGCAATACTGCTTTGGATTTCGGTGACTGGGTTTCTTACAGTTGGATCATGGGTTGTTCCATTAATACTAAAGTAAAACTGAAAGATTTCTCCAGAAAGATAACCATTCCCATTATGCATGTCTGAAGGAATATCATGTGTTTCTGCAGCATACGGGGACACAACCACAGGGAAATGTCTCCGTTAGACATTCTCCTTATCAGTGTTTCACAAGGGTTCTGCTTCCACATTGACGGTTGAGATATAGAGAATATAACTTCTCTTAATGCATTTTGTTTCTTGTCATGAAACGGGCATGGCATGTACGCCTTGGGGGACGGGAAGAGAAGGAGGAAGAACAGCAAGAGAAGTTAAGTGCAGGCTGAAGGGAGACTGGAGGAGAAAAGAAATGATGAAGCATGGAGTCCTGCCACTTAACAGCCATTTCCTAGTCTGTCCATATATGCATATTAATGGTAAACTCTAGTGAGAAACTTGGCATTTTTGGTGATATACCACAACCTCTGATGTATTTCTCAGGCCTGGCTGTTTGTTTTTGCTGGGGAATCACTGCTGGAAGCAGGTGAGGAGAAAAGCAGCGAGGGGAGGGAGGGGGATGTCATGTCCTACTCACCAGTCACCTGGTCCACCAGAATGCGTGAGGTAATGATGCGTCCATACTGAGAGAACAGCTGCTCCAGTTCTTTCTGAGTCATGGTTTTTGGCAAGCCACTGACGTACAAATTTGCATCTCTGATGGAGGCGGAGCTTGGACGCGCATAGGAAACCTACAGATGGAGACAGTTCACATGACCACCAGTACATTACAGACAGTTTTGAACATGCATACTTCTCATGCAAATTTGCTGAGATCAAGGCAGGTTATTCATGTTGAGTATTCTAAACTAACGGAAGCAGAGGAGCAGACGCTGTGACCCATTTCTACCAGAAAGAAATTAAACACTAACTGGTAATTAGCGGGACTGAGTTCTCTTTAAATACAGTCATGCTATGAAATGTCACTGTTTATGACACATATATTAATATAGCAATTACTAATGCAATCACACCTAATGCCTTATGCAAAAAAAACAATACTTAATTCAAATGTTTGTATCATATTTCAGTATATTGCATTGGAATTCTCAGATAGACCAACAATTGCTATTATAAGTGTTTGGACTTAATGATGCAAATATTAATGCGACTGGATCCATTAATCAATTATGTTAAATGCAAATGTTAAAAATAAATTTACTCCAGGTGGCACAACTGCAGGCAAAACCTGTCTGCTCAAATCTTGTAAAGTTTCAGTTTGAAACCAACGCTGTGAGACTCCATGAATATATAGACAAAGGAGAAAGTCTGGAGAAAATAGACAAACGGAGTTCCTGCTAAGAATTGAGATCAGTGTAAGTTGTAGCGTACGCACACACACACACACACACACACACCTGGTGCCTGCTACAGCAAACATCTCTGCTGACATCGGCTGTTTGTGGCTAATAAACAGACAGAAAATCCGCTGCACAACAATTTAATTCACTCAAATAAAACAAAAATGTGCTTCTTGTTTAGTCTGAACACACCTGAAGAGAACCACACTATTGTCAGAGTGGACTAAATATTGTCACATTTTTAAGGAGCATTAAGGTGATACATTTGGTTCCTGTGCGCTTACAAATTTACTCTACATTAAAACATCTATTCATCCCATTGCTATACCAGGTTTTCTCCATTATTATTGTTTTTATAATCATCATTAGGGTTCTGCGTTCTGCGTTTGTCCCCCTATATATCGACTCATCAGCTAAATGAAAAGTGACGAATCAGTCTGTCAAGAAAAAAAGTTAAACACATTTTTGTCCATCAACTCAAGTCGGAAACGTGACAGAGATGGATGCAGCATCAGGCCTCTCGAGACAGCTCTCATTTAAAACAGAGATTGATTATAACTTGCACATTTCTATGGACAACGGAGCAGCGTAGCTGCCTATTAAAAATAATCTTGCTCATTTCCTTTTCTAAATTCAGGAGGTATTTGGAGAACACCCAGCACCCGGCTAGATAAACATGCAGCATAAATCAACATTTGTCCATAAACACAGCCGAGTAATAGAAAACGGGGAGGGACAAGAGAGTCATCTACCAGGACCTGCGGATCAATACATCATTCATCCCCGAGTAGTCGTAAATTATCATTTTCAGTCATACAATGACATGCAGAGGGACCCAGTTAGCCTAAATGTACTAGCTGATGTGGAGAATATCTAAAGGGTGGTTTATAGGAGGACTAAGCGAGAGATCACAGAGGTCATGAATCTGCTGACATGAACCTCGCCTTTTCTTTCGTCCGGTGGCTCCAGGTTCTTGCCACTCGCCTGTCAATAACCTAAAAAGCACTACAGCTGCATTTAATTACAGTGTCAGGCATGTTAAATGGTCCTATAAGTCCTTATAATCTTTTGCAATGGACTATAGGAAAGAAAAGAAATATATATTAAAAAAAGAATCACTCACTATAATTAAACCTTCCTTTTTGTACTCTCAGATCGATAACAACTCCAATTGGTCATCCACTTTGCAAAGCTCACCCCCTGTTCCTGCCCTGCAGGGGAGGCTGACAAAGTGAACGTGAAATCTAAAGCTCCCGGTCCACAGCCAGGCAACTCCCGAGCTCTGTCTCATCCCTGCCTCCCTGCCTCACCTTCACACTTCATTTGATGCTAATATTTGCAAAGTACATTCCTCCACCTCACTGGGGTTTATTTGCACTTCTGACAGAGCAGCTAGATATTTTTGGATGTGTGATATATTAAAAAAAAAATGCTCCCATGTTCTACTTTCAGAGGTATGAAGTGCGGAAGAGAGGTGGGGAGAAAGACGTGTTCAGTTTGCTTCATGAGAATGAAGAGGATGCCTCATCTTCAACCTCCAATATAGTATTTAGGTGTTATATAAATAATCAAACATACAGCTCATGAATTTTGTGCAATTCAACAAATTTTCAAAGGCAAAATGTGTTTTGCCCACAGACACTTTGATGAATACCCCTCTGCCCGACGTGAGAAGGGATCTCGCAAGCTCCTGGTAAGACCAGTGAAAAGATATCTGGCCACACCATCCAAACATCCTGCAGCACTGTATGAAGCAAATTAGTTTCTCCAGCAGCACATTGAGTGCTACATTGCCTGATGAATGCTAATGGCAGCCACCTCCCTGTAAAGGCATACAGCAGTGCTACAGCACATGCAACCATAGAAACAGTTCTGCTCTACTTGAGGCCAAGGCAAAGCTGCATGTGCCCAGATTAACAATAGGCTCTCCCTTTCCACCACACATTTCTCCAGCCTCATTATGCTTCCGACTCCATCCCAGAGAGCTAGACATGAACGGCATATCTTGGATTTTTGCAGCTAGTCGTGAATGGTAACTGATTTCAGTGAGCTGAATATGACCGTCTGATTAGGTCGCTTATTGGAGATAAGAACGAACACGGTAATGCCCGTTAAGAGATTAAGAAAACAAACCATGCACGACATCTTACCTTGATAGTTTTGGTCTGAAGTCTCAAGCCATTTAAGGTATTGATGGCTTTTTCTGCATCCTTCGGGTCCACGTAATTCACAAATCCATAGCCGAGGCTCTGCCCTGCAATCGCAAGAGCAGAAAATACATAAAACCTCACACCTAATAGAAACTGAAAAGTGACGACTAAACACAAACACCACAATATATGACAACTAAACATGGACAAAACTGCCTTTTAGGAATCATGAATGCAGTTTTCTCAAGAAATAAATTGATCAGCAACACCAGGATATAAAAATAAAAGTCTATTATTTTTTGTTATTTGGCAGAGCATGAAGAACACAGGAGGTCACAGGCTTATTTCCCACATCTATTTGGCTCACAACCTAAAGTAACTTCACAAACTAACTCTTTGACAAACATGTCTTGTATTAAAAATGACAGGCAATTGCTCTGCTTTTACACCAACTCATCTCTGACACAGGCTCAATGTGTTCCCCTCCCTCCACAGTTTATCTCTAAAATGTACAATAGATTGACACCCACTCTTTATGTGCACAGAGGCAATTCAATTTCCTCCACCCACACTGCTGGGTCTCTCTGCAATTCCACCGCCGGTCAAGTTCACTAGCTCAAGCCGCTTCAGCTTATTAATACAGTACGTAAGCAACTTGATGATTAAATCGGGTTAATATTTTCCACATACGGCAGTATTGCAATAATGCCCAAGACGCATTTTCGAGAGATGAGCGATAGTGTATCCGTGTTGTGATGGGAAATTCACAAGAGAGGTTCCTTAATTGTTCATTACAAAAGACTTTTTTTAAAAAACCAAGACTTTAAATTAAAAAACATTCTTAGGTTTTCATATTGGCTACATCAGCTCCTACATGTTGAAGACAGTCGAGACTATGGAACATAAAAAAAACTGTATGTAACATAGTGACAATATATACATTTGAGGATTCAAAACTCAAAGTATGTTAAAACAAGAATACATTTGTGTATTAATTAAAGGAAATAGACATCCAACTGTCAAACATTGCTTGCAGCATTGCTATCTATTTAGCTTCACTGTACATCTGAACACCCTGTATGCATCCATGCTGGCTTTATCGTGTCTTACCACCATGAGTCACTGCTCTCATGTGTTGTTCAGCTGTGATCAAGTGAAGTTCATCAACTTAATTTCACCTTGAATCCCAGGGACTGTTATAGCCAGACGAGCCTTTGAAATGAGCTGGTGAAATGACACTTTCACTTAAGCCTGGCAGGCAAACCGCCTCCCTCACTGCGTTCTGCTGTACATGGTGCATGTGGGCACGCTACGCCCTTATAGTGATGTCTTCCTATGGAACGTCTAAATAGCCGCTACATCTGCTGCTATGACTGGGGGGGGGCCCTCAGCCATGTTTCTATAACAAACAGCTTGCTCACTTTCAGCCGTCATTAAGGAGTAGAGGAGACATGCTGGGATGCACTTTCAAACTGATAACTGCACCCAGCTTCCAGTAAAAGACTAGTGCTGCCCATAGTGGGAGGAAAAATGACACAAAGACTAAGCTGCTGCTGCAGAAGCAGCAGCCAAGGCAAGAACATTTAAAGCAAAGAAGAAGCACGCATCTCTCTGGTGATTACTTAACATCTGATGTAGCACCAGTACACAGATGTAGGCTGGCTTAAATCCATTGCCACAGGGCCATGGGAGAGACAAAAGCAACACAGTCTGGAGGGGACAGGGTTTTATGTAGAGCTGACATTGAAATCAAGGCAACATTCCGAAGAAATGACTGGGAGGCTTTGAATAACAATTTTTCCCCCCCCAACTGATTTTGAAGTCAGTTTTTATTCAACCCAATTCAAGCTTTTCTCAGTTAAAAATAACTTCAAATAATACTAGCTTAGCTGCTTAATATGCAATAGCCTGCTGGGTACTTAGTGTGGATGGGAACAAGCTGGTCAATCCATTATCAATCCAACTGTACGATCAAATGGGTGCATTGACAAAAACATCTGCTCAACAGCAGAGATCAATCCCCGTTTCTGTCTCAGTCGTGGGATTAAAAAAGAAAAAAGAAGCAGTTTCTACAAATGTGACCAAACAACACTAAATAAATGTGACAGTAACACATGAAGCAATAATAAGCACAGTGAAACTTAAGCGACTGTCAGAGCAACAGCAGTCACATTATGTTTTAGACAAAACAAACAAGTTTGAATGTGTTAATGTCAGGGGTGTACATTTACATCAACTTGCCTTCCTTAAGTGTCCTGTTTAGAAAGTATCTACTGCCAGAGCTAAGAACTCACTCTTTCCAGCTGGCTACATTTGTATTTCTTTGATAAAAAAAAAAAAGGCAATTTGTTTTTATATGGCTAATTACTCTAATAAGATCACTGCTGATGCTAAGCTGATGCTAAGAGCCTTTGGATTTGAGCCGTAAACAAACCCCATCTACACACTTAGTTTCTCTAAAGATGCCGGTGCAACTGTCATTCCTAATCCAATCTAACAGAAGACACACTTGTGTCTATAAAGAAACAAGGTGGCAAACATGGCACCATAGAGGGAAAACTTTGTTTATCCATTAATGGGTCACCTTACAGATCACCTAAAAGACCAAACTTGATTTTAATCTCCACCGCCCGACTTCATGGGGGCACGTAGCATCGCCTCAAGTCCTTTTTACTGAAAAGCAGGCTGATTTCAAACAACTCGTTTCATTTATTTCCTTGCACTTACATTACTTTGAGTGTTATGTTCACACGTGCTCCACTAAATATGCAACCTATCAAGCATGTTTATGTTCAATCACCCGAGCAGACTGTGCTCAACACCGGTTTTAAAACGAGGATCACTCGTCAATTCAGCTCAGACCATTTCACACATCAACAATCAAATGCATTTCTTGTATGCATGACTACATGAGGGCATGTATTTCATGCAAGACAACACACTTGACAATTTCCATCACTCCAGCATGCCAAAAGTCTAAATTCAGTAAATGCATAATGATAGCCCCCCTATGCCTTCCATCTCCACAAATACACCAATCTTGGTGTGTGGTCTACCTCTTGCTACCATTTGTTTCCAATGAAATAAAACATGAAAGCTTTGATAATATATATACACACAACAGTTATACTGTGTCAAACCAAATGAGCTACAGCTTAGTTTTTAAAGTTAGTTAGTGACTCATTTCAAGGGAATGATCTGTTCATTGAGCTAATGCTGTTTCACGACCAAATGCAAATGAAACAGACGTGTATAAATCCTTAAAAAAGGCAAATAGGCTCATGTGCCGGACCATTCGACTGCGCTATAAGAAGCAGATGGAAGAAGGTCTCTGTAACCTTGATCAAAACAGCGAGCAAAAGAATCAAGCAGCTTCAGCTTCATGCTCATATAACACTCACAATCTGTGTCTCTGCCAGCTGCATTCCTCTCATTAAAAAAAAAGTGAAATAATTTGCAAGTCGTCTAGCTGCCCAAAAATAAGGAATTTAAAAATGCATGTAATCTGAGTGTCTTGAAATTCCTGCAGTAAAGAACCAAGAAATAGCCTCCGAGAGAAACATTGGTGTGTTTCTAAAATACATTAGTCAATAAAGACAGTGCTATCATGCTAGATGCATGATGCTAGATGTCACACATACAAAGAGATGGTCACATACTGTGCATGCATAAAAATAAAAGTTTATGACTTAACAATCCTGCTTGTAGGGCCTCACTGATTGGGTTTAATGTTGTTGTACTTTAAACTTACATTAAATGGGGTCAGAGCACATATTAGTTGTCGAGTCAAAGCGAATAAACAGCCATAGCAATGAAAATGGTTGCGTTACCTGTTATTTTGTCTCGAACTAGTTTACAGGACTCAATTTCTCCGATGCTCCCAAACAAACTCTTCAACTCCTCCTGGGTCATGTTCTGAGGCAGATAGTTGACGATCAAGTTAGTTTTACTGTCCTCTATGCTCCCTGACTCTACAGGTGAGGAGCAGTTGTTTGACATTGTCGAGGGCCCGTTGCTTGTGTTGTTGCAGGTTGGCCCATTGGACAGCTGTGTTTCCATTGCAGCAATTACCTGCTGAAGAGACAGAAACAAATCCAGTCAAAACCACGTGTAAAGTAGACATCATCCTCCAACAATTGTTACAAAGCACACTCTTCATGAATTGAAACATTGTTTTGTTGGTATACTAACTAACTGGAATATCATTAAGACATCTAAATTGCAGGGAACATACAAGTCAAAAGACTGTCAGACAAAGATTCCTCATGCTGTTTTTTTAATTGTGCATTAACACAATTTAGTGTAGCATGAAAGAAACATAACAGGGCATTACATTTTTAGAAAGATACTTCTTCCTCAGAAGAGCTTAGGGCATGCTTTTAAAATATGCAAATTTGCGACTTAAGCGTAGATGTCTGATCAAGTGTGAAATGTTAGATCTTAGAGTGCTACCACAGGTGGTAAAAAGAAGTTGAAAATAGACACAATGAATTCCCTCTCTGCTGTTCATGATGGCTGCTTTTGTTTCTGGGAAAACAGGGGACACTTTCTACTGAAAAAGTAAGTCTATTAATCTGTCAGAAGCTATATTCAAGATGGTGAGTAGCATGTTTAAACATGTCTTTTAAGGATAAATGTGGTGACAAAAGTGAAACATTTTATCTGACAACAGTACGCAAAGCCTAACATAACAGAGCTAGCGTCATTGGTATGGCCTGAGCATTGAGACAGAAAGCCTTCTGGCCAAAGTATTTCAAGAGAGAAGAGCCACAAACCCCAGTCCAAGGCTCAGGCGCCCACGAACCACTTCTAAGCAGAGAAGCCACATCGCACAGTCTCACTGCCATGTTAGTTTGGTGTTGCCGTCTGAAAATGTGGACACAAAAAGTACTTCATGTTAGATCAGCAAGAACAAAAGCAACAGTCAGAGGGGATTACATGTCATGGTTGGGGAGTGGGTCATGCACGAGCTTAAACCAGGTAACCAACGCAAAAGGTAATGTTTCACAATTCATCTTCAGTAAGGAGCAAAAAGCAGAGCGTTCAGTCAAGAGAGAACCTTGGCCTCAACACTGACAGCAAGCATGAAGAATGGCAAATTAGCAGAATGGATAAGAGCGCGGCGCAAAGGTGATCACTGAAATTAGAAAGTACAAATCAACTGATCTGCTCCGATTACTTCTATCCTGCAATAGATACCCAAGTCACGCCGACATATCCTGCATTTTTTATCCAGTCTTTAGCACACAGGCACACACGAAAAAAAGCATTACAACTTAATCCACAGTGAACTGTGACTCCAAGTTTCCCATAAGCCTTAAAGTCGTACTTTTAAAAACAAACTGGTTACATCATCAAGGTGAGATGAGCCAGCATTCACCAACAGAGTGGCAAAAAGACAACTAAACTAAAGGTTTACAACTCAAATTACCCTTACAAACTAGGTAAACAAATCTATATTAATACTCTATAGTGAACCAAAGCAAGTCCTATCACGAAACAACAATAACTAGTGCACCATATTTACATTACCATTCAAACAATTTAAGGACATTTGTTAAATTTGTCACAGTTGACGATAAATACAGTACAAGTTTTGCATTATTTGGGTCACATGCTGCTATTTACACAATGATTTGGTTTGTCCACTACACAAGAGTACAATCAGCCGCATACAGCAGCGCCACCATGTTCAACTTTTCAGGAGAAACATAAAACAATTGTGCTTTTTCCACATAGTTTTGAATTTATTTTCCTTCAGTGACCAGACATTTGTATTTTGACTATTGTTGTTCCATCTGCATTATGTGTTAATTAAAGTAACATTACACATCTAAAACAACTATAGCAGCTTCCTAAAGCTGCATGCTTTTCGTTCAGAAATACAGCACAGATGACTGAGCATTTAGCCTTCTATTTATCAATTTGTTTCACCTTGTTGGTTGCATCTTGGGAAAATGTCAACCTGCAATAACTCGAATGCAAATTGATTTTCTCTACTCAAGTGATGAAAACAGCATCGCAAATTGTGCACTGAACAGGTTTAAAGCGGATCAATATTTCTTAGTGGAGCGCTTCTCAAACTACAGCCAATGTGCCATTTTAGTGTTTCAACATACTCAGCCACAGAAAAGGATAATGGATCCTTTTTTCATAACGACACAATGCGAGATTCAATTATTTATGCCATCTTGATTGCTTTTTGTCAAAATATCTCTGCCACCTAAAGTACACTGTTCACACTGTGATCCACAAGTATATGCACAACATGTCAATAAATTCCTTGTATATACTGCTTTCACACATTCAGGTAAAGACTTTACTCCCAATAGTATTTGATAAACCATGATAAAAGAGGATCCCCTTGATTTTTGAACAAGCCATTTGCTGCTTTTCTCCGATAGTGTTTCAACACCGACATCTCAGCTGTCGCCGTCACTTGCTGTCACGATGTACATAAAATGCACGTGAAATGACAAACTGCAGCAAACAGCCCATTGCAAGTCAGATCAAACAGCTGTAGATCTGCTCTGGACCCTTATTCGATTAGAAAATAATCGCGCCCCCTGCTTATCCAAGTGTGAAAAACTGAAGGCGTGTGATCAGGGTTCACCGCGATAGCTTGATTAAAAATTACAATGCATGTAACAGTGTTATTTATCTAGATATATTTCTTCTTCTGTGC
The DNA here is from genome assembly GCA_032191485.1 of Leptoclinus maculatus. Lineage (NCBI taxonomy): Eukaryota > Metazoa > Chordata > Actinopteri > Perciformes > Stichaeidae > Leptoclinus > Leptoclinus maculatus. The sequence continues at coordinate 8,289,178 of JAVDOI010000020.1, read as the reverse complement.
ACAGAAGAACACTTGTCAGTAGGGAGAATATGTGTTGCGCTCATAAGACACTCATCAGGATTGTAAAGAACAGAACAACGATCAGCAGAAACATGTTGCTGTAAGCTTCAAGTATTTTACATTTGTCATTTTTCAAGGCAAATAGAAAGTTGTCCATTTTTCAGTTAGCCATTGTTGTGACAGGACCACAGTGAACTCAAGCCAATACTCTGAGCTAGGCCGGTCGTGTTCGAGAAGCTGCGTTTGAGTTGTGAAGTCTGTGAAAGAGCCTCCTCACAGCAGCGCATTCACATCTGAGTAACAACATCCTGTCACTGACAATATGTTCATTTCACTGTTTGTTGACATTTCTACAGATTCCTCAGTGAATGCTGCATCATTTGCATGCTGCTTCATAGTAACTGTGCTTACTGACTGACTTGTTTTGTGTTAAGGGCATTGATACAAGTAAACTTGACAATCGTAAGATCTGCAATTTCATGCTGTTAATTGAATATCTTTGATTTTCTCTCCTTTTAAACCGCTAGTCCGTCCCAAATATCAATTCAACCGCTGTGAAGTCTGTTAACCATCACAAATTCTAAATGTCATCCTTTTACTTTGTGAAAGTAATTTATAGTGTACTTTCATTATTTCACAGTTCAAATGATTAGGAAACAAAATAGTTTTTTCATTGATTAAAACAAATCTTGTCATTAGTAGTTTTGATGATGTATTATAAGCTGCTTAGAGCTCGTGTAAACAGGTTATAGTTCTCTCTCTAATATGTGAAAACATCTCCTTTAAACAACTGGATTTATTCAAGTTTCTCACTAACACTACATTTTACGAGATCACACATGAACACATCATGATAACGTTATAATTTACCTTTGCCCAATACTCATGTTCACCGAACAGAGCCTGAACGCATCATAACGTAACCTCCGATCGTTGTCCATATACTAGCTCTCTGTTTACAATGTAACATGAGCAGAGATCGGCGACTAGAAAAGCATAAATGCCGATGTCCTGATAGCATATTTCACAGAACATTGGCGGATAACGAGGTCAGTAAAACTATATGATGGTTAAGGTAAACTGTAATTAATCCGCGGTTCACATGTGAATACGATTACACAACTTTTAATGACTTGTGAAAGCAGCAAGGCCAATGTTTTCATTCATCACAGATGCAATTTCAGTAAATAGACTTAATTGTGTGTTGTGGTTAGTGGCGCAACAGATCATAAAACTCGCGATTCGGATCAGCACAACAGAAAAAAAGGGAGCAAATATAACTTTTAGAGATTCCTGATAGTAATTGCCGATCACTAATGATCCATATTGGCCCTTTGTTGTTTGATTATACAGCTGTCTACAAGGCTTTAGACTATTATATATTGTTTTGCCACTGTCCAAAAAATCATTTCAACCACTCTGAAGTCAGTGTATACCATCAAACTCTAAATGTTATCCTTTTACTTTGTTTTTATAAAAAGGAAGAAAACACAATTATTGTAACACAATTCAAATAAGGAAATTAAAGATTTTATTGATTAAAACTAATCTCGTCATTAGTAGTTTTAATGATTATAAGCTTAGAGGTATTGCAAACAGGTCATAACTCCCTCTTTAATATCCATTTAGGTTGTTGTGAAAACACTGCATTTTATGAGTATATGTGAACACATCACGTTATAATTAACCTTCACCCAACAGTCATTTTCACTGAACAGAGCCTGAACGCATCATAATTTAACCGAATGGAACCTTTGTTTGTTGGCCATTAGCGGTGCCGCCATCGTTACTAGCCCTCCTGTTGATTCAAACACAGATTTGTTGTTTACAAAGTAACATTATGAAGGATCGGCGACTAGAAAAGCATAAACGCTGAAGTCCTGATCGCATATTTTACTATTGGCGGATAACGATCGTCAGTAAAACTTTATTTCACAACGTTAAACTGTAATTAATCCGCGGTTCAGGGGGGGGATCTGTAACAACCATCTAGTTGTGGTGCCTAGTTTGTTTGTTTTGTAACATAATGTGACAGATTGGGTGATGCCGTCAATTACTGAGAGATACTCGTACAGGAGAATAACCGTCCGACACCTGTGCACACAAAGTGGGCGGAGCATTATTTAGGATCAATGTTGTACGAATGGTGTAAAATACTTGCGACGACGTTGCAGAGCGACCGAAATGTTAGTATGATCAATAAATTGTGATGCTGAGCAGTCACGATCTAATCTGGCAGTCCCAAACACTGAATTAAAGATGTTGGTCAATACACAAGGGTTTTCCCTGAATGCATTAGTCCAAATATTTGATTTAGGCAAGTACAATATCAAATCATCCTCTATATCAAATCAGAGTTTGCTCATCAGTTTTAAACTAACTGATAAAACAATACTACAGTTAACAATGACACCAAGCGCACTGCAAGCATCCCAGTCACGCTAGGATGGGGGCTTGAACTTTGCAGGTCAACTTAACCATCTGTTATGCGTCTCAAAATATAAAACCAAATGGCGACTGCAAAATATATGTAGCCTTCTGCTTTCACACGTCAACTTGTTTGCAGTTCAGTTAAGATTGCAAAGAAGGGCACAAAGACAAAGCATTGAAAAACCTTAACGATATTCAGCCAGTTTGTCAAAACAAAATGCACAATTATAAGCCACAAAAGGCCTCCCCACATGTATAGTAACTGTGAGAAAAGCAGCACCAACAGAACATATTGTGTTGAAGAAAATGACTTACTTCAATCTCCATTTCATATGCTTCACCTTTTATTGCAAGTACAAAGCACAAACATTGGCTATTGTCCCGCTTGAGATAGTGCCACAAGGCAGAAATATTTCATTAGATAAACACTTGGAAGAGAAAGCTTGGCAAGATGCCTCTCCCCAAAAATTTCATACAAGGCTTTCACTGTGTGCAGCCAGCCAGCAGCTTCCTCTTAGCGCAGGCATTTGAGTGCGGAGCATCTCGTTTCCCTAGAGGCCTTGCCTCACAGTTTTCGTCAGAAACCAGCCCCAGATAAAGACCACGTGGTTCTTTTTTTTTGTTTTCCCATCATTGCTTAGATAAACCCACCCACCTCCACAGTTTTACCCCACTGTGCTGGGCTGCCTTTTAGGACTCATTAAAGTGTAGCGTGTTTAGTTATTGGTACTCTCAGATCCCACAGCCTTCTCACAAGGGGGAAAAGCCTCTGCACGCAGTGTTACTAGGAAGAGAATACAGAGATTCACAATTCAAATAAAAAGAACGATTTCGACCTCACACGCAAGCGTGAGTTATCTATATTGTCACTTGAACAATATGCAAAAACCATAAGGGACATTGTAAACTAAAGACAAAGCCTGGTCATTACTTTACATGCAAGTTGCTAACTTAAATACTTTAGTTTTGTGCCTTAACCTCTTAAGCTGGTGGTGCTGGCTCTGTTTTAGCAGCTCATTGATTGTGCTAATTAATTACATGGAAAAGTGACTTTCAGTGGGTGTTAGGAAGATAAATTTCATCCTTGACCGCAGTTTCAGTAAAGGAAGGCCATCAAGCAATCTAGTAATTGCAAATAGTAAAAAATATATATATATATATATATATAAAAATAGAAATATTTGAGTGCTAAGGGGATGCAGCAACATGGCTAAATGCACTAAACTCTGCATTGCCAGTCATTTTGCACAAAATGTTGATATTTGATGACGCATTGGTGGTAAAGGCCTTTGGCATCCTTTTTCCTCAGCCAGTCTATAAAACAATACTGTTGAGTCCATTTTTTTAACACCTTTTATGGGATCAAATGAGGGGAAATGCAGTAGGAAAAAGTTTTAAGATTTTGTCATATAAAAATAATTAGGCAATTCTGCCCACATACAGATCTGACTGACAACTAACTTCTCAAACATGAACCTGAAGCCAACAGCAAGATCAGCATGTACTGATGTGACACTGAGCACTTAAAGTGAGGAGGCACGCATCTCTGCTACTAGCTCCTCGGAGGATTAAATTGACCGAGTATGCGTGACAAGCTGCAGAGTGAAAAACTCCAAAGTGCACACACTGACATGCTCAGCATGTCCTTGAAAAACGAAAAAAGCCCACAAGTGACAGTTTAAAATATCCCAGTTGAAACCACAGATGTGACCATTCGTCTACTCACACACTGAAGAATGCAAAGGCTAAAACACACGATGCTGTAAAATGATCCAGACTACCTGCACCTTGATGAGATAAATAAGGTGGACTGTACAATTGTCCCTGGTGTGCATCAAATACACGTATTACCTTAAAATGACTCATACTTTGATAATAATTGCAACTGGTCCTATGAATTCTGTGGCCCATCTTTCCTGCTGACAAGGAAACATTGTTCAACATGTAATTTAAATGACATGGCGGCAGGACGACTCCTGTCTGTTGCTCAGCAGTCCACACCTCAAAACACTAAGCTAACCTATGTATGTTTTGTTCTACCATTCCTACTAGCAAATCAGCTTTGCTTCCAGATTAACATTTAAAGACGAGCGAAACTGTATCAACATAAAAGCACTCTTAATACTCCGATAATGTCTGTCGTGGAGGTTACTACGTTTAAATGCAACAAAATATTCTTTCCTGCCCATATTCCGAAAAAGACATTCCTACAAAGCTGTTTACATGGCTAATGACAATGAATATTCCACTAATATTCCATTTACATGCAGGTTCGCATACGGCGAATAACATAACCGGTGGTAGACTTGTATTACAGTGCAAACTTTTTGGATTTAGAGCACTCTTTGGACATGTATAAAATCCATTTGGAATATTTGTCTCAGTGGGAGTTTTTACCACAGCGTTTCCTGCCTCCGGTCAGCTCTGTGTGTGTTGTACAGTAGTTATACACAAACCAACTACCAACAGTTTGCAGAGATCCACGCCCAAAAGAAAAGTCCACATTTCTGGTCAGAAGGAGATACACACCTGAAATTATGAAAGACTTGGATATCAATATTTTTGGATTTGCACAGACAGTGCAACGTCGACCTTTTTAAGAGAGTGGATGAAGGAATGAAAGAGGGAGGCCGTATTATATACTTTTATCAGAGTATGCACGGCTGCATGTAAACAAAATATTAGTGGAATATTAATTTTAACCATGTAAACAGCTTAGTCGGAATATTGCCTTTTACAGGATATGGGTGAAAAACTGAACATTTTGTGCATGTAAACAAAATATCAGTGGGGTTGTGCTGCAGCTCATAGCAGAGCCAGTCACAATAATACTGAAAAGCGAAGCAATACTGAATTCTAATTGGCAGTCTGCCTCCAAAGTAGAAGTGCACGATTCCACACCAACACAAAACAAAAACCATCTACCACAGAATCTGCATGAAATACAATTCAGTTGGGTAGTTTGTGTTGCTCAAGAGACTGCAGCACTTGTTCATCAATATTGACTTATTCTGAAATTTTGACTAGAGGCATGTTTTATTCTTTCTGGCTTGATGCTGAACCAATGTAAAAAATATCAAGTTGTCACTGCTTGTAAATAAGAGTATTGTCCAAATCTCCTACTCTGTTCTCACAATTTGCTTTTATTTCATAAAAAAGAGTCAAAGTCTGTTATGATCAAATAAATTGCAGCTTCTTACTTATTCATAACTATTACTTAAGTATCTATTAGTTATGAATAAGTGTTAACTCAAGGTGCTTTGATTCAAACTAAATACCAAGTAATCATTGCTAAATGTATTTATTCTGAAAATGCCAAATGTTGTACTGATAGTAAAACTCAAAGTAACACCACCAAAGAAGGGATTGAGAGTGAAACTTCTGGAATATAGCAGTTAACCATTTTCAGATACTGGGCTACCTGCTATAATATAAAAAGGTGTGCAGGCCATATATCATAAAAAGGCTGTAATGCTAAAGCTGGACTTATTAGATGCTGATGCCAGAATTACACAACAGAAAGGACAACAAGCCACATGTTCAAAATGGCAACTTTTTGGGCCCGATGTTGCCTCACATTAAAGAAGGATCCCAGTCACTTCCACACAGTGAAGCATACAGCTTATTAATTAAACACCGGTATCAAATCCGTACTCTGTATTGCTCAGTATGCAAAGCCCAGATATCGCTATCAGGACCGAAAAAGTTGAATCATTGCATCCCTAGAACAAAAACAAGTGTGATTGTTGGTTTAGCTCTGGGTTCATTGCTGAGATTGTGAAGTTTCAGTCTCTTAAGAGCCTCAGCTATTTTACTTCATTTATTTTGTCTGGAGGTCTTAGACCATTAACCTTGCTTTGATTTTGTGACTTTAGTAGCCAAGCCCCAAACACTAAATCTAGGGATGCACCATACAGATACTGTGCTCATGCACTCGCTCAAAAAAACTACTCTGATACAACGTGACATCAAACTTTCATCAGTTGAGCCTAAAGGGACACCCAGCTGCAACAATAACCCAATGCACAAACACGTTAAATCCATAATTTACCACCAACTGTAACCAAAACAGGCAGTCCCCAGTTCACCCATAGGCAGAGTAAGCAGCCACAATGTAGCCGACATTGTCATGGACACGTGTAGCCACTTTAGTCTCCACCACATGAATTAGTCTAGCTGTGAAGCTGTCAGTTGTGTGTCTTCCTGGCATACTCTGTCAGGGTTTACACCAGTGCATTTGCAAGCCCGAGGTAATGTTTGCCAGTGTCCGATCAAAAGAGTGTGTGATAATGAGAATGAAACGTTATAGCTGTAAATGTAGTAGTGGAGTTTGTGTACATTTATTTGTCGATTACAACTACAACGCCTTAGGAGACCCAAGCCAAACTCCCGTGTGTTGCTTGCCAGCCACCTGCTGATTACATTGGGGGTTAGCCCGGAAGTCAGCAACAGCTCAGGAGCAGTGGAGGTGGACCAGCTATTCTCAAGCCACTCCTTTGAGTTTTAAAAAAAATATATATTTATTTTAACCGTCTAATTGATAGCACAGTTAAACAGTTACTTAGTAACATCCCTACTGCAAACAATGCTCTGTTTGTAAAAGGAAAACACAATGTTGAATGTCAGCAACAGCTTCATATTGTATATTTAATTTGTTACAGTCAGTAACATCTGATAAAAATCAAACATGTTTCAAAGTTAGAACTGTAATGGTATCATTAAGTACTCATCGGTACCCGGTATAGACAAGTACTCAAATCTAAGTACTTGTATCGGTGCATTCCTCACTGAATTAGGGTTTAGCCATTACAATACAGTCGCTATGAGCTGCAATTCAATAAAAAAAATGAATGTTTAGACACCACTGGGTTTATTTATGCTACATAGCTTCTCACCCAAACATTATTCAACACACCACATAACACCTATACAGAGCGTGAGATGTGATCTATAAAAGCTGCCATGATGCAGTGACAGGGTCAAGAACACTGCATTGCTGGCCTTCAGTAATGACCCACACACATGCAGAGGGAGGGCCCCCCTGTGGCCAACAGACATCGAGGACCAAATGAAAACAAGTCCTGTGCATCATCCACAGACCTCAGACTAGATCAACTGCAGGAGGGGGGGGGGGGATGCGATGACGAGGAGAAAGGGGGATGGGCATTTAAGAAGGACAAAGGGGGGCAAAATAGCTTTTTTTGCTAAATCCAACCACTGTATACTAACCCAGTACTGACAGCAGCACACATTGATGTGGCCTTTGGAAGTTCATTCACTGTCCTGCATTTTAGTCACTCTGTCAGCAGCCTTTATTTAGAAAGGCAAACGTGGGGGGCTCAATAATACATAAAGACAGCCACTCTTATCTCTTGTCGCTCTCACAAGCACAGAGGCTGCTGAAATTGTGGAAGTTGCATGGACACTGAAGAGGAAATATGCCTCAAAGCAGCATATATAAATAGGAACATGAGGGCAACTCCCATCTACACTGAAGCTAAACATATTAACCGATAGTGCCTTTTGAGTACCTTTTAAAGCATTATAAAAATGAAAGCTATTATCATCTATTAATAGCACAATTGCACAACATCACTACTTGAGTAACACCCAAGTAAAATAGAACCTGATTCAGGTTTTTTTCTTATTTTGCATACAAAGAGTTGCAGTATCTAATTGCTATAAATACTATATTTAATCAGGTGATTGGACAAAAAAACGGCGCAGCAAACTACTTTATATGTAAGGGACAAATTTCTAGTCTTTTAATCACATTACTCTTATTAATGTCTCATTTTTCACATGGGGCCAAATCAATACTTGGGAAAAATGTTACATTAAGAAACCACACGTAATAATCAGCATACTCCAGCATGCAAACGTCTCAAATATAACCTTATAAATTATGTTCAAACTTACAAATACCAGGAATCTCCACTCATAGCCTGGTAAAGAGTTTCTCACACACCTAAACCCTCATCAAGCACCCCCATTACCCTTATGCCCACAGGACCACCGATGTCCTGTGTGTTGGCAACCTCCAGGTAAATGAACTGGTCAAGCTCTTTGCTGCTGGCTCGACGACATAATCTTTTCATGAACTACCAACTGAAGATAACTCACCGCACACTGCCAACTATAACTCAGATGCCTGTGGCTTCAGCGCATTCACCTGCTCAATATTCAAGGCCAGACAGGCTACCACAATCATAAGCACAAAAAACAAACAAATGCAAACAAGAAAGAATATGCCTTTGTTTATACCATAGGTAACAGTCCCAACACTTGTGGCCAAAGCCCTTGAGCACTAAAACTGCAATGAACAACACCCTGTTCCTTCAGCTGGAGTTGCATGAACCCAAAAACATCAGTGGTCAGTTAACCGCTCATTAGTATGTGGAACCACATCACTCCCCATAACATAAGTTAGTAAATTATGACTACTGTCACCACATGCAGCTATATACTGTTTCATGCACTGGTAAAATAAAACAATTAATGAGATACACTTAAAATAATGGCCATTATGTACATAAAATGAACTCACAGCTAATTAAATAGTCTGCTAATGCTTTAATTCAGAGCGTTTCTTAAAAGTATAACACAAAAATGATAAAGAATTGGTATAAAATATCACTACAAAAAGTCTGCTCCATACATGCATGAAACCATTCATGCAAATATCGTCTGGATTAAACCCATTGCCATGTTAAAAAAAGGTCAGCAGTGACTATTGAGGTTTAAAAGGTAAGGCGTTCATTGGCGAACAGCATCGTGGAGAGCTGCATTGCTAATTGATTAATCTGTGACACCTGTGCCACTGCGGGCAATCTGCGCACCGAGACCAGCTGCGCCTGAATTCGGTTCATGCAAAGTGCAAATTACTGAGTGAATTCTCCCAGACCACGGTTGCCTATAGCAAATGCTAAATGGACAAAAAACATTTTTGCAATTCATTTAAATCTCACTTTTTTTTTTTTAAAACTGCACCGCCATGCTGGTTACACCACCATGTGGCGTGGTTGGGAAGAAACCTTAACGAAGTCGTGGAAATTCAGGGCAACTTTGCGTTAACTGCGGCGTTTAAGGAACAAAGTTTGTGGTGCTCAACTCTCACGACACAGGGGCAAGTCGTGTTAGCTAGCACCGATATTTGGATATGCGCTTTGTACTACATAAGTCATTTAGCTAGTTTTACTTCACATGATACTGGCCATTGTTGTGTTAAAACACGAATATTTCTAACGAAGCTCTGCGAGCAATTGTCCGACTTGTTGACTTGCAGGCTAGCTTTTGTTTGACCTTGCTAGCTACCATGACTTGTTAAATGCCTTTTTTTTCTATGTGCATTTTCGGCACAGTTGAATTTGTAATATGTTTGCACTATTCCGTTGTTGCGTCTTACCTTGAGGTGTTCAACCGGTGTCACGGGTATTTAATGAAGTAAAGTCTGCAGACATCTAACTTTAGGTCGCAGTCTGCGCAGCTGTAAAGGGGGCGGTGGCGGGAACGCGGCTACCCAAGTAAACTAATCAGACCCTCTGCCAATCAGATTAGACCCCGTCTCAAACCCGGAAATACACTATTAAGTAATTGATTTGCTGCAGGTGTAACGTTACTTTTACTTCATGCTCCCTAGCCTGAGAGGCATTTCGGCTAAACGGTCAATGCAAAGGAAAAACACACAACAATGAATTTTCTGGAGCAGTGTCAGGGTGGCACCAGAGTCCCTGGGCTATTCAGGGGAAACCAGCTCCATTAGAAATCGTTTAATTTGATCCACTACCATTACGACAGATATTTGAGATTGAATTGGCTCCACTGTTACTAGTGCGCCTACAGGACATGCATGTATTCGGCATTAATATAGGCCTAGGTATAAAAAAAGAAAAGAAAAACCTAATAAAATGATAAATGCTGATAAGTGGCATTTGGCATAAAAAGACGAGGATCCAAATTCAGACATTTCTTTTAGTAAAGGAATAATAGTCCTGTCTGCACTTTACAATTAAGATCTGCGTGTGAATTCAGAAATTCCATACAAATATGTCTAGCAGAAGTTACAACACACCCAGCTACTCCAAGTAGCGCAACACACAGGCTGCACTTCACCTATATAGCATTACTCATTTTAGAGTTACACTGAAGTTACACCTCGGCCGTCCTTGCAATAACCTAGGCATATTTCTATTTCACCATGCTTTTTTAAAACATTAATATCCTTATTAAAATGCAAGTTCTGATAAAGAGCTCAGAAAAATAAAAAAAAAATACAAATTCTGTTTAATGCAGCCATTATTTCAATAACTATTCTGAAATTCTGTATATAAAACAGTGTAGGCTAGTCCGATATATCCAACATGATAACGTTTTTACTTTAGATGCAGTAACATAACCGACAACTATGCGGATCCCACGTTTTCAGCACTCTACCAGGGCCTATATATCTACACACAAGAGCAATAAACACGTCCATGTCTGAAATCCTGCACGATTTTGAAATGAGCACATGTGCAGAGACAACCTATCTATCCTATCGTAAGATATGCCAAGGCACCGCAATTCAGAGTTGGAAATCCGCCGTCATTGGAAACATGAATGTACCACGGTTACTTTCCGGTCGCGTTTGCATGCAATAAGACAGCTCGAGACTGCAGTGAATGCATGATATGCACTACACACTGTCCTCAAAGAATGGATACAGGATGAAATAGCGATTCAAATGTTTCAGTTGGATGAGCAAATGTGTAAAAAAGATCTTACCGTTTCTATAAATGAAAGTTATGGACGTCCTTTGGCAAACAATCTCTGAATGAAACACCTGGCCAATAGCTTGTAAAATGATGAATTCCGCTCTCTTAGTTAAAACTTAGAAACATAAAAAGCAAACACAAACAAGATAAAAATGAGGAAAATGAAATATTTATTAAATCAAAACACAGAAAATGATTTCCTTTCAGCAAATGTATGAAACAAAAGGAAAAAGAACAGAAGAAATAAAAGGAATCAAATCATTAAAAAAGCCGGCTTCTGCCTGTCTCGCTCTTTACAGGTGCGCCACACAAATACGCGACATCACTGAGTGGAAACCAACGCGAGGAGGAGGTTGTCTTTAAAAGGAAGATAGTCCTGCCGGCAAATATATAGGGCCGTATCACAGCATGCCTATACCTCTCCGCTCTCTCCGTTTCATCCATTCAACCTACACACGAACACGCATTGGACGCGGAAGTATACCCGGAGAAGCTCCATCCACCGCTTATGCACACACAAGCTCTCTAATGCTATTGGCTCAAACGCGGTCCTCGTTGAGCGCAACCGTCTCTCCAAACCTCAAGATGCCATTCGTCCTCGCCCCAGTCACTCAAATATTTTTTTTCTTAAATATGGCATTTAAAGTCAAACATCGACTTGCCGAGACACGCACAGTGCAGCAGGCGGGAATAACACCGCGGCTTGAGAGTACTCCCCCTTTTTTTTGTCACAAATGTGTTTCACACCACATCACCACAATGTCACCATCATCCAAGAAAAGGAAGAAATAAAAACTATACTTATGTATTCATATGTGTGCAGATTTCACGTGATATGAGGCGTTTCTTTTCAACTGTTTTATTCCACTTAAGCCCTCACATAAAACCGCTCCGAATTATCATCCTAATTGGCCAAATGCGCTCTTCATCAACCGCGATTTATTTATTTTTTTGCTCCATCATGCCCCCCCTCACTGTCTGCGCCATTTCGGCGCTCTCTCACATCATCATTTGTCAGGACCAGGTATCTGAAAATCAGCGCCTGGTTTTGCAACACCGTTTGCATCGGTGCTGGAGGCAAATCCTCCGCAGCAGCTTTCAGCACCACGGACAGCGCAGGTCTCCAGTACAGTAACTGTGCAGCAGCCTGCATGCTTCCACGTGCCCGCCTCAGACACTTCCAGTCAATGGTCAGACCTCAATACCAGACCTATAGGCTAGAGACAAAGGTGGGCGTTCATTTTGGGCTCCCCTGGCACATTTGAAACAATAGAAAACACTTGCCTTAAGCCTTACTTGTAGTATCATCACAGCATGTGTGAGTAGCACACGATGCACACTTTTACACTTTAAAGCAGGAGTGGAAGCAGGCTTATCCCACCAACATCCTTTGTCGACTTTCAGAGGGTGGAGCAACAGTTAGGCTGGCATGGGTACAAGTGAAAAGGAAGATCGATGCTTTCAAACAAATAAGCCTGAACAGTAGCAAAAGGCTATAAGCTCATAGGCTCACTGCAGAAAACCGTAGGACCTGTAACAGAGTAAATCCAACAATGCATTAATAACTTTATATATAAAATGCTAATTATTCTATGTTAAGATATTTTCAATAATAAACTGGTGTGAGCATTCTGAAGTCACAGCGTGAATGATGTCCCTCATGTAGAGAGTAAAGGAAATGAAAACAAAGTAGTGCACTATTAACATGTGTGATCTATAAGGATATTAAGTGAGTTTCCTGTTCCAGTCTCCAGTCACTGTTAAGTTTGATTTAGGTGTCAGTTTCTGGCGAAGACTATTTTAAATTTGCATGAAAAAACTCAAATATTTTAAGGTTAAAAAAAAATCAAAATCAGTCGTCTAAAAGGTTTTTTTCCAGGATTTACATCTTGATGACAGCATATGTTTAATTCCTGCTGCTCTAGTTTCTGGTTTTGGGGAAGTTATTCATGCCCACAAATATCAATTAGATGATTAGCATTTAGATAGCATATAAGAATTCATAGAATGAAAGAGAACATGGACCTATTGCCCCCATCTTTAATGGTGATTTCTGAAAGTGTGTCTCAAAAGAATGTCAGGAAGACTCACTGTGTAGGAAGATTATATTTGAAAGATCAGACACACGGAGGGCTCAATATATCAGGATAAATCAGTAACTCTGTGGGACTTGTTTCCCAGGAATAGAATTGGAGGCAGCAAATTAACACCTAATAAAGGGTCAATTGAACAAACTGACAAATCAACTCTTTCACTTCAGGTACTGCTGAGCCTCTTCTTAAAGTCTGACTTACATTAAACTACATCCCCAGAGACAGTATCACAGTCTAGCAGTCAATAATTTTGGCTTGGGGTTGAACAAATACAAAAAACTCTCCGAGCGCTGGCGTATTAAATATTATGCCACTCGGGAGATTTCCCAGCGTGGCAGCCAAGGCAACAAGCATTAGAGCATCTTACCAGACTTTAGTCCAGCACCATCTTCCTGTCGGGGCCCTCACAGCATGCTCCTGGCCAGCTACACCACACCCAAGGAGCTGTAAGAAAACAACCATCTTGATTCCACCGAGGAGACAAAGAAGAATGGACATGTTTGTCTCAGCTATATTTCCATGTATAAGCACCATCAAAGTGGTCCAAATGAAAGGTTAATTAGTGCAGGAAAAGTAATAATTAGAATGCATCACACGTAAAAACAAAAGGGGGATTTAGCAGGTTCAGGAAGCTTAAATACTCTTCCCCGTGATGACCAAGTAACGGTTCACTGCTGCCTTCTTTGTCTGCCTTTTCTTATGGATTTTACAGTTGCTTGCTAGCACATTGCTACTCCCACTCTACATACAGTCTTCAACCAGCAGTTTGTAGCTAGAATGCATTCATTACATATTCAAAGCTAATAAGAGATTTTAACAGGCACATCACTGCAAGTAGGGAAAATTGCATTTTTTATCCTGAGACTGTTTATTTCTTCTTTGTTGCTCGGATCAATTCAACTTCCTGTCCCCTTACTCACAATAGCACGTGCTGGTGTGGACAACAGTTTCCTGACCACACCCATGATGGACTGTGCCAGGGGTGTGGCCTTAAAGGAATCACATTAAAACACCATCACATAATGAAAAGGGCAAACCTAAATTACATTATTACTTACAGCAGTATAAAGAAGTTAAAACGTACTCAAAGCAAGAATTAAGTACAGAATGATCTTTAGACATGGAATCAGGTAAAAGACAATAATTCAAAGGGATTTTGGTTACAAGAACCTAATATTCCTCTGGGAGTTACAATTATGTCACGCTGATGTGCTTACTGGCCACGGGCTAAAAGGTTCACCGGGGACTCTTGACTGTAAAGCAATATAGCTCTAATGGAGAGAAAGCCCGAGCATCCGAACCTGGACTGCGGATCATATAGCCATCTATATTTCAGGGCCACAAAATATGAACAAATGGGTAATATATACACCCCCCTTGGAGGGAATGTAGATCAATGCCGAGGTCATTCACATAATACATCTCTGTAATTTGGAGTGCCAAGGTTTCAAACCATCTGGACAATAGGGATCGGGAGCATTAATTTGACTGCACGACAGTGATTAGGCGCCGACTCCTCACAGTTTTTCTGCCTGAGTGTATGCTTTATTTTGCAGATGACCACACTGATGAAGCAAGAAAAAAAAAAAAAACTGTGCCCCCAGTACCGATGAACTGGCCTGGTACAGCTCATAAAATATTCCCACCTCCATCTTCTCTCTGCTCATTGATAACTTGTATAACTGATCCAGTGGGTCCCGCCTCCTGCTATTACATGTCAAGGGTTAGAGCCAATCCCTGCACACTTACAGGGGTTGACAGGCCAGCATTTTATCAGACACAGGCGTCCTGGCTCTCCAATAGATCCCAGCAAAGGGACTAAGACGTCAATAGTGGTTCCTTTGAGACATTAACGCTCCCCGTGCTCGGGCCCCTTGTGTGACAATGGTCTCAGTGTTGCGTGGAGGTGATTATTAATGCTCCCTGCCGGGACTGGACAAAATATGTCGATAGGAGCTTCCTGAAAGGCGGCTGTAAAAGAGGGTAATAAGCAAAACTGCAGTAAAATATCTCTTTTTGAATGCCTTTTCATCTTCTAGCCCAAGGATTGCTATGATCAGACAGAAGTGTACAGGCAGGCGCTCTCTGAGGGGAAACACTACAGCTTTGCTCAATTATTTCTTGGCATATGTTTTCACATCTCCATTTCATTTAAATTAAAACGAAAAGGGTCACGCAACCCTTTGAAATGACTCCCATGTTGCACACCTGGCTTGAGCACATTTCGTTTAACACAATATGAACCTACCTAACCAAATTTGTGAAGTCATTGGACTGAAATATCTGAGTTTATGTACCCAAATGAGGTTTAAACTCCGCTGCATATCTGTTGGCAATTCTGAAGCAGACACTATATTTGTGTGTAAACTTAACTTGTTTCTAACTGCTTGAATCACTTCGTATGAATCCCTTTGTGAGAGTGTCATCAGTTAAATGAAAAACTGAGAATTTCATGTGAATTAGTGAACTATATAATTGGAAACTAGTTTGGTTGAACCTGCGCAGTGGCAAATAACGTATACACAAGTCATATACTAACAGATATTCAAGAGGGTCTTGGTGCTTAGGAGCACACCATGCCATTAACAATACATTGAAGCAGTAAATTAATTATTTAAAAAAGCCTACCATAAGCGATGCACCTAACAAGACCAATAGAAGAAAATACTATAATATAAAACTATATAACAAAACATAAAGATATCAAACAAAAAAATTAAGTTATGAAATGTAATACATATAAAACATGACGCTATAAATTATCAGGATACAGTCAAAAATAAAAAATAAAATAAAAAAGTTTTACATTTCATTTAAAATACTTTCTAAATCATTATGTGCAACAACTCCTTAACCAGTGACTCAAAACACATTTTAAACTGCTAAACACCACCAAACAGAGAATCACCTTCACATTAGCGTTAGTATGGATGGAAAACCACTACACAACAGTCACACCCTAAACCAGCTGCCCTGGACCATCAAAGTACATATTCTGTCCCTTGACAGAAGCACACTCATCATAAACAAGATTCTGGTAGCATTGAGCTGTAGGTAGTTCATGTTTTCACATGCTCTTACAGTATTGCATATCAATCTCAGGCCCTTCTTGGAACTGCACATAAAACACTTTTTTTATGTAAGCTTTGAAGGTGCAAAGCATAAAAAAAGAACAAACCGAAAGAACTCAAACCCAGAAGAACACGACCTCTTGTCTTCGCTCTTGTGATGTCTTGCTGTCATTTCACCTGCTTTAAAAGCAGAATAAAAAGCCTTAGGGGGGCTGAGATCACTACCCCTTTTTGTATATTTCCCAATGGAATTAGAGGTTGATGCTTGTGCATGATGTCATTGATTGTAGACCATCCAATATGGGTTCCTGCTGGGAAGCTGGAGCTCCCACTGTGACTGTTAGGGCTATGTAATGGAAGACTGGGTGATGTCATTGCAGGAGCACAGGGACCATAGAGACAACAATTACATGTGACGTGGCAGCAGATGATACAGCGAGACACATTAATATGGGATCCCGGACAAATGGGCTTTATTCAAAATGAATTATTTTGTGTATTTAATGGTTTTACATTGCCCTATGTCAAAATGTATGCCAAAAGTAGGGTGCACTGGGTGTTTTGCAACGATATATTGTTTGGTTTTTATGATATTTAACCAATTCAAGTATTCTTTGCAGGCCACAGAGACATAGGAACACCGAGACAAAACAATGAAGCTCAAGAAGCTAGAGGGAGCATGATCAAATCCTTCAGAAACCATTTGAAAGAACAGCTGTGAATAGTATTTCATTTTTGCAATTTTTTTGCAACAATCATGACAAATCTACGCATGCAGTCAAATGAATCATTTTGATGAAAGAAACTAAAAGTTTATTGGAATTTATTTTTTCCTTTACCTCTCAGACAAACCAAATCAACAGCAGTCACTTTGTCTCCTGAACAAAAATGGGACTTTTATTGAAAAGCTGCTCCAACGTGATTAAAAAAAAAGAAAAGAAAGAAGCCCTTTAAGCAACAGAAACCAAATAAAACCTGAAAACATTTTCTTTCATCTCATTCCTTGGGGAAATACTGCTTGCGGTAGAACAGAGCGAGGTTTTCGGATCTCTGAGAAAATAGGGCATGAAATCTCAATTAGATGTGTCAAGATCCTGGGAAATTTCAATGCCTTTTTCTTTTCTTTTTTTTTTACCAACACTTGTCTCTGGGAGAGAATGAGGAGCGCTTGACCACCCAGTTCTTCATTCTCCCCCTGAAATAGCCTATTCCTAAATAGTGTGATTGGAGAGCGGGATGGACAGCGTGGGCCTATCTCTTTTGGGGGTGCAGGGGGGGGAGGGAAGAGGGGAGCAGGTGCAGGGGGAGACGATGATCGATTTGGTTGTCCACAGATAAAATAAGAAATCAAGAGGGTTTATGTGGCACCACTCCCTGGCAGGCCTTCGCAGAGTCCAGGAGATTAGAAAGTGAAGTTCCCAGAAAACAGACAAAGGGCATCATTAAACAGCCGCTCTAGACTGCTCACACTTTGTTTCTTAAGTGGAATTTGATCTTTGGCTCCCTTTTAAACCCAAATGTCTGAGAAGAAGGGGGGAGTTTCTGGGCCTCGTGTTTGATTGAAAGCCAATTGTCTCTGCCTTCAGCCTCTGGCACAAGTCTTTACACAAGAAATGCACCAACTTCTGAGAAAATAAGCTCTTTGATCAGCAGCAGTTCCTTCTCCGTGTCTCCAGTATCTATTCAGTTTTCTGCAG
Source organism: Leptoclinus maculatus (assembly GCA_032191485.1). Lineage (NCBI taxonomy): Eukaryota > Metazoa > Chordata > Actinopteri > Perciformes > Stichaeidae > Leptoclinus > Leptoclinus maculatus. The sequence continues at coordinate 8,271,134 of JAVDOI010000020.1, read as the reverse complement.
TACATACTCATTAGAGCGGCGACGCTTTAGCACATTGCGTCTTAATTGATGACACAGGCTAGTGTTGCTTCTTCAAGAGCATATCATAGTGCGTTCACTTGGGGTCGAACTGTGACCAGTGCAAAGTGAGCAAATTTATATCAAAGTTACGACTTTATTTCAGCTCAGAAAACAATTCTTTGTCAATTAAGCACGATCCTTTAAAAGGGTATGTATTCGCAGCTGCCCACCGGGCCAACAAAACACGTGCATTTTTTCAATCTGTGCTTTTAAAACTCATGTTTACCTGCCACATACTCCACAGGCCGCCCTCATGTCACTTCCCCAACTAATCAATTACTGTGTGAAAATCAATCCAGGAAAATCAGCGACACATCGGAGCTCAGAGGGTGTTTCACTTTCTTTTTATTGGAGCTTAAAAACATGAAAGCCCTGTTGAAGTGCAGGCACATGCATGATTGGATTTGGTTATTGTCAGCCAAGACCTATTTCCACCTTCCACCTTCGCATGCTATTGTTGTGGGGTTTGGTCATTGTCATGTGAAAGCCTTCTACTGTAGCTCCAAAATGTCAGCTTTCCAAAAAAAACAAATAGCCTTTTGTGTTTCTTACATAAAAGCCATGAATGTATCAACAAAGTTCTGAAAGGACCCAGTTGTGCAAAGTAAACAAGTATGTATTCTCAAGTACCGTAGTCAAGTACAAATTGAAGGCCCTTTTTTTACTGCACAACATTTTAAAGGGAGCTATTGTACCGTAACATTTACTTTATGCTACTTCACAAATTAATATTTTATATACAAAAATATATAATAAGCTTGTAAAATATTAAGCAGTGTATGAAATTAGAGCTGAAATGGTTTGTCATTTAATCAAAAATGTACCTTCACATTGTGAAGCCTTCCCCTTCGAAGTACAAGTGGTGTTACGAGGCAGGACGGGCCGTGGCTAGCTAACTAGCTAGCTAGCTAGCTAGCTAGCTAGCTAGTTAGCTCATTTGAGTAGATATCTCTGCAAAGTTTTTTGCTTGACAAATCATCAACACTGTAACCTCTTCACACTATTATAATCATCATCATTCATTCATTTGGAGTCATGTTTGTGTCCACCTGAACACAAGTCCAATATTCAATCTTCTTTTTGCTTTGTTCTGGTTCTTTAGCGGCTAAATGCTCCACCATATTCACCAGCTAGTTGCTAACTGTGTTGTTTTCGAGTATAGAGAGTGAACCAAAACAGTAAAGGTGTGTGGCGGCGGCTAAAAAACGAGTGGAAAGTCACTATAAAGCTCTGTAAAGCTTTCTTATTCACATTCTGGCTGTTATGTGAAACAGGTGAAGACTGACCCCACTGGAGTGGCAAAGAAATGCAAAACTCACAACTTATTTGTCTTAGACAAAGAATCATTTTGAAATCCAAAACGCCTCGTTATATCTCAAGGTGTTGCTGACCTTTGATTTCAAAAGTGCCACACAGTTCTAATTTATTATTCATTAGCCAAATCAAAAGTCAGCCAGGCCTTCGCCGGACTAAACATGAGGAGCCAATAATTTTCTCAAATTAAAAAAAAAAGGGATTTTTCATTAGGAGGCGAAGAGCGGGGGATGAATGTTATACAGTCAAACAAACAGGTGATGGGATGATTAATTATTCAACCATGGCAGTTTGCTGAGATAATGGCTTCTCCGCCCTGATGAATTTAACTAAAGAGAAACACGTTGGATCCTATTTCGGTTCACCATCTGAGGTATGATTCAGCTCTGTGGTGTCACATTAGTGCATCACTACAGTTAATTGCGTTCACCCAAAGAAATATTTGTACAAATTAGACCGCCCAGCTTTACTGAGAAGATGAATTGAGCATGTAGGTCGTTGATTATAGCAAAGTGATGTATTGTGATGTGATTCGAAGTGCCTCCACAGAGGACAACGAGGATTTGCTCACTCGTTTAGAACTACTTTGGTCTAAGGCCTTGAATAAAACAGCCTATATGTTTCATCCCTTCATTCACAGTAAATACAGAGAATCAAGTAAAGAGAGCAGTTGCAATAGATGTTGATCTGAGAGAAAGACACAACACAAGCTTTCCTCACTATCTTCTCTCAGATCAGCTCCACTTAAGTTGCAATAGAACACAAACAAGTTTCCCCCCAAAAACTGCCGAGTGTGTCCATGTTGAACATTATCGGATTTTCTGTATAAATGTACCTTTTTGTTCAGGTTATTGTTTGACTTTTTTTCAAGACAAAGTTACCCTGGGAGGCTCGAATTAAGGCAAAGACGGATCCACCGCAGTAGAAAATCCTAATGTCACTAGTTTATCGTGTTAGCATGCTAACATTTACTAATTAGCACAAAACACACCATGCACAGTTGACACTCGTATGTTGGTTGCAAACCAAATTTTTGAGCCGATGATGAATCATCAACACTGTTAAAATGTATCCTCTTGGCGACCACGAACGCCTGCACAAAATGCAATGTATCCATCTTACAGTATATTGGCAGAGATGGCTCAGTCAAGACCAAAGCGATGGACTTACCGACCCACATTGCCACGTCTAGAGCCATGTGGCTAGCTTACATAAATGCCAGGGAAGCAGCTCTAATGAAAACATATCAAAAAGTTTCAGGGATCCGTCATTGTGAAGAGCTTTGTGGGTCAGAGATCCTGAGATGTCTGTCAGAATGTGAAAGAAGAAGACAAAAATCCATTTCGATTACAGTCTCAAAATGGAACATCCAAGAAGAGGATAATCTCCAGCAACTATTCCAGGGCTGCAGGCTCTGATCATATGGGCCTGCGTGTGATTACAGGAAGCTCAATTAACGTAGACCCGGGGGACAGTTCAATCACAGAGACAAACATTCCCCCAGCATAGCTTACGTGACCTGCAACCAATGGTCCATCTTAGCTCCATTGATTGAGTTCAACAGGTTTGGGATGGTGGGCCTTGGCAGACATCCGCTTGAAACTTAGAGATAAGTCAGAACCCGGAAAGAAAGAGTATTTTCGGTGGAGGAGTCGTGACAGCGAACAATTATTTTCAAGCGATGAAATAAGGAAAAAGGAGGGAATGAAAGGAGGGCAGACAGGAAAGAAGATATTTATGAGAGTCTTAACCACCCAGCCAGTCCCGTTGAGCCCAGTGCCAAGGCCTCCAAATACAAGCTTATGCTCTGATTCTACACCCGGAGCAGCTGTGTATTTGCAATTTTCCATCGACACAGTCTCATGTATGTTCTCATATCTATCCTCCATTATCATGCAAAGTTAAATATACCTGCGCTTGCAGTGAAACAAGGATGAATAGTCTACAGAGACTGGCATCACGAATCCGTTTGATACAAGTCTTTTTGGCAGATCACACATAGGTCTCGTGCATTACTCCCTTTACCATTTCAAAGCGCGACAATCTGGGATTTTTTACAGCCAAGATATCTCATTTAAAACGGAACCATAATTGAATCTGAGATCACGCGCTCACAGATACAGCGCGTGTTCCCTTGACACGGGCATATCAGAGGCATCCTGCGTTTCAAAGTGGCTTTCATGCGATTTCACGAAAATATGGCTAATACGGTGTGCTTAGGCAGATCACAATGGGCATAATCCCGTGTTTGGAAGACTACCTCCCAGTGGCGCACAAATAACGAAGAACCCTCCGTCTCCAACAGATGAAACGCTTCAGTCGCTCTGATTTGTTGTGACTGAGACCGAGATTGAACAGTAGAAAATGTGACAACCACAAAAAAGGACGATTGTCTTCGTCTTTGCCTCTTTCTACTGTATGCGCATCATTCGTGGGCAGCAGGAGACGACATACACTGAAGCTACAGAGGAGACAGACTTTGCATCTTGAAATAGAAATGTCGCAGACAGTCTCTTGATTTAAAAATCAAGAGTCCCTTTATATGGAAAAAAGGGGGACAGTGGCTACATTAAATCTGTCTGTGCCTACGTAATGCCTAATTTGAATAAAGATTTTTTGATGTACTAAAGTATCTGATCCTTTGTTGCCATTGGTAACCTCTTTTCGTACAATCCCTTGCTGCCCACTAAAGCAAATCTTAAATCACGACGCTCATATTTTAAGCTATGCTTTACAAGTTGTAATTTAGAGCTGGCTGGCACATTGCTCAAGCTTTTTTTTACAGCCTCTGCCCTCCTGGGAAGAAAAGACAGGCTTTTTTTTTTTTTTGGAGCAAATCAAAATCAATAGCTATCTAAAAGGGGGCGAATCTCACAACATCAATCTTCTGGATCCGCCAGTGATTCTCACTGTAATTAATCAATGCTTTAAACCGGGGAAAAAAAATGTGCCAATTAATCTTTAATTCTCTAATGGAACATACACACAGTGAGGCTAAGTTACACTGGCTCAGAGCTTATTCAATACAAGTCTAATGAGGTCTATTATGAGTCCTTCTGAAGCAGCCGAGTGTGCAGGAAGAGGGCCCATGAAGTGGAGGGCACAAGGCATTATGCTCAACATTTTTGCAAAAATGTACAATTGTGAGGGAAGATGATTTCAATAACAATGCCTCAGCTGGTCCCCATGGAGATTATTTGTCCCTAAAAAAAAAAAAAAAAAAGCACTCAAGCTTAAATATCACCATATGTCCCATGGCATTCGATGAACTTCAAATGAACTTCAGATGAACTTCATCACAGTGTTTTAAAGTTCTTGATGATTTAGCGAATGTTTTCAGGTTTTTCCCCCCGATACACGAAGAACGATCGCGTTGGCCAAAACGAAGCCGCGGACAAGACGAGACACGCAGTTCACTCTGCATTTGTGTAAGCTTTATCAAACAGGTGAATCCACCGTGGCACCTACTCGGCGAGAGCCTGAACAAAAAACACCACAGAAGAGAAATCAGTCAAGCCTGTCGCATTGACCTACTTGAACAGAGGCGTGTGAGCTGAACAGTGAGAGCTTGAGAAGTCACTGTCTGTCTTTTTCTTCCTCACCGTCTCCTCTCCCTCTTTCCTCTGTTTTTTTCCGTTTCATGTTTCTGCTGCTTTTTTGTATATCACAACATGTGCCGAAGCAAGCAGAGAAGCGCAGACTAAATAAAGCCATTACCATAAAAGGACAAAGTGGCATTTCACTTTGAATACAAATCAATTTATCGAGCCTAAATAAATATCACAGCCCTTATTTTGTGTATTGAGGAATCAAATTAGAAGCTTTTAGGTTGAAAGAAAAACTCTCTGAGACGATATCACTGACAAGAATGAAAAGAAGAAAAAGTTGCCAAGGGCACCACTGACAGCAAGTTGGTAAACACGATGCTGTGCTACCAACTTTTACACCTCTGCTATCTTATTTTGAATTCTTACAGTAAATACATACCTTGTGTTGACTTCACTGCATACTGAAGGTAGTTAAAGCTTGGCTGGTGAAGTGTCACAGTTCAAAGTAAGAAAGATAAACTGACTTGACCTGAAGTAGATCAACAGTAATACTGGAAATATCCAGACAGAAATAATTGCTCATAAAGCCGCTGCTGTCACTCATTATATGGTTGCCACGGTAACTGTTGGGTAAGGCTAAAAACCCTATTAAAAAGCATTTCGGCTGAGAAGTTGGTTTTTCCGTGGCTATACCTGGATGGCTTAAAACGGTGAGCGTGTGACACAGTTTGCAGAGTGATTTCTCGGTCTCTGTGATGTGTGAGTGAATAAGTGTTGAGGAAGAGGAGGTGGGAGTTGAATCCTACAGCTTGTTTGCATTTCATGCTACTTCAGGACTTCTCACTGTCGCACTGACAGAATTTCACACAAGCATGATCCAACAGGCAACTTTTGCACAACACCAAATATTAGTTTGCAGCTAATTAAAAAATAAAAAGAGAGAGAGAGTTATGTTTCATTCTGTATCAACAATTTAACCACTTAATTACTTGTACACTTAAATTAACAGATAGAAGATTGATATCAGTCCCATGTTGGTAGAAATCCTCGTCTCACTCGTGGAACAAAAATGTTGGTTCCATTAAGTGTATTAGCAGGATGGATTAACATGTTACGTTATGTTTATCCTCTCAGTATCTTCGGCTGTAGCGCTGCTTGCCAGATGCCACAGTTAGGTGAGCTCAGATTTTGGTCTTGGTAAAGGCAGACTGCTGCCAAACCAGGCAACTGCACTACGCTGTGTGTCAATGAAATAGACATTGCACATAGATAAACCAAATTGTCAGTGTTATGTTTTTGTTTGTGTACAGAATGAATGAGATACATGTGAGAAACAACGTGTTAATCATTGAGCTTTAGAGCTCTTGATAGGCTTCCATCCCCTTTATCAAACGTTGGACAACACCAGGCTACAGGATGCCTTAATGCTAGCCTAAACATGGTCCGACAACAGCTCTGTGTGGTGCAAAAGTCTGTGTTAATTATAGAGCAGGTGTCGGGACGTTTAGCCTGGCTTAGCATTGAAAAAAAACTGGCAGTTGGAAACTGCTAGCCTGGCCCTGACAACACATCTTGGATGCAATGCACAGTACATAGCCTTGTCGTCATAGTAAGGTTGCCATGTTTTGTGGCATCACGTACCAAGACCAAAACCTGTTACTGTTCTTATTCCTAACTGACCACATCTGGCAACCCGTGCCATAGCCGGAAATGCTGCCATTTTTTTAATTCTCTTTTGTCTTAGGTTTATTAGGTCAGTTGCAGGTGTTAGGCATATTTTTTAGCTAGTTGTTTCCCCCTGCTTTCCGTTTTTATGCTATGCTAGGCTAGGCTAATCTGGTCCTGGCTACAGGTCTGTACTTGATTCAGAGACATGAGATTCTCATGAATCTTCTCAACTTAGTCTTGGAAGGAAAGCAAATAAGTGTATTTCCCAAAATGTTGAACTACTTCCTTCACAGGAATCCACAAAACACAAAGAATCCCTCCCAGACTGAATGGGTAAAGAAAAAGAATATTCTGGCCTTCCACACACCATGTAGAGAGGAAGTCAATCCTCACATTGTTCACTACAAACTCAACATTTCACTCGTTTTATTATCTGTCATGGCAGCTACTCCCGACACGGGGGAACAGTTTAGAATCAAACTGCCAGGAGTCGACAGCTCTGGTGTTTAGGGAGGGGGAGAGAGAGAGAGAGAGAGAGAGAGAAAGAGAGAGAGAGTGAGCGAGCTATGGAGGAAGAAATGTGGAGGCACAACAGGTAGCTCTGTCAAACTCCAGGGGTCTGCCTTGCTGATCCCTGCCTCTCATTAGAACAGAGGGATGACACACAGGCAGTGTAGGAAGAAGGGAGGATTCTGGGAATGAGGCAGAGGAGGAGGAGGCAAGAAACAAGCGAGGAAGAGGGAGGGCAAAGTGGGCTCCTAAAAAGCCCTTCCACTGACATGTTTGGTGTAGCTGAGATATGTTTTCAGGGAATGGCGCTGGTAAAACAAAGCTTCACGAGAGGAAGGTTGGGCGTGTGAAAGACAAGTAATTGGACGCTGCGGCATGACAGGCTGCCGGGTGAATCCCCCTGACCCACTGACTCACTAGCAGGGCTGCTTCTGGAGGTAACTGGAACTGCAGGGTGAGCTCGGGGAGACGCGGCCGCCCCCGTAGTTTGAAAACAACGAGTCTCTGTGGGTGTGAGGAGAACGAACAAACAGGAATCCTCCGCCTCCAAATATGTACAGAGCCATCGCAAACACGCACAACCGCGGTGATGGTGGGAGTGTGCAAGTCTCACCTCACAAAACTCCACATTTGACAGTTTTTGAAAAGGTGGGAGGGGTGGGGTGGGCGCGCAGGCACAATCTGTATGCGTGGGGGAAATACCAATAAACAGCGGCTGCCACCGAAGCACTGTCATCAAATGCGGAGACGGTGTGAGAGGCTGTCAAACAGGTACTGTACCGGAGTCCTGCTGTCTGTAACGACAGAATTTCATGCTCCAGCAAACATGCGAGGACCACCGTGACACAGCGTAGACACACAGAGAGAGAGAGATGGTGAAGCGCAATAAAATAGAAGATCTTGACACATATCCGAGAGAAACAAAATGGCCTCCTTGTCACGCGAGGTCAGAGGGACGAGGCCGGCCGCAAGCCTCAAACTCAAAGAAAACTCAGTAATCCGAGTCCATGTGGAACCCTTTTTTTCTACCATTTTGCAAACGATGACAGCAGTGTGGACAACATGAGAGTGAGTCACGGCCGCGTGTGTTTAACAGCAAGGTGTTTTCACACAGTTCCCCGACGCAATAAAACCTGAAGATAACACACGAGCAGGAAGACTTTCGCCGCCGCTTGTTTGCCAGGCTCGGAAACCAAGAACATACAAGAAAGGAGGAAAATGGAAAACAGCTATTAATTATTAAATCTGACCAACCAACCCCCCTAACAAAATAAAGGAAAAAAAAAACCCGAAATGCTGTGTCTAGACACAACATTGTATTACTAACGCTTGACTTGTTGATGTATCAGCACTCAAGTATTTGCATATTTGTTCAGCTAGATGAACACTGATTAAAGTGGCTGGCTCCCATGTCCTGTATGTCCCATGTCCAAAATCGGACTATAATGTGAATTCAACCATTTTAACACGTTTTAATTCACTATCCTTAGAGCCTTGCAATGAATTAGGACATGAAGTTAATTATAAAGTAAATTACGTTGTTGAATTGCCCGTCAGCTTTAAAGGTACTGGGCTCCACACATGTTTTAAGACATATGCAAGTTCTCTCTTTAGTAATAATTTATAATAATAAGTCACACGAGTGGGGTATTTACTGACAAAACGTTGAAATCTATTACGTTTGTGTTTACCACAGACCTAATTTTAGACATGCCGTTGACTTTGAGACGAGGTAAAACCGGAGGTGCAAAAAATGCTGACTAATCGCTGTGTTTTAGGAGAAACTCCTGCAGCACTCTAAAGGTTAACGCATTTCCCAGGACGTATTGATGACGAATCAAACTCTGCAAAGAACCATTGATCCTAAACATCTTATCGAAATATTCTAAAGTCAACTTTGTTTTTGTTTTTTTGCATCCTTGTGGCTTTTCGGTGATGATACTTTGTGAAGCTGACGACACTGACTGGGGTATGGTGGGATTACTTAGCTCCTGAGAGACGTCTCCATATCACGGCGCTTCCTGCTGGAGAGGAAGAAAGACACCGCTGAGGGGAAACAAGGGATTTGTGGTGCTGGTGTGAGAGGGGAGGTAATGACAACCCATAACAATTTGAATGCCCCCACACCCCACCCGTTTTAGCAAGACACTCAATTATTGATACATTTATGGTCTGTCCAAGAAGCTGCACAGTTAGGCCAGTAGGACGTTGTGGGGTTACTAGCCTAGAAACAACAACAAAACCCCCAACGACGTCTCTCTGTTTCGATCTGTCATACTTGTCAACCATCCAAATGAACAAGGGGAGCAGCAACACACACATCCTGGTGGAAGCAATAACATTTGAATGTCAGAAAATAATTCTTGCAGTAATATTTTCTAATATTAGAGTCACTGCAAAGGCCACGAATGGCCATGGGGGGAAATGAAATGACTTACTGCTTTTCGCTCGTGACAGTTCGTAATTCCATTTCCAATATCTTCCCCCTTTAAAAGTTTAAGGTCGCTCTTGATGTACTTGGCGTGTGTCTCATATACATCTTTTGAAACCCCGGTCCCTCCTTCGTTTTGTGTTTCCCCCTCGTCTTTCAGCGAGATGACATGTGGCAGCTAAAGTGAAATCTCCTTTATTATTTGCCTGCCATCTTGTGCCCCTGCATGATCACCCTGAATGAGCTGTAATTACACGTCCCCCTGAAAAGGGTATCGGACGCACGGCTTTATTGAGAATGATGAACCAATGAACACAGACCCCTCTTGCTCCTGCCTCCTCGTGCGGAGGGGGGGGGAAACCTATTCCACATTTTCCACGGATGGTGTCCCACATTCTCAGGCAGCAAGTTTCAGGGCACATCAATGCAAGTCCTTAAGTACAACAACTTCCACTCATCCATATGGCAAACAGAGACGCTCCCAGAGGAGCCATGTTGTTGAATTTGCTCAGCAGGAATTCCATCTCAAAATAAAACATCTCTAGGTGGATGCACAAAATAATTATCAGTCGTTTTGTCCAGTTTCCCCCCGAACACGGTTCAATGTAATTACTGGCGATGTGGTTCGTGCTGGATTCTAATTGGAAACAGAGCGGCTGTATTCTGGCTGCCTCATGTCAGTGGATATGCCACTTGTAATATATGGCAATCCACCCACTCGCTTTGAGATCACACCATGGGCTCAACGTTGAGATAGTTTTCCAAGTTGCTCGGGCACACTGAATGGCCAATTTGCCGCAACTGCCTGTGCATTTCATTTCCCCCCTTCTTTCTGTGTATTACATGAATTTGTTTTGTATTTGCAATTCAAACAGCCTTTTCTTATGCTGATGCAAAAAAAAAGCATTTCTTTTCTGAAGATTAACAACCTGAATATCGGGATTCTTTCTTTTTTTTTTTTTTTTTCATCATTACGAAAAGTCATGGTTTTAAATAAATTCACAAAGTGCGGGATAAAACAGTGGGGATGCGCAGCGGCATAGAAATCATCCGGCTGAGGAGAGAAAAGCATGAATGAGAGGCGCAGACACACGTGCCCTCAAGACGAGTGATCTTTCACTGGATGCTGACACTTGCCAATTACAAACCACCCACATCCCACTTGTTTTTAAGAGTAATTAATCAGGCCCAGTGTGGATTCCAGGAGGGTCTTGGGAGATGAGAGAAATCTGCCACAGGTCAGCCAGCTCAGTGGAGGGTTTAGTGTTTAGAGGGGCCCTGTCCATTCAACTCTGTGCTCGAAATGTGTGGGCTGCATTGAAGTGGAGTAATGGAGTGAAGGTTAGGCACGCTTAACGCCCCCGGGGGTGAGCCACGATCATCATCAGACAAGAACCAGAGAGGGAAAACAACACATACACACAATCACTGGGAGGGCTTTCCTTTCCTTTCACATGCTGCTACTACATTGCGGACGACGGATTAAATAAGGCGAAGAGGGGTGGTGGGGGGGGGGGGGGGGGGGGGGGGAAGATCTAGGTTCACAGGGATAACTTCACTCTGCGTAATAGATATGCAATATTTCTGACACATTTTAATAGGTGGGAAAAATTCAGCTCTGGACCATATGGCTTTCTGCTGATGAGAGCAAAAGTAAAGGTGTGACCCAGTGAGGCTGTTATCACTGGTGAAGATGAGCAACGGTGACTGAAAACAGTTGTCTGAACTGAAGACTCGCACTGTTTATAAATTGGGGACTTCCACGGCGAATGAGAAAGGACTTTAACTACAATTTTTGGGGATGGAAAAATGGATTTCAGTGTGAAAAACCTTTCCAAACTTGGATTGAATGGCCGTGGGTCTCCATGTAGCTACTGCTTTTTTCCCATTTAGCGTCAATTTATCGATCCGATACACAGTCCAACATCGATTTTTAACAATCATGGCTGCCAAAATTCAAATGATAACATTTAATAAAGGAACAGTTGGACAACAACTGGACTCAAACCAAATAAAATTGTAGATAAAACAAAAGTAGAAGATTCATTCAGTCGTAGTACATTATAAGGATGTGAATCATCCAGTCAGGGGTAAACACGAGAACTGGACTTCAAACCAGTTTTGTAGAGAACACTGGATTACCACTGTTTTCTTAGATAACAAGATCACTTTTGGTTAAATGAGGTAGGTGTTAATGTTAACTGCAGGGACATTGGAGTTAGCTTTTTGTACTTTTGGAAATGGATTCAACCTTTTTGCCCACTTATGGGCTCGAATGAAATTCTGTATTTTCTAAAGAGTATTTTGGCAGATGATGTTATTTTGTATATATTTTGTAGTTATGCTGATTCATAAGCCACATATGACTAAATGGACCTCGGAGACACCCACGGACACCAGCCTGATGAAGGTGAGCAAGCTGAAAACCAATAACTTTCATTCGTATTTGAGGGGGTATTAATAAAAAACGTTAAAAAAACCCTGCTATGGCCTGAGCCAGGAATGTGGCTCTCAAATACAGAGGACAGTAACAATAGTTGTGCGACTTGCCTCTGACCTGCTGTCACGGCATGATAAATACCTGGCGGTGACTGTGGTCGACTGGAAACAACACTGGGGGATTGTGGGACACTGATGGCTGCTTACTTCCCCCATTTGTCTCTCTTGACCCCCCCCCCCAATTCAACACATTTACAGCATTTAAACACAGCAGATGGTCGGGGTCACTCTTGTACAAAGCAGGTCACAACACTATTGTCTACTACTGTCTACTTTCAAGGTTCTGCTGGCCTGTGTGTGTGTGTGGGAGAAGGAGAGAGACGCATTAGCAATGTTGTGAACAATTCTTAGTCACCCATCAAAGTGCGCCATGTCCAGTAATTGTTGTTTAATTGGCAATGAAAAGTTGTTTTCTGGTTTGACAATTTATAAAAGGATGCTCGGAGGGACGTGACTCCACTGATCCCACTATATCCACATCTAATGCTCATGAAAAGCCAAGTTAACTAATTAAGCTGTTTTCTGAAAACATCCCTGCCATGTAATTGAGGATTAATTTATGAGATGAAAACGTGCTGTTTATTATCTTTCCAGGCTTCACGTGTCCTTTTGCAGGTGCAACTAACACACAGCACAGTGGAAGGAGAGGACATGAGTACTATGTGGTCTTAAAAGCATGCTTGAGAGCCGTAAGAGGCGGCATGCGACGTATCTGTTTCTGTTTTTAAAAAAGTGCTAATTGTGTTTTCTGGCTCTTCTGGACGGCAACAAAAGGCGTCTACTGAGATGTGTCCATTACGGGCTGTTAAAGAGTCGCCCTCGCTTTAGTCTCTCTGCTCAAGGCCACTGGGAAAAAGGCATCAAAATCAAAAAAACGGTCATCACACTGCAAGGATCTCTCTCCAGCGCTCTTCTTTCAGCTAGTGCACTCCACCCTCTTTTATCTCCCCCCCCCTATCTCTCCCTCCCTGCTTTATCAAGGCAGCGAGACCCCCTGGGAGGCTCTGATCTCCAGTGCACATCCTGAAGAATTAATGACTTCTAATGTACCAGTTAATGCAGAAAAGGCGGAACATCCATCATAAGTGACAATTTAATGGCGCTTTCATAGATGGGACACTCGCATCTCGCCCATTCTCCTTCACCATTTTTCCCCTTCCCCTGTCTCGATAACAGACAGACACACATGCTCATAGAAATAGAGCACATGTATAACACACACACACACACACACACACACACACACACACACACACACACGAGGAGCAACATTATCCTATTGACTGACTTCATGGAAAATGTTCCTCTGAATGTTTTTAGAATGGTTTCATAGGAAGCATTAGATCCTAACCAGTAAGCCTTTATAATAAGGTACACTAAACCTAGAGTAGTTACCAGTGCATGAATAGGAACAAATCAGGAACTGACTAACATTACCAATAATAATATGTTACTTGAGAACTGCTAGATGCTACACGAATGAACCAAAGTGATTAGTTCCTACATATGTAATTCATACTGAACACTTTCTTGATGAATTTTCTTTAATTAATTGCGAATCAGCTGCTTAATAGCCCATAACCACTAATTAATCATTACTTTCCCTACATATCAGTTACTATTTTAATATCCCCCTTTTTCCAAAAGCCCTGCTTCATTACTTCATGATGACCTCACCATTACTTACAAGGAAAGAACGAAAGTAACTGCTTAGTTTTTACAGGGAAATGCATCCCCTAGCTCATGAATGACACGCAAAATAAATATAGATAGGGACACTCCTACCATGCATTCATACGCTCTAAAAGGCTTTAAAGCTCTACTTCTATTTTGAGTGGTGATTGTAATAAGTGACAGACCTATTGATGTCTTTAATTCATCATCATTTGTTCTCAGGTGTCTGTTATTGGTCTTGATGACAGCTCCTGAAGAAATAAAGCTAAATGAACTGCTAGTCCTGGATTCAGAATTATTCAGTGGACTACTTTAGAAGAAAGTTGTCAATAAATTCAATAGTCGAGTATATGATTATCAACTCTTCGTTTAAGGCATTTGTAAGAATATAAAGTGACTGCTTCCAGGTTTTAAAATGAGAGGTCAGTTACAGGTTTGACATGTTGTGCTTTATTCCACCGATTCTGTGTGATTTGAACAGAACAACCACTATGTGAAAATAAAAAAAAATGAAATAAAAAACAAACAAACCTATTAATCAGCAGCTAGTCTTATGTGCCAAACACTGTTCTCTTGGTAACTACCCAGGATGCTGTGTACCTTATTGTCCAGACATGGCACAATATTTAACTGTTGATAAATGTCACTTTACTCTCACTGAGGCTTTTTTAAATCAAGATTTACTGATACAATATATCAATCATATACAAGTGTTGTCGTTGCAAATAGACATATCATGCCATACAATACAGTATATAAAGATGTGGAAGATGATCCCTGGCTTACCGATTTAGGCGTTGCTATGAAGCACACCATACGTCTATTATATCTTCTGCTAGCAGCCCTGCCTGAGATGAAGAAATCAATTGGATGATATAACACGGATACTGTAACATGTAATGCATCTTCAACCGATGTAGGAAAGTCAAAACCTGATGGAAATTCAAGCCAAAAATCTATTTTCAAAGCGCAAAAACCTTTGAAACCTCCCAAAATCACCAGAATTGTGTTTATTATTGAAATTTTCATGCTCGAAAAACAGAAAAAACAACGGTGACGAAAAACGTTTCACTTCCAACCGTGCCGTCTAGCTTTCCGTTTGTTAATTGCGACACTAATCGCACCTTGAAGCGACATGTGCGGGTATGCAGTGAACACAACAAACCGCCGTAGAATAAGTTGCTGTAATGCAGCTCACTGAGCAGACTGAGAGAGGATTTTCTTGGCGGCCCAGCCACTTTGACTTGATGAAGAGGACCAATATTCCCTGGAACAGCTTGCACGGGCAGCTAATGTCCCTTTCAACACGTCTGAAATTATGTTCAGAGGATTGTCCAATCAATGGGACCGTCCAGCGATGGGAGACCGAGCCACCTTGCAGCCAACTGAGTCGGTGTTTCATAATGGTGAGCTAAATTTATTGCAGCACCCCGAATTGGTCTTTGCAGGATTTAGGTCTGGCAGGAGGAGGAGGAGGCAGATAGTTTTCACTCTGCTATTTCCAGATAGCACAAAAGATAATTGCAGTGTCGGAGACAAGAAAACAGACTACAGCCGCGGTATATTAGCTTGATAAAGAAGACGGAAGACAGCTAATGAAATTACTGGAAAGGTTGCAAAAAAAAAAAAAAGTCGAAACAGAAAAAGATGTAGAAGTTCATGAAAAAGGGTTTAGATTAGTGCCGTCACGCTAAAGGCTACCCACCCTTTCTATCTCTTATCTTCCTCTGCTAATGTTCACAGAGAGGAACATTCAGACAAGATACAACAGGGACAACTCTCTGCAACAACAAGTAGGCAGTCTGACGTGCGGAGAGACAGATCCCGGCACAAGTGGATGCTGGTGTGCAGCGAGGCACAGATACTGCATGAAGGCAAATCCATGAAGGTACATCTCAACACACTTCCCCACAGTCGCACACATTCTTAGTAGCATTTGCAGTTTTCCGTACTTCTTGCTTTCGAGCTGAAACCAGATTCAATAAAAAGTGCGCACAACTGAGCCTTTAGAGAATTTCGTGTCGATGTAAAATTTAATCCGGACAGATGTGTGGTGTTTTTTTTTTTTGTGTGGGGACATCGCTGCTCACAAGGCCGGGGCAGGTCAAAAGTACAAGATAAGCACGTTAGTATTGATCCGGCAGACAGTAAAAAAAATCATTGTCATTGACCTGCAACAAAGTTCCAGATAGCCAAATACAGCAGCAAAGTGATCAGATTACTTGCCACTGTACGACCAATAACACGGCCCGCAAGTCTGCCATGCGTTAAATAGGGAACATTATCACCGAGTCAATTATAGATCTGTATTTGAAGGTCTTGAGGGTAAAAACCTGCCTCTACATTCTTTCAAATGTGGCCGAAAAAGATGCAGAAGCCCCCCTGTGCATTTTGCTCATGAGGTAAGAGTGAGTTTATAAGTCTGCCTCCTTTTCTCCCCCAATTCTACCGGCTAAGTAGCAATCTGAAGTCAAATAGCCGTCGGTAACCGGTGGGTTATGTTTAGCGCTAGCTCATTTAATTCCTTTATTATTTCTCAGCAAGCTCTCTGCTTCAGAAATCACAGGAAATTGATTCCATTATCTGTATCACTTCTCCTCTGTGCATAGCACCTGCATGTGAAATGCAACACACCCTCCCCATCTTAACATCTCTGCCATTGAAGCAACATTACTATTGTCATGGCAACAAAGCCCCTGCTCCATAGAGAGAGACTGTAGAACGCAGCATCCTGTTATTTTGGAGTCAGGTGTACCCAGTTTCAGATCTGTGCACACGTCTCTTCTGGTATGCTAAAAATGTTGAAAATCTGTCTGAACAGTAGCGTATGCAAGTCAGCGTGTCTGCATGCTACACTGTTCATAGCAGCCTGTGCAAACAGCACAGAGACAGATTAAATGGCAGCAACGCAATTTTCCTGCTCAAACTATATTCAATTTACAGTCGTCTTATGTCTACTTATTCTACATTTTCTGTACATATGCAGCTTCCTCATATGGGCATGTCTGACATTTACATTGTGAAGAGACATTTGTGTACTGCACTGTACATTTTTGCTCCACATATATAACCTTTGTCTGTAGTTACTGAGCAATGCACACATTCGAGTCTTTAAGACTTGGATGTAAACAATGCAAAGATGTAATTTATTAATGACTTTGCAAATGTTTTTTTGTGAGAGAAAACACATTTTTTTTTACTTTCTAAACATAACTATTTTTTTTTGTAGGTTCACATACCTGAACACAGCTATGGATAAACAATGTTTCGTGATTTTAATGTTTATTCAACGATGATTGTAACGCAGTGAAATGTCACATGGTAAAATGTCAGAGTCATGCTTGAAGAAGAATGACTCTGGATTACCAACGCTGCATCTTTAAATAGCAATGAATAAATGAGCAGATCTCCTCTGTTGTAGCACTGAACGAAATCATTACATTAACAATTGTGGCGGTTAGATCCTCAAGACGACTCTTTGCTGTTCAATTGGCTGTAGATTTCTGTCTGTATATATGTTCAAAGACGGGACCGAGCGAGAGAGAGGCTCTTACTGTGCCTATACTCAAGGACATCCACGCAGCACCTTGCAAAATGTAATTTCCAAAGTGTGAAATTTCCTCATTCTCTCCCGTGATAGCTTC
This sequence comes from Leptoclinus maculatus, assembly GCA_032191485.1. Lineage (NCBI taxonomy): Eukaryota > Metazoa > Chordata > Actinopteri > Perciformes > Stichaeidae > Leptoclinus > Leptoclinus maculatus. The sequence goes on along the minus strand of JAVDOI010000020.1, from coordinate 8,253,786 downwards.
ATTTCATAGTGAAAGCTAATTATGTGCGCTATAATTTCTTTTAGCAGTCAAGTCATCAGCTGGTCAAATACGGAGCGGGCTCGCCAAATGAAACACTATAATTGCTGTGACAATAACAAATGCTCTTTAAGATATTGGTCATCATATTTAAGTTTAATACGGGAAGAATACTTGTTTATGTTTTCTGGGTGTGTGTGTGTGTGTGTGTGTCATCTGGGTTACTGAAAACTTTTTTTTCCCCACTTTCTTTATTTTTCCTCACATATCATACTTTTTCATTATGTGCCTCTTTAACATAGTTCCTCCACTGGAGCAGCTGTCGTTCTTTTCAACCCAAGTTTAAAAAAAAAAAAAACTGTTTTACAAGAAAAACAAACAAAGTCATCCCCTTTGACATTGTCTTGTTAAAAAAAAAAAAAGGCCAGGCCAGATTTAAGATTCACTGGGGTTGCAATCTGCATGCTAAGGTCCATCAATTTTTCATGGCTCTCACACTATGAGCACTCACAGCCAGAAGGGGGTAATGCAAAATTGATTTGTGTATTAAAACTGCTTAGCCAAGCAAGCATCACTGGGAAATGTTGTGATTACCCCCTTGGGACTTGAAAAGGCCACGTATAGCCAAAGTGATCGAAAGAGGGACTCTTCTGTCCAAATAAGAAAAATAACCAGGAGCAACACTCTAAAACAAATATATACAGAAAAAAAAAAAAACTGTCATAAACTTGTATCATTTTCAGGCACCATATTGAGACTGTCAGTCGTAAACATGAATTATTTATGGCATTTGTACTTCTTTCTAAAAACAATATACAGTTGATAGCAAGCAGGAAGGGCGACACACGCATGCATCTTACATTTCGAGCGAGTGCAGTGATCACAAGTAACACGACGTCGGCGATGTCACAAACCCAAGCGACATGAGCGATGTCACACGCAAAACACCACGCGAGTGATGTCACGGGCAATTAAGCACACCAGTGTGATGTCACAAACCATCGGGACACCAGTGAAGTCACAACGCATTGGCCACTCATGATCGTGGAGTGCATGGCACCATTGAGGTAACTAAAGTCCAGACATTGGTGTTTTCGGACTACTAACCACTTGATTTTGGTGCGGCAAAGATGTTGTACAACGCCGATTACCGACTTGCTCATCTGGTCACCGTCATTGCTTGTGTGCGTGTTTGTGTATGTATGTATGTGTGTGGGTGGGTTCCTCAACACGTGGCTCTTTGATTGTATGCCAACAACTTGTGGCAGACAATAGCCATCAGCTTCAGTGTGGCCTTTGGACATATTGCCAACAGAATACTGTTCATTAGCTGCAGCTGATATAATCTACAACTGCTTTTTTTGTAAATCTTAACTGGGAAAAGAGATGGCCAGCAGCCGTCTTTGTTACAAGAAAAGAGCAAGGAGAGACAAAAGATTATAAAAGATGTGTTCGCCTTACAGGGAAGCGAACCTGGGTGTTTTGCAAAATGAAGATATAATAATAAATTTGCATTAATCAGCCTGGATGGGAGAAAAAAAACCTGTCTCATCGCCTCATATAACAACAGGACCCTGTGTCCGTCCTGGGTTTACATATGCTCACCTTTTTACATTTAACATTGCCTGACCGCACAAAACCTTACCAACACATACATATTTATCAGCGCACGTTTGTAGGGGTCATCAAACGAGTAGTGTGGACTCTCGGCCAGCTCCCCTGCCTGCTTATACTGAATATGTCCTTGAGTGTCCAAGGAGGGGAATACCTGCACTTTCTTGATTTGGCAGTTCCAACCATTATCAAAGGGATCCTTAATATGGTAAAATGAGCTTTAGTAACAAGCTCTGTGGACCGGAATTATCCTGAATTGTTCAAAAGAATGATCAGCAATTGAAACCGTTTTTCGCTTACCAATGGGCTGTGAGAAAACGCAGTTCTTGTGAATAATAGCTTTTCATAAAGTTCCCGAATTTACAGACTGTTCTGCCGCCACCGACGTGAAAACAAATTCATAGCATTCCCGTAAAATGACATACCCATCAGCTCACCCTCCCACATTATGCTTTGACAACTCTTCAACTCTGAAAAGCACTCAAAGGTCATTTCTATCCCGCAACATGAAAGGCTCACTCTAATAAAAAGCAATTTAAACACCATTTGCAAAAGAGTTTGGCGCACGTCACTGTGTGGTGAGTCATAGCCAGTTAATGGTCAGCTCAACTAGCAGAGTTAAATACAAATGAAATGCCATGTGCCATGAAAGCTGAATTTAGTGCCGACCTGCAAGTCAAAACATGTCCTCGGTGGAAGGGCCTCTGCTGAGGCGGTAAGAGGCTGAGCTTAGAGTCGATTAGGTGGGGGTGTACTGTACGCCCGCAAGGAAACGATGCGGCTGAATATGACCAGAGGCATCGACACACAAAGATAATCATGTTGGAATGCACGCACGCACGCAAATGTTCAAATGATCCGGTGCCAAAACAAATCTCGCCAAAATTGCATGAAAATACTGCCAAGTGAAAACAGATCTATACAATGCTCGGGAAGTCTGAGTGATGGACACTCCTCCGGCCTTCCTACGTTATCTCGTCTTTGCTGTGGAGAAAGGAAAAAAAAAAGCTCATCCCTGTCAAGAAACGATTGCAACCTGTGGTTGAGAACGCAATTGGAAATGGCAGCGTGGCTTTTTATCCATGTTTGAGGAGGCAGCCACTGACCTTTACGACTAAGAGCTATAACATGTTGTCTGCTACATCTGGGCTTTGCGCCTGGCAGTCACTGGGCTATTTGGTGATTATGGAAATATTTGTAGATGTCTCTGCCGGGAGAAAGCCCAGGGGAGCATTTACCAGGCCTAACATCAAGACTCCCCCCCCCTCATCCGACTCCCCATCTCTGTGTCGGATTCCTCCTTGTGTGCTTTTGGTCGTTTTCTCAGCCTGTAATCACCAGTATCACCATGGGGATGCTTCTGTTTTAAAAAGTAACACATTTCTCTATCGTCAAACATGAAAAGCAGGAACCTTCTCACACAATAACCCTGAATCCACACTCTCAAACTACGCCTAATTAAAATGAAATCAAATTCAATAAGAGACCGAGGAACACATCTTTACAATGACAATAAATCCTGACAATTTAGTGAAACACAAAACCTAATATCGTGATCAAGCGCCTTCTATTGCTGCGATTACTCACACAACCGCACTGTCAGTTCACCTCTCCTGTGATGAAGAAATTATAATAAACACAACAATCAGAGTAATTTCTCCTCCTTTCTTTGAATTGCCAAGTAACCAATTGCAATTTGCGGGTAAAGACACACTGAAGTTGATGGAAATATGAAGTATCAGAGGGCGCTTTGTTATCCGTTTGTTTGAGCTCTATGTGCTTTCACTTTGCAAACAACATTAACTATGATTGAGTGCCAAGCAGCATTTACAATGTACCGCAAGTCACGTCAACTCGAATGAGGACTAATAGTTGATTTTCCGCTAAATTCCTTATTTCACGAGTCATGAATCTGCCCAAACAATACAATGCAAGCAATCCTGGCAGGCTTGTCTGGCATGTGCCACTTCCATACCTGTTGTGAAACCTCCAGAAGAATTTCGTCTCTGAACGCTCTTTCAGTAAAGAGGTCACGTTCAAAATCGGAGCCATTACAAAATGTATTTTTTTTACTATTTGGCAGACAGATCTGTAAGTGCACTATCTGGAATATGTGGGAGGATCTTATCTAACCTTTCCTGCCTCATGAAAAATTCAGCATCCTGGCCACCAATCTCCGCCGTCTCAGGATGTTATGTCCAATACAGAGGCGGAGGTGCTGGGGAGAGAGAGGGGAGGAAATTGCTTTGGACTCCAGCACTGTATGATCAGTATTATCACCGCAAAGGACCTCATTCAACCACATATATACCATATAGCGCCCTATACTGCGAGCTTTCACAGCAGTCGGATCTCATTCCAGGCATGTGTGTGTGTGTGTGTGTGTGTGTGTGTGTGTGTGTGTGTGTGAGGCTTGGGTTTGTGATGGGCCTTTGTGATTGGGGCGGCGGGTTACATAACAAAAGATGGGAGTTGAGCGGCAAACCTTGGCATGACAGCTCTGCGAACGCAGAGGGAAGGTCTAACGCGGGTGAGTGACAAGAGATGTCGAGATAAAGCTTCCCGTCAGTCTCCGGCAAGTGTTGCCCACCACCTCTACCAACCCCCACCACCCCTTCCTCCCTGAGGGTGCCCTGGCAGACGGGACAGAGGAGATCCTAAATATCACGTAGCTCCTCGACATTAGACAAGCCAAACATCTGTTTTGTAAAGAGGCAGAGGCATCTGCTCCTCAGCTTTTTCCATCAATCTCTCTCTTTAAAAAGGAGACAGGGTTATTAGGAATCTATATTGCCATTCAGGTTGTGACTTCTGCAGACAGGACAGAGATGTTTAACTGACAGCAAAAGCTCCAGGACAGGTTTGGCGTTTTCATTCATTCTACATCGGCTTCAGTTGTATCAGTGTTGACCTACAACCAATCCTAACTGTAAATAAAGGGTACAACGGCGAAAATATTAAATGAAAATCAAACCCAGAAGAAAGTTTTTTGTTTGTGTGCAGATATAATAAATTAAATAATGTATTTTAATTAGCTTTAGACGTGTTGTTTGGCATGTTTTGTAACTTTGGAGAAAGAAAAGCTAGCTTTTTTCCCCCACTTGCTTTTAGTCTTCAAGCTATGCTAGACTAAGTGGCTCATGGCGCCAGCTCCATATTAAGGGAATAGCTTGGCATCTTTGCAATACACTTATTTGTATTCCTGCCCAGAGTTAGATGAGAGGAATTATATCACTCCTATTTCTGTCTATGAATTAGAAGGCTAAAGCCAGGTTACAGTGAGCGAAGCATAAGTACTGAAATCGGATGGAAACAGCTAGCCTGGCTGAAGGGTCAAACACATCTGTATTTCGACATGGTGGTTCGATTCCCTTCATCCTAGTGCTCCTCTACTGCTGCAGCATCCTTTTCATTTACAAATAAAATGAATAAAATGTAGTCGTCTGTGCACTGATTTGCTTCTAACATCCAAACCGAGAATGGTCTCCAGCAGTAATGTAATCAGTTGCAGGATAAAGGAGTGCGGCTACAATGGCTACTACTGTACAGTGGGTTTAAATTTAAGCCCGAGGTGTGAACAACCCACGCAAACCTGCCAACCACCAACTGTATGTTTGCTTGGCTTTGCACACAAGTGTGAACAACACCATCAGTTGCACAATCTCACTGTAATGCCTCAGCCCATTAGATAAGAAGTCACACTTCTTCTTCTTCTTTTTTTTTTTTTTTTCCCACCCGTGCCTCCGCTGGGTTTGGGGGGGAAAACCCCGGTTAGCGAGCACCCCCCCCGCAGAGCCAGAGGACATGGAGCAGCCGAGCCAAGGCATGCGGCCAGAGGCCTGCCAGCAGGACGCCTGGCTCATATGTGTAAATCTAAATCAGAACATTTACGCCACTCAAGTACTGTACAATTTTGCGATACATCTATTTCAGTTGAGTATTTCCATTTTATGTAACTTTATACTTCTGGTCCACTACATTTCAGAATTATTTTACTTTTATCTTCACGACATTTATTACATTAGTTACTAGTTACATCGGCTACAAGTACTTTTAATTAGTATATAGCCTAATTAAAGTAGTTAAAATGAGCTTCTGTATTACACTGAACAAGCACTATCCCAAACCTCCCTGAGCTGCTATGTTTTTTTTTTTACAATTTTGTTATTCTATTTTATGTACTTATCTTTTAATTATGTTAGGCATACTCTCTGTTTTAATTACTATTATTTTTATTACAATTCATACATGAATGGACCTTTTTGTTTTAATTAAAATGAAATGTGCAATAGAAATGAACTACCATTGCTATAATGTAAATGACAATTACTTCTGCATTGATTGTTCATCGTTCTGCGTCAAAGTATAAAGAGTTGGGGTCCATTATTTTCCTCGTGCCGGTGATCGGCACATCTGGGTGATGTATGACAGCTGCCATATCTTAGAATTAGGTAGTTCTTTTTTAATAAAAATAAAAGAAACTAACTGCACTTGTATTGATAATCACCACAGACCCCGAACCACTGTGAGGACTCACAGCAGGTCGTAGATACAGAGCTGTTACTTTTTCTCAGATATAATGTTACAGAACTGTCAAACCCCCCAAAAAAGAGAATAGACGGACATGCACTGTATTTTCTCAGTTGTACTTGAATTTTTTTTGGTTTGAGGCGATTTCGATTTCCCCCTAAAAATCACCTCTAGCGGGCATTTGACGGCACTAACCTGTGAATTTGACCTGCTTTAACAGTTGAAGCTGCGAAGGATCCGGCATCACATCTCCTCACTCCCTTTAGAATGACAAAAAAACAACAACAAACACTGTCAATATAATTTTTGCATTATATTCATGTATACTGAAAGCAACCAATTACATTTGTTATGCAGCGTTTCCATCAAAATGAGCTTTAAAGTTGTCCAAAATTATCCGAATCAGTGACCATTCACGCACACCAGTGTGTGACATTTAGAGTGTGAGCTTCCGAAATACCAGTTGGCTAAAGCTGCATTTATTATGTAAATGTGAGATGTGGAAAAACAGTGATCGCGACATTATTTGAAAAGACATTTTCAAATTACAGCCTCCCCCTTTTGTGTCCGTGTAAACGCAGCAAACTATTAACTGCAGTCGGTAAATGTGGCAATCAATGTATTGTATGCCGGCTGCCATGGTTTCTCGTCCTGATGTGTGTGTGTGCTTGTGTGAGTTGAGATCTACATTTGAGAGTGGGCTCCGTATTGATGTGGGGGCATTGCAATAGAAGAAAAGTGATTGTGATTCATGTTCACCAGAAGAGAAGGAGTAGCTTCAGACTGCCTGGAGTTGTGTTGAGGCGGTAGAGATATTAATGTATTGCTTTGACGACGTTTGCGTGATCCGTTGTTCTTGACAAAGGGGCAACCTTCCAAAAAGGCCCCCCCCAACACCATACGACTGTAATCAATACCTGCTGAGGTAAAGTGGCCCACACCAAGTGTCCTCTCTATAAAGCACGGACAGATAAATAATCTGAATGAAATCAAGATAATGACTTCCATGTACTCAATAAGCAGATATTAATTATCTGTCCGACAGATTAGGGGGCCAGATTTATTGAGAGCCTGGAGATGAATGGCTTTCTGATCAGGATATAATGAAAACCTTTTTAGGTCCTCTAACCAAGCGCTCATGAATTTACATTTTAATTCCTGCCCTTGTTTAGGCCGTTGAGTCTTTTTTGTTAATTTAATGCCAGCCTACCGGCACCACAGTGTTCCCTTTTCTTCCCCGCAGTTCGATGTTATTACAAACACGATGCCTCCGCCGGCCCCCTCCCCGTCGCCCTCCCCCCCCCTCTGTGGAAAAGTAATGAAATGATGAATTTGTCAAACAACCGCAGGGTGACTATGATGAATTTTGTGGTATCTCTCAGACTAATAGCTCTGTCAACAGAAACAACTCTCGCAAATAGGCGAAGCAATCATGGCATTTGTGGTTTAATGCACAAAACATGAGCGGCGGTAGCTTAAATTGAGGCTGCAAATATCGCTTTGATGAGAGGTTAATCCAGCATTGATTACTGAGGCCACCCTGTTTTTTGTTTTTTTCCCCATCAACACTAAAACACAGCCTCGACTCTGACTGTTTATCCTCAGAATTGTATTTGCCAGAGGGGCGAGCTGATTCGTGGTGGGCCATTGCATTTGGCTGGTGTCCAGTCATTTAACCTGCCAATAGCAGCATGATCTCGGAGATACTCACCAGAGCAAATATTGCCCCGCAGCCGAACCGAGCCGGCGGCAGGGAAGCTGTCTGGTTAGGCTACCACAAGGCGAAAGGAAACCTTTCCTAAGAACTGCCAAGGCATTCCTCAAGTTGGCAAAGTGTCGGTGGGCATTATGTTTGCAAGCACTTCTTCTGGCTGTTAGGGGAGGCTCACTGGGGGATTCCTCTGAAGCTACAAAAACTCAGACAAACACAGGTCGCTTACGTTATAATTAATATTTAAACTCGGGTGGTGGATGAGGCGTCTCTCATCTACAGTACAGATACAGTGTGTGTGGGCGGGAGCAACCTTTTTAACGTTTGCCAGCAGTTACAGTACATCCTTGCTCTGAGGTTCCCTGATAGAAAATAATACTAACTTATAAAAACATCACATTGAAGACGTGCTATATCACCTAGCTGCTATTGTCTATGCATTCGACTGCATTAAACCTGCATCAGAACTGTGTTGAAAGGAAGGTTGAAGTACATTCACGTCTCTGGTAACTCAATGTCATTTATCTGCTGCTGCTTTCATTCGAAATATATAAGAGCCAAGCCATTATTTCAAATAAAGGCACATTACATCACACTGGTTTTACAGTTTCTATTTACAGTTTCAAGAGTTTTTTCTTACATAAAGAATAATATATATATATATATTGATGTGATAATAACTCCAACTATACTCCCATGTCCTTTCCTGCATGAATCCAATATCTGATGACATAATGAAGGGTGCATATGTCCCTATCAGAGTAAATAGGCATATTAACCCCGGGTGAATCAACACATTTACACACGCACACTTTTGCCTGAGAAACAGCAAAACAAAGAAACCCTACTTAAGATGCTTTAAAAAGCTAATTAACTTGGTACAGAGGCATCATCACGCATTACCCGCGCATTGTTTCTTTGTCTTGTGTGTGCGTGTGTGTGTGTGTGTGTGTGTGTGTGTGTGCTGGGGGGGGGCCATGTTTGTACACATGTAAGAAAAAGGACCAGCCGCTCAAGTGATGTTTTTTTTGTTTCTCTTATTTTTCCCTGCGTGCGAGTTGTTAGCCTGCCCGGTAACCACATCACTGCCTCGGCGGGGATGTGCGTCTGACCACATACCAATCAGTGGCCTGGATAATGAGTATAATTGATCGGAGCCTCATTCAGATTCTGTGGAATAGAGCATGCAAATTGTCCTTGCCAAGTCGTAATGAGGGCCCTCCTTAATGGCACAATCAAAAATTTCACTTCTAATTTTGCAAACTGAAAGCGAGTGCTCTGTGTTGATTGCATGGTCGCTTGCCAGCGTCAATAGATAAAGTTTGAGGTTTATCTCCATTTACTGACAAAAAAAATGTGACACATGCGTTTTCATATCCAAGGGACGCAAGCCGAAGACGGAGAGCGCACGTAATCCATATTTTATTCCTGAGAGTTTGATTGTTATTATTATTGTGCCATTGATTGGCCCTGACACTGGCTGCAAGAGAAGTTATTGTTTGTGCTCCATTGAGGACTTCTAACCGCTGAGACCCTCCATCATGCTTACAGTGTCAATATCATGAGCGCTTGATCCTCCATTATCCTCAAGGAAACATTCGCAGTGGAACCTGGCAACGGAGCACACATAAATTTGATGGCGAGCCCTTTACTCAGCCACAGGCTATAAACACTTAAATGTATCCGTGTATGCTTTGCAAAATGAAATCCATCCAATATTAATACCGTCCTATTGGGGGGAATGTGGTAAACAGCTCACTGCAAGCTATTGAAATCATTTTGTTTTTGACAACATTTTGCAAAAAAACGGAGTGTCAGAGTGTGTTTAGCGGTCCTGTCATTCTTGGACTAATGAATGATTAACAAAAGGAAGAGGATTTACTTGTCTTGGGCTCTCCTTCAGAGGAAGGTTAATTCCCATTCAATATGCTAAACTGCTTAGAACCCAGGACTTTATCCAAGCACTAGCCTTCTTCGCAGGTAAGGCACTGGTCTGCCCTGCGACCCCCTTGGCCCATCCTTAATCCTTCAGGATCCTGTGGTCAATATTTTAAGATTGATTCACCTCTCCAGTCAAATAAACTATTAAATCCATTAGCGAGACAGCTCAGGCTTACTTTACATTTTGATTACAATCAATTGCTATCTCCCTGTGGCGGATCTGATTCTGTGGTTCCGTCCAAACGTTAGAATGCGCGACTGTGCAGCGGGTAAAAATAGTGAAAATTGAGTCACTGATAAATGTCACTGTTAAAAGGGCCTTGAAATTCTGTGCGTTTATGGTTTTGCTCAGCGAGCCTATAGGCGCTGATCATTATCTTGTTGGCAATGGAAGTGCAAAATGAAATCCAGAGGGCTGTAATGACAGCGATTTATAGGCGGGTGTAGTACCGTATTTATCACGGGTTATTTACAGAGAGATTCTCTGTGATGAGTGTGGATGATGTGTGGGGAGTGGAGACGTGGCACATGAATCAGAGTCTGGCTCTACCAACAAGGGCAAAAAAGAGCACACCGACAACATTGAACAGCCCAAATACAACCCATTCTTTTAAACATTCTCCAATTCATATGTTTGGAAAAACAGTCATAATCTGCATCCAAACAAAAGTCTAAGATGGATTTGAAATAACCGTCATAATAACTATGTGGAGCGGTGTCCCGGTTCCTCCTCTGAGTTGAATACACATTATATATGTTGATGTGTTATTATGGCAAACAACAGTGGGAGCAATAGTTCATGCTCACATCATATTAGTGTGGGGAAAGGATGTGAATCATGATGACTGAACTAAGAAGGTGCTTTGTTCAGCGAGGTTAATGACAGGGATAGTACGTCAGTAATAGCTTTTAGGGATTCTGTAGTGTATCAGAGCTAATGGTCTAATGAATCAATAGGAAACACTTAAAGGACCTTGTGTGCAGAAAACATTAAGGTCCGACTGATGTACGTAACTTTCAGTGAGTGAAAGGCTAAATCATGCAACCCTGAGGAGGCAATGGAGTGGTTGACAGGTGGTTGTCAACATTGATTAGCATTGCACTTTTAATTAGGGAATGACAAACTGTACCAATATATTTTGCCCTGAATTGTGCTTGGACCATAAGCCTGTGTTTAAAGTCCCTCCAAAGTTCTCAGTAGCTAGTTTTAACTATTTTAATTAACAATTGACCCCCCTCCTCCAGCTCTACTCCGTCATACTGTCAATACTACCCATGGAGCCCACACTGTCACTAAATGCAAGCTAGTTAAGCTAGTTCAGTTAGTTATGCAGCAGTACACCTGGCAGTTATTTGGTGTAAATAGTACAAATATAACAATATCTTACAGGGAGATTAGTTCCAACTAATCTCTTGAAGTTAGAAAAAGCTGGTGCAACCGGCTACTTGTTCTTAAAATGGTTCATTTTGTGGGCTAGAATTACTGGAAATTATATTCAGCACCAGCAAGTGAATTTAGATTCTTCATCCAATCCATTTTTTACGTACAGCCTTGTAGGACACTTGTTCCGGCCATCTTGCCTGTGTGCTTCTAGTATGTTCCTGCATCTTAATCTTTGAATTCTCGCTGAAAATAGCATCAGCAACCATCTCCAGTCACACACTTTTGGGTCTGTCTCCTGTATATTCTGGGTGATAGAATTTTTCCCGGTAATCCTTTCGGATTAAAAAGACTTCCTCTAATACCTGGGGATGCAAGTCAACCGCACTTAGTAGGTAGTGCATGTAAGCCTGTGTTGCTGCATGAGGAGGAGGGAAACAGAGTGTTTCGTGATGAAGAGACAGAGAGGGAGAAAGGCGGGAGGGAGTGAGGAAGGAAGATAGGGAGGGAGAGAAAGAGCTTTAATGCTGGTGTCCCTTTCAGACATGCTTTTAATTCCTCTGCAGGAATATCAGCAATATTTAACTGGAAATGTCACAGAATGTCAAGTCGGAAAATGTCACTGGGGAAGGACTGGAGGGTGACCTCAAACCTCCCCTTTAAGATGAAATAAATATGCCTCTGTGGTATTGTAAAGACAGGGGTTTTTTTTGGTTTTTTTCAGGGCATGATTTCTCCATTTTACAGAGGCTATTCATTTCCACAGCAACAGAGGGGACGGAAAGGCAGAAGACAGGCCAGGGAGAGATAAATGAACTCATCAATTGTGGCGAGTGCGGACACGGGGAGCGGCTTGACGTCCACCCTGTCATTTCCACCGCTCGTCGGGTAATTGTTGACTCGCAGCATCGCCTCGTTGTCTGCACTCGCCTCCCCATATGTGATGTAGTCCTGCGAATACTAAAAAAGCGCAGGTACCGTTTCCTAAATGATGCATCGGTCCAAACATTTACGTATGAAAGCATATACATTGAAGAGGTGCGTCACTGTCTTGATGAAGCATGCACTCTGGCTTCCCTCCAAAGCCAGAGCAGTTTCATGGAGGAGAATACTTTGGATAGTATATTGTGTACTTCAACCTTCACAGCACAGCTGAGGTTCCGTAAATAGTTAGAAGATAGTGACTTGTTTATCTCGACCTTGTCGAGTGTAAAAGAGGCATCTTATTACAGTGCAACTGGAGGCGTTGGCACCGCTGCTGGCAAGCAGGGGGTAACCTAACACTCCAACAAGCTCCGCCTAGCGAGACGCACCTCCCCTTTTTCAGCCATGACAAAGCAAATATGTGATGGATGTCTGCGCTCCTCCCACCTCCTGCATCAACTTGGACAAGCGTTTCCATGTAAGAAGGCACACTGCTGAACAACGTGGTGCTATGGAATTCGTGTTGACACGTGAACCAATGCAACAGAGGACTAAAAACAGCCCTTTGGTGGAAACCTACACTGGGCAGCATTGCGAGGTTGTTCTCACTGGACAAGAGCACGGAATACAAGGGGAAACATAAAGCGACTGTAATCCGAAATCAATAAAGTTGGGAGACATATTACAGGAACAGTAAGAGAACAGGGGGCACAAGTTCAGAGAAAAGGCACAGGGATTTGTTTTAGTCTCTTTCTTTCAAGCTGCACTAGGCAAAATTGTTATCTAAGGGCAGAAATGATCCACTTATGCCCGGCCAAGACATTAGCCAGGGGTGCTAGGTGTCAGATTAGATCCGCATTTGCTTTGCTGCAGTGCATCAGAACATCTCTTTCCCCCCTTCCCTTTCCGCTACATCTGCCGTTAAGATATCTACCTCAGCGCTTTTAATGTTTAAAGGAAATTGATATTAACAAGATTGAGTCCATTCTCTCTGCTGAGTTTTATAGTTTCCGAGAATAGAGTCTAATGCAGCTCATCAGCAACGGAGCCAATCGGGTTATAATCTGGCCGGGAGAACACATCCAAAGCAGACCCCCCAAAAACAAGAAAAGCGATAGCTTTTACGTGAAACTAATTGTTTCCTGTTAAATATAGCAAGCTAATATTTTCCAGACTTCATCAAGATTCACCTTGTACAGACTGTTTCGCCGGCTGGTGACATAAAAGAAGAAGAAAGGTTGAAAGCACTGAACTACAGAATGAATGTCGTCTTCCACATCACTTGAAACATCTGAGTGGACTTCAGTTAAATTGCACATACATTGGTTCCCATTAATCGCTAATGCTTGGGTACAAAATTCTAATTCAGTGCGAGAAAGGCGATCTCCTTCATTAACAATGCAAACTACTATATATATATAGAGGCAATTACAGACTGGCTTTTGCTGAAAAAACGTGGAGCACTTTTTTGCAGAAACAGGATTCGACATGATGAAAAGGATTATAATTTAACAGAGCACCTTTACAGCAGCTACACTTGTTTACTTGCTACAGTGATGCAGAGGTGTGGGGAATACGTCAGGGCACTGTGGCATCACTATTGGGCGTGGTTACAGCACACTTATCACCAATCGGTGATAGCGGCGGCTGTGTTCAGAGGTGAAATAGACTTGAACCTTGTGGGGAAGTTAAAACCTTTCGTTTTAGTTATAATACACGTTTTCTGTAAAACACTTTCACTCGTACTAAGTGAGGCATCTCCAATAGACATCATTCATCTACCATTTTCCAACTCCTTAGGCGGGGGAAGAGAATTTAAATAAGCTACATAGTCACTTCTCCATACTTACCGTAATCAATATACTTTCTGAACAAATTCGACATGCCTTATCAGAAAATACGGATAAGAAAAATATTGAATGAATCGGTTTGGTCTTGGATTAAAAGCCTTCGCTTCACCTAAAGTCCCCCAATTCAAAACGAAAAATCAAATTTGCGCGGACAAAAGATTTTACGCCAGCAGAAATTCTAAGTGGCTCACCGAGGGTCAGGCCAGATACGGGGGTGACACTCAAAAGATGTGTGGTTTTCTTTTTTTCCCTGCCTGCACTATTGGCAGGTAATTATATTAAAGGTGCATTATTTCAAGGTCCCAGTCCTTTAAATGTGATAAAGTGTAATCGGCTGTCTGTGGAGGCTAGCTTTGTGTCCTTTTCTGAGGTCAGCCTGCATGCTCCCCCCGCCTTTGTCTGCAGACAGTCTTTCCCTCGATCCAGTAAGCTCATAGAGTCAAAGTCTAAGATATGGCATGTTGACGGCCTGAGATTTCCTGCACATTAAAATGCCTAATCTAAATAAAAAAAGGTACAGTTCCCCCAAAGCATGTGCTAACAAGTAGGTGGTCTGCAGCAGCCATTGGGAAGCGTGGGATGCAATGCTTTATACAATCGGCAAACAAATATGTTATGCAAAACCCCTTTGATGTAGTAACTGTCGAAGGCGTACAGTGACTTCGAGGCGAAGGAACGGTTAACGTCGATACCCGATGAGCATAGCGGTGCCGCATTTTCACAGCGAGGCCTCTTGAAAGCCACCCACATCAAGTGGCCATAACCCACTTGGAACCTGATGATACTCATTCAGATAATATTTCTTATTACTTCAACCTCTCACACCGCGCAACTTACAGTACGGCAAAGCTTTTAGGTCAAGGGCAAGAAAAGATTTTTTATTATGTGATCCACCAGGAATTTTTCCATTAGCTCAGTGTACTGCTCTTAGTGCTGAATAATGCGGCTATGAAGACAGAAAGTGTTTTTGCAAATGAACCTGTTGGCCGCAGATTGAATCAGGAACGCACTTTGATCCGAGATTACCTCACCCCAGCATTTAAATTCTTGTTTACAGTGTTTTTGATGCGTCATAAAGCCGTGTATATAATCCCTTTGACGAGTCCGTTGCAGCGTTGCATCACTTCCAGAGGAGGATGAAATGCCAGAGTTGTTCCTGATCATGTGCATCCCAGTTCCCACTTCCATCAGACCTCGTGTCCCCAGGCTCAAGTGCTCCGACATGAGCCGAGAGAACAGACTTTAACCTTTTAAGATAGGGATTTTTTTTTCTATATATCTGTTTTCAAGACAAAGGAAAAATAGGACATTTGCTAATATTGTTTTTTTTTTTTTTTCCTGTGTCTGCTCTGAGTCAGTTTCCGACATTCCAGCTCCCTCACACAACTGCTCCACGGATCTGTTTTTGAATGCCACAGGGTGTTATTAAGTGTTTTACTTTTGAGAAATCACAACATGTACTTTAGCGTTTTGTCTTTTATACCAAATACCATCATTGTCCTCCTTTTCTAGCCATCTAAAAACAGCAATTTTTCCATTTTGTCAGTTCAGTTTGAAGTTTTTGTTCTGCATTTACCATTGCTCTAAAAGCCCACAAAGCTCTTATTATGCACAGCATTCATTTGAGTGACACAGCAGTAATTTTGTATTTAATGATTGCTTTGTTCTCCCCCTCTCTTCTCCTCTCTTCATGGACATTAACTTTTATTGTATAATAGCTTGGCTTTGACGCTACACTAAGTTTGCCTTTATGGTTGTTCATAAACATTGACCACAGCAGCACATTATGGCCGACATTTTTAACGTGTTAAGTCAAACAAAGTCCTTGAAATTATCTGTGATGGGGGTGTTTGGATCTACACGCTTCTCAGAATTGTGAAAATAAATCAATGGGATTGAAATGTGCAGGAGTTTTTTAACCATTACATTAATTGCATCTACTTGACATGCACTGATAAGCAATTCACCACGTTTAAAAATAGGATTTTGCTGGAAATGTTCAAGTATCTGTAAAAACAGCCACAAATCTTAAACTTAGAAATACTAGTTTGACAAAAGAATCGCCATATGACGCTAAAAACCACCCCTGAAAACCCCTGCAGGTCGAGTCACTCTTCTCCCCCCCCCCGACTAAAGCTCCAAATATTTCACTGTTGATTAGCACTGAAGCTCAGGGGGCCCATAAAATGATATTCCTGAAAATCTTAGTTGTTATTATTGTTCAGTAAGACTATTTATTGGCTTCAAACTATTTGTTGTTGCTGCTTCGTTGTGCCACCGCTCGGATTCCACATGTTTCCTTCCACCTGCAATCTGTAATTCAAATTGAGAGAATATGCAGAATGGGCCAGATGGCGCATTCCAGCCCGCTATTCCCCAGCCCACCAGCAAGCCCTTTCTGTGCTTATTCTTCTGAACCCCGAAACCTTCTCCCAATGTCTCGTGTGACACAATTTGAGCATTCATTGAATTAATGAATAACAGATGTAAAATAGATTGAGGTAAATGCCGTATTTTTGTCAGTGCTGTTTGACATGAACGTGCTGAATACATGCTGTACTCACCAACATGTGCGCTTGATGTTAAGCCGATCAAAACAGTAGGATTCCCATTTTCACCAGAACAACATTTCAAAGATGTTGACTTTGCCCTTGACTATTTGTTTGCATGTACCCTGCCAGTTCAGTCACGAATATCTGTCAATCACAAGTCCATCAACCCACCCAAAGATGGGCCCCTACACACAGTCTTACCGCCCTGAATGCTTAAGTAACTTTCGCCTTTGGTTTTCATGGACCTCAAAATAAGAAAACGGAGCAGGGGACGATCATTTGCATCTCCGCCAACCTGTCAAGTCGAACCCTCACCGACAAAATGAATGCTGTCAAGCCCCCGATATGACGGGCAATTTTGGGGCGCACATGCCAAAGTGTGTCAGGAACTCATCTCCGCACCTGTCCCTCAACAACGCCACGGGGTGCCATCCTGCTTTTACTCACGCTCGCTGATGAGAGGGGGGACATGGTGCCGTTCCCCTTCCCGATTCCCCCAAAATAGACCCCGTGTCTCATGTCCTTCTTGGAAGCAGCGAGTCTTCCTTGTCATGACACATTGTCATAAAGCTACTCAACGTAGCAATTTGCCCAGGTACCCGCAATCCAAATTTTAAATACAAGCGAGACATGATCCCTCTAAATTTAGATCAAATCCCATTAAGCTTGCGAACATCAGTGACACACTGTTGGAGGGTGTGGACTCTAATATAACATGCTCATGCACTGCACTCTTTCTATTTTGTGCATTATCTCTGACAGTCGTTGTCCATTGTAGTATGCTACTCACAGATTAAAAGTGCATGATTGAACACACAGGTATTAATTGCACAATTTATGTAATTCAACAGGAATATTTGCAAAGATAAAAAAAAATAGGATATTACTGTCCACAAGAGTAACCATTGAAATGCAAGTAATGTGCTCTACGCATTGCTGATTGCGTTGCTTTTAGATAACCTTACATTTCTTGGCTGCGAGTAAGCTTACTGTGCACATTTTTAAATTAAAAGACTTTGTAGAGTAGGCAGCATCAGCCTGACACAGGGTTTATTTGACCTATAGGAAGCTTTTCACACCTGCTTTGAATTTTTCACAGCGTACCTTTAACAGCTCTTGATAAAGGATGTTACTGTAATGCCGCTGGGGCATAGAAACAAGCTGTTAAAAAAAACAAAAAAGGAACACCAATATCTGTGGCATTCTCCAGAAACGAAAAAAAGAAACATGTCCATTAACCGCAGCGGTAAAAAGGTGCTTTGTATTCTCTGGGTGTTGTGATGTCTTGTTTTCACTCCGATATCAGACTGCATGTTAATGTAAAGCCCATAAACCAGAAGCCATAAAGCAAGCTAGCCCCGGATTCCTGATTAAAAAGAGTAGATTAAGAGCCAGCATGGCTGCACAGCAGACATAAGTCATACTCGCTGCCGCTGTGTGCGAGCACTATGAGAGAATTTGCAGTCTGGTCTCCCCTCCCTTTTCCACCCAAACATGGCACTCGGGGGCCTTCCTTGTGTATATCATTGCTGCCCTCTGCAGTTCTACACTCATTTGCTTCTTAATGAAGACGACAGAGTGAAATGAGTTGATAAGGCTATAATGGGCTGCTGAATGACAATGTCACATTTCTAAATTGGACAGGCTTTTTACTGCCCCATGATGGAGTTTTTAGCTGAAAGCTGAATTAATTTATTCTTAAAAAATACAAAAACAGCCATGTGTAATGATAGGATCTTTTGCAGAATCCTAATTCCTCAAAAGTCTGCACAAAGAAAGTTACATAGCAATCAGAAGAACATCCAGACCTCAGTTCTTGACTTTAAAACTGTTTCTAGGACAAGTCCACCGTCCTATTTTTCATTCACTAAAGCACAAATCCACAGTGACATGAATGTTCAAAATCCACACCTGTGGTGTGATGTGCCTTGTGACACACGGCTCAACTCTTCCCCTTGGGCCTGCCCGCCGCCTAACAGGAGAATGCAATTAATGACAGATGGCCAGGCGATGACCACGTCCTTGAGCCGCGAGCCTTATTGGCACCTACCGCTAATTATATCACATATAACACAACTAAAAGCATAATAAATCTGGGAGGTAGTGGACGGTTTTATGCAAGCCCTCTCCTCTTTTTTTTTCCAAGTGGTAAATTGCTCCGCTCTTGAAATATCTACAACCTTATGACACCCATACTGCATTAGCTTAATTGCCTTTTTCCTCTGCTCAGGTTCCTGGGCCTCGAGAAACAGACGAAGAGGGGAAACAAAGAAGCAGTCGTGTTAAAGAAAAATGATGGGATCGTTCCGCTGATTGACAACAATTGCGGCCGATTAGGTGTCATTGCCTGCTAGAAGGGATTAAAGGCAAGAGGGCATGAAATTATGATGTGCTGTGGCAAAATTGTCAAACACAGTGCGAAAAAACAAGTGCAATTAGTAAACCGGTCAATGATATCACGAGTATATTACCATAAGTTTGCATGACATTTGGCCAAATGACAAGTATAGATACATAGATAGATGTATAGATAGATAGATGTATAGATAGATAGATGTATAGATAGATAGATGTATAGATAGATAGATGTATAGATAGATATATGTATAGATAGATAGATAGATAGATAGATAGATAGATAGATAGATAGATAGATAGATAGATAGATGGATAGATGGATAGATGGATAAATAGATAAATAGATAAATAGATAGATAGATAAATAGATGTATAGTTAGATGTATAAATAGATGTATAGATATATGTATAGATAGATAGACAGATGGATGTATAGATAGATAGATAGACAGATGAAGATAGATCTATAGATGTATAGATAGATAGATAGATGGATAAATAGATAAATAGATAGATAGATAGATAGATAGATAGATAGATAGATGTATAGATAGATGTATAGATAGATGGATAGATGGATAAATAGATAGATAGATAGATAGATAGATAGATAGATAGATAGATAGATAGATAGATAGATAGATAGATGTTTAGATGTACAAATAGATGTAAAGATATATGAATAGATAGATAGATAGACAGATGTATAGATAGATGTATATATGTATAGATGTATAGATAGATAGATAGATAGATAGATAGATAGATGTATAGATGCATAGATAGATGTTTAGATGTATAGATAGATAGATAGATAGACAGAGTCAGACCTAGATCCTGTAAAAGTTAAATCAAACTCCATTAATGAGGACACTTCATCGCCTCACCTGAGGAGTCCCAGAAAGTCTGGCGCTCACACGTGTCCATGTAGACAGCTTGTGTCACTGCAGGGCTTTTCCCTCAACACAGAGTGACACTCCCCTTCCTTACAGCCCAACCTTCCCCATCTCACCGTGGGCTCGTTACGGGGAGAGTGATGACGATGTCTTGGAGCAGCTGCTGCAGGGACAGCTCCGCCGAGCTCCCCCACCCAACGTGCTAAAAGCATCCCAGACACGAAGCCAGGTACAGTACAGGCTCTCAGGTAACCGAGCTACAACATCCTGCGTCACAAACACACCGTTCTCAAATCATCACAATTCGATAAAACTGAAGCATACATATATTATGACACTCGTTTTAACCAAACCACTTAACATTTAGCACTTAAGATTTTCATTGCCTAGCTCAAACAAAGGTTCATGCACTCCACACATGTACAATCAATGGCTGGTATCGACTCTTAACGCGAACAACAGGGCCCCGGCACGTGTACGGCAAACGTCCAAGTGATGGGCAGATTGATTAGTTCACCTGCAGCTTTATTTCCGCACTCTTTTGTGAATTATGAGTTACTTTAAATTTGAGCCAGAAAACAGATCCTCTGGTCTTTTTAAGAGTAGCTGCTTTACTGTATATGCAAGACTACAAACTTATGTCCAAATGCCTCAAATTGCAACGCAAAACTGCCTCTACTCACTCTATATCATCTGTATTTCTTACTGGCTTATCTGCAATAAACTCTGATAGATCTACCCTCAAACCGAAATATTCTTAGCTTTCCATCCCATTGTAGATTATGTCGCAACACGGGCACGGTAATAAGCCGCCGGACAAAGTAAACGTCCACGATGTAGGGCTCAAATCTTATTTGGATGGGGCCAAAGTCCACAAAGAAAGCTGAGTGTGCAGCGGGGCTGCTTACTCTGGTGGAAAAGGGAGATTTATTAACATATTTCATTAAACATATTGAACAACCATGGACCATGGGTTCAAATATTTGGATGCAGGGGCTTAAGGGAATTTCAAGGGGAATTTGATCAAAGTGTCGAGTGAGTCTACATTTTTTTTAGAGAATGTAAACCATCCCTGAGAACCCATTGAATAAAAGATGGGAAAGTATGAAAAAAAGGAAATGCCAGAATGTGGACCTTTACCAGCAAATGGCCTGCAGTTGACCAATCACCTCATTTGCCCTGTCCTAAATAATGCGTTCACTATCGTCCCATACAGGGACTCCCGTTAGAGATCTGTTTAACAAACAAATGAGCAACAATTGCATATTTCCCCACTACTTATCCAAACAAAGCAAAAGGAAAAGTGTTGACGAGGAAACGAAATGACTAAGTGGGACTGTGGCGATTGGTTGCTCAGCTGAGTAAGCACAGCAGGACAGATTTCCCTTCACCGCAGAGGGGGAGTGAACTTGCAAAACTAACCTTTAAAACCAGCGAGGCAAAGAGAAGGGGTGGAGCAGCCCCCCCCCCCCCCCCCCCCCCCCCCATCGCCCGCACTCACAACTACTATGTGCAGTTAAACTCACAGCTCCACATGTGCCGTAAAAAGGGATTTCCACCGAACACCACAATAAAGAGGAGACCATGGCGGCTTGTTGGTGTACGGAGAGAGAGAGAGGAGGCAGAGAAAAAAACCACACAGATGGGGGAAATCAATAAGGGTGTGTGAGAAACGGTCTGAATGGCTTGCATTTCCTCACTGGTCATCAAAAGGTTATTTTACACCCAAAAGCACCTATTGATTGCACACACTCGCCACGGTCTCCCAGAGAAAGCGGAGAAATATCTGCTGGGGGAATTTACACGGTATTTATTTTTTGCATTAGGATTAGGGGTGGGCGTTGGGGACGATCAATGCTTGTTTAATGTAGCTGCAGGGATCAAGTCATGAATCACAGGCTCTCGGGCTATTACATTTTATTTGGCATTATCATTGGCGGGCTTAAGGGCCCAGATATCCTTCAATTCAGTCAACATATGGAATTAAAGTTCCAACTCTCATGATGGTGCCAAACATGTCTGGCACCAATGTGGACGTCCGTTACGGAACTGGCTGTGCCCAAATGTTTGCTAAATATATGACAACCAAGCTAGAGTAACAGATATAAAAAATATTAGGCACCACGTTCTAATAAGGCACCCTGTAATGGCTTTTAACTCATCTATAAAGCATTGCTTAATGATTCAAACACCATTACAAAAACATGATTTACTTCAAAACCTTTTATCCAAGATGCCTTATTAGGAGGTGGTACCAAATAATCTTATGATGAAGTAACAAATAAAGGTTACTGTGAC
Source organism: Leptoclinus maculatus (assembly GCA_032191485.1). Taxonomy (NCBI): domain Eukaryota; kingdom Metazoa; phylum Chordata; class Actinopteri; order Perciformes; family Stichaeidae; genus Leptoclinus; species Leptoclinus maculatus. Next base: position 8,231,734 of record JAVDOI010000020.1, on the reverse strand, counting down.
CAAAAAAGACAATTTTGCCTTTCGATCCCGAGACTCCTTATTAGCATATCGTCTGTCAAAATGTGAAACTGTATGAAAAGAAACCAGCACAATCAACGTTTCATCTCAAAGACAATGACAGTTTTACCTTGTCAGGAACTTTTCCCTGTGCAAAGAAGACCTTTAGATACATGGTACTGTCAAGCAGTTGGCATAAATTGCCTTAGCCTTAGCAGTTTGAGATGATCAATTCCACCAAAACACGCATCATCATGACATACTACTAAGTCGCTGCAGCGGTTGAGATCAATTCATCAGCAGATATCCGAGCATGTTGAAAATATTTCACGGTTGGTGATAAAAAAAAGCAATGCTGGATCAAGGCCAAGAGCCGGTGCAGGTTAAAAAAAACAACAAGTATAGCATTTCTGCTGATGAAGAAGTGTTCGCGGAGAGAGCATGGATCATTTTCCCTTCTCCCATCATTGTACCGTTCCCAGCACCCCGGCCCGTCAGCCCCCAGACAGTCATCGACATGGACCACATAGCCAAGCAGCAATCCTGCGGTTCAAATGAATTATTCAACCATAACCAATAAGCCAATGTTCCAGCGCTCTGCCGGTGACACAAAAACGATGGCATCCCCACTTATGTCTGTTGAAATTACAGAGGGATTAATAAGAGCACACAAACGTCGGCACAGTGTCAACCAACATCCGCTGCGTTTGATCTGCATGGATTTGGGGGAGGAATCTATTTACGAGCCGCTTTGATGTAGCATGCGAGGGGCAGAGGAATCTGACACGCGGTCCCCTCAAAAAGTGGGTTTGGTTGATCTGATTTCACTAATTGAGGATTCAATACAGTTTGTAGCCGCCGTGCATCAATCACTGGAAGAAAACATTAAAGCCGAGGGGAAACGTATGCAGGAGGCCTATCCTTAAGGGAAAGGTAGCCAGTTAGCACTGACAAGTTGCGATAGCTACAGTTGAAGATGAGATAGTCTACAGCCAAGCCCAGCAGCTCTGTGAGGCTGGAACAAGGCAAAGCGGCGCTTTGAGCTGAATGTCAGCAAGCAAACTGGCTCACAGAATGCACACATGCTGATGTTAAGCAGATAAGATGCGTGTACCATGTTTAGCATCTTAGTTTAGTGTCAGCATGCTAACATTTGCTAACTAGCACTAGAGCCACGTTACTATCTGTGCCAAAAAAAAGCCAAATATTGGCTATTTCCACCTTCGCAAACGTAAGAAATTGCTTCTGTTTTATATAATTATGAATTGAGCATCTTTGGGTTTTGCACTGTTGGTGAATCAAGTAATTTGAAGACATCGCCTTGAGAAACTGATAATGGACAGTTAAGTCAATATTGGGGACAACATATCCATGTTGTCTCTCTCACTTAATTTCTCACTATCTTCCACACACATGTACAAACAGATCTCTATCTATCTGTGATTACACCAAAACCGCCAACAGGAGACTGTTACTGCATCCTTCTTATCCTCATTTATGTGTGTATATGACAGGCAGCAGAGTGGCTTGTTGGTTTTAACTGTCACAGCAAGAAAAGCCTGTGTTTTTAAAGCTCAGTAAGGTCGGTACGGAGGTTCCGTGTTATCTATGTGTGCGCGTTGTTTTCTTTCCTCTCTCAGGACATCCATGTTACAGTAGGTCTTGGCCCTTGATCAAGACGCTGGCCTCAGAACTGATGTTGCTCCCCTGGCACATGTCCTGTAGCTGCACACTGCTCCTACATAGTTAGGAAGGGTCAACTGCACAGGAAAAAATCTCCCCACTGGGGCTAATAGCGGCATCATTTAAAACCTATAACTCAACATGAACATTGACTGACATACAGAATGCCGGCAGAGCATTGCAAAGAAAGAAAAAACAGACGGGCAATACCAAAATAACAGCAAATCAAACGGGAGAAATAACCTGCAAAATACGCAATCTTTTTAAAGGGAGATTTTAAGGTTTATGTAATAGTGTCCATCTAAGAAATCAAGTCTTTTAAAGTTCAGGCTAAAGAGCAATACAGAGACAAGATGAACGCCTTAACGGTAATGGTAGCTGACAGTGTGATTAGCCACTGACAGCACCATTAGCTGGAAAAGTCACCCACTCTAAGGGCCATCTTCCCTCACTTTCTTTTCCTTTCTCGTGGACGCATCTGAAGCTCCGCGTTACCCGGAATCCAACGTTTTTCTACCTTTGCACAAGAGTTACGGGGGAAAGTGGTGCCGGTGGGTTAAAGGTAGCAACACTGAAACTGACTCTTGCTCCCCGAGCGTGACCGTTTCAGATATTTATTGAAAAAGGGAAAGCCGCATGCAAACGCTGAACAACTCGAGTACTGTAGGCTGCGGTGCAACCAAAACACTCAGAACAGCCAAACACTACAGCTATGGATCAATATTGCCTTCGCCTGACAGGGAGTGATTGATCACAGACCGACATGAGATTCCAAGATGAAAACAGCAGGTGTCTTCTCTGGAGGAGGATGTCGAGTAACAGAGCGGTGCACCCGCTGATGAAACCGACAGGCCGGCAAAGACATAGAAACCAGAGCCTTCACTCGCCCACGCACCTTACGTGACTAGACTCAATTGAAGAGCTCGAGACCGTGGATGCAGCAGCTCTTGCCGCTGCTGCTGCTGCTGCTGCCTTGGAAGTCTGTTACATCAGTCTCCCGCTGTTTTGGAAAATGATTTTCAATTGAGGTTTTGGGGTTTTGTGTCAGTTGCAGAGCAACATGCCCTGACCAGTGTTAAGAGGTGCCTTTTCAGTGACTACGTGGCTACAACATGTCTGTTTTGATGGTTTCATGTGGTTGTCCTAGGATCTTTGTACTTTTTAAACTGGAACATGACACGTGACCAAGGACGCTTTGACATTTCTGATGAAACTAATCCCCGTATATTCTCTAAACAGGAGGCGACTGCTTTCAGTAGCTCTTTTCCACATACTGGCTTCTGCCCCTTTAAATCAAGCGTCTTTCACAACAGTCAAAGAAAAGCTGCCACAAAAGTCCCTTTAGTGTTTTACCAAAAGACTGATTTTACATAGCCTGTTATCACAGCAACCACCTCTGATAAGACACGCTTTTATCACAAAGCAGATGTTTAAAAAGGGACAAATCATGTAAAAATGTTGTAAGCTTCACATTCAGGTCCCCTATTGTCCCCGCTGTCTATGTCACCCTGATTATACATCTATAGAAATTACAATGCAAGGAGTGTTCGGAGCATGAGGCATCCATTTCGGGATTGATTACATGGACATCACATCCCATCAAGGACATCAGCGGGGTCCTGGCAGGCTTAAGTAATTCAGCCGCATGTTCAGACATGTTGATACTTCAAAAAGGTTGAAATGTTTGTGATAACATCTCTTCGCCATCTATTCATGTGGTGGCCTGGTGTTGCAGGCTTTCTAAAGGGCAGCGGTGACCATGAAGAGAGGCTGATGTTTGAATCATGACATTTACTGACAATTCTTGACAAAAGGGAAAAATGTGTGTGCTGGATTTTTACTTGCGCTGTCACTTAACAACAAACCTTTTGAAAGTTGATACGCGTCGCGGAAAAAAACAAAACACTTCCATCGCCATTCCATGTGGATTTAACAAATTTAACTCAAGCGGTGCTTCGCTAACACGTGTGTCATTAAAGCCACTTTTATAATTATAATTTCAAGTAGCTTGTATCCGATAAACGCAAAATGAGATTAGGTTTAATTGCATCTTGGGGACACGTACCTTCAAATTAATTTCTGAGAATGGGCGAAATCAATGCTACAAAGGAATACAGTACAGTACTATAGGGCCGCCATCACACGCTCGAATATTTAAAACACAGAAATATCTACATACAACCCTCCATCACATGCTGCCTGCCGCACGTAATTGTGTTTCATTCTTTACATTTTTCATTTTAATCATTTTAGAGGCTTGAAGAGGTGAAACTATAACCGGAAAAAGGAAACGGGAGGAAGGAAGATTATTCTGAAAAATAATACATTTTCTGTTGCAACAACTAAATCATTTTTTTCCGTCTTATTCTGTTCATCATCTCATGACCGCTAAGATGTATCCAATGATCCATTAGGGGTCATTGCTTTGTAGCACAACATTTTCATCTCAATTAAAAAGACAAAAAAAACGGCGCTAAGCTTCAGAACATGCAGACAAGCTTAAAGCATCAATATATCCATATTACTTTAGATAAAACCAGCTTGTAAATAGTGACTAGTATCAATGGCTAATCCTCTCGAATGATTAATTATGTATCTGCTGTATCATAACTCTTGCACGTACTCTCATTTGGAGTTTTTTTCACGTCCATTATCTCAACTTAGCCTGATCAGGGGTCAACATAAACAACCCCCCAGAGGGTCCATTGGATCTAATACATTACTGAAGCATGGAGTCAGGTTCAAGCAGTTTGGTGGGAGATGAGTTCCCACATTGAGATGGGCTCCTCCTCCTCAGACAGGCGGGGTCAAGGCTGGGAGGTAATCCAATAAAGCTGATTCACTGCGTGGCTGTAATACGGGGTCACGGTGTTCTCAGACGATGGGAGAGGAAGGGAAACTGGTAATTGTCCTTGAGAAACACCACCGGTTCAGTAATGCGCATCAAGCCAGTCGTGAGTTACACTGACAACATTATTACAGACCGGCAATTAAACCTCAAAACTTTGCTGACCGAAATCTTTTCGGACATTTAAGTCTTTGGCTTGTTGATAATTTGACTGTCCAAAACGAGTAAATGGAGAACAACGCTAAGATGCATGGCGGAGCCTTGCCCAATGTTGTGGACTGGCCTTGAGGGTGCCAATCGCTCTGTTATGGAAATTGCATCGGCTACTTGTCAATGGTGAGGTCTTGGGATGCAGGGCCACCTAATTGGTTTAAAAAGTATTGTGCCATCGGCAGGAGCCTATCAATACTTGATATCCAGACCTAACCGGAGGATTTAAAGAGCAAGGCCCCGTGAAAACACAGAGTTGTCATGGTGCAGGAGGAGAGCATATGTAGTCATGAAACCATTCCTGTGCTCAAAACTGCATATTCAACTCACTTAAATGGGAGAAAATACATTGCCATGAAGAGAAAAAACTTTATAGCGAACCGCTGCCCATCAGTGTGCAAATTTCCCTGCTGGCTCTGAACTAATTTTGGTAATGATCACTTCTAAGTGCACAGTTCTTAAAGAAGCCCAGCACTTTATTTTTTAAACTAAAAAGGTCACGTCTCTCTATCTCGGTTTTGCTCATCCCCCCCTACTCGTTTTGCTTTAAAGTCTCCGTAATTGTTTTGTGTTCTGTCCCACTGCATCTCCTCGCAGAAGATACAGTAATATCTAAACTAAAGAGAAATTGATTCTACTGCCCTTTCTCCAGATAATTTACATGTTGGACTCTGCTAATCTCCAGTAAATTGTGGACAAAACTTGTAAAAAGGTCACGAATCCCCGGTACCTCGCGCGGAACGCCAATGCGAGAGTCGCCGTCTGTCTGTCCATGCTCATCAGTGCTCGGGGGTGGGCACACGGGAGGTGACAGACAGCTTGGGGGGGTTGATCAATGTGCCGACAGCTATTAGGTAAGTAGGGCTGAAAGGGCAAGTGTGTTTAAGTGAGCCGCCAGGGAAAGCATGCTTTCCATCACTAAAATTGGACATCAGCATTGCGATTAGCTGGCGATGGTGTGTTTACAGCCACCAGAGTACGGGGTCAAATCAAATGACGTAAAAATGAGCACAACATATGCAGTACCATTACAGTTTACAGTATATTTCCATGGCACAAAAAAAGTGAAGAGAAGGAGCACACAGATTTTAGTTCGACTTTAAAAAGAGGATTTTGTGTTTTCACAGTGTGGTTTGTTTTCCAAGCAGTTTCATAATTTCCTTGCCCAAAAGAAGTGCCAAGGTCTTCCTTTTTAAGTGCAGTATAATAAGAACAGATCATTTCTCAGCACCACAGGCCCATATTTGTCAACTGAAAGCCCAGAGCGCAATTTCCAAACTTTAAAAAGGTCACAAAGACGTAGAGGGAAAGGGCAGTCATGCCTCCCTCTCATCACCCTGTCACTGATGTGTGTCCACTAGGAACGGTAAAGGACAGGAGGGCCTGAAGCGGCGTCTAATGGCGACGACCCCCATAAGGGATCCGTGTACGTTAACTAATGCATTCAATAGGAAATCCAAGACAAATTGCGAATTAATCAGCCAACTAAGGGTGCCCTTTTTTACTCGAACACATGAGAATTTTTAAATAGCTGGCAATAATTGTTTAGTGACTCAGGACAATTGATTTCATTATGGATGGTGTGAGCGAGAGCCGGAGTCAGGTCACATGGGAGTTGAAAAGGCTTATGCATAGCTAAATGAAAACAGACGAGACACACGCAGGAATTCTAATTGGGAAGTGTGGGGGAGAACAGAAAACAAATGTTCAAGGTCTGAAGAGTACGCGATAAACTTAGATTCATCCGAAGGTCTCTATGTTTTTTCTGGAGATTGTTTGTTTGCTTTTTAAGAAGCACTAGGGTGGAAAAAAAGAAATGATGAACAGAGTACATTCTGAACCTGCAGCAAGCTTTCATTTAACAACAGTCAAAGCACAAACGGCCATCTGCTTTGGAAAAATCTTCACTCAGAAACAAGTTTTGTGTGTGAATTTATAGAAATGCAATGGGGATTTGCATTGTTGCTATTCCTCTTGCATCATCAATATGCAAATGACACACACTGGAATCAGTGGTTTTGTTAATGATAAATATAGCGGTACGCTCAAAATAACCACTCAATCAAACTCTACACCAGCGTCCTCCAACTCCGAAGTTCTTTTCACATTTCTGGCAAAGATGAACGCATCATCAACCCTGTGCAATGATTATTAAAGGAGACAAAGAGAAATAAACTACTGAAATCATGTCATCGTCATATTTCCCTGAAATGTCCCGACATGCCATGTGTTCTTTTCCAACCACATACCTCCTCGTGACCCCAGCTCTATTTATGGTAAATATGATCTGATCCGACTGTGGCAATCCAGCAGTTAGTAGTGTTGGTTATTCCCAAAACACAAGGGAGTGGGGGGGCCTGCCAGCTCTCACTTCAATCTGATAATTGGCCTGCACCAAAGATCTGCAATTACTGCACATCATAATTAATGGCCTGCTTTCCGGAAATGGTTCAACTTTTGTCCTTTTACGGGTTTATTTCTTAGTCTACAATTAAAGCTGCCACCTGAGGAAATCCGAACGCACAATTACATCAGAGGTAAAGGATTGGTAATCATGGGTCAGTGTTATTTAATAGTCAGCACAGATGAAGGATGGTGTATTAGAGGCTGTCCTTTGGACTGGCTGTCATAACAAAAGGACCTCTTTGCCATGATGTACAACATTAATGTACAGGTCAGCGCGCCAAAGAAAAGGTTTTTGTTTGATGACTCAGGAATAGTTACTGTGTAAACAGTAAAAATATAAAAAAGCAACGATAAGAGATTTTCATGACATGATTAGTATTCGAGGATATATCATGGTCTCACTGTTTTCACAATTATTAAATCAGAATATCTCTAACAATCATCAACAATACAAGCGGTCATGCCGCAAACTTTTACAAATGACAGAACTTTTTTTGTTCCGTCACTGAAGATACATCATTCTGAACAGGCGTACTTATTGATTTCTACTCAAAGCATCAATCACTCATGCATTAGCATTGGTCAAGGACGCAATTACACCCTCCTCTCACTCCCCAAGCAAGACAATAGGGTGCAGCTGCTCAAGTGGTTGAGTCATACAAGGGGCGAACACAAATGGGCGTCGTCAAACTGTAGAGTCACTGTTGGTAACATTGGACATTAATGCCTTGTCATGCTGAGGAGACAAGTAATTCAACACAAGCGATAAAGACGAGGATGAGCGATGAGCTTTAAAATGAGGCGAGTTTGATAAATGTATGTGTGTGTTCTCATTTGGTGTTCAGCACATAATTTATTCAATGACTCACTTGTGCTGCGTAAGTTCGTCCCGATTATATGAGCCTCCATTCTCAGCATCAAGACAGGGACTTTTCTCTGCCTCATTTTGTGAAAGCTTGTGATTATAAACCTAGTTTGCGAAAAAGAGGGTTACTGAAAAGGACAAATCATTCCCATTGTGGGTTTGAGAGCTTTTTGCACAACAGGTGCAACATCTCCCTGAACCTCAGCTTTGTGACTATGAGATCTGCTGCTCTGCCATTCTAGCTCAGGACTAAGGCCCTCTACACATGATCAGCAGAATGAGCAGTAAGGTGAGGAGTAGAATGGTTCGGGTGTGATAAACCTTCTCCCTAAACTTCCATCACAGTTCGCTTTTTGGTTACGTTGCAGACAGCTGCGTCATCTTAGTGGTTGTGCGTTAACCAAAAGCCAAAAAAGCGTTGAGACTTAGAATGCCCAAGATAGCACTGCTAAGTTTAGCATCTTCGCACTGCACAGGAAAACAATGTTTAACGCCAGAATATAAAGCGTTTCTGGCTCTCATCTTGTATGTAGGGCTGGGTATCGTTTAAAAGTTCTGATAGCTTTACTTCTATACATATACCACAATGATACTTAGTGTGAATGGAAACCACATAACCTAATTGGTAGACTACGTTTCTATAATTGACTGCAGCTCATTTATCTACTATATGTAAAATGGTTCATTATGCAAACATTCTGTTGCCTATTCATAATGTAAACAGACTGTCATTGTTCAAGAGAAGAAGCAAAAACGACATGTTGACAACATCAAAAGAAAATAAACCAATCAAACACAATTCCACCTGCTACCAAATTTAACACTTAGAAATAAGATCCACTGCACAGCTATATGTAAAAAGAAAATACATCACTTTTAAAGATGGATTGCTGACAAGCAATGTAGCATTTAAACTGCTACATTGAGACAGTAATGAAACATGTATATGTACATTGCGTGTGTATGTGAGGCTCCACCGCACTCAGTGAAACACAAGAGCAAAGGATATTAATGATTGTGTGAAACTTTAGCCACTGTGCACTAGTATAGGGCAAACACGTTGCAACGTTTCTGTTGTTTTGTATTGTAAGCAACTTAGGCCCGACAGGTCTAAACATCGGGGGTTTAAAAAAATATAAGCTAGTGACATCTTCGGCCCGGGCTAACGTAAGGTAGCCTGACCCGGTTGCGCACTGCCGCGTAGGATATGGAGAGAGCCCACTCGCCACCAGTTGGCAGAGCAAGCGAGATCAGCTGCCCGGTGTGTAGACTCCCTTTTTAAAGCAAAGAGGTTTTGAGCTGCCAGGTGTTGTTTGTGCTCATTCCACAAAACAACAGAGGCAGATCTTGGACACCGTTTAAAAGCATACTGGGGTAGGAGATTTACTCGGTGGCTCCAGTAATTGGCCATCACCTCATACCTCCGTGAGATTTCACCATCTGGATGTGATGGCCCTGAGTGTAGAACATGCTGTCCCATCAGCAAACGCAGGTGTGACCTACCATCTCTGCCAAGCTCCCATTAAAGTTATTTCATGTCCCCTAGTGAATTAGTTTTTGTTTTTTTCTTCAATTCATGCAACTTAATATAACTCTACTACAGCTCTGGTTGGCCTAGAATCAAGTTGAGGGGATGTATACATACCATTAAGGTTGAGCCTTCCCCAGGGGATGTTCAGAGCCTAATAGGTGTTGGTATACACGTCACACTAGAGTGGTGATGTGCTCCTGTGCCACAGTGAATAAGAGGAAATAACTTTCCTTAACAGACTGAAAGGGCACAGGCTGCTTTGTTCTCCTAAGCACAGATAAATCTCAACATCACTTCATTTAAAGACTTCAGGCCGATATAAAGGACTGCAAACACGCTGAATCGAATGAATGTTCCATCGCTTAACTGCTTTATCTATGAAATACTTCAAAAATAAAAGGCCATGTCCAGCATAAAATCTGTGTAAACGATCAATTTCCTTCTACTTGCCTTATCAGCCTGGACAGTTTCTGAGCACTATACAAGCTGCATCCAGACTCTGCTGCTCGTCTCTCCGATGCTGGCCTCGCTCCATCCGGCCCAGATCAACCATTCCATCGGATTATCATTGACAGGAAGTCTGGACCTGCTGAGAGAGGCACTTTCCCCTCCTGATTCTCGATCTGACATTGGGACGGACAACAAACAACTCTTTTCCACAGGGAGCGCAGCGCTCCATAATCCATACTGACCTTCGCTGGCTGCAATTCAGCTTTATTTTTAGTCAGGCTGAAGAGGAGAAACCGAGCCGCGTGTTGCTGATATGGACAAACATTGCAACAATTTTCCCAGCGGCACTCCACTTAACTAAGCATGCTTTCATTTTTGGATGAATGGCAAGACACTATAAAATAGTAGTAGTGTCTTCTTTTGTTGTCCACGGTGACTTAAATACGAAGGAAAAGTCAATGTTCTTGAGCAAAAGGATGCAAAAGATCTGTCAATCGGATATGGTGATACCGCAATAATTTGCAACACTGCCCAAGAGACATTAAAGAAAGAGATTAACGGTATGGAACATACATTATCATAATAATAATATGTATTAACATCACATAGCACATGCAACTACTATTCTACCATTCACTTAATTGACATAGTCAGCCCTCTAAGTTTGGATGCATCTCTATGTGCGCCCTGAAAGAACATCATTCAAATAAGTTGACACTCGGTTCAATCTCCTCATTAGTGGACACATTCATCTTGAAACAGATTATTATCTGTTAAAACAAAGGAGATATGTACCAGCACAAATCCCCCCCGTTTGTCTTTGATAATGTTAATCTCCTCAGTACGCCTTAGATGACGATATGATTCATTTTTTAATTCCTCAGCTATTTGCATACTTTGGTTGACCATCAGGAATTCATCAGAGACGAGAATGCCAAGAAGAAGAAAAATAAATGAGACTCGGAGCAAAGTTTGGTGATTAATATTTTGAAATGTTAATATTACAATAAGTGGGAAAGGAGAAAAAAAGTAAACTTCACCTAAAAAGAATGATAATTTTGCTGCCGCAGTGTGTGTTTGTGTGTATATTGTGTGCGTGTGTGTGTGTGTGTGTGTGTGTGTGTGCGTGTGTGTGTGTGTGCGCTTTCAAGCAGCTGCAGCGCTTTCAAGTCTCAGAGTTTAAAGTACAGAACCAAGAAATGGAGAACAGGGGGAGTAAATGTTAAAATTACCATATTGATGGATGTTACAAAATAGGCGCTTCATCTTTTTCATCTAAATTTCAATGATGCATAATCATAATGGTCATTTGCTTTGCCTATTTGCATAGTTTCCGGAATTATTACATTTTTAGGTCATTTTACCCACAAAGAGAAATGAAGAAACTCTGTTTTTATGTGGGTTATGATTACATGTCACAAACTACCACTTGCTGCCGTGCACCCGAAGCGGTGAACACACTAGATCTTTTCCTTCTTCTTTTTGTTTTTTAAATAAATGATAGCTATGAAAAGAAAGGGCGTCACATGTTTATTGGCAGACTCTTGGTAGTTTTGTGTCTACTAACTATTGTAATTTAAGGGTCCTTTCCGTAATGCTGTCAGACACTTATAATAACAATCTCAGACTGTAAGTTGACAAAAAAAAGCAAAATAAGATCCAAGTTGAAAAATACCAAAATGAACCTGAAACTAAAATAAAGAAGAATTTGGCCACGCAATTAGCTCCATGAAGCTATTATATGACAGACTGGTGCTTTGAGCTAAATGTTAAGATGATCACAATGAAAATGTTCACATGTTAATGTTTTAGCAGGTAATATTCATCACGCTTACCTTCTTAAGTTAGTGTGTTACCATGCTAACATTTGCTAATTAGCCATAGGAAAAATAACTACTCTGTCTTTTCTTAAATAACAACATAATTATCTCAGTAGTTCTGAGCAAAGTTTTAATGGAAAAAATCTGCTCCTTTTTTTTCAATTAAAGAGATGATACCTGTTTAGTTTATAAGCTTTCTTCTGGTTTGGGTTTGAGACATTTAGTTTGTCAACTGTACACAGACACCTCTGGACTCTAATCTGTTTCAAGTTAATGCATCCCGCTTCCATACAAATGAGATCTCTTGACACTGATTACGATAACACAAACTCTAACAGCATTCACCATGTGATATAGTGTGCATTCATCTTTGAATGCCATTCAGTATTGTCTGTATATTTCAGAAACAATATGTTGTTGTTGTTGTTTTAATTGAAATATCAAATGCTGCTCAGACTTTAACCTAGCTGCCTTTAATGTTTTCCACCAAACGGTGCTATAGATACACTCATCTCTGCGTTTGCATAAATTGTCCACGGATAGGCTGCTGCAGGTTCCTCGCTAAGGTCTCCATAGCAACACCTTGTCATCTGTGGTTAAGTCAGTCTGTGCAGCACTGGTGTCACAGGGAAACACAGCCTCAGTACCCATCACAAAGTGACAGTGCAATTTATTTTACTCCCTAATCCTGTCCTCCCCCCCTTCTCCCCCAAAGAAGCATCGACACCTGCATTACTTAAAGGGAACTTTAGTGTTTTCAGTCACTTTAAAATCTTTTACTGCTATAACTGATATGTTGCTTCCTCACTGTATAGTGAAGTCCATATAGTCTAGTTTTAATTTCCCTGAAATCACGATGCATTTGCGTTTTTTCCTCTGAAAAGGCCCATTTTGAAATGCATAACAACTGAAGTCATGTAAATGGATGAGATTGTTGTCATGGTCTTATATCACGGGGCGCAGACAGCTCATCCAAACGCTGCAAAGCAAATCTACATAATCTATCAATACGCTGTAAAGCTTTGGGCCTTCAAGAAGACTCGGGAGATCAATAATTCCCTGCAAGTATTGACAGGACTTTAAATGGTGGCTTAACACAATGTGCACTCTGGAAACATTTTTCACAGTTTCTCCATTATCCTGTTGCACATTTGTTTCAAAGACTAATCCTATTCATTTTGGAGACTGGAGTTCTCTGCAGAGGGGCTGTGGGCATAAACAAAGTGAGTTTTGATCAAAAATCTGTTCTTGGTGTCGTGTTGTGATATAAACGGCTTCACTGAGTGGCTGTAATCGCACACAAACATCATCCAGAATTTGCTAAATCACCATAATGGACCGTGCGCCATGTCTGTCTCAAGGACAAACATTAGGAGGAAAGGAAAGTTGATGCAATTGAGGTCTAGCTCGTTGGACACTGGCTGCTTAGAATAACAACAATGTAGCTAGCAATCCAGCTAGCAGGATACTGCTGTGAATGTAAGCTGAAATGAAGAGCTTGATTAAAAAACGAAGCAAGTTTAGCATTGGATACTATATTACAGGTTTGGCCATTGATGCTTATGATACCATTTGACGAGTTAATTGCAGAGATTGTTGCGGACGACGACGGAAAGATGATGAATACTGAAATGTGATTAGAACAATGATGATAAAGAGTCTTTAACCTTAACGTTTTAAAGCCGACAGACTTCTTACAGAAACTGTTCTCAGGACAGATCAATAAGTGGTTGGACTCTTAATTTACTATGTGCCTGGATAGACACAACTGGGGTCAATCTTGACACTCAAACCAATTTATAAAGTATAAGACCCCCGTAAGGGCTGATACTACGAGGTTTTATGACCCCCACCCCACTTGTTTTACGACCATTTACTTTCCTGAGGAGCAGTTAAGATACAGAGACACATCCAGTTGAGTTTTGACTTTTTATCTTTAGTAAAAGGAAGAGTGGATTCAGGAACTTCTGTTGACCTCTCTCCAATAGACTGATTCTCTCGAGATAAAATTGTTATACTTACAGCCAATTAGATATCTTTAGCATGCTAACAAGCCTAGCTATTATTGTTAGTTATTAGCTATATAAAAATATGTTCTCTCTCAACAGTAAAGAAACTGTTTCTAGTATGAAGCAAAAACCATGTGACTAAAGAGCTTTTGCCAATGGACATAAATACCCAGAGGTGGAGGTCCTTTAAAGGTACAACACAAATCTCCAACACTCATACTGATTATCGGTACTTAATTATTATTTATCTGCTACCAAGGGATGTAAATTAACATAATAGACAGCACCAATTGCTCCAAAACAGTGGAGTGCCATTTGTTCAGCCCAAAAGGTCTAATCATCTACAGACTCTGTACTCAGCCGCCGCCCTCCCGCTGCCCCAAAAACCTGGAACAATTTAACTAAAGCTTTCAACACAGCCTTTTTTTTCCTTATTATTTCTGCTATCTGTTATGTTGTGTGTCCCAGCATGATGCCGACCCAGCGGAGCATGATGGGCAAATATGAAGAGGAAAAACATCTTGGACCAATATGAAAGGCGAGGAGTGAGGAGGAATGTCTGGAAAAAGCCGTCTCTCGCGCGGCGAGAGCCTCAAGGTATTCCGCGCTGCAGTTGAAAAGACTGAAAACTGACGACTTCTCCCCTTGCGCTGCCTATGATGTGCATCTTGCAAGCTTCTAAGTGCAGGCAGTTTAGGAGAAGTCAACGAGAGAAGCCCAATGGATCGCTGCTGAACTGGTAACGGCAGCAAAGGCTGTGCTGAAGAGCTGGGGGAATATGGGCTAAGTGGGCTGTGAAGGGTTGGAACACTTGGAAGTGGAATCTGACAAGTTGACGCTTCTATTTACAAATCTGGATTCTTATAAATGTGTGAAGGACAGAGTCATACGGAGAATAACAGACAGTTATATAAAATTGGTAGTTGATCAAAAGCTTATGAAAATAAGTCTTGTCTCTGTTTATGAGTTTATCACTTCGGCATCGTTTTAACACACATTTAAGTGGCTAATATATCCTGGAGAATATAAAGGCTTTAAGGACTTAAAGTCATAGTTTGACAAAAAACAGCAAACGTATAAAGTTACATCTACAATAGTGGAGAATTCATTACCCATTGAAGAGCCACGTATTGAGCTCGGTAGCTGGAGGAGAGGGGATGTTTGGCTTACGTTCAACAGGTGGCCAAAATTAATGCTAATGTCATTCATTGCTGCTCAATGTGTGAACAAGCAACTGTTTGCGCACAAATTTTCCCAATCAACTAAGGTGATACTATGTCCGTGTTGTGTTTATAATTTGTTCCAATCTGGACGTAACATTTGTAAATGGTGTGGCAAACGACCTCAACTATTCCCACAATGGAAAAAAAAAAAAAGTGTCCACCATGATTCTTTACCTTTGTTCTAAATTCAACAATGCAATGCTTCACCTTTGATAGATCTGTAAATTAAATACACTTTATGCATCACCATCGCTTGAATTATGGCACAAAATGCTGATGATTTAAAATGGTCTCAAACCTTTACTGCTAAAATGTAAACAGGCTTGCGTTTATTTTGTACAGTTTCTGACACATCCATAGTCATAACCCATGCCCAACCACTGTTGGAAATGCATCAGTATATCAACAACACACTACATCAAGAATAAAAAAACAAGTTGACTGAAGGGTTTTAAGAACGTTACAAGGTTAAAAGCAGATTATTTCTTTGGAACTTCAATGTCACTTGGACTATTTTAGCATTTGACATTTGAAGGAAAAAGCAACCACTTTGCAACTCAAAAGCATTTAGCGATGAAAACAAGCTTACTGTTGGTGTGTGCAGTGTTTGAGTTTTGTGACCAACAGTGCCCCTCTTGCTTCAAACTGCCCCCTGCAGCCACTGCTGTGCATTTGGGCCTACATGGGGGTAACAGTTGGCCCCTTGACTCACCCTCTGCCATAGTCATCAACAAGTCTGGCCTTATTCTGCCATATCCATCTCCCACTTACTGGAAACCTCTTAATTGATGGATGAGGATTTCTTTGGGGGGAAATGGCAGCAGCCGTTATATGTTGGAGATTTTCCTTCAAATGTATCTGCAAGTTGGCTGGCGGAGGAAAGGATGAACAACAACTCTCTTGGACCCTGAACAGAAAGAAAGACATGTGGGCTGGCGATGCCACGTCGGCAGGGGGTAAAAAAGGCGAAGGGCGGATGATTGATAGAGACTTAAAATGGAATGGGGACACCCACCTTCGCTCTCATCACGCCTATATAGCCACAGCGTCCGTAATTTCCACTGGCTGGAATCAGGATGGCTCTAATGAAAAAGAGCTGTGCTCTTTTCCTCATCTTTATAGGCTTTCTCTATCTCCATGTGTCTCTGTCCTTCCTTGTTACTTGCACCCAACTGCTCTCTCTCTCTCTCTGCAGACGATTTTCGCTATTGACAAAGCGTACTAATGAAATGTCACCTCCGACACCTGGCCGAGAGGATTGATGTGCCACAACTTTTTTCACTTTATTTGAATTTTCCTTCCCTACACTTTCTCACACTTCCTCCATAGATTTTCTTTTTCTCCCATCCATTTCACAACACTGGAAATTATTAATTGTTTTTTTTTCCCCCATGACCATTTGTAACCAGAGATGGGTACCAGAATCCACTATCAAACAGGCCCTGGGGAGGAATTATTAAAGACTGTAGTATTGATACGCTTTAACGTTATTGTTTCTGCCCCGGGTATTGGAAAAAATTAATAGGGAAGAACAGTTTCATAAAATATAATACATTATTCTAGAGCCAATATAACATGATGGACAAAATACTGTAACCTGCTCAGACAGGTATGATACAGTTTCCCTGTCCTATGTCCTTTAGTAGTTATAATTATGTTTCCACAAGCGTGTCGAAGAACTTGTTGGCTTTGTCCGTTCTGAGCTACTGTTCGCATGTCAAAGTGTCTACGGTTGGAAGAATAGAAAGGTGCTAATTAAATGCAGGTCCATTTAGCATTTACCATTTGCTTCAGGACCAACATAATTAATGCTGTATAGAGCATTGAATTTCATTGGAAAAAGCGGTTGGATTGATGCATTACTGTCATTTAAGCCTCATTGGTGATTTGGTAATCATAGTTGCTCTGCAGGGGTTGTTATAATGGGTGAAACGATGTGCAAATCCCAAGGGAGCTTGCCAACCCACCTACTCGCGTCTAAAAATTGAATGCAAACTTTCTTTCGGCACTAGGCCTCTCGATTGTCTAAACTCATAAAACAGGCACAAATAGGGGGGTAATTGGATTTGGTAATTACAACATTCCTATTAACATCGCAAAAAATTAACTAACTAGATACAATAGAGGTCAAGCTTTTGTCACAGGTTTTGAATGATGGTTAGCTCATATTTATCTCAAGATTTGAAATAGCTTGTGCAGCTCATTTAGACTCCATTTGAATTGCTAATGGGGTCGGTTTTGAGAGATATAGAATTGTGTGGGAATTTAAAGGAAATCAACTGGGGAGGTAAATTGGATCACTCCGTTAATAATCTCCTATTGTGGTCCAGCATTCAGAGTGAATCACTAACAGGGTTAGAGCCTACATTTTCAATTATCAACACCCAGAGTCTCTTTTAATTAGAAATAACTGCTCATATTACCATAAAAACACCTACGCACTGACCCTCTTTACAGATTTTACTTTAATCTATAAGTTATATTCAAGCTGCAAAATTGGCACACTGTCGTTGTGTGTCCACACCTATTGCTCACCACCAAACGGCTATAATCAGCCAATCAACACTGAATCTCACTGGACACGAGACCGCTGCCGCCCTGCTTTGTAGGCGTCAAAAACGTTCTCGCATGTTGCACCTCAATCATATGTCAGAGCAGCTGATGCAGAACACATGCTTCAATTCAGTGGTGATTTACCCTTAAAATCCCTCGACAGGAAGTCGGCCATCTTTATACCTTGCTGCTGTGATTCGGAAAACTGAAGGAATAAATGACTCTTACTACGTAGCTAAACATCTAACGCTGGGTTCACTAGATAGCAGTTGGTGTTCTATTTTTTCCCCAGACAGACATGTTTTCATGCTCGTTGCGTCAGTCAGAGGTTTAAAGACGTGCGACTTCTCTACGTAATCTAGATTTCCACGGACAGGTGACTTCATTAAGCGGCGGTGTGAAACACTGAGAGCCGGCAGTCATCTTCATGTCAGATGAAAGTGATGTTGTCAGAGTGGATTGAGATATTTACAGCGCACCTGACTGCAAAGGCAGCATGATGGAGTTGACTGCCTGGTGTGACCTTTCAGACATGAACACATTTACAAAATGGATACAATTATGTAAAAGTGAACAATATGTGTGCCAATGTACGTCTTCGGCTGCGGGAATGTTAGCTCAGCAGCTTTTAGCTCATCATTGAATCAACAAAGTGCACATAATCCAGTCAACAGAAGTCAGCGACAAGTCTCCCCGTTTCAGTCATACAGTCGCAGCATTGGACATGCAAATCCACCCGCGTCACGATTCAGAAAACAGAGGAGGAAACACTTGTATGCGTTCATCTTTGACTGTTTTATTTGTTTGCAAAACAGCTCCCTCCCCCTTCATTTGTGCCATTTGCATTTACTGCGAGGTACTACATGATAATAATGGCATTTTTATTGCCAAGTCTCTTTGTCTCCCTCAAAGCGGAAATCATAGGCACATCCTTGGGCTAAAGAAGCATTACTCTGTAGTGAGACACGGGCACACAGCAGACATCACATTAAAACACAGACACCTCCTAGGATGGCATTTGCTTGATTTGTTTCTAAGACGGAAACATACAAAGGAATGGAGCAATAAAAAAAAAGTGGAATACAATAAAAGAATCCTCTTTGCTGGGATTTGATTTCCGGGGGGGGGAGGTGTGTGTGAGGTGCCCCTGAGTGACTTTTTGACAGCCGTTTGTTTTTTGAAGAAGCGCCGGGGTAATTTATTTATTTCTCTGACAGACTGTGGATATGCAAAGCGCCTTTGCACTCTTTGCTCTCCGTACGGAATAATTCCTTCAGCCCTCTTTGTTATGCATTGTTTGAACAACACCAGGACGCGGTGTGCAATGTATACAAACACTTCCCCTCTTAAATGCAAAGACTAGGAATACATCTGCTGCAGGTATCCACTTCAAATAAGATACAATCAAAGATAATAAGTTTATGTGACCAATGCTTACCGCACCTACTTTCATAATGCTGATTAAAAATTAACTGCATCAGTTGACTCAGGCTTCAAAGCCAATTTCCCATGAAAATTGAAGGAGATGAAACTGAGTACAATGGACTTGAGGCAGCATGTTGATTAGAATTGATGACTGCATTCGGTGTCTTTACACTTCTTGTGCAATGAAACGACTTGTACGTTTATGTCCCTTAAATTTAAGTTTGAGTCGTATTTTATGAGCGTTTCTCATCTCCGTGTACGTGTATTAGACAATGGCCTTATGATGTCATGGTGATTTTCTATAAAAGCTTGGGCAACGATCTTCTAAATTAGCATAACTTCAATTGAAATTGTCCGACACCACCTTCTCACTGTTATCGGTTAAGCTAAGATGGCTAATGATGGGTTCAGAGTTCAAACTTAAATGTGATATTAAGCAGTGCTGCTACTCCTGCTATTACTCCCCCCCCCCCCAAGTAACGCCCTCAGTCAGTATCAGTGCATGTTGCGAAAAAAAGGTGGACTGTATAAAATTACATACACTGTGATCCTCTTCTGTACAGCCTTCATCCGCCGAAGGCTTCATCAATAAAGCGATGACTTTTATTAATACCAGTGATCCACTGAGATATTGATCAGAGCTTCTATCATTCCTATGATCACATTTCAGGCTGTAATGTGAAACTAAAGGGTCAATAAAGATGTCTTATTTTAATCCCCTATTTGGCCGGTTCAGTGGTTCGAAAGAACTGAAGATATTGCATCTCTACGATAAGCATCTCGAGTTTCATTTAAGAGCGGGTGATGGCTCCCCATCACAGGCTGTGTCGCACTGATGTGTTTGCTTAGTTTCAAATGACAATTTCCTTCAGATTGCGCGAGCTCTTGCCTTTTGTTATAGTACTTTTTCTCCATGTTCTTGGCGTATTAAGTGTCCTTATCGGGTTCATGTATCATTGAGAGATCTTTTTATGTCTAAAAAGGCTTTCTTTAAGATAGTAAACACTGTTAAAACACTACAAAAGATTCATTTACATTGCTGAATATGTTCCACCTGACGTAGAAATGACAGCAGATAGTGACTTCAGGAGTATTGTTTGGCATGAAAATATAAAGCCATAATCAAAAGGTCTTGTCATAACAATAGGCCTCATTCACAAACACTGTGTATGAACAAATCTGTGCTTTAGTCGTGCGTATGAACGTTTTATGTACTAGTCTGGGATTCATGTAGATGTGCCTCAGACCATGCGTAGGCCTGTTTTAATGTAAACACACCTTTAAATAAATGCATCTCATATTAAAACCACACTCATTAATACAAGCTTTAATACACAACATTTAAAACCGTAAGTCTACCAATGCATTGGCCAAATTTATTGAATAACTATTAAATTGGCTCGTTAATTATTGTCATTATTGAATTATAATATACATTTCAAAGCTTCTATTGAGGTTTTCGAGTGAAGCTTCAGCGGCCTGTGGTCATATTTTATGATGCCATCCCACACAAAAAAATATATAAATGATTTGATGTTGTTTTGGTTATGAATATAATTGAATGTGCTGCTAAACCGCCCAGTTAATACCAAGAGAACGGTGGCAAGCGAGAGAGCAAACTGTTTTTTGACTGCGATGATAATGTTTTTGAAAAACGCTAAATGCCAACAAATATAGATTGAAGCAGAATATATCGCTGGATAAAAAAAAAAAGTTGTTTTGGTAATTGTACGTGTGCACATATTTTGTGCGCAAAGTAAGAACATTTGTACGCCCATAATACTGAATGAGGCCCAATATATCAACGTCATTTATCAAAGCAGCTGAAGTCTCTTTGTGTTTGTTTGTTTTCTCTGTAAAAGATAAATTAATAAATCCTGGTGCCGCCACAGACGGCTATACACTTTAATTTCCTGCCTAAGTACATTTTATACAGCTTTTCCATGCCCCCCCCCCCCCTGTAATTGTTGTCATTTCTACAAAGACAAAGATTAAAGAAAAGGGGAAAATGCACAAAGGGACATGGCAGATAGAAGCGATATGCTTCATATTAACTGTAGGGAGAAGCATTGATATCACCACGCCCCTTTGCCTGCTCTTTGTTATCAACACAACACAGTATCATATCGAAAAAACAAACCTCGGAGAGAATTCTCGAGAAACGCCGCCATGTGCGATAACGCTGTGGTGAGGTGCCCTTTACTTGCAGATAGGGCTTATAATGAGGTAAGAAGGGGGAAAACATTGGATTAATAATACATGGGTCATTTGTAAATCAATGGAGGGGCATCAGGCCAGTGAATAGGCTTGAGGATTTATTCTGATTACAGAATGGCAATAAAGGGCCATTTACAACCTGAATGGGACAGCTAGTAATTAAGAAGCCCGCCTTAAAACAAAGGGAGAAGGAGTTCTGTGGGAGGATGCCGTTAACTCCGGGGAGGACCACTGCATGTTAATGGCCATGCTGTATTTCACCTGCAGTTGGTGGACAAGACTAAGAAAGCCAGTCCTCCAGGAAAGTGTGCAGTAGCCATCCATCTTATTATAATATTTGGACCGCACTGCAGTATAATACCATTGGCCTGCAATGGATTTGCTGCATTGTGAGGTGGAATACATTGAAAAATTAAACGTTTGGAGTCAACGGGGTACAACAAAGTCGCGTGATAAACGAACATGGTTAGAAATGTACCCCTCAGGCTTGACAATAATCCAAGTTGGTTGTCAAAGGTGCAACCACTTTCATAACAATCACGACTCTTTCCTTTGGGTTATTCTAATTAACTTCCACTTTATTGTGCCAGATTGCAAATATACACCAACATATCGACTACATTAGTGTCAATCTGATTTCATCCCCTTGACAACATGATGGATTAACTGCTGGTGGCTGCAGTCAGCCACCTCTTTAATTGGTTTGTCTAAATGTTTTATGAAATCAAGATAAAATTCAATCAATCCCCCAAAACTGCTGATTCATCCTAAAACGACGAAGGGACATTTTGATTGATATCGGCCGTCAAGGGGGCTGCAAAGGTGATATGTGCCCGAGCTGCAACAACCTCAAGGTTAAACAGCGCTAGCAGCGTGTTCTTTATGACAGGAAGGGGGGGGGGGGGATGAAGCCAACGCCCACACAGGGAGGAGAAGCCTTTGGATTTCACTGCAGGACACACTGCTGCTGCTACAAATGGACAGCACGAGGAGCTTTACAGACCTGATGTGACGGCTGAGACATTCAGAAGACGGAGTGTACAGTGTGATCAATCTCATACCCTGTGCCGAATTGACTGTGCTCACCACATGAAGCATTTCACAATTTGTTCATTCACTTCGCCATCGGACTTTCAATGGAAATCAATGATCATTACTTTCTTACCAGCTCAGAATTGCTTTCTTTACTTCTCTGCTTGGTTTGGCAACGATTTATGCAATGTTGTCCTTAGAATTGGTCATGTTGTAAATCATTCTTATGTTCTGACAATCATCTATAAAGAAATAAATATGCGACGTGTAGGGCTGCTTCTAAATAGTAATTTCACTTGTATTAATCATTTGGTCGACAACATGTCAGAAAAAGTAAAAGAAATGCTCATCACAAGTTCACGAAGCCCAAGTTAACTTTTTTCGACCATCACACCAAAACGCAAAGAGATTCAGTTTACCATCAACGATGGTGCATTTTCCTCAAAACAAGACTACGACTCCACAGCCATGCTTGCGGCTCTTTGTGGCTGTACTTGGGCAGTGTTGCTATAAATGCCTGCATGCTAACATGCTCATAATGACAATGCTAAAAACATAATGTTTAGAAGGTTACGTGCTAACCATTTTTCAACATTTGAGTTGAGTGTTAGCACGCTAACACGTGCTACTATAATTAGCAATGCTGATTTCATGGCAATCCAGCAAATAGTCAACATCCTGGATTGCCCACAGGAAAAGTCAAATGATCACCGAAATCAGTCGGATCCATCCTCTGGGCACCACACACGTCTGTACAAAATGCCACGGCAATCCACTCGATAGCTGTTGAGATATTTCACCGTGGAACCTGTGGTGGCCCGACTTGAGCCCACCAAGTTTAGCACACAACCTTGACCCCACTATTGAGCTGCAGGACATGGTCATCTGCCCTGTTCCCCTTCAACCGCAGCAAGTGAAATCTGGGTGACAGGGGGTCCGGTTCACAATAAGCCTTTTTTGTACACGAAGCTTGAAGATAGCAAGTGAGCCTGCTGTATTTAGGAGGGGGAGGGACAAGCCGAGTCTCTGGAAGGGCAGAGTTGCTCCAAAAACACTGGAAAAACAGATTCTATGAACTTTATACAACCTAAATAAGACGCATGTTCCTGCATAGGTCTGGGCATTTTGATCGGCAAAGGTTTTATCTGTATCGGTGTCTGAATCGCATATGTATGCATATATTATTGATATCTAGTAAAGATATTCGCTTTGCTCAAGTGTGGTTGTTTTGCCTGGTTCCTTTTTCCATCACGGCGGAAGCGGTTGGCCGCACAATCGATAGTTCCATCCCTAAAAACAACCTAAACGATAAAAAAGCTGATTAATATTCTGTCAATCGACTAATCAATTAATTGACTAATGATTTCAGCGCTAATGAAGTCTAACACTGTGTTCTTCACTGGAGGAAGGGGGCAGACTAGTCGGCATTGAAGATATACACTGAGAAATGCTCTGTTTTTATCTTGATGTGATTTTCAGTGTGAAAGTCTCATTATGCTTTAATGGATTTTGTAATTGCGAATAAATTGCTTATTTTGAATGAGGATTGATGTTTTTATACAAATCAAATTGATTTCTAATTAAAAGCTAATTGAGCATAAATCAGGAAATCATTTTGTATTGGAAGCAGGCGGGAAAAAAAAAACACTGAGTTTTTCTTTTTACATTTGCAAATTTTCCAGGTTGAGCTGTAGTAGGAGTTCGCTGTCTGCCTGTAGCTGTGGTTCACCATATCCCTTGCATAGATATTTTTCTACAGTGTGTCATATACCATTTGGGATGTCAGCTGAAATGAGAGGACGGCTGAAATGCAAAGCCATTTCCTGCTTGTTCCATTGTGGAGCTCAGCCATGTTGCTTGCCTATTGTATGGCCGCCTCCAAGTTATCTGTCAGGCCTGGCAAGCACCCTATTATTTTCTGCCATGTGACTGGCCCCCTCTGCCACAGTGCAACACTTCTGTCGTGCCATGTGATCAATCCGATTCTTTTGACGTCTCGCGAACAGTATCTAGTGATCTGTAATGGCGGTAATGTTTCCTGTCAGAAAATGGTGCCGGGGAAATAGGATGTGGGAGAGGGAGAGAAAGCTAAAGTGTGAATAAGAGACTGAGTGAGAGGAAGAGGAGATAACAGAGAAAAGGCAGACAACCTTTATGGGAAATATCACGGTCCAAAGTCAGAACCCACAGTTGTATTGTTGTTGCTTCCCCTGCCTTCCCCTTACACCTGCAGTCTCATCCAATTTTTTTCCTACTCCTGCGAGTAAGACAGAAAGCCAATCACAGAACCTCGGTGTGTGTGTGTGTGTGTGTGTGTGCAGAGCAGAGCAACATTATTTGAGAGGTTGTTAGTTCAAAATGGCTTATTCCTATTGATTCCTTGAAAACTTGGAGGTTGGGGACAGAATAAGCAAACAGAATGGCATCGTAATTCCACTGCTACTCCTTGCATGTTGCCTTTTAAGGAGACACCGTGGAGGCCGCTTTTTTACTCTTTACACAGGCCTCCCCGTCACTCACAGAGCTGTAAAGTGCCTCGTTAAGCCTGTTGCTATTTTCGATGTCACAGAAAAAGATCGGCTTCAGATTTCTATAAACTGGAAACGACTGAGGCCTCATTCAATGTCAAGTTGACTTGTCGCTTAACCAGAATTTGAAAAAGGGAAAAATACAGAGCCTGATTATGACTTATGTGGGTTCCTACAGGATATATATTGATTTAGTATTCCCTAAACTGTTTGCATGCATTACTAGCACACCGTTATCTTGCGCATTGGTAAATTGTGTACTCTCACGACTGGGTGCATATGTTTGCCGTGTAGTGCTACATAATTGGTTTTGTGCCTGTCAAACATTTCTTTCTGTGGTGCATTCAGGTACCTATGTAGGGAGTAAGTTTGGCTTGCAATGGACATTGTGCGTTCAGTCCATTCAACACTTGTCACAAAGGCAACAATTGGAAGAGAAATTAATCTACAGCAAGCAAGCAAATGTGGAAAAAAAGGCTGTAACACTCCTTGTAATGGCAAACTAGCTCAGAAAGAACACACTTGTGTGCTTGCAAGTCACTTACTGTATCATACCGGCTGCAATAACGATGTTTTGTGTTGCATTATATAGTAACAATCTGCAAAGACTGCAATGACAATGAACCACCTGGTGGAAATTCTAATGCATCTTCTAATGACTTCTGCCAACATTATATCCTCGAGAGAAATAATCAGAAATATCATCAAGAGAGAGCAGAACAAACAACTTCTGAGATCTGAGTTTACATCCTTTAAACTGCAATAAACAATATTGTGATTTTAACAATGGGGGGGGGGAAGACAAGCGAAAGATGTCACTTGTTGTGATCTTGTTTTTAAGCAGTTCAAGAAGTTTAAGGTTCAATAATATCCTCAAACAGCTGGGCGCTGTAGGTTTTTGTTGGGGACTATTTTTAGCCGCGGATTGATTTACATTAGAGTTGTTGATAATATAGAATATCACCAGATGGCCTTTCAATAGCCAGGGTAGTTTTTCTGCTCGTTCAAATGTGCTGCTGCCTTCTTGTAGTGTTATTGTGAGGCAAGACTTACAACATGAAACTATCATTAAACGTGGTTAGCGCCCTGGAAATAATGTGTGTACTCTTTGTAGAAGAAATGGAAAGAGCACCAGTTTGTAATTCTGTTTACCGGAGTGCAGCAAAACATACAGTCATCTTTGCCGGCAGCCCGAAAAGAATTCAATCTGAAGAAAGTCCGCAATCTAAAAATGAAGGGATGAACATTGCAGCAGTAATTTGGACGTCATTCAATTTTCTGGAGACAAATAATGAAGCTGCAAGTAATCAGAACAGACTCAGAAATGGCTTGTTTTTTTATGTTAAATCCTCAATCAGCCATTTTCCCTCTTGGTGCGTATTTGTATCCATAGTCTGGGCAACGTGTTAGGAGCACATATTCATAAAATTACAGCAACAGTAATCAGCAATACAACTTTCAAGAAAAATCTAAAACATTTTAAATGTTTTTCAAAGTGTATTTCATGTCAACAGACTCTCTTTCCCTCTCTCTCTCTCTCTCCCCCCCTCTCTCTCCCTCTCTCTCCCTCCTTTCCACAGTGACAGACCTTAAACATTATATCCAAATTGGATCTGGGAGATGCGAGCGTAGTCTGCATCTGCTCTGAGAGACGTATACACTGAGGCGGCTGATTGTTCGAGGAGGCACTGGAAATTGTGCTGTCATGGTAGAAAATGCTGAGAGATTAATATGGGTGCATTTCGCTGCCATCATCTCGCTTGCATTATCAAGTAACAAGCGCCGGAGAAAGGAGAAAAAAAAAGAAGGAGAAGAAGAAGAAGACACTGCTCCACCGCTCAACCTGAGATGCGAGTGTGACATTATGTTGACAATTTTGTGTGTGGGTACTTTTCAGACAGACACTGGCATATCAATGCGAGCCATTACGCTCTATAGTAGATTGGCTTAGCTTTGTGCTGAGGTGTAATTGCGCAGCTGTCTGGCATCAGTCCTCCTAAACAAATTGGCTCGGGGGAAACTGCCTTCCAAACCTACCAGTGAGGAGGATACTGTATGCTGCACGCAAAATCTCCTTTTTGGTTTCGTTTCTAGCTTTAGACTATGAATTTGCAGATATGCATCATTCCATATATATTATTACGTTGTATCGTATGTCGATTATTTGATGCTCTTTGTGCTCAAGAAGGTCAGAATGTGTCGACCGCATGACCGTTCTTGTTGACTGGGCAAGAGTGACAAGGGGAAGATGAATGGGTGACACCGCAGGAAGGCTATCAATATGCAAGATGCTGTCTTTACATCCAGATAGTTCGTCTTTGTGCTAAGGCCTACCGGGATGTGGGGGGGGGGGGGGGGGGGGGTGACGGTGTTAAACTATTCCTGATCATGCCTCTGTCATGGGATCTCCTTGAGATTTCACGCTTCGTGACAAATCCATAAAAAGCCCAGGGATACATGAAGTGTGTGTGTGTGTGCGTTTCATTTTTGTCAATGAAATTTGCTATGGATATTTGTAGTGCCCTTAGGATGAGGCATACACCGAACTCATCATTCACACAGTAGAAGAAGCCAGGGTAAAAGAAATGTAAATGTAACGTTAGGATATTAATGAAACTACCTCGCACATTCATAATCTTGATCAGGCTTTAACCTGAGGTCCTGTTTTAACTGTGTACCAAAGATATCGAAAAAACTAATGGCAGGCTCTCCGTGGTATCATTCAAGCTCCTATAGTGCCACTATTAGGCCAAATATTGTTGTTAGCCACGACTGGCAAGATTATGTAAATGGTAAAAATCATCAGTATCTTGTTTTTTATGTCCAATATTTACAGATCTTGGGCTTTTAATGACCATGGCAATATATAAAGGCACCAAAGTATTCATAGTACTTTTGTCTTTTAGTACTTTTTGGCCTGTACAGTATCATCTTAACTTAAGGGAATACATTACTGTGCGGCTGAATATGTCTGCAGAAAAGATCAAATGGGTTTGTGTGACAACTTCAAGTCAGCAGTCTTTTAACAAATCAAAACATGATTAATCTCTCCCATAAAGTATGTGGAATAGATCCTCCTCTTTATGAATGGACCTTCAAACTCCTCAAGAGATAATTAATCAATGTCTGCTGAAGACGGAAAAAAAACATTCATTTTCTAAGGGAAACGCATGACTTTTGTCCGCTCTGAGTTTCCCTGTAGAATTGCAGATTACAATTAAGTTTTTTGTTCCTTCTGGCTTTGTACTCGCCATCATTACTCGACACATATATTGTCAATAGCAACTGCGAGTTACAATATACATTTGACTCAATAATCCAGTATGACCTCATATCTCAAAAGAAATACAGAAGGAAATCTTTGATGCTGCCTGAAAAAAAATGCGCCATTTGATTAAATGAACAACGACGAATGGATTCACAATAGATGCGAGTATGGTCACTTGCAAGATTCAGATCTATCTGCAGGAGACTGTCTTTCAATGACGTTTGTGCAATTTTTCCCCCCCCGCTTGATGTAGCATGTAACTTCAGTGTCGATAAAACATGAATACTATTTCATCAGAAGAATAAAATCTTTCATCCCCGAGCTCTCAGTCAAGCTCTTATCCAATGGACGGGACAGTTTCAGACCGGTTTGTGGATCGGCGTGAAATGCAAATTTAGGAATTTTACTTTCAAAGTAGCTTGGAGCATTGAGGGATAGCAAACCGCTCGCCTATGAAAGTTTTATTCCAACCTGCTGACGGTAATCCCTTTCTCGTCTCTCCTTTGAAACACTTTCGCTGCAGTTAAAAGAGGAACAATCGATAATGAACTGAATGCGGCCATATTAGAGCCCCATCTGGGATATGAATGCTCTCTTCCCCCCCCTTAAATCCATAACATCACGGGTGAAACGCAGTGACAGAGCTAATGTGAGAATACGCTCTCAGTGCACAGAGCTTTTTTTTCTGTCTTTCTTTCACAAACTGAAGACAATACAGCACTCTCAACCGTTTAGGAATCCATTGGTATCCATCCACTGAGCCCACCATTATTCCTCCATCAATGTCATTCAGAGGTGTCATCTCAACGTGGAACTGTCTCAGGATGATGATTGAAATCTAACTGTGCTTTTTAATGTCACTTCATCTCACATGTGGCCATGTAAATTGCCTAAAATAACACAACATTAAAAGCATCCTCTCTATTAATACGCGTTCCTCTATTGCTTTTCATATTGTTGAATTTGGTCATGTGTGCCCTACCCCCTCACCTGTTTTTCTACAGGGTTATATTCTACCTCAGTTAATTGAGTAATTAAATATTTTTTATATCCCTAGCTTGCGCGGCCGGGGACAGCCATATAAATACTGTAATAACAGGGCAGGCTTTCTGCTGCGAAGGTCAAGCATGTCGCATATACTTCTCTCTGCCCCTTAAATATTTCATTACTTCAAAATGAAAAATAGTACATCCAATTTAAACATACCTGCAAGTCATTCAGGGGGGCTTTCAGATGTTGCGTTATATATATATATAAGCAGGGTTGAGTTTTTCCTCAGGTTTTTTTGTCATGTTTAGATCATTGTGTTTATTTGTTCTCCTCTATAATCCTTGCAATAGAGACGTGACTCGTCATAAGTAATGTCTCAAATGGAAGCTAACACGTTAAGGTGACTGTTAAAAGTTTACAGGTTTTGTCCTTAATCAGCCAGCTTTGATTAGTAAAACAGGGCATGAGGTAAACATTCTTCATGGATTATAGGTATGCAACTTCATATAATGCATTAGATATGATGGACTAAAGCCAAACCGTCATAAGAGTCGACAGTGGCAGCTCTGAGGCTCTACTGCTTGTGAAGAAAACCAAACTAATGAATTGTAATTTTGGATGATGGTTGCTCGATAAAAAAAATCAAGGGGAACACAGAAATTAACAGAGATCATAAATGTCTGCATCAAATTTGCAAATCATTCGTATTTCACTCTGAACCACACATGTAAACCTCCTGGTGGCACGAATGCCAGGGGATTATCAAAGACATTAGAATCCTCCTGTGAGGAACACACATGTGTATAAATGGCATGCAAATCCATCCAGTAGGTGTTGAAATATTCATCTGCACCAAAAATATGGTGGGCCGACTGCCCCAACAGATCCAGGAGCCGATCGCGTCATCCCTTGAGCCACAGCAAACATCGAACAGCAAAAAGTCAAATGACATGTGTGAGTCATTATGAAAGACAAACACTCGCGGCCCCGCTCCCTTCCTGCTGCAAAAAGATTCCCCCTTGATTCAACTAGTAATAAACAAATGATTTAAGAAACTATTAAATACCAAGTCCAATGTCAGACACCAATCCCTCCCTCAGCCTCACGAGCACACTAAGGTGCAGCCGGGCGAACATTAACATTGATCGGTTCTGCAGCCTCCCTCCTCAAGGGGTGCTGGGCCCCTGCTGTCAAATCTCCACCGCCACTCTCACCTCGGTGCCATTCGATCATCCACAGAGTAAAGACCCCAATGTTAAACATGAATTATTCCGCAGGCCGGGGACTCATTTGACTAATCAGCAGTTACGGGACTCGGGGGCACAGCCGCCTGAGTGGCAAATGCCAATAACCACTCTGTTGGTGGGGGGCAAGGGGAGGGGTGACTATGGATCAACAAGCCAATATGGAAGAACCGATCCATCATTTTATCAGCCATTGTCCGGAGTCCGGAGGGTGAACCGTGTGTTTTGCCAATAAGAAGCAGCAGCAGCAGCAGCGGCGGCGGCGGCGGTGGTGGTGGTGGGTGGGGTCAACAAGCTACGCCTCCCTGCCGAATGCGTGATTCGCGTTAACAGCTTTTAATTACATCAGAGGAGAAGGCAGCGGTAAAACAGGTGCACGCAGCTCAGTACCATACAAAAACACCGTTGCGTCAGCCACGGCGCTCTACCAGTAGTGTGAATTTGAATAATTTGCTTGAAAAAGGCAAAGCGAAGCAAAAGGCCACATGTTGCCGTCATCATATCATAATACTCTTAAAACCCTGCTATCCAAACAGTCCAGGCTCAGTCTGAATGACTGTTATTAAAGACATCGGACCAAAAGGTCTCTGAACTCCTCTTCAAACAGATTGTGTGCATGTTGAACCCTGTTGAATCAATGTGGCAAAGAAAAGCACAACGTGGTCATATTTCAATGGCGCATAAATTATAACCCTCTCTTTTAAAAAAATGCACTCAATTCCATTCCAGCTTCCCACGCCATACAAGCATAGCCTTTACGGAGAGCTTTTAACCGATTGCATTATTTAAAAAGCCACCCCGACGCACAAAAGCAATTTGGTAGAATAGCAGCCGTAAAACATAGCTTTCAGTATTCAGTCGTGGGCACAAATGGTTTGTCTTTCATCATCCTGTGACTGCCTCTGTCCTCTTGTCAGGCATGGCACCCGTCACCCCCACCCCCGCTTGCAAAGAGCATAGTAAGTGTTGCTGCCACACTTCAATACAATTGATCTCACATCAGGTACACTTGAACTCCGGCACCCCGCCCCAAATTTCAGAGCATTTCGCTCGGGCCTCTATATGAAATCTCTCTCTTTGATTTCATGCAATGCCTTTAGAGTCAGCAGGAGATGCACAAAGATGTCCAAAATCTCAAAAAGGTCAATGACAAGATTTGTTTATTTTTTGTGGCGGATCTGTAAATCAAAGACATTTGAAAAGTAGACAATGAACTCCACGGACAGGAAGAAGAGAAATGTCAGTGAGCTCTAACTCATCTGGTAGAAGGAAAAGGAAAAAAGAAGGGGGGGGGGGGCTATGTAACTAATTAAAATGCTGAAATGGTTTAACCTTCAGAGTTTAATGTTTAAGCCTGGTTCTTGCTCCAGCAGAAAGTGGCAAATTAAATCAGGTCTGAGCAGTGACACGCCGTGAGAGACAGAGACAAGTTCAATATGTATGATTTATCTACTTAGACAAATGAAATCACTGTCAGCTTATTCCTGCGAAAAGGTTTCAATGTCTCCTCCTTGGGAGCAAATGCAATTTGTATCAAATTTGATTTTGTCAAAACTTTTTCTTTTTTTTTCTCCTTCCTCCAGTGGCCCATGGGAATGAATGGATACAGGACAACAGAACAGCTATTATCATACAGTAAGAGAGCAGTATCTTACTCTTACCTTGCTCAGCAAAATACTTTTTTTGCGGTGCACAACCTCTTTCACAACCATGTCAGGTTATTGACCTCATATTATTTTTTTGAGGTATTCGACCCAAGAAAAACAGCTCTTTTTGTTGTTAAAGAGCAACAAAGTTTGCAGAGGGAGGATGGACGAGTTGGTAAAAAGTTGGACTTTTGAACAAGAGCCCACTGCTTCCTGATTCCCAAACAGACAGTCGACACATGTTTCCCTTATCCATGACAACATTGTGATTTGTAAAGGCACGGGAAAGCGCTGACAAATATCATCACCCTGAAAACATGAAGCTTCCACTAGTCTGGATCTCATCTTGAATAAGGAACCGCTGTGAAAGATGCAATGTGATTGAGAGCGCCACAACAGCTATGAAATGGACCCGAAGGTGCGATTGTTTTGCCAACGAATGAGAAAACTGATGAGAACGACGAGCATCGTCTACAGTCGCCGATGCGGTATTCAAATATCCGCCCATTTCTGCAAAAAAAATCATACTGCGTCCTCTGTTTTTAATGGAGCCGTATCAATCCGATACCACAAATGAGGGCGCTTGGTAAACTTTGCATTACAATTTATCGCCACAGGCAAACAGAAGCAAGTGTTTAAAAAAAAAGCGCTGACAGTGGATGTGTTTTAAGCAAATGATGCAACTGTCAATACATTGCAGTTCAAAAAGGAAAATGTGAAAGCTTCTTGGATGAAGTCGTGATACAGCTCTGACTGAGGCCAATGTTCTATTAAATGTGTAATCTCAACAGGGTTTGTTGACGTCTGTTGCCGCAGTCACCTATGAATACAGACCGCTTAAAGTTATTTTCTGCCTTGATGCCTTTTCTTCACATGTTGTATTACACAACCATATATCCAGCCACATTGCAGACACCTAAAAAGAAGAGCTAACGGGTGTAATGGCCGGATTTAAGTGCATTTCCCATTTATCTTCCGCTCGCCCAGCCTATTTAAGTCCCCCGTGTCATCATTTCCTGAATAGCATCCTCAGCGCGCCAACACCAGTCTGAATGATAACAATGACAAATGTGCTTACTTTCATTCTGTAATCACCATCACCTCCAAATCCATAGTCATTTTCTCCAAAAAAGGATATCCACATTAGCTAAGTGAGTGATTTATGAACTTGTCCACACAGCTTTAAATACAGAAACCACAAAGGGGGAGTTGGACAACCTCCATTTTATCTCTTAGTGGAACTCTTGAGTTGTGTCCACACACTTTTTAGAGCATGAAACACTGAATAATGGAGTAAATAACTCTTAACTAAATAAATTAACACGACAAGTATCGTTATACACATCCAGAGAGCTGTCAATGAAAGAAGTAAAATGCATATGCACAAGATTACCTAAAGAATGATAATGCAAAATGACATCAGTATTCAAATGTGGTTTGACTGTATTTTTTAGCCTTCTTAGCATTTTTGGCTCGGGGATGAGAAGTCAGCAATAACCTTGGTGTTTTTTTTTATTTCCTGGAAACAATCTAGGAGAAAGAAATATGTTTTAAACATAAATAAAAGGGAAGGGCAGTCTTATTGGAGCAAGTGACTGCTGTAACAACAGAAAGTTATTTCTTATCTAAAAAAAAAAAAAAACGACTTCCTGTCAGGATGTTAAGCTTTTACCAAGGACAAAGCAAAACGTTCTGCAGCAACAGTTTTGATGAAAACAAAGGCAATTCTTCTGGTTGGCAGAAGACCTTGCATCAAACTGACTTTGCACATAAAGGAGAACAAGTTGGGAGGTAATTATTGATGAAGCACAGAGAGAAATATTGAGAGTAAGAAGTGTGAGGAGACAGACGCAGAGAACAGATACTACCGGCTGAGAAAACTATCAGCACCGGCAAAAATACCAGACAAAGAAAATGTCATATATACAAATGAAACACAAATACAACAGAGTAACATCTGAGGCTCAGCAGTGAGGCTGAAAACACGGGGACGGCCCCCGAGTAGGACGGTGCCAGGGAAACGCTGCATCTACATCCACCACCTGTTTATACAGGGAGTCACAGACGTCACAGACGTCCCAGCATCCGGGCTTAAGTTGAGTCACAAAAGGTAAATTCCAAAGCAGCTGAGAGGAGTAACCGGTATGGTTGAAAGGGGAAGATACTGTTGAGTAGAATTCGTCTCATGACTAAGACAGGGGATGTATAAATAGCTATAAGTAGCTGAAGTGGGAAGTTAGACACCACCTTTCCTTTCTCACATACTGTAGCTGCTTCCAGTGTTTCGCATCCAAGCCAGGTTTCAATTTTGTATGTATAGGTGGACTGAAACACTTTTGATGGAGCTCATTTGGGGGGGGGGCACCCTCAAGGCATAGGGGTTAAGATGGCAACCACGTATGAAACCGCAACATACTTGGTTAGAATCCTGCCGGGGATCTTTGTTGCATTGTTCCTGTCATCTCTCCACTATTGCTATCTGAAGACATGAAATGGCCCGAAAATAATTTGAATAACTGTGTGATCTTTACAACTAGACTGATATAAGAACCAGACTAATATATTGGCAGAATGGGGCTTATTATGATACATCAGTATGTCATATAATTTATCTCAGTAGTGGAAGTGCCAAAGATATGTTATGTTAATCATAACGCCCCCACTTTACAAATATATTATTATAAAATGCCTGTGTGTATTTATGTAAATGAAAAAGAATATCAGCCGACATATTCCGATTATTGTAACTCTCAAATCTTAATGTTGGTACAACCCTCAAAAATCTGTTGAACGACCAATCTTTTGTTTCCACACTAACGCAACACTGGTAGGAACCAGAAAGCATGACCCCGCTGTTACCTAAAAGATTTTAGAGAGATAATCCTCCTCTTTTTGTTCAAGATTCTGTCCTCGCGGTTTGTTTGTGCCGTTACTCCTAATGTGTTAATTTGCATTAATGGCTTGCAAAATCAATTGAGTGCTTTAATTGTGCGTTTGTTTTAATGATCCACCACATACAGAGCTGTGGAAAAATGAAGAACGCTTTTATATTTGTTTAATAATGAAGCCTATTTAAATGTACATTCAAAGAGCCCTAACGCTTTCCCATGTACTGAAACAGCAAGAATTGATGTTCGGTGCCTCAAAACAATGTTGAGGTAAAGTTTAGCTGGTTCACCGACAATCCTGATTCGCCTCAAGTCCTGCAACTATTTTCCTTTTCACAACGTTGCCCATCCATACTTGAGAAACCAATGATTGTAATTTTTAGCTGTGTCGGAACGATAACATGCAGGATTCTGGATTTACACGAGTTCCTTCAGCATGTCCAGTTTGCTGCTTTCTATTCTATTACGAGAAGGCCCAGGATAAGAGGTATGGAGTAGCGGGATATAGACTGCCAATCTAGCTGTCGGGGGGGCAGTACAGGTCCAGATCTCATCTGTAAGTACCAGCATGGCTGAAGGGGGGACTCTGCACTACCGATAACGAATAGTGTGACCTTAATCCCCCCCCAAATAGAGCTTCCTGTGGCCGCAGGAACCACCAGCCGGTCTGCCAATACCCACTACAATCCCAACAGTATCGCTCTGCTGTAGCCTAGTTTTTCATGATGCATTCTGCCAGTAAATGCCGAAAAAAAAAAGAAAAGTAATGTAAACAAAACGCTTGGCGAAAGCTCCAGCTCTAATCACAATTAGGGATATAATTGCTTACTGGTGACTATTTTCAAAACAGACCTGTGCTGATTTCCGATGTGTCTTAAAGGGATCATTTAAACACAACGCCCTCAAGATATCACTTATTTTCACTGCCAACAGCTGGTTAATTCCCATGGAATATATTTCCAGTGCAGGTAATACCCTTTTTATTCACATTTATTGTCACGTTACACTATTTCCGCTGTTAAGTTTGGTCGAGAAACAACAGCAATTATATACAGCATGTGTCCCCCTTGTCTGTCCACCAATGGCATAGGATCACAGTTGTTGAGAAAAGAATCCTGTACATGCTAAAAAGCATTGGTGGAGTAGGGAGGGCTCGAACAGAAGGGGACAGAGTGGGAATACCAACCAGTAGGGGTCAATTAGTGCTCTTACAAGGATCCTGCAACAGCTTCTCAGTAAACAATGCCATTCGTGTTAGATAGGGAACAATAGAAGGGATTAGGGATGTCAGGATATGGAATTTTGACACCACGATTATTGTCACAGGACATGTGTTTTTATGCAATTATTAATCAGAATATTTCCCAAAAGAACTATAGCTTATGAACTAAAATATTCGTTATTATCAACTATATACTTTTACTTTATTAGTTATCTATCGTGGTTATTTGCATTAAAACACACAATTCAAATGATTAGGGAATAAAAGTTGAAAGGTCTCGGCATTGGCCTTTTTGATTATGTATCATAAGCTGATTAGAGCGAGTGTAAGGAAGTTTAAAAAGGTCTTAACTCCCTTTCGACCTTTCTCCGGTAATATTCTTTAATGAATGGAGCATGAACGCACCATGATGTAATTAAGTGGAACCTCTGTACGTTATAACGACAGCTGTTATCCGACGCTGCCAACGTTACTAGTTCTCCCCCTGCCGATTTCAACAGGGATGGTTAGACTGTGTAATTAATCTGCAGATCACATGACTCCCAGGTCCTTTTCTATATCCAAAATGGCGGACATAACGCTGGAATGTCAGTTCCCTCCCACATGTTTACAGCTCTGCACAACCTGGGTTCCAATCAGTCAGTGTGATCAGTGCCTTATTGACTAGTAGCTGCAAACGTCCACAAAACCTTAACAACACAGGCAATGTGTCATTGTCTTCCAAAATGTTTTCTGATCTGGCGTCTTTTTTTGGGCAAGATTATGTTGTTTGGAGATGGGATGTGAACACCAATGTCTGAAGGCCTTTACACACTGGGGACGAACAAATAAATGGCATGAAAATGCAAAATACTCGTCTGAATATATGGTGTACGGCGTATAAAAGGCCTTCAGTTCTTCACCCGAAGAGGTTTGGCATTGCTACGACAATACCACATCAGCTTCTTCTTTGCTTCTTACACTCACTTATTTCACGGCCACAAGAGATCCTTCTCAAGAAATCCTATAAAAGTGTTTGACCAAAAGAGACCGAAGCTGACGTTTTTCATGCGAGGAGAGTTCCTGTCGCTTTAGTTCAGCCTGAACCGCTACAACACTGTACCTTTACAATGGTGTTATGTGCCTCAGTTACTGTACATCAGTGGACTTTCAACAGAGATGAGAAAGGAGAGGGATGGCTCACTTGTTACACGCTGGGGTTGCAGCTTCATGTGTGCAATGGCTTATTTGTAGATAATTAGTTACTTGACAACAATTAAGAACAATTGCATATTTAATTGGTAGATAATGGATAATCTACCTGCTGTGGCACCCTGAAAACTTGACTAAATATTCTGTCCATAATTACAATTGTGTTAGATTAATAACTTCAGTGAGCTTCCAGTACATGCAAGGCTGAATGCATTGCCAGACGCGAAAGTAATACTGCATTACCTATTCATTACTCATCATTAGGCATTATAGTATCTCACTGAAGATACTGTTTGCGCCTGTTAGGCAGTATTATGAGCAAATATTGCACCCGTCTGACATTTCTCCTGGGTTTTGCTCTTTGGTTATAGAAAACGGTGAAGCACTTGGGGATTTGCAAACAAGTATGACATTTTCACCCTGAGGGACTGGCTTACATTAAATATTAGCACTGACAGGTGTAGATTTCTCATGTCAACAAAGCATCTAGTGAACCGCTTCTCCTGCATTCCTTGGGAGCCAGGGCTGCCGCCAAGACGTCTGCCTCAGTTACGTGCAGGTCACTAGACCAGGTCCAATCGATTCTGAATCAAGACCAGGTCCAACGGGCATCAAGATCAGTCAAAACTAAGTCCAGAGAGACCGCAGAAATGTGTTTAAACAGGCGAAAAACAGTGTCCATATCTTTTTCTATGCAGGAAAGTATTTGGATTAACAATGATACATGAACATTGGTAGTCATTTTATACTATATTCTTCAACAACAATAAATCAGGAGGAGTTTGGGCACCAAGTACTTCATAATTTACTCCAAAATAGTGACAAAGTAGTATTGTTATGTTCACTTAATGTTTCGATTGGATCTCCTCTTGAATTAGCTGGCTTCTTTGTTCCATTGTTAAACTGTCACTTTTATATCATGGCCCATCTTTAACCTTCATAAAACGGTGCCCGAGGCGTGTCAATATTATTGCCAATTCCTCGGTTGCCGAAAGAAGTTGATGAA
This sequence comes from Leptoclinus maculatus, assembly GCA_032191485.1. Classification (NCBI taxonomy): domain Eukaryota; kingdom Metazoa; phylum Chordata; class Actinopteri; order Perciformes; family Stichaeidae; genus Leptoclinus; species Leptoclinus maculatus. The sequence goes on along the minus strand of JAVDOI010000020.1, from coordinate 8,193,482 downwards.
AGTTATAAATTACTCAATGCACTCGGTAAATTGTTTATATTGCCGTGAAGAAAATAAACAGAGGTGGAGCAGGTAGGAAAAAAATAGATCTGTGAAGCTCTGATTCACAAAGAAAATAAGCGAATACACCAACACGTATATATAATGTTTCACTCCAAAATGCCCAATCGCCATTTTTGCTTCGTTTAAATTTAGTAGGGAGTACAATGAGTTTAGTGCAAATCTGTGAGGTGCTTCCCTCTAACATCAGCAATCAACACAAGAGTGTCACAGATGGTGGATGTTTTCATTTCAGAGCCGAAATTAAAAGTATTGAATGTAAAACACGCACGATGGATGAGGGAGGTTTTCGATGGCAGGCATCAACTCTTCGGCAGGTTTCCTGGCAGAACCCCACATCTGTCTCAAGGTAAACTACAAACATGGATTCTTCACATCCCACCGGCCAAAAAGGGTCTACTGTTTGAGCATGTGGATGGTATTCAAGAGACATTTTACACATTAATTGGTTATCACAGCTAATCTAGACTATGTCAATACTGGTGTATGAAAGCACAAATTGTTATACCAGCATGTTTTAAAGCCAATTCGGTGGCAATGTGTGGCGCATTTTAGTGCGTATTAGTCTGCACTCATTGCAGGAAAATAAAGGTCTTGCTCTTCTTATGAAGATGGCCCACAAACATGAAGCACAAAGACAGACAGAGACAGCGAGATTATGAGTGTTTGAAAAGTATATAAAGACGCAGCTGATGTATGTAAATCGATGCCTCTTCACTCCTTTGTGTGTCAGACAGGATGTGGCCCTCTCTAGAAAGAAAGAGGCGGCATTGTTATCAACTCCTACACTGCCCCCTGTTGGAGATACACCGACGTGCACAGCGGCATGTGAAAAATATATAAATATATATATATATTCAGAGCACATGTGCCACTGTAAATTATGTACCTCTACAACGCAAATATTATTCAGGCCTTCAACATGTCTGTGCACATAGTGTCTCACCTTCAAACCAAATATTGGATGACAGGCTGCTATGCGCTCTCACTTAATAGCGACACGATTTGTGTGCCATTTAGAGATTAATGCAAACATTCTCACAGGCTTATTGAAAATATAGGACTCTTTTTTAGAAAAAGACATTGTGTAATCCCGGCAAATCTTACACTCCAGGCAAAAAAAACTCATACCGTATCTTGAGAGGTTGGGGGGATTTTCATTTTATGTGGTCTATTGTTGCTTACTGCCTGAGCAGAGTGGATAAATCAAACCAATGGCCCGGGAACACTCCTGGTCAGCCGCAATGGGAGAGAGAGAGAGAGAGAGAGAGAGAGAGAGGGAGAGAGAAGGGGATGGTGGGAGTGAAAGCCCACACACATTGGAAAATGAACTGCTGTCTTTCAAACCAAAAATCCCACATGATGGGGAAAGCAGCGAAGTGGCACCACACTGTGACAGCGCCTTGTTAGTGACTTTAGCTTAAGAACTACTACTGCATTTGGCTCCTTCAGTGAGAGAAAAGAGCTGGGAATGTGAAATAAAAAAAAACGATAAAAGAATTGTGTGTGTGGGAGCAGAAAGAGAAGTGATAGTCGAGGTGAGAAAAGGGAGAGGAAGAGGAGAGAGAAAGAAGAGCGATATGGCCATGGATCACCGGTCCTCTCTAGTTCAAGGAAAGTTCATTGGAACTCTTTGCTCGGACTCATGTCATCTGTTTAGCTGTTCATCGGTCCCTGGGGTACATCGCTCTGCCTTTACAGTCTGTTCAAACTTGACAAAAAGGGCAGCAGGCTTATCAAATCTCCAGCAGCCAGGAACAGGTTCTCCCGCCAAGCTACATATTTCAAATGAAATTCACAATATCAATTATGGATCTCTCCCAGTGTGGACAAAGCGGTTTCAGTTTCTCACTGGCAAATATAGGCATATGGTGGTTTTGAAGCTTCTGAAGGGAAAAACAACCAGTAATTTGGCAGGCAGCAATAGTAGTCTCGTTACAAAACGGTGCCTCCGTCAGTGAGTAAGTGGGCATGCAGAATGCTATGAAGAATTGCTCCTTCTGTCTTCGTCCAGATGACTGAAAAGCAATGGGAATGAAAAAGGAGAGTCGCATCTAATTGCTACAACAAATGCCAAAGTGGCAAATGGCTGTTGTCAAACGGAGACGGTTTTATACGTGTAAACAGGGAAATTAGGCAGCGGACAGCTCATAGACTCGTTTTCTCTTGTGTAAGACTGTATGTGCGGTTTCGTACGTTTCATTACGGCGTTACAAACCCGGAGCAAATACACAAACGCAATCAATTCACCTGCCGACGCACATGAAGGACAAAACAAATGAGGAAAAAGGCTTAAAGTTGAGTAAAAAACAATTCTGAAGGCTGCTAACCAGGTGAATATGGCTCTGTATCAGCTTTAAAAAGAGCACCGACAAACTAAATACAGGTGCTTTCAATGAAACGTAAGGGCAAAAGAAGATTAGTGTCTGAGCTGAGCGTATATCAACCACCAAAGTAAAGTCATTTAAAGGGGTTGTATTAGATATTTCTATATCAAAAATGGATCACATATGTGTAGCGTGAAAAGGGTCGAAACCCACAGAGAAGTGGCAGTTTTCCTCAGCTCTACTGAGCGCTTCAGCGTCTTTCAGCTCATGGTTTTAGTTGTACAGCCTGCAACTTTACGGTTTTGGTTCACTCACTGATGTCATTTTTGGTTGCAAATGCAGCTACTTTCAGTGAAAAAGCTCTCAAAGCCCACAGTGGGCTGCCTGCCCTGCCCTGCACCAACAAACAGACAAAGTTAGAAACAAGCTTTCAGCAGCTAAAGAGCCAGATGTTAACATCAGGCGTCAGTGAAGAGCAAAAATAGCTATAAGGAGTTCATTTAGAACTTAATTAATAAGGTGGACAAGAACATGACTCCAAATGAAGCCTTCATATCTGAGGATTGTCTTTAGACGTCTGTATGCTAACAAGTTCACCATCTCAAAAGGTGATCAAAGTTCTGTGTTGCGTTAACAGCATGTTTGTGCTCCCGAGAGACCAAACTAGGAGCCACTGCAGGTTTAAAAGGAGCATTAATAGCCATCTTTGTTGTGCTTTTTAAATGCATTGCTTTAGCTCTTCTGAAGCCCTTCAGGTCTCCTGTGCTTGAAGGATGCTATAAGCATTCATTTGCCTTGCATTGATTTCTTTTCCACTCTGCTGACAAACTCTTCTCAGTTCTGACCATCTTCCTCTTAATCCAAAACTCTCTGCGTGCAGCTCCTTCCCTTAACAGCAAGCCTGTTTCTTGCATTCGTTAAAAAAAATAGCACACACTCAAACTCGAGGTTATACTGACTTTAAAATACCAGCTTAAGACCATAAATGCATGAAACTGATATTACTGACAGTCACGCCTGCTATGTAATAGTATACCGCCTTCCCTGTTCCCGCATCTTTATCCGTGATGCCTCAGTACTTTACAAGGCTTGCCCTGCTTTGTCTTCTGAGGGGCTTCACCTGAAGTTTCACCTTGGGAGAGGAAGGGAAGGAAGGGTGGAGAATGGCTTGGCTTCGAGTGTAGACTGCTTGCCAGTCTCTATTGCTTCTATATTGTATAGGGTTCGCCCTCTAAGAGCTGATGCTATTGGGTCTATCCCCGCACTGGCCTCTTTTACGTCCGCACTTGCGATATATAACAGCCTTGAGACCATAGATCTGCTCCCATTTTTTCTTCGCCGGCAAGCATTCGACAAGTGAAGAAGTAAAAGAGATGAAGGTGTCCAGAGGTGTCTGTCAGTGTACCGGCTGCCAGATCGGCTTCTTCCTCCCATCTGCCAAGCTGCCTCTTCACTGTCTACGCCGGGTTAGCTAACAGCTACCCCCGTAGGCCGCTTGCTAGTGTGAGCTGAGGACTTCATGATGCTTCATGTTGAAAGTGGCACAGCGGCTGGGCGGGCCATCAACTGGCCGACGGATGAGCTGGACATCCCGGATGAGGATCATTGTGACGGGATGGCTGTCCTCCACTCGTTCCACCACGACCACTAAGCCCAGGAGCCCACTAAGGCCGTGCTAGCTGTCCTGAACCTCACCCTGGATATTACGATGGAGGTTGTCCAGAATCACGGCATTGGACCACTCCTCCAGAACGCCACAGCTCATATGCATGAAGCAGCCGAGGAAGCGGAGAGGGTGAGGATACACACCTTCTGGAGCAAAGCCGCACCTCAAGCTGCAGCACCAGGCAGCCAGATATCGCTTGAAGATGAGACACCCTCCAGCTACTGCTGCTGCTCAACATGCTCCGTGCTCATGCCTCCTCCTTCCCCGCGAAGACATTACACTCCTGCGGCCCAGTAAGCTCCACGCCACAGCATTAAGAGTAAACGACCTGCCCCTGACTGGTCTCAGGTTTTAGACACACAGCTCTGATGAGCTAACGCTGTCATGCATTTTCAGCACCACAGCCGGCACCGGCCCCTCTCAGGGCCAGCCTTCCCATCTGTAGGGAGCGAACGCTTGCTCCACACAGCAGCGGAGGAGGAGGACAGAAGCCGGCTGCAAACAATGTCGATAGGCGCTCCACAGACGTGCGCGCCCGCTTATGGAGCACGGCTCAGCGTGGCACAGCCTGCTGTCCATAATTACATGGTTTTTTGAGGCTAATTTCAAGGGGCTACAGGCTCCTGTTTGCCTGCCCCCAAGGCGCACACCGAGAGAACTTTATCCTCATCCGTGGCCTTCTTCAGAGAGAAGACGGAGGCAGACATCTGCGCAGCGGCATCCTGGGCTTATCCGTTTCTGCGAGATATAAAGCCTTGCTGACTCATTCGGTGTTAAATGTGCTACACGGCAGATGAAGCGCTGCCCAATCTCGCGTTATTACGCATGTGCGCAACGATGCGCCTCTAATCTGATCGTCAAGGATTAGTGGGCTGCATGGGGACTCTTCTGCAGCGGTAGTGCAGTGCGTAGAGAGTTTTTCTACATATCCGGTGCCTCCCTGCCTTATTACGCATGGCTTTTACAGTTTGTGAACTGGTGTATGTTGTATGGTGTCACACTGGGGCACAGACTACTGGAGCTTTGTCACTAAACCGAATAGCGACAGCCCTTAGAGGGCGACGCCTACACTCTTAGAATCTGGAGTTACAATACATAACTAACTTTGGAAACACCTCAGAAATCACTCCACCTCTGTGATACAGTCTCAAAAAAAAAAAAGTTCCATCATCTGTGTATCAACAATAATCTTTTTAAATACATGCACAGGTTGAAGAACACAGTGACAGCCAAGTTGGAAATCTGAGACCCAGTTTCTCAAAAATGAAATGAAATTCTCAGTGGTCTCATTAGGACCTGGCTTCTGTCTATCACAACACATTCAAGCACACAGACAGACCCACTTGGTTAGTTCCTTATATTTTAGCATGAACTGGTTATCATTTTCCACTGGGAATAGACTATTTCACTTTAAAAAGAAATCAAGACCAGTAAACCAATACAACGTGATACAAGTTTGGGGGAAAAGCTGCATGTGATGCAATGTGATGTAAACCAGTAAAAGCAGACAGGAAATAAGCCAGCACTCCCATCACACTGGAATAATCCTTTATAGGGATTTCTGGAGCGCAGAATGCAGTGCAGCTTCGCTGAAGGCAAAAAGGTAAATAATGTTCAACCAGTATATTGCCTCGTGTTTCCATTACTTGTTTTCCCAACTGCTGTATCTCAATATCGTGTTGTGATATTCCCATGTGCACAACCCGGGGCCATGTAAAACTACAAAGACAAACGAAGCAGATATGTCACTCCTGCATTGAAAGACGCATAGTGTGACGGTTGAAGATAAATTATATTTCATTTCTATCGTGTCTATACTATGGGGTGGCTGAGCCTCAAGTGTCTAAAGACATTCAACAGCTTAATATTCAGCGTGCATACAAATGACAAAACAGCCCTCAAATATACCTCCTGGTTGAGTCAAATGCAAAATGAAAGCCGTTACAATTAGCCTCTCCATTCCTTTCTCTGCTTAAACCATGCTTCAATGTAATTAAAATAAAAGCAACTGCGGGAAAAGGCTGGGATGATAAACCAAGAACTGGTTGTGTGCGTGTATCATAATGCTTCATTTAGGCTCCAATTCAAATTGAAAAACAATATCGGCTCAGAAGGGTGACATGATTTGCACATGCTTGTTTTTCAGCGATTGCTTTGCTTAGAGCTGAAAACGTCTTAATTCGAGGAGCTGGGCCACTTAACGTATTTCAAACAAAAGCAATTATTATATTGTTGTACATTGTTATATTAATTGCATTGTTCACAAAACCTAAATACAAAGCAGGCAAACTAAAAAAAAAAAAAAAAAAAGATTTCTTTTCCCCCAGACAGCAATTTATGAAATGCCTTCTCGCTGGAAATGATGTATTTCTGAGGAAAGCAAGAGAAAATAGAGTTTAATATGTCCATCAGTTCTGTTGTCATATTGAAAATGAAATCCGTTCTTCAAACTTGAGTTCACTTGTAGTTTATGTTGAGTTGCTTAATCTAACATTTCATATTTCATTTAGTTTTGGAACTTGTGATACTTGAATGATATATTTCCCATCAGTGAGAGACTACTGAAAGGTTAATAATCATCATTTACCACAACAATAGCAAAAGGAAATGACACTTAACTTTTGATGAAAATCCACAATTTGTGGCGAAGATGTTAATTATTGCTATAAATAACCATTTCTCATTTGAGAGAGAGAGTTTATTTTTGGCACTGGAAGTAATTAATTAATTGAAGGTGTACGTTTTTCGTCCTGGGACATCCTTCCTACAACTTGACAGATTTCTCCAAATGTCAAAGCAGTTCTTAATAGCAATGCACGTCATGTAAAAAATTGTGAGGATGTCGTCTTTTTTCTTCTGCAAACCCCAAAAACACAAGAGAAAAAGTAACGGAGCATTACTTCCATGGCCAAGGAGCACGTCATTCACGAGCTACGTCAGAGACAGGTCGTGTTCAAAATATATAAATAAAGCCCTGTGCACACATCGAGTGTATAGGATTGTGGAAGCTACTAATGCTGTCGGAGTTTAAAGTGAAATTAGAAGCTCTGCCCCCACTCTTTATTGGATTTAATCAAGTTTACACTCCAGGAACCACAATGTTATACCCGATATAACTTGTGCCAAACACATTGATTAGTTTCTATCCTAAAAACACTTTCTCTTACGTGGGTACTTGTTATGTTAGAACAAAACAGTGAAACAGCTCTACACTGAAATAGAAGAACTATATTGGATAGATGGATCTTCAACTGGTGAGGATTTCAAACACGGAGCCATAGAGTGAATATAGGCACCTTTAACAACAACCTTTAAACGGATATACATTTTGTTAAAGTAAGTTACATTCTTGCTCACTTCGGGAAGTACTAGCCACCGTCAGTACAGCACATCAAACCGGCAGCCTTTCAGCCACTACAGGCCTCCCTAGCAAACTTCCCAGCCTGCTTACTATTCCGTGTGTGTTGCATCCATGCTTCTCTTTATTGCAGAATTCATGGCGGCCCATAAAGGCCATTACAGAGCAGTTTAAAGTGACAAAGCATGTGATGTGAACAAGACGCAGGGAGGCCATTATCACGGTCTCGGGCCAAGCTGTGGTGCCAAGTCCAGCTGGTACTCCCAGCACCCCCCCCCCCCCCCCCCACCCCCCCGGCAGTGCCCCCATGGCGACCGAGCGTCGGCAGAGTTACACACGAGTCTCACAACTGTCCTGGAATATCTCTGAGCGTCATCAGGATTTAATGAGGTGACCGTGCATTGTATCAAAAAGCTAGTGGGGGGTCTGCTGCTGCCTGCCACTCTCCCCTCATTAAAACCTTTTTAATGGGCTCTGAAGAGGGAAAACCTTCCTCCAACTGGCTTAACGCTTGTTCGGGTTGTCAAGGAAAATCATTTCTGTTTAAGGACGAACTTGCCATTCAGCACTGAAATATTGATTCAAGTAAACTTCAAGGGGGTTGCTGGCTGTAACTACTATAATGGCAGTGTCTATGGAGCGTGTGGCTTTTTCTGAGACTCAACACTGGAAGTGGGGAGGAACGAATGCATTGATAATTGCCTATTGACATGTCTTCATCACAGTTATGTCCAAGTAGTCAAGTTTAAACAGAAAAGCAGAAGGTTAAAGCGACAAACGACAATCATTTTGGAGAGAGTGTGACATTTGCAGGCTGGGCCTTAACATGCCATGGGAAGGTTAACGGGTCAGATCAATCAAATGATATATAATGTGTTTAAAGAACACCCCCCCCCCTTCCCCCCAAACAGCAGCTCTTCGTGCTTGTGTTCATTATGTGCTTTGCACTTTTCAAGTTCACTCCTCAAAAAGCAAAGCCTGGAGCCAGTCAAGATGAATATATTCTCCATTCAATGTGACAGCTTATGGAAATCAAACAGGCACAGGCATTAGAGATGTAGAGTGTTTTTTCAAGAAGAACTAATTACACCATTAGCCACATTAAAACAACTTTGCATTCGAGAAAAGGGCAAACGACTTCTATAGCATAAAAATGCAATCGGTTTGCTAGTGTGTGTGTGCGTGTGTGTGTCATTGCATCGTGCTAATAGAAGAAGGTAGCTCTGTGAAAATTAAAGACGCGGCCCAAACGACACGTTAATTAGTATGACAGTAATTGTCTATTTACTCAGTTAATGAGTGTGGACGCTTAGAAGTAGATAATGGCCAATATGTCCTTAAGGTACTGTGATTAACATTAAATGAGCTTTCTTTTTTTTCCCCCCACTCAGGCATGGTCACGCTCCATATCAAGGTTTATGATCTAATACATCGTGTTCAACGGTATGATAACACATGAATATGTGGGCTATGTCGAGTGCTACTGAGGAATGGAAACCTGTAGCCGAGCCACAGTATATTTATTTCAGATACAAGAAGATACAATTCACGGTACTGTACGTCAATCTAAACGCAATATATACGTTCAGATAAACACTACTTTTCTTGTTAGTATCAACGGTCGGTGTTGGCAACATGCAAATCATTGTAAAAATGATCCAACAAAGGCAAGGAAGACGAAGACAGCAAGCTACTAAGCGTGGTTTAATTATTTAAAATATACTAAAACGTTGGCTTTGTAAGGAGGGAAATGCAGTCCTTTTTTTTTTTTTAGATTAAAATCCATTTGTTAGACCTTGAGGACACACAAAGCCTTTTGTTGAGAGAGACTGAATGTCAACATAACATTGTATGTTGACCAGAAAACAAGACGGGGCAGTTTTAAGTTTCATATATTTGTATGCTATTTATTAGACTGTAAAATTGTCTTTCACATCATATATTTGACAATATATCTAATTCAATGAAGATCAGGGGAAACAATTCAATCAGCGTGTTTCCTACATTTGTAGATGAAATGCATTAGCGCTACAGATGGATGTGTGAGCCAACATGGAAGCTCTCCTATCAGTTGACCTCTGGGACAGTTCTTCCAGGTAATGCTGAGAATGCAAAAGACTTTGATAGGATTTATGCTGCCATTACAATTTCTGTCAGTCTAAAATAAAAAAATAAAAAGTTCAAGAGGATGACCTCCATACTTGGAGAGTGTGGCGACAGTGAAGGACACTTAAATCACTGCTCATCTTGAAAAAAAAAGAAAAAGTGAATCGTTTTCTTTCCTCCCACGGACTGCCAGACTCTATAGTGGGGGCTGACATTCAAACAGCCTTGTCCAAAAAAAGTCTGGAAACAAAGTTTAGGGATGCCTTTTCAAATGCACATTCATCATGTGTTGTGCTCAGTGGAATTGAGAGACCAACCTGAAATCCCTGAATGATTTCCGCATATAGAGGCACTTTCTGTGATGTGAGGGGGGGGAAGCTATAACTCTTCAAAACAGCAGTTATCCCCGGCAATCTATGAACATACATCATCCGGTAACAACACATTCATCACAGAATGGCAAGAAAAGAGCTGAGGAAAGGGGGGAAGGTTTTGAGTAATACCTCTGATTAAATCTCGGGAAAGTTACATTCTCAAGCAAAATCATTTGTTCTTGTGCAAATTAGTGTGGGCAGGTGCTATTATTCTCGCATGAACTCTTTGGCTTTTGGAGGGAAATTCATCTTTTTTCAGAAATAGGAGAGAGAGCAAATCACTGTGAAGTTATTCAATCACTACCTAGTGATTCAAGTAGAATTACCCTTTTTTTGCTTCGCGCGCAACTACCCGAGCTTCGGTGTCGATGGCATTTAGAACAATGATAGCGACTGTCAAAAAAAAAACAAGCCGCCCTGGTTCACAGCACCCAGGGACTGAATGAATACAAAACTCACTGGACTCTCTGTGACTGCACAATTCCACTTTAAAGCTTCATTTACCCTTTAGATGAATAACCTATTGCTCCCCTCGCAGAGGGGCCAAAAATGCCACCAGCCTAAGACTCTTCCTTTAAACTTGTCAAATTTCCGCCCAACAACACCTCGGCGTGTTTAACTGACCCGCTCTTGCAAAACCGCCACTGAATGCCCGCCGCAATATGAATAAATAAGCAAAACATACGCTCATCTTATGCCCCCCCCCCTCACGCGGCGTACAGTTCTGAACTCAATTTCACACTCCACTGCTTTCTCAGACAATTTAGACAGGCTGATGCCAACAGCAGAAAGTGAAGAGACAATGCATTTATTTATCGACTTTTTTTTGGCAAAAGGGGGGATTTGTCAGACTGTGTGTGTGTGTGTCACAGAGTGAGCCTTTGTCTGTGTGTACGTGTGCATGTGCCCATGCACCTATATATATATATATATATATATGACAGAAACACATCGGAGGGAAGCAAGAAAAAAAAGTGATTCAACCCCCGAGGAGACACAGAAAAGAGCGTGCGAGAGAGGAAGAGCGAGACAACGGGCATATCCAGGGGAATTGTTTTCTTAGTCACTCATCCGGTGTTTGTCCCCAGCAATCCCCGCAATGTGTCGAAGGAGGACATGAAACGCTCGAACGTCCACAGAGAGACAAAGCTTCCACCGCGAGAACGCTGACAAATAAAGAATGACTCGGATGTAGTTTAAATACAAGTAGGCCAGTTGTCACAAAAACTTGGACAAATATTGGAGCAAAAATGTGTTTTTGCGTCTATACGCGAGTCCAGCCGTCTTTATCAAACAGTTGCACACATAAATGTAAACAGTTCAGGGACCTCCAGTTGCATTATGGGAAACGTGGGACCCAGTGTTTGTCGAGATACGGTGGCCTCTCCTGCACTTTCTAAATCTGTTGCATGCTCCCACCTAAAGAAAGCTAAATTGCAAGATGATCCCTTTAAACCAGGGGTGTCAAACATACGGCCCGCGGGCCGGATGCGGCCCGCCACGTCGTTTTATGTGGCCCGCGAATCCGCCAGCAAAAAAAAAAGAAAAAAATCTTTTTTTTACATTTTTTTTTTACAAAAATTAAAAGTTAGACTTGAAAATAAAAATATCCCCATGGTCGAAATTATGAGATAGAAAGTCGAAATTATGAGATAGCATGTTGTCTGTGTAACATTAAAACTATCACAACAGGTGGACAGGAGAGGCAACAACCCATGAAGAGGTTTTCCAACAAGTGATCGGGTCTTTCTCAACATGCGTACTTCTCTGTACTTGTGAACTCGTGGACTTGTGAAACGTCATCAGTCTCAGCCCAAGTACTGTTCCAATTCAAAGTTCACATCAAGCCAAGCACGGTCCAAATGCCCGGATGTGGCTCTGCCCATTTTACCGGGGATGCATCGGAGGTGACTTGTCTGTACTTGAGACAGCCAAATATCCCAGAATGCATTTTGCACCAGCAACAGGAAACAATGGCGGAGGAGAAATCACACAACTGGAAGTTGAAACTTTCGAAATACTACTCTTGTTAAGTCACAGTAATTTTAGGATGTTTTTAGGCGAGAAGTTAGTTGTTGAAGCATCAAATCTGTGGTCGGTTTGTCGAGATTCAGCCGATTTAAAAATCTGCTCCGACGACTTCGGAGATGTGAGGTGTTGCTAGCGGGACCGACAGTAAACCAGCACCGGGGGCTCAGCGCTCATGTTACACGGCTAGAACAGCCTGATCTCGGGGAGTCTTTTTGAAACTTGCCGCTGGTATTGACGTCTCTGTAGCGTTTTCCTGTCGGCAAAGAGTACAGCAATCCGGATCTGATCCACATACATATATTTATATATGTATGTGGAACTCATGTGTAAACTCATGAGACCAGCTGAGGTGGTGATGTCATCAAGTAAGCTGCTGTTCCAATTGTCCGTACTGAGTTCTCTGGACTTGGAGTCAATTTACAATTTACGTCAGCATTTTGACACCAAACACGGAGCTAAATTTAGCCTCCAAGAAAAACATAAAATTGTCCAAGAATTAAAAGGCAGACTGCAATCGCAGCAAAATACATTTACCAAAGCTACAGCCCAGTCATGCTTAAAGGTGTGTGAGCAGGTGAGCTCCGACCAGATACAGACTTTTACAAATGTCAGTTTGTGAAGAAACACCATCGCAGACCGAGTTCAGGAACTAGCAGGCAATCTAACAACACAGCTAGCCAAAGAGACAAGGAGGTACTCGTCTTCTTCATTAGCTGTTGATGAAAGCACAGACAACACGGACACATCATCTATCCGTGTTCATAAGACCTGACTCTCAGGAGCTCTTGGATGTAGCTGCCATGCACGGGACGATGACGGGGAGACATTAGTGATGCAGAGGTGACAAAAATAGTAATGTAATAACTTGTTCTTGAAGATATTAGTGTTTGTTATTTTCTTTAATAGTTTGATCTTTGATAGAGTAATGTGGGTTTCTTAACCCTAAATTAAAAGGATTTATGTTATAATAACAGAAATGTGCTTAAATATAATTTTACATTCATATAACTGCATGTACAATCTTTTTACACTTGAATAAACAATAATCAAATGTAGAGACAGTTATTTACCAATATGTTAGGAGTAGTTACATTTATACAGTCTTACATTTACAACCGGCCCTTTGAGGGCGACCATGATGCTGATGTGGCCCCAGAGGGAACATGAGTTTGACACCCCTGCTTTAAACCATGAAGAATAGTTCCGTAATGTGGCATCATAGAATAACAATTGCATTAAAACGGTAAAAAAAAAAAAGCTTTTTGTTCCGTTTAAAAGTCATGAGACTAAAAAAGCAGCAATGGCTGCTCTGAAAACACACATTTAAAGTCTTTATTTTGTATCAGTTGCTCACTTTGCAAAGTGACGTCAAGGACAAAACCGTTAAGCTGGCAGGGGGGGGGAAATAGAGTGCCTTGTCGAAGACGACTTTCCGCCTGGAAATTATTCAAAGCACAGCCGTGTATAAAATATCCAAAGGGCTCCCCGAGAAGGACCGGGGGTTCAGGTTCACCGAGCAGTTCCTTATCACAAAGACTTTGGATAATTGACTCAGGCATATCGAATAAACTTTCTGCAAAATTCACCAGTAAGCAGGTATGACATTCTAATGGGCTTCTTCATTAAGTCGTTCAGCGGGGGGTAAATGTTTGAAATTAATGTGACATTTTCAACTCCAAAGAGTTTCAGGTCTTCAGCGATTTCGCCGCGCCTGATACGCCGCTGCGCGTGTAATTTATGCACAGTTGTGATCTAATACAAAGCTGTGAATCCGACATCTAACAGCGAAACAACACGCACACACACGTGCGCGCATATCAGCGCTGGTAAAAGAGCAACAGTGTGCCGGGGCGGGATATAAACAGGTATCTGATTGGAGCAGAGCTTTCTCACTGCAAGTAGCAGTCACCGGGTCAAATAGTTTTACAGACCGCTGAAAAGACACGTTCTTCTTCTGACAGTAAAAATAGAAGTCTGTGTCTCTCTGTGCTCTTTATGCTTCAAGAGCTACTTTCACTTTCTGCCGAAGTGCGATTGGTGAAATCACAGAAATGAAAGCGATGGATACAGAACGGATAGTACGGTTCTAAAACACGGCAGTAAAAAAGAAGACGAACGTCGTCTTCTTTCCCTGCAATATGAAGGGGGTTTCGTCTTCCCCCAGTTGAGTTTTATCCAAGACTCTTTATCCAACACTCTGCACTATTATCATCATTTCCCACTAAGCAGAAGCTCCCCAGAGAGCGGCATTGAGCTGTACTAGCGCCTTTGCCACGTTACCATGGAAACATTCCCAGGGCACAGCCCATTACAGAAACAAGACACTTGCACATCACTTCGGAAAAGCTTTCGGGGGGGGGAAGATTTCAACCCCAGTGTAAAAAAAAAATAATACTGCAATTGTCTTTTGCTCAGACTTGAAACCTGAAGCTTGCATTACCTGTGCAGCGATATGTGGGACACTTTGTTGGAGCTTTTTTAAAGGCTGTCCAGGTAGTTATCATCGAAATGAATAGAAAAAAAAACACACAGATTTTCTTCATACAGAATAGCACATAATAAAATACTCGACTGTAATTACCTCTAAACTGCTGACTAATTTCATCAAGCATAAATTGAAAATAACAAAGAACCCTCGAGCAGCCCCCTCGTCTCAGCATCCATGTCCTCCATCACCTAAATGGTCCTTGATGAGGTTAAGCACACCAGTAGCCCCTGTTACACATATTCTGCTGTGGGGAGCCGTTATTCCGGAGGCCTGCTTGGGTTTTGATTAAGTCGCGTCTTTATTATGCCGTCTCTGCAACCCGTGTAATGAGTCTGGCGGAGGGATGATAAAGCTTTGATAAAACATCCAAAATAGCCGTTATGACTTCTCGAGCTATCTAAAATGAATAAAAAAAAAAAAAAAAGGCGTTGGTGAACGCTGAGTCTAACTCTCAGTGGCAGGATGTTGTTTGTTTACCGCTGGGAACGGAGAAAACAGAGATACGGAAGCGCACCGTTTTGGGGCCCCCACTCCTGCAAATACCAACCCCACTCCGAAAAAACAGACATGCACTCCATCACCGGTTGCCTCGTGTCTTAAGCCACGGTCATCACTCACCTCCTCAACACTGATTGCTCTATTATGACATATCATTACCCCGGCGACTAATGAGTCACCTCGGAATAGGTGAGTTTATCAATACCGAGCGGCACCGTCACAGGCGCGGACCTTTCGCCGTGAATACGGAATGACTGGTGATGGATCTCTTGCTTTTAGGATGTTGATTTTTGAAGTGACTCATCACTTCCGCGTGACCTTTAATTGAGCAAAGTGATAGTCAATTCATCTTTGCAGGGGGAAAAAAATGGCATCAAAGCTGAATTGTGAAGTCCTAAGAGGGCTGCATCGCCTGCTGCTGATTAGTTGGGGCCGGGCCAGATGAAACTGAATGGCAAGGGAATGCTGATTAATGTTGGAGTCACTTCAAACTCACCTTGATTAATTCCAAAGAAGTGGCTATTCGTGTGCCGAACTATTTTTCGCCAGATAAATTGTTGATTCCTTAAGCTCTTAACCAGGCGCACAGCATAAGTTCATTTGACAATGATATGTCTGCATGTTTCTGCATGTGCAGCCACACTTTGGGCAAAAACTCACCGCTTCAGGCGGGGGGGGGGGGGGTCTGTGCAGGTTCCCGAGGAGTTGGAGCCGGTCCAGAAGCTTCAGGAAACTTGGACTCGGAGATGAACAGCCACCTCTTCCTCTCTCAGCGTGCAGACTCCATTTTCACCAGCAGGCCCGGTAACACCTGTTCCTGCTGAGGTATCGGGGATGACATTTTTAACATCTGCTCCCACAATGCGTCATTGAATCCGCGCACACTTTTAACATTACAGATATGTTGACCTCACTTTCAAAGACAAAATTTGAGACGCTCGTTAATTAATTAAGTGCCACTATGCTAATAAAGTAGAACACCTCGAGTCACAATGAAGGGCTCACCGACTACACAGGAACCGTCATGCATACTAACACTCAATGTTGAAGTTAGACAGTTCTTGTCTATGGAGAATGTCTATGTGAGCAAAAAAAGCCCTTTTTGAGGATAAACTTTCAGCATTTTTTTTCTTTCTTCTACTCAGTGAAGCACTTGAAATGTCACTTCCACCAGTAAAACCGATTCTTAATATTGTTTTCACATCAAAATGGCATTCAAGTTGCAAAAGGACGGTTTCTGTATAACCCCTCACATTCAGAGCAAGGGATCAGCAGTAGGTTTGGGGAAAGCTGGTTGCTTAATTGGCTGTCAAAAAGTGCGACTGAAATAGCACTGCCTTCTTTTTGTGTGACTCGGTTTATTGGTTGCATGACTCACGCCTATTGTCTAATAATTGTAAGACAACATATTTCACATGTCTTGGCTTATGACCCTCTATAACTTTTAAAAGCTTAGAGGAATCTGAAGTTTGTTTAAGAAAAAGAAAGATATCAAAAAGTGATAAATAACACATGCCCCCATTTGTCACAATAAAAAGAAGGCGTGACAGAGTTACGTCACAGAAACCAAAAGAGAAATTCAAAAGATGTGTTCAGAACGGTTGAATTAAACTGTTCAAATGAAAGAAAAAGATTAATTTTGATTGATGACTTTTACCCCCAAGAGCGACATGCTGCAGTAGTTAAAGCACACGTAAAAGCCATTAAAGTAAGGCAAGGAACATAAAACCCTCATGGAAAGAAACAGAAACTCATCGAGCAATATACACCTCTCCTGACATTCCTTTTGACAATTACTTATGTAATACAATTGCTTGCCAGCTGGTGGTGGGAAGCAATTTGACAGTTTTATCACAATTTTGACAAAAGTAATTTACTCGGCTCGCTTCTGTTGTGCTTCTGTGGGAAATAAATCATCAAAATAAAAAAATAAATAAATGGCACCCCACCAGGGTTTGACAGTTCAATGTCTTCCAACCCTAGCACAAATGGCGTAGTCTGAACCTAGCGTCGTAAAAGTGTGAGTTACCAGGGCTGTGTGCAGTGATCCATCATCCGTCTGGGGGACACTTTGGTGGTCCCATTGCGGTTCATAGGACAGCTGGGACTACATCCAGACAGCTGTTTGAAGCTTAGCTTCACAGAAACTGTGATTAGCTTTAAAGAAACTGGGTTTAGAATGGCTTTAGAGTTTATTCTTCACATTTCTCCGCCTTTACAAATGTTTGTTCTACGCCACATAACGTTAGGATCAGTGTGTGTATTCCAGTACAGTACACTGAGGAGTTATTATCATGTAGCATCAGTATTTTGACAAATTCAGCAAGATTTCACTCCAAAAAAAAAAAAAAAAAGAGCTTAAGCGTGGTTTATGCTTGCCGTCCCAAAAGATGTGATAATGTAGAACAGTTTGAAGGTTTGTGTGGTTCTATGTTTGGATAGGTTTTGCGAGCGAAATATAAACCGAAAGCAGAATCAAAGCACATTTGTGAAATGCAAATCTAACTATTTAAAGGATTGCGAGGCTAGAATGGTTTCCACCAATGGCTGAGAGAGCTTGGAAATGTGATTCATGTGGACGGCCTGGGATATAAACTATTATATATCCTATTAATGGTGTACTACTTGGGATCACTGCTGTAAATGATAGTTTTTGAATGATAGCTTTAACTATTTAATCGTTTTGTTTGCTGCTTGTTCTACTATAGTTGTGTGTATACAATATTTTCAACCCTTGGGCTTCGTTTTACCTCGACACTACTTTATCTTGCCTCTATAATTAACAATGTTGTCATTGTGATGTACACTCCGTCCTTAAAAACTCAACATATTTGAAATAATAGTAATAAAAATAGTAATTTTGTTTAATCAAATTCACACGGTAAGTAATATATTTCCACTGGGCACGGTGACAGAATTGGTGACAGTTTTAAAACGTGTATTTAATTTGACAAGAAAGTTGTTTTATAGTTATTATAACCAAATGAGCCTCAGTGTGTTTGGTGTTATTGATGTGAGGAAAAAACATAATCCGATGCTCCCGTAATTATCTTGGGTGCCATCAGCCTTAATTCTCAAAGGAGTGCTAAATCTTTGCACACTGATCATAGATCAGGGTTGCAGTCTGCATACTCATTTCGGTGGGAATCAGTCATCTAGCGTTTAAAAAGCCACACGGTGTTACAGATTTACACTGAGCTTACTCCATTAGTGGTCAAATATATTCACTGGAGGCTATCGACCAGCATATGTTGGTGAGGAGGGGGGGCTTTATTGGCTTGCTGGTCTACCTGACAGAATTTCAATGGTTGTTTGATGGTATTAATGCACCATTTAAATGCAGACCATGAAGTGGAGGGGAGGGGGGGGGGGAAACCCATGCGATGGGAGGATGCATGGGATCTGAAAGTCAGATGTCAGAGGAGTCAGTGGAGGGGAGGAATTCTCTCAAAATGCAGAAACTACAGGAGTGGAATATCAAATGTTCAAATCTCAAAAAAAGAATAGGGAGCTCTTCTCTTTCAATAGCACCAAAGTACAATCACCCACTTCACATTTTTCAAAAAAAAGGGCCCTTCCAAGCATGCGACTCCAGCATTTATGCCTGCAGATTAGGTGAATGGTGAACAGATGTGCTGCACACACCTGAGATGAAACTACCACAATGGTCATTATTATTCCATACAATTACAGAGGACACAACAGGGAACAGAAGGATCCATCTTTCCCAGGCCCACAATTCAAAGGACCACATCTAGTCCAGAAAAATCGAAAAACAGAAAAGGCCAGAAATCAACAGAGGCGCGTACGAGTCATCTATAGCCATCATTCCTGAAGGCAATCACGAATATTGCCAACGCAACAGCATTTAATACAGAGTCGCAAATTTAATCGAAACAAACTACTTTCAACATTAAACATCTCTTCTACTTTAAGGAAAACACTGGCTGGAACTTGAAGGAAATGAAATGTGTGTGATGAGTCATTGCTTGGGGAAATCAATTCATTTAGTCGTACAGAGGCGCTAAGTTATTTATTGCCTGTCAGCATGAGGTGCTGGTTCATAATGTCTTGCTGCAGAAAGAACGGAGACGCTAGAGGGAATTTGAAGAGAATTATTTTATTTATGCAAACAGGATGTGTTCTTGGGAAGAAAAAAAAAAACACATTTTTCAATACATTTTTTTTGTCTTTTTTTCACAACTTGTGCTTCCAGCAACTTATACCTGCGGCGACTAAGAACAAAGCACAAATATTAAGAGAAATTCACCCCAAATCTCAAAATACTGAATGGAAGCACACAACAAAAATGTTTCTCAAATAAATAAAAAAACGAATATTGTAAATATCACAATAACAGCAATGTGCACCAAAACAAATGGTAGGGAGGGAAGCGGGAGGCTCGTTTTGCCTTAGCAACAGCAACGACGGTGAACCTTTCCTATCGAGGCTCAAGGCTGTAATGCTCACCGCACACAAGAAAACCAAATTGTTGGATTAATACAAACAGAAAGACAGCCTTCGTCATCGAATCTTACCACCGCTTCCCGAAAAAGAATTAAAGTGTGGTGCCATGTTGTAATTCAACGGTGGTTATCTTAAAACGTCTCACAGCTTGTCAGATCATGTAGAGCAGAGCCCGACAAGCCGAGTAGCAACATCCAACAGCCTTCCGCTGTCATCTGTCAGCATCCAGATGTGCCTTTATTTACATGCACAGCTGTGCTTGGAGCAGACTGCTAGGATACTGCAGTGGTGTGCGTTTCTAGACCCTAATGTTTGCATGTACACGCTATCATGTAGCGGGTTGGCACGTCAAGCATGCACGTCGCTCGGCTTCAAGTACAGCAAACACCCACGCAGCAGGGCACCACAGTTAGCACGGTAACTGCCGTTCAGCATGTCATTCTAAATGTTATTTTGCATGTACAAGTCGGCGTTTACATTTGCATGTCAAGCACGCAATGCCTGAAGTACAGCTGAGGCTACCGGGACCGGGACCATTCATTTCTTTCACGTTAAATGTTTGTGACGTGAAGGACGAGAGGACATTTTACCAGTTTATTGGCAGAGTGTTCCGAGGACTATGGGTGTCAATCCATTCAGTAATTGAGATGTTTAATTCTGAACCAAAGACTAAAAACTGAACAAAAAGTCCAACACTTAATATTTTCACACACAAGAAAGTGAACGTACAGTACGATAGACGCTGTCTTTTAAATCGGACTTTGCAACACTTCAAGAGTCCATCGAGATAACGTGGCTTTGGAGAAACCGCGCGTCTCTTAAAAGTTTGAAGAGATTTTCACAAAGAAGTTTGAGAGTTCAAACCACCCTGAAGTAATAATAATATTAGAGAACTTGCAAACGAGGCTTGGTCGATATTCAACGGATGAAGCAGTGAAGCACAGAAACGTTTTTGCACAACCGTGCTTTTGACTTTCATCATTCACAGACGCGTCATATCTCAATATTTGAACATGGATCACGCGGTTCATTTGAAATCAAAAAGTACAAAACAGTATCATCTCACCTCCATCAATCTGTTTCTTTAGGCTACTCATGTCTGCTTAAAAAGCCATTTGTCTGCTCATACCAAATCACAATTGGCATTCCAATAGCAGCAACATGGCACAGATACAAACTCACCAATTATAGACACTATGAGCACTTTAGAATCGTTGTAAGTGGACAATTTTTACTCTTCAAATAATCAATGAGTACAAAGATACCTGCACGTACAAGAATATAGTTGAATTTAACCCCCCCCCCACCCTCATTCCTGCAGTGAAATAACCCTTTTAAATGCAAATACCCAGGAGGCAATTGGCTTCTTATCGTACGTTTTCACTGTCTCCTTTCGGGGGGTAGTGGGGTACAGAGCCGTTTTTGCTCTGCATCTGCATGTAATTGCACACAGAGCCGTACAGTTTATACCAGAACAAAAGCAGCTTCAGAATAAATTACAGCAAAGATGCTACATTTAGCGGGGAGGATGCTATTAATTCCTGCCGCCACACAGACGAATGGAACGCAAACAGTTTAAAGTATCTCCGGCAGGTTCTTTAAGCTGATGTTTATAGGCGGGGTCATGCTGGTCTAATTCTCGTCGAGTCATGGGAACTATTTCCTGTTGCCTTTGCCTCATCTGCTGTTAGAAACCCCACCTCAACATTTAAGAAGATGCAAATATGAAAGAGAGCGGCAGTGCATGCTCTTGCTATGCACACTTCAGCCTGACAAAGTCAAGCAGGTGTACAGTGAAGAAACACTGCAGGTGTGTCTTTCTACTGTAAACGACAAAACAAGGCTTAAGCCAACACACAAATAACATTTCTGATACTCTCACAACACTGAACCAATGTTACTGTAACCGTGTCTCTGATTGACATCGTAACTAAGAAGACTTTTATGCCGTCTTTCCCTTTTGACTGTAATGCGAGCAGATAAATCATCTCTCGCTCTCCTTCTGCACGTTGGACTTTAACGCGCCACGAGCAGGTTAACACTGCCATCTAGTGACCAGAGAGAAGAATACATGTGGAAACACCAATGACTTAATCATCCCAGAAGACGTTTATTAAATTGCTGAGGTTAAGTAATCTGCAACACCATTCCAACATGGCGTAAACATGATTTGAAAAGTATATTTAGAAGAATAAATCAGGGGCTTAAAAGAGAAAATCAGTCCTATGTTGAAAAACTGTATCATTCGGCCAACAACAAACAAGGCTCGCTACACATTCTTTGCAACACAAGGCTTTTTCCCATCACTTGCTTTCATCAGGGCCTTGATGGCCCTCGCTCTCATTTCCAACTCCAGGAGCTCCAGCTGCTGAATTGACGGCTGACACGCTGCGGGCGCGCGACTCGAAACAGGTTCGCCTTGAACCGGCAGACTGACGTCCGTGGCCTGCGGAGGTGCGCTCGGTTCTTTAGCTTCCTCTTTGCTTGAAGAGGACGAAATGGCTAAAATCTCACTGACGCTTTTGTCTATGTCGCTCAGGAAGTCTTTCTTTGCTTCCGTTGGTTGGGAGCCTGCGGGGGGCTCAGGGTCGATCGGGGTCGGGTTTACAACGGGGTCGGCTCCTTCCTTGCTGCCGTCCGCTACCGTCACTGCCCCGACCACAGCTTTAACAGTCGGCTCCTCTTTGGGTCCCTCTATGTCACTATCGTAAGTGTCTGCGTTTATGCTGAGCACATCGCTTTCCTCGCCGGAACCGACGCCCTCTGGAAAGAACATTACATCACATGTAAAATGGTCCTTTTTTGTAGCTTTGATACAGTCTTTGAAGTTTTAAGTCGAGTGCCTAGGGGGGTTATCTTTCAGCATGTTGCATGTTAATTACCTGGCTTAGGGTCCTCCGCTTTTGCAGTTTCTTTGAGGCAAGATGTAGAGTCCACATTATTGTCTTGCCTTGATGGGTTAAAAAAAAAAAAAAGGGAAATAAACACAAAAGTATGAGGAAAGCATAAAAACACACTACTTTGATTCAGAAACTGTGCCCAGAATAAGTTAGCAAACTCTTCACTCACTGGCTTTCCAAGGTCTCTTCTGTTGTTTCCTCGTTACTCTCAGATGTCAGTTCTTCCCCTATAAACAAGAGCTTTAAGTCAACGACTTGTTTGCAATATTAGGAATGTGCAAATCTATATTCTTTCCAGAAAGTATGCAGCTGTGAAACGGGTCTTAAGTCTTACCTGCTAAGATCTGCGTGAGATTGTTCCCCGAGATCAGCTCCAGTTGCTCCCAGCACATCTTTTGGATTTCCTCTAAACTACAGTCCTGTGAACGATAATGCGTTTAATAGTCTCTTTTATGATGGGTTGCTTTAATAGCCTCCCAAGCAAACAGCAGAAGCCTACGGCTATTACGTCTCTATCTGTGTTAGATATACATTATCACTTTTTAAAATCAAGAAATTAATACTCTACTAACGTAGGTAAGTTATCAACTTAACTTTACTAGACAGCTTTATAGCTAATTTATAGCTATAGATACAATCTTACCAGCAACTGAACACTAACATAGATCAATAATTAACAGCAGTAATTGTCTAACTAGTGATTTTTTAAGTGATCTGGAAAACAAAAAATGTGGATAAGGTGACTTTTAAATCAGTTACAATGAAATAAAATATGATAATAAATAAATGCCTCCAAAAAGATGGAACAAACCTTTTCATGAAATGATCACTACTGCTCAATGTGGTGTTGCTTTTTCAGCCAAAGCTGTTGGAATGTAGCCAAACAGTCCAAAATATGGCCATAAATGTTGAAAGACAACACTTGGCAAAGCACAGAATGACGTCCATAAAGCCACAAACTAATGCAGCGTGGCGGCGAAAGACATTTTTTTTAAGGTTGGTGGTGAACGGACATCTGGAAGACAACATATAAGGAAGTCCAAAGCTACATTGAAGCAAGAAATGAGGCTAATGTATCAGGCTGGTTATGGTAAGCCTGTTCTTTTGTCCACAAATGCTTCTTGATCAATAGTCGTTAGATAATTTCTTTAGCAATGGAAAAACACATGGGTTTCAAACACTGATAGAATTTACATCGTCATAAGACAAACAGGATGTCTTGTAGAAATAAAGACATCCTGTATGTGTTATTGAAATAAGACAGTATGTATTATAGACGTACTGTTTGTCTTATTTCATGAGTTTACCATTACATAACACGTGTGTTTACACGATAACACACCTTGAGTTCATCGGGCAGCATTTTCCGGAGCTTCTTCTCCCCCAGCACATGGAGACACTGCTCCAGCATCTCCCGCTTGTCGGCGACGTAGTCGGTGATCGGCTTGAACGGCAGGCTGAGGTCCAGTCCGCCATCCTCGATGTCACTGCCAATCCTGTCCAGCTCTGCGTCAGCGAGTTCATCCTTGGAGTCCTGCTTTAGCAAAAAAACAACGCGTTTACTGACAAGTGTGGAAGGTTTGATGAATGGCATAGGAAATCAAACAGTGTGACCACTTCGACTTCTTTGTGGTCGTTATATTGTGAAAGAGAGTTCCTGTAGAACCTACACTCACATCGACCGTCTGACAGGTACGTCTAGCTAAATTTAATTCAGTAGATCTACGTACATTGTTATATCTATCACCTGAATGTGATGTGAAATTTGTAATCCTGGGGCAAACCTCCATTTTTTTCTGTTTAATATAAAGCTTAGTATATTGTTTCCATAAATGGGACACAGCTTATTCCTATGAAAACATAAACACCTCATATTTAAAAGATATCTGTAGCAAAGTCTGATTAATTGCTCTGTGTTTGGACTAGCCAGGCTCTCTTTGTAAACAGGCTGTCGAAACAAAACACCACATTAGCATGAAACTAGCGTTAGCTTGAACATCGTACCTCTACGTTGGATTCTGCAGTTCTGCGTTTATTGCTCTCGTGTCGTTCGTCAGACTGCAAGTGTTTCCGTTTCTTTTCAGTGCTACTTGATTTCTTTTTGAGCATTTTCGCGGTAAATCCACCGGTCCTTCTGCAGAAAGCTGTTTACTCGTGAGCTCCACTTGCCGAAGTTGTGTGGTTGAATGTCGCGGGGATACATGTGTCATTAGCAAGCGACGACATCTTATTTTGGTGTCGGCGAAAAAGCAGCCGTTGTTTTTAATTACCGCCACCTACTGGACTGGGGGCGGTGCTGCATTTCTTTAATTTCTCAATTTACCAAGGAAAACGGAAAATCCTCACATATATTTTGCAGCAACTTCTGTCATGTTAAGTTATGTAATTAATCAACATCGTTTCTTTATTATCCCACAGGTTCAGTAGTGTTGTATTTTACTTAGTTTTTAATCTACTGTAGACAAATTCAGAATTGTTTCAAAACGTGGATAAAGAAGAAAATGTACTGCATTTACCATCAGATTTATTGCATGAGCTATGCAGTGCGAGACTATAACCATATGCACATACGCCTAATTAGTGACTGGAGCTTTAAGTTCCCATATTCTAGCTAACAAGTCTCTTTCTGGCCGTCACAACAACAAAGAATGGCAGTCTGATGCGGTATTATACTGTCTGTATCTGTGAGTGAGCCTTGATGTGCCGTTCCTGTGACCTATCAAGCTGTTGATGGAAGTGCAAATACATTCAAACTGTATCCCCATCAACATTTTACACTTCAAAGCTTGCTCGGATTACTCGTGACAGTCAATGACAAGTCCTCTTCCTGTTTTTCACACGGTCTTGCCATCTCGTAGTTTCCATCTGCCTCACCACTTCATCAGATTAATTGCTGCAGAAAACCTCCATACCCACTGCCGCTGCTCATTTACATTCGCTCAGGTTGTCACATTTTAAATCAGACAGCACTATTCATAATGGTAATGCATGTTTCTTTCAAAGGAATTTACAAAGGAATTTGTAGTCACATAATAATGACACATACGTAACAAATGTTTGCAGAACAAAGAGGCATATGAAAATGTACTGTCTATGGCTACAGTGCAATTATTATTTTACAAAGGTAAAATGTGTCGCAGAGATGTTTTATTTACATTTGGTATCAAAAGAAACCTTTCACAGATATGATCACATTGTCTGACATCACAAAACACTGCACTTCAAACTGAATTCGAAGGATAGACATCCTCAGACAGCTACATAGCTTCATATCATAATATAACATTCATAAATTATATAAACAACACAAAATGTAACACAATCCTTATATCCCCTAAACCCCTAAACAATCTTAAAGAACAAAAAGATCTCAGAATTACATTACATTTCACTAACAAACAACTCTCGTCAGTACGTCATCCTTATTAGGTGGCCGTGCATTTTTCTTTAGCTGGACCGAGACACGGGTTTAAAGGTGGTGACGACACGAGCACGTTGTAAATCACTCTAATTGGCTTACCCGCCTCTGCCTAAAAGGAGGAAGGAGCCAATGCAATGGCTGCCCGGGCACCATGGCGACAGCTGTCTCCACATAATGCAGGTTGTTATCCTGATGCCATCCGCCAAATTATGCAGTGGATATGGTAGGAGGTGA
Organism: Leptoclinus maculatus; assembly: GCA_032191485.1. Taxonomy (NCBI): domain Eukaryota; kingdom Metazoa; phylum Chordata; class Actinopteri; order Perciformes; family Stichaeidae; genus Leptoclinus; species Leptoclinus maculatus. The sequence goes on along the minus strand of JAVDOI010000020.1, from coordinate 8,167,552 downwards.
GCATCGATCACAATCACAGTCAAAATGTATTTTCTTTGCAACATCTGCTCCCATGTGTCTGGATATCACCTCGTTAAAAGGGCAATGATGGAGCAGGCACTGCTGTAGGGGACATTGCATTTGAGAGCAATGAAAAGGACCCGAAAAACAACCACAGTCTGTACATGAGTGTGTAAATTCAGAGACGTATAGCTAAACCAATTTTAACATTACGTAGCAGAGTTTTGTGATAGAGACTTCTTGTTCACAATAGCACATTTTTTGCATTCTTAAACTAGAGGCTGCTTATATCGAAATAGTATTTTATGATTCTGACGTTGTCTTCAATAGATTGTCTGTTGAATACACATCAAGGCTCTCTTGTCTGATGACAAAGTGTGGCTAATCAAGAGATGTGCAGCAGTGAGTTTAATGGTTTTTGCTTTATTTTTCTATCGTTTGATTTAGTCGAGATGCAAAAAGGCAAGTTAAAACGATGAATCGCAGAAAGAAGCAACAATTGGAATGACTTAAAGAGAGATTAAAAAGCGAGAGGAAAACAGACAAAGACAAAAAACTTGGAGCACACAAATCAACCACATTCTAGTGCTCGTTTACATCCACACTCATCACAATTACTCATTATTTCAGCACGTCTGAACACCTTTCTTGAAGCCATATAAGTGCTGTGTGTGAACAGACAAACTCTCAAATCAACACCCGCCCTTGACAAATCAACACGTATTGACAGTGGGATTGTTTGGTGCGGAGTAACAACTTCTCTGCCAACTGTGAGTGGAGCTGTACATTTTAACTGCGGATCAGTTGCCACATACCTGAGACCAAGCCTCAGATAATGCTTTGCTTTGTCTCTTTTTATTTGTGCTAATTATGCCTCGAAATATAAAAAAAAAAAAAAAACTTGTGTTTTGTGTGAACACTGAGGTGTGAAGCGCAAATGCAAAGTTGTGTTCGAGATTTGAAGAAAGGCCAAGTAGCAATTAAAAATTGTAATTAAAGATATCGCTTGGGATTGTGAGATATTTGATGATTCAAAACGTATCCATCCAATGATGCTTCCCGCTTATTTCACTGGCACCCTGTTGCTGAGACAACATGGGAGTTTCTCATGTGGTGTATCTCGCTGTGTCTTTCACAGCAAGCTACTAATAGTGATCCAGTAGTACAGCTGGAGGTCGATTGACCAACCTAGCACACATGTTTCCACTCAAAGTGGCATACAAATCTAACCAAGGCCACGTCTGAGCCTATTTAACATAATCTCATGTCTAGTCCTCTTGAGAATAAGTCTCTTAAGAGCCCACTGGCATTGAGATGCCTTAATATCATGACACTGGTCCAAAGTCGCAGCTATACAGATAGTGGCCCATCACTGAAGGGTTAGGAGATGAGTCTTCCAGAAATGCAGAAATAAAATCTCTGCAGGCAGGGGTTTTAATTTAGCCCATTGTAATGGCTGTCCAGTGTCTCTAACTATGCTTTCAGTAAGTATCCTCAACTGTCATCCCCCAATAAGAGTTTGCTTTATAGGTTTCAATTATCCTGACACAGCTTTGTGCAGCAGGCTGACAGTTGTCACCAATTACATTTAACTACGGTATCAGTTGTCAGTGGGCGTGGAATTTTAATCAGTGCACAACATGTTGTCTTCAAAAACTACTCTTCTCCACTTTTAAGAAGTGCTTCTTTTGAAATAACTAATATATCTACCACTGACTTGCCTTGTTTAAAGTTCAGTTAGTGGCGACAAAATGCTGACCATAAACAGTGTTAAAAAACGAGGCGATTTCATGAAAATCTTGAGGATTTGTAACTTTACGAACATCAGTTGATAAAACAATCTTCTCTAAACGTGACAGTTTCACACGGTCCTCAACCTTTAGGGATGACAAGTCCTCTAGGTGCTATTGAAAGTGTGAAAAATGTACATTTAGTTATTTGTTGTTGTACATTATTAACTTAATATTCTTTGACCACTTTTGCCAAGACCTCACAACGTAATTTCTTCATTCATTTATTCGCGTCTTGAACTACTTTAGATGTATACTCTTCGTCGACTTTAACTGCAATCTTGGAAACTTCTCCTGAGTGTTCTTGAGGCAGTAACGTCTCAAAGTTTGAATCACGGAGATCCCTCGAAGCTCTACCACTCGTTTGTCTTATTCCAACAAGGCTGTACACTTGGTGCACTTTAACATATCTAATTCAAACCTCAGTGGGCTCATGAATATTTTAAAAGACGCCTCTGCTATAGTGTACACTGCCAGGAGGCAACAATGTCAGAGGTTTGTAAGTGTTTCTCTTTTCCTGTTCTGCCTTTGAATCCCACCTGATTCAAACAACCTTCACTCAACAATGACCGCTGTTCCTGATGAGCTGCAGTTCTCCTACGAATCAACGCGAGGTAGTTAATAGATTTTTAATACACATCTCTCTGCCTTTCATTACTCAAGGCAACAACTGTGTACACACTGCCTTGTTTTTGCAGTCCTCTAACAAGCTCCCTAGCAGCACCGGGGAGAAAAGCTGCTGCTTAAGTGAGAGCAATTGATGTTTAAGTTAACAACATGCCGAATGAGGGAAGCAGGAGAGCTGTTGCATTGTGATCCTGAGCCAGAAAGAGAGCGATTGGTTCTTTAGTGCCATTATTCAGTGTTTTTATGTGGTGCTATCAGTTGTTTTTAAGGAGAAAACTAAAAGCTGTTGAATGCGAATGTTTAACCAGTATTTTATTCTTCCTCTATAATTGTTCAGGATTACATAGCATACATATTGCCTCGCCTCCCTAAAATGTTACAATGTTGGAGCCCCAAACTAAAACTTTATATATTCTCTTTATATTTTGTGGCGGAGTCTGCCATTCCTGCACTGAATCAAAATTGTATGCAGGACAGATTCACAGACGATGATGTAGAATGTAATGCAGTGATGCTCATTCGATATTGGTTTGCAGTTGCACATAGTATCGACTGATTACTAACAGTATGTGAGTTTGTTTGTCGAACCGAATTGTAACTCGAAAGCCTAGAATGAACTGTCAAGCTCAACCTTTAAGTTAAGATGGATTAGAAGTGCTCAGGATCTTGGAAAGTGTACACATTTAAACGTTCATGGACACTGAGCAAAGTCAATGTGATGTGGTTGAAAGCTCCAGAAACAAGCAAGTCAGTGAATATTGAGTTGAGGTTGTTTTGTGAATTACGGTTTCTGGGGTCAGAAATGACCTGTCAATGCTAAATACTGAATCACAGTTTGGTTTGAGTGTTGTTTCATGTTGTCCTTATTTTTTGCTTACTGCACAGAAAATATCACGAGTTGAAAAAAACAGTAACTGACAGAAGTAAGGTAGCGTGGCATGGCATGTAAATGGCTTTCCATAATGTTCTCCCTTTACGCTCAAATTCTCAATGTGGTTTGCCAAACACCATAATGCATTACTTTAACTGAGACTGACTTTTATCATTTCTCATGAGAGTTGGAGCAAATCCACGCTTCATTCCTCCATCCCGAGCAGAAATCATCTCAAGAACATCCATCTTAAATTTGTGATGTACCCAAGGAAAATAAAAAAAGAGGCGCTTTTTTTTCACAGTTGGTGTGCATTTCACATAAACCAGTCAAGTGATGTCAGTCATACTCATATTCCAGCTGTCACCACAGTATTTTTTTTCCCCTGCTGGGATAAGCCGCTCCCTACTCCGGCTATAAGCCTTGAAATTGTTTACTAAATAATAAGATAAAACAGTGCATTTCTTCATAGCACAGGCAGCCAGATAACGGAGTGGAAGTGGGATGAAAACGACACCGACGTGTCTCATCTGCACACGTTCTCATGTGGGAGCAGCTTAGGAATCAGCAACACGTAAAGGAGTGTGTGGGAAAAGGATATCTGGAACTCACCCCATCTGCACTCCTGCTGAGAAAGAGCAATGAACTTTGAAGCTTCTTTGGAGCACAACCAGGAGCTCACTTGCAAAAGGTTCCCAGGAGCTGTGCTCCGCGTGCGTTCGGAGTTGGCGAGCGTGAACAAGCAGGGAGAGATAGCCTGTCGGGTAGCAGGGTAAGATGAGGACCAGGCACAGGATGGGATTTGGTTCTTCCTTTCGCCTTTGATTCAGTAATTGAGGGCTAAGATTGGGCGGGAAACTGACAGCATCTCGGCCCTCAAGGGTCAACCCTTAGCCTCCCAGAATCCTCAGGCACTGGTTCTTTCCCAGGACACTCAGCCTACAGGTTGTGCCCACACCTTTCTCATGTAATAGAGAGCAAATTGAGAGCGATGAGATCATTGTTTTGTTCTTGCTTTGAGATTGTCTAAAGGCTACTAACCACCTGGTTGCCTTCTTAAGGGTTAAATCAGAGCAACTTTCTAGGAATAATAATAAGGTTACCTGAAGTAAAAGTATTTCACCACAATGTACAACACGTTTAATGCAAAATGTTTGACATCCACTCAACATAACATTTGTTTGTTGAATTGGCACGTTAACTTGGACAGTTGTCACTAATACAGCACAAATACACAGGCAAGTGCGCACTAACACGTTTACAATGACAATGCTAATATACAGTGTGCTGAGGTTTAGCAGCTCATGTTTACCATGCCCACGGTCTCAGTTTAGCTCGTCAGCATGCTTACATTTGGGAATGTCATTAGTTTTGTAGGGTTTATCGCATTGCTGATAAATAAACATTGCATTGCTACAATATATTCATCCTTCTACAGCAGAGCTATACTGTGAGGTTGGCAGAAACTGCTTTCAATGAAAATTCATGTGTTCAGCCTGGACATATCTTCTTGGCCTTGTCACTGTCTTTTAAAATAGCAAACTGTAGCTAACAGGCAAAATTATGTTTTTTCTCTATTTTCAACAATTAAGCTAAAAAAAATCTGTGAAAAAACAAACAAACAAAATACTAAATCCTTGCTGTCATGTTTAATGGTAATACAAATTAAATACATAAAAAAAAAAAAAGACATGTCACAACTCACAATCACCTTTCTGCTTAAAAATAACAGCATGTAATCAAATCAAGATTCACCATATAAAAAATATTGTCATACTTATAATGTGTACAAATTCACTGGCAGGAATGCTGGAAATAACATAGAAACGTTTGATGCGCCCTAAGTTAGCTTTGAAGGGACAAGCGTTTGCAGCAGCCTCAAAGTATGACTGACAGCAGCCAAGCCTGACACATTAGAGTCATTTCCAACTGTCAGAAGAATATTTACAGTCACATAAGCCCTGGATTTACCCATGACTAATCGGGGCAGATAAATACATATATAGAAAGGTGTGTGTGTGTATATATATATATATATCAGTGGCGGGCCGTGCATTTTATGCCTGGGCCTTCTACAGTTGAACAACTATGGTGCAGATACATGAATCCGTGCATGACGGGACGCTTGTCATTAACGGACAATGCATAGTCAAATCAACGTAACGTAACGATGGCCTGCCTCGGACGGCGCTAGCCGCTATTGGCCTATCTCGAACGATTCCGTCGTGACGCACTTTCTTCGGCGATCGCCATCCAAGTGTAAATAATATTAATTCATACATATCAAAGAATCTACGTGTGAAATTTCATGAATATATATGGACGTTTACATGTCTAAATACTATAGGAAAGTGACTGATGGGAGAAAGCAGAAAGAACACTCGGCGATGGTGGAGTTGTTGAAGCGTGATATCTTATTGCGAAGGACAGAACTACGTTCTCGGATGTGTTGACAGCATTAATGGTAATTTTGGCGAACCTGTAACAAGCGAATATCCCCGAAAAACCAGCAGTACCCAGTGTTTACAACATGGATAGAAGTTTGGACGGATTAGGCCAATAGCGGCGTACGGCTAATTCACCGGCGTTAGCGTCCTTTTAACGACTCTGGTAAAGGCAAAGCTAACTTTAATAATTACAACGATATTTAGTTAGAAAGGTACGAAGTTAAACTTTAGTTTAACACCATTAAATCAACTGAAAACATTACACGATCATTTTTATCAATATTTTAAGTGAATTTTATTGGACATTAGCTAAAGGCGTTTTCACAAGCCGGCCGGCGTTTTTAACCTACAAGTAAGCGTGTCTGTTGAACGTTGTGTGCCTGCGTGTAGTATTTGCTTTGTCACCGTCAACACGAGAACATTTTGAGCATAATATGTAGCTAGCTAAGTTAGTATGTTTGCAGTTAGCATCAAGCTACTTTTGTTTCGCCAGCAACAACAACGCTACTTCCGGTTTGTATTCCTTGAGAATTTAAAGCCAAGAAATGTTGAATTTATCACAAGAACTGCACAGATTATGTTTTTAAGAAATAGTTCCTGCCTTTTATCCCCTAGCTTTGTAAGACAAAACTACATTTGTTCAGTCAGTCAGCCATACTGGAGAATGTTGACATCAACATGTAACGTTACGACTTCTGGTTGTATTTTTCAAAATAAAAGACGGGATTTTCCAAACTGACAAGAAAATACATTTGTTTACTTTTGAGTATTCCCATCAGTTCTACTAATTCTGCTGCACCACATTTTGGAGGCAGATCTATTTTTTACTATTCAATTTATATGACTTATTTGAATATGATGCTTTATTATGAACGGTGGTGGAAAATAAATATATATATATACATATTCCGTTTCAGTATCTCTATAGAGGAAGATATGTATTAAAGCTTTAAGGGGACTGCCATGGGTTGGTCTGCATTAAATACAGGTTTTACACTCAGTATTACCATAGATGGCACTGTTTCATCGCAGTAGACAGAGTCTGGCTCCTCTTTGCTGCCCAGAAACAATGATGCAGCGGCAGGCTCCAGTTCAACACGAGTATGATGTCATGCTGGGACAAGAATTTCTGGTGGTCCACGAGAGGTGTTGTTCAAAAGGAATTAAACAAAAAAATGTGATTATAAAAAACCGGAATGATATATATATATATTAATATGATTCCTGTTTCAGAATCTTTACATGTCAGAAGCCTATTAGGCGGAGGAGGAGAATCATTATTTTTCTCCCGTGAGGCTGTGGAGACGGAAAAATGGGAGTGAATACTCAGGAGTCTGGTCAGTGTCTCGACCAAAATGTCTTTTGTGAGTCTCAAGTGTATATTAATAGCCCCTCTATGATGAATATTAACTTTAGCGTAACATTCTCAGTTTCGTTTTAATTGAACCGAATGGCTATGGAACAATCTTAAGCATTGTGCAAATGATTTGATTTAAGTGTTGACTGTGAGTACAATTTGGTGTGAACCGTGCAGGGCTGACTCACGGCATGAAGAAGGAACCTTAAAGGTGATTTATTCGCTATACAATATATCACTCCTGATATACATATTTTAAAAATACATTTTACTCATTGTAGTGTTAACTTGGATCATTTGTAGTGAATGCAATTATGTATTTGTGCCATAACTCAGTTTACATTATGGATGTATTTAGCCATCAGCTTCAGCTGTACTTTGTGTTTAGTGCTAATTAGAAAATGTTGCTAACATGCTAAACTAAACTGGTGACACATGCTACCGTTGTCATTGTGAGCATGCTAGCATGTGGCCGTCTGTCTGTAGCGGTACAGCAGTAGTAGTGGTCTCAGTGACATTAACGTCAGATCAATCGGTAACAAAAGTAATTGTATTTCAAATTATACACTAAGTATCATTTTATTTCATTTTCTTCTGGTTTGAAAATGGATTGACATTTAAAGAAATAGGCATTTACATAAATTAAATACTAATGAATATGATATGCCACTTCAGACTGTTGTATATTCTGAGACAAGTTAAAACAAGCCGCAATTAAATTAGGCTTATCTTGTTTATTTAGGTCTTTTATTTTTTTTTTAAACATAATTTTTCTTATATATGTACAGAAAAACACCAACAGCTCCCCTCAGATACAATTGAAAACGTACTATTGGTGATTTCATGATGCAGTTAGCACAATCAGGATTGCACCTAAATACATACTTTCAATTGGATACGGTCCAAGAATCCATACAGAAATACATGTATGGAGCTGGGTCTGATTTTGTTGCTCAAAAAGGGAATAAATACATAATGCTCGAATGCAAAGGGAGTGGATAGGGGCCCAACGTTTTCCCAACCGTTAACATTGGTTGTTAAGGTGCCATTCAGTGTTTGCATGCTGAGAAGAACCTAACAGGATACACTCACACACATTATAGGGGAATATCAAATAGGCAGTCATGTGCTGTCTATCAGTCGCCCTTCAGCTCTTTGCTTGGAGGAATAAAAAAAGCCTCCAGTGAGCAGGCTGATGACTGATTATGCCTGACAATACCATTTCAAATGCATCACGCCTCCTAAATATGACACAGCAAAGCGCTGGGTGTGGGCTGCTGCAATCCCCAAACTACTTTCAACTTCAACTGAGTGCTGCAAAACTACAAAATGCAATACATCACTGATGTTTTAACTATTGATGTTCTCCTGTCACTGGTCCACTGTGTACCCTCATCATCCATCACAAGTTCCTACCCGTCTCTTCTCTTTCTCCTTACACCTGTACTCTTTACAAATGAGCTCCCAGGATGCAACCTGTCTATTCCCACCAATATTAGCCGTTTCACACTATTCTTCACAGTGGAGCTGAAGTGTTAGCTCAGATAAAACTGCTCTATATATCTGAGCCCAGCAGTCAGATCAATATTTGGGGCGGATATGAATGCGGATCATGATTTTTGTCTCACTGTGAAAATGAAAAGACTCACAAATGAAGGCTAACAAAGAGCATTTTGGCTCTAGCGTGACCTGAAATAGCCCATCTTGATTTTGTTTTAGAAATCTGCATATTAATCGGAGAGATAAACACACAACAAATATGCATTTATACAGTTGCATACATTTCAGATATTGACAGGCTACAAGGGTCCAAGTTGAGGTTATTAAGAAACCTGATAACACTTCACTGGATGTGACCTCATGTGTAGCACAGGCTACTCAAAAAGGGGGCGCTTCCGAGAGTTGACCAGTAGCCCAAGCATCTCCTTTTCGCGCTCAAAGATGTAGGATAATCAAACGCAAAAACATTCGAAGCGTCAGCACGAAGGTCCTAATTCGCTACTGTACTGTTACTATCCGCTAAGCAGATGGGCGGGGCATTGCCCCATTGAAATGGCAGACCACGGCTTTGATGGAGCATCCTAACCTAATGTCCCTGTGTCCTACACCGCTTGGCATGACCTGCTCATTAGCAGGTCCAAGGGTCCAAACCCCGCCATCTGTCCCGAGGCTAAAGGTTCAGAGGGGCCCCCGTTGCACTCTCCGTGGCCCTCCCAGTCGAGATGCCAAGGAGCAGAAGGTGACATTCCAACTTTCTGTCTCTCTCTCGCTCCAACTCCATTCAACTCCAGGTTCGATTTATTTTTTTTCCGAGAAAGCTTGGATCCGAGTGCGGCATTGCACTTGCACTGACTACAAAACGAGGTGGAGAGAGTCTGGTGCGTTTGTTTACTATGTGAAGAGCGAGCAGGGGAGAGTGCGTCTCCTTAAGAGTCTCAAATTGACAGCATCTGGCTTTGAAAGTCTCACTGTGTGTTCCTGTGAACATGCTCTCTCTCCCTATTTAGTTGTACCCATTGGCAGTGTCTACCGGGGGAGATGAGGATGGGCAGAAAGACGTCCAAAATATCTCCCTTTTCTCCCCCCTAAAACACTTTCCGGAGGGCATTCGTACTTGATAGAGATGTGCAAGCCGAGCTCAGCATGACAACGCTCACTCCTCTCCTCTAAAAGTCACGCAGACAAACAGACAGAGAGAGAGGGGTAAGAAAAGAGGAGGATCAAGAAGTGGTGGGAGGCAAGAGTGAGAGATGGGAGACAGTGCTGCAACTCTCCTGTCAAGAGCCTGAAGCCTGACTAGTGCTGACGCACGTCTCATGTGTCACCCGGAGCGAAATTAAGATGGGCTTTGACAGTCATAAATCAGGGGCAGAGCCTTCGCAACTGTTGCGGCTGTAAATGAATTTCACCATTTAATCACTTTTAATTTGCCTTCTCTGCAGGTACATCCTCTCCTCAACTGGCCTTAAACTGAAAATAGATTTTATAACGAATGTAAGTGATGTCTTTGTTAAAGGACGGCTGTTAAAGAACAGTCCCATTTCTTCTCCTCACTACATTAGATGTGATAAGAGTTATCCATTTGTTTTCAATCACAGTTAATGAAGGATTTGTTATGCTACTGTAAGAAGTAGGAGAACAAAATCAGTTTTCTTGCTTTGCTGGCATGTGCAGTAGGTACTGCATGTCCTGCTAAATCACCAGCAATTTAAACTACATTAAAGGGCTTCACATAAACCCTAATGTGTTGGTTATGTAGCAGAACTGCCGGATAGATTTCCCAGCAGGATACAAGTTCACATTCCTTTTCGCTGGACAGGTCAAGAATAAGTGCTACAACTTTCATATATTCACGTCTTTTCCTACACACCATATACAGCCTACTGTACAGTACGAAGGTGACACAGAGTATATCCACACTCACCACTGCAATCTCATTGCTGACCTAAACCACAAGGGGCCAGTAACAGAACATATAATCAATATGTGCACAGCAATTTAACAATACGGAACGCACCTTAACACTTCACACGGGCGGACAGTTCAACCGAAGACATGCTATTTCTAAAGTGATTATCTGAAACTTACAAAAGTGCACTGATAGCAAGGTCTGTACTGCTTGATGGGTAAGATGTATGTTTATTGTCCAATTTCTGTTCATGTCAAATGAAATAAAAATACGGTGTCTCCCTCACTATTTATGACATATTCTAGTGGAACGTAAAGAAAAACCTTCCTCGCAGGTATCCAGGCCAGGCCTGCAGCTCGGATGTGGTGATTTGACGGGGATACTGCAGCTAGGATGCGGTGCTGAGAAGATGAAATACAACATGGCATCAATGTTGTGTTGCAAATGACTCCTCCACCTTTGATGCCTCTCCGGTGAGCATTCTACACAGCCACCTCTTTGTCTTTCTCTCTCTCTCTCTCCTGTTTTCTCTCTGGTGACAAACTCCAGCCCAAGTCTTATATGTGAAGTTTCTATAGCAACCATGTTGCCGGCATGATCTCATCAGTTAATTTCCCCAAAGGCTGTTTGACAAAGAGAGGAAAAACAAAAAAAAAAGACTTGGGGCATCAGGTTGAGAGGTCTGCTTCTTGAACTCCACTTCTACTCAGTGTTTAATCTTCTCGATGACTGTTTACCCGTGGGAACCAATCGCCGCGTGAGATGATGAGTCACAACAACACTTAATTGCTGTCAAAAGGTCAAAAAAAACATCTTCTTAACAGCACAGCAAAAAAAAAAAAAAAACAGCAATGTCAGCAGTCACTGCGAGATTGGAAAACGCGTGTCGGGATTTGTTCCTGTAGGCGCCTCAATGCAACAATGCCACGTCCGTCAACCTCTACCCAGGAAGTGCATAGAGAGGCCGCAGTAAACAGTCAACAAGAGTTTGAGTGCAGAGGACAGGCACAACCTGCCTTGTTAATGTCTCCATGACAGCGGGAGATGCCTTGTGTTGGTGGAACACACACAGCCTCGGCATTGATGGGCATTCAAGGGGGCCGCTTTACACGGCGGGAAATCCGGCAGCTTTTAGGCTCTGGCTGTGGCTCCAGAGGTCTTTGGAAATGTCAATCATGTGCCCGTGGAACCACATGCTGAGACCTGGGCTTTACAACTTAATGCTGCCCTGCAATTCTCTTGCAATCAAAAACACCTCAATCGGCCGCTTCTTCTAGTGGGCAATTGGAATTGGCTTAATGTTCAATTATAACCATCTTAAAAAAAAAAAGCAGCTTCCACCTTGATGAAGTGACCTACCAGTGAAGTTGTCGTTTGCAAAAAGTCGTCGCACGGAAAAATAATCAGGGAAAAGCCATTTTGCAGAGTAACCTCCAAGACTATGCAGATTCTTCAAATACAGTTTGTGGAGGAATAGTCAGGCACTTTGGGAAAGATGATTTTTTTTTAGCTTCCTATTTAGCCTACAACAAACCTCCAGATATGAGAATGGGATCAATATTATCATCTAACTCTGAGTAAGAAAGACAACAAGTACATTTCCCAAAATGTTGAACTGAATTAATCATCGGGAATGAAAGTGCTGATCTGTAATTTCCTAATAATGTCAAAGCAAGTTTCCCTGAAAAACACGACGTCTTTTGGCAATGATTATTTGATAGCACATTAGTAGTGAAGCTCTTTCCCCAAACCCTACAAGGAAATCATTTTAAAAAAAGGAATTTGTCTAACAAAACACATTTTAAAAGAAAGAAGTAAGTGCTTTTACAGCATACCTCTGTCATAAACCACATTTAAAAACACTATAAAACTTGAGAAAAAGTGGCTGCATGGTTGAAATGGTCCAATAATCCAAATGCAGGCCAATATTTGTTGTGCTATTGATTTTGCACTGCTGTGCATTTTTTATGAGCTTTGCAATTTTCCTGCAAGTTAACAAGAAGAAACACGAACTTGGCTGTGTATAACATCTATTTGTTTTTCTCATACAGCCTAAAGTAATGCGATTTATTACCACTCAATGGTTTTATCTGCATCTGTAAACATTCTAAAACATCAGTCTGCCACTTGTCATAACTGTTGCAGCCCAATAAGTTCAGGTAGACGAGCCAGACGCTCACGTAGACGTTGATTTGCCGTTCCAATAAACAGCAGGACTAAATGTTTTTGCAAAAGTTACGAGTGCTTGGTATGCTGAAAGGTGGATTACGAGCATACTAGAGGTGAGATTTTTTTAAAACTGTAGGTTATACATTTTTTTTTCAAACGTGTGACTCATCAATGGAAAAAGCTATTATATTTTTATTATATTCAATATTTTTGCTTTGAGTTTGCTTCAAAAGTCAATGTATTTGTGCGGTGTTACTCCACCTGTTTACTAATGTAAGAACAGTAATGTATGAGCTGCTGTCAAAGAACACCAATTAGCAAAAGATGTAGTTCAGAAGGAGGCTAAGTTTGCCATCCGTCTTCATGGTTGTTCTCAGTTTGAGTGAACAGAGCAAAGTCCCTCAGAAGTCTGCAATATTTCGAGGTATCTGCCTTCGGAGAGTGCTCTCTCTCTCTCCTTTGCCAGGGAAAAAGGCCTAATATAATCATATCGAGCCATGACAGTACTTCAAACCAAGCAGAACAGACAAGACTATAAAAGGCATCAATAATAGTCCAGTGCAAGGAGGACAGGAAAGCTTCTTAGACTTTTTACATAAATATCCAAACAATTTCATCAGGAGCCTCATTTGGATGGCTCGGTCGTGCCAGGTAAAAAAAGCTTTGACATTGCCACGGGCGCATCATAATATAAACTCTACCGATGTGCTTCTGCCTGTGTGACCGTCATCTCTATCTTTTCCATTGCGGATGGATCTGCCACTCTGCGCGCTCCACGGCAACCTGTCAATCACACGTTTCACCGACGCATTAATGACCCTCATTATGTGGCTCGGCCATATGGCACTGCGCTCGGTGTGTGTGTGTGTGTGTGTGTGCCCATGCCAGCGCGCGTGCTCTGCCGTCCTGAAAGCAGATTGCACTGGAGACGAGGCCAAGCTCTTGGTCACCTCCCTTACAATCTCACCGCCGTGGTTGCACTGACAGAGGAAATATGGCAGCGGAAAAGGTGGGGCAACAGTAATGGACTCTTTGCATCTGCTTCAGGATGTCATCCCAGATGTCCCCGTCTGTGCGAATGAGCAACGGGCAGAGTCGCATAATCGCCCATGTGAGGCCACCGATGGGGGTGACTGGAAGCTTCTGAATGGTACTGAGGGTGCGAGTCATCGTGAACTTGTAACCCTTTGAATATTAAAGTGTCAATCTTTGTGACAGTCATTTCAGTTTGAAAAAGGGGGTTCACGTGGGTTCTGCATCAGAAAATGATCCAACTGAAGGTAAGTCGATCAGAATGGTCCAGAATTTAACCTCCGATGTCAGCGTCGCCTCCAGAGAAGATTAAAAACTGTTATTGATTTGAAGATTGGACAACAACGAGGACGCCCCGGTATCTTACGGGTACACATGCAATTACAAACTTTTAACTGCTTTGCATTGGGAACCTTTTCTTCTTCCTGAAAAAAAACATTTTAGAAGTTCCACCCAGACAAAACTTTTCCTGGAAAATAATTCACACGTTTTCCTTTTTGCAAAGCAAACTGCCAGATGTGCCGACAATGCCCCCTATTAAAAACCCGGTTAGTCGCATTCCAGCAGAGAGTTAGATGAGAAGATCAATGCGTCTGTGCAGTGTCTCTCCCCTGGTTGCTTGGTAACCTTCAGCGATGACGAGTAAATGTCCCCGGCAGTCTTTATGCTAAGCTAGGCTAATTGCCTACCAGCTCCGTACTGCGTCTTCGCAGCTCACAAAGCGAAAGCGGTACCTCAGCAGAGCAGCAGCTCCATCTGTGTCTACACGGGATGCGTTCGGGCACAGTACTGAGCATAGGTTACCCGCGTTTTTTGGCAGCACCCAACAACACAACCACTTTAGTAATGAAAATTGCGTACAAATATGCCTCCTGGGAATTGCGCGAGGAAAACACAAGCCTGTGTAGACAGCTGGATTAATTAAACTAAGACACGCCGTAACTAAGTGGTTTAATCTTCTCATTTAACTCTTGGCAAAAAAAATGAGCTTCTCAAAACGAGGAATTATTCCTTTAAAACACTGGGGTTTAGGTGCATAACGAAGTCATACGAGGGCATGACAGGGACATACTGTATGTATGTTGTCACTTAAGGGTACAGCTAGTTGTCTATTCAGAGTTGTAACTTGTGTCTTAATGATTAATCAAACATTTCTGTAATTATGTCTGTAATTCACAAAACTGTACAGCTCTCTCATTCTTTAACAGTTGTATATTTATAAAGTGTTTTTTTTCTATAGTACCCTTTTCATTTTTTTAAATGTAATTTTTCTTTTCTATCCTATTTATGTTCTTGAAGAATGCAGTACTTCACCTGTATTTTCATTTCCTCTGGCTTATTGTATATGCACAAATGACCAAGGCAAAATTCAATGCAAGTGAATAACCTACTTGGCAATAAGCGTTATTCTGATTCTGACCACGAACCAATCAGTCTTTTTTTTTCCTTCTTCTGAGAGAAACAGAGTGGTTCCTGTTTGTGATACTTGCTCCAGGCTGTTGAAAATGTACAGGAAATGTCCTGGAAAATGAATTCCCTGTAATGCGTTTTGCTTTTTAGTGGATTTTTTTCCCTGAAATCATAATAAACAAAATAAAAAAAAAACGTCTCTGTCTAGTGAAGCAGGATTTCAGGCCCATTGCGGCCGGTCGTAATGACTCCACTGGTCAGATTGAACTATGCTGACTGACTTCCTGCTCTCAAGAGGCTTTTACTCTGCCGGTCCTATTTTTCATCTATATGTATCCTCTAATGAGCCTCATCTGTCTCCTCTTATACGTTGAATGCTGCTTTCACATTGTGGATGGTATGAAGAAAGCAAATGCACATACATTTGTGCAAACGGGCACTCTTTTTTTCACTGAAATAGCAAAAAGAAAAAGCTTCCTTAACTGTCTATTCTTTTCGTTATTTTTTTGCAAGAAATATGTTGTTTTTTCTTAACATCCTGGCTGGCAGAGCTGTTCCAATTCCCTGAATAGGCTTCCTTTATTTACAAAACTCATATTTAATTATCTGCAAAACATACGCTGATAACACATTTCCAAATTAAAAAACGGAAAATTGACATTTACACTGTTAATTTAGTGTCGGCGGACATGGATTTGGTTGAGCCTTTTAATGAGAAGTCAGGTTGCCATTGCCGTTGACTTGCGCCTCACCGGCGTGTTTATTTTTAGACCCCGGTATCGACAGTACGTAGTCCTCCTCGGTGAGCCCTGTCCTCAGAGACAGCTACAACGCAGAGGAGCTTCGCCTCCTCCTCACTGTCAATAATACATTCCAGTGATTTGGGACGCCAAGTGAGCTCGAGCAGGGTAATCAAAGCTCCTGCAAAACACAAACAACCAGCAGCGAGACTGAGACCAGACACACGCAGGCGTTACACAGAGGTCTCTTCCCCTCAGAGCCGTGAGAGCCATTGTGCTTGGTTTTAGCTGATCCATTTGACGAGTAAAGTGGTTTGATTAACTGTCTAACAGCGAGGTTAAGATAAGAACATGTGCAGGTTGTAACACTCGCTGAACGACTCCAAAAATGTGGTTTCGGTTGATAACGAATGACCTGACTCCGAGAAGCAATCAATTGCTGGTAACAACTGGAACGCGGTTTGTTGCTAATTACGTTTCCAGCTCACCTACATTAGAAGGAGAAAGTATGTTTGTTGCAAAAATCCAACCCGCTGCCCCTCAACACACTAAAAGAGTTCATGAGATGTGAGATTTTTCTTTATCTACATCGTGTTTCATTTAATACAAGACAGCATTCGCTCAAGCACAAGGTGTCAACAATAAAAACATTGAAGCTCGCCACACGTCACTAATGCTGGGATTTGGAGCCACGGAGCTAAAGTCCCACGCTCGAGCTGTGCATCTCTTGTTTCCTTACAGGCTGCAGATGCAGCAAGACAACTCGAGGGGGTGAAGAAAGAAGACGTGCTAAATCCAAAAAGTCCACACTTGCCCAGACTAGAGGGGTTAGGGGCAGGCCTTTGCCAAAATGCATTTAGTCTGAAGGGGCTCTCATGCGAATATTTGGTGTGGGCTCTGTGTGGACTTCCAGAGACTGCTAGCCTGTACACAGTACAAGCGAGATTTCTCACAGCTCACTGCTCTGCTGATATGATCATAAAAGACATCAGGTAGGGGCGCCCTGGTAGCTGACTTGGTACTGTAAAGCTTGTACCATTAAGGCTGAGTCCTTACCGCAGCAGCTTGGGTCTCAGTGAGGCCGAAAGTTAACTTTTTACTTCTGACAATTGCAATCACGCTTCAAAAATGTGTGAAGATTATCTTGCTGCACAAAATGTGTGGGTATCATAAACTTGTGTTTGCCACAGAGCCTATTGGCAGGTTTGTGGATGCAATAATCCACAATCCAGTGGAAAAAGCCCATTGGCTTTTTGCAGAGGGATACATAATCCCTACAGCAGGGAGGTTATAGAGTCCATCTGGTGTTGCTCTGTCGAGTTCACAATCAAAATATGTGGGAAGTTGCTGTTAATGCAATCATTAATGTTGCCTTTCACAGCTCTGTTTAACTCTTGTATTCAAATATGTGAATTTTAACTCTGAATCTATCATGAAACGCGAGGACCACAGAGAGAAAATTCTTTAACTCCTCGACAAGCTTTTCACCTTCATCAAGGCAGCATTTGTCCCTTTCAGCCTCTCTTAGCAGCCCTGCATCCGTGCAAACTAACGTATTCACAATGAGCACTTCAGTCATTGTCAGACTCCCTAAAATCTTAGTCCACCAGGGCTCAGTCTGCGCATCCTGAGTCTGGACATTTGAATTCACCAATAGAACAACCACGGCACAGGAAGCCCACAGAGCGTAGAGCAGCAAGCCGAAATGTGCTCTTTGACTAAAGCTGTTAAGCCCCTGCTGATCGATTGGCCTGGCCTTTTACTGGCACTGTAAACACACACACACACACACACACACACACACACACACACACACAGTAGGACAGGGGTCGCCAATAGGCGGACCGCGGTCCGGATCCGGACCCAGACGCTGTCCTATCCGGACCCGGACTTATAATTGATGGATAATTGAGAATTGTACATTTTGGCGGAACGCTTCTGTTTTAACCTGCCCAGCGTTTCTGGCCTTTACGGCACTCATTCAGCAGTTCAGGAAACACACCGACCAATTACATACATTGTAAATAATCTCACGTGACGCTACTCAGCCAATCGAATGTTTATTCCAAAATGCATCGTGAGTCGAGTGAGATTACGCAGACAGGCGGGAGACGGAGCGAGAGCAGTGAGAGAGAAGCAGTGAGAGAGAAGCAGTGAGAGAAGTGAGTAAGTCGGAGAATCAAGTTAACATGGCGTGCTCTAAAAAGAGAAAAGTGGACCTCGAAAACAGAGCTTTAACAAAGAATGGACGGACTCGTATTTGTTCATGGTCCGTGTACGCTTTAGTCATCTGTTTTACCGTTCATTCGATAATACGGAAATACCATGGTATTCTCGTTTTTCGTTTCAAACCAGAAAACGGAAATGGGCGGTCGTATTTCCATTTTTGGTTCTGAATTAAAAAACGGAAAAACCACAGAACCAAAGTCAAATAACATATTGATAAATGATAGAAAAACACATTAAGGCTATCATCATTAAATTTAACAGATTCCTTGCGTAACGGGTTCCGCGTGTGACGGATTCCTTGCGTAACGGGTTCCGCGCGTAACGGATTCCTTGCGTAACGGGTTCTGCGCGTAACAGGTTCTGCGCGTAACGGATTCCTTGTGTAACGGGTTCTGCGCGTAACAGATTCCTTGCGTAACGGGTTCCTTGCGTAACGGATTCCTTGCGTAACAGGTTCCGCGCGTAACGGATTCCTTGCGTAACAGGTTCCGCGCGTAACGGATTCCTTGCGTAACGGGTTCAGCGCGTAACGGGTTCAGCGCGTAACGGGTTCCGCGCGTAACGGATTCCTTGCGTAACGGGTTCCTTGCGTAACGGGTTCCGCGCATAACGGGTTCAGCGCGTAACGGGTTCCGCACGTAACGGATTCCTTGCGTAACGGATTCCTTGCGTAACGGATTCCTTGCGTAACGGGTTCTGCGCGTAACAGATTCCTTGCGTAACGGATTCCTTGCGTAACGGGTTCTGCGCGCAAGGGATTCTGCGCGTAACGGATTCCTTGCGTAACGGGTTCTGCGCGTAACGGGTTCAGCGCGTAACGGGTTCCTTGCGTAACGGATTCCTTGCGTAACGGGTTCTGCGCGTAACAGATTCCTTGCATAACGGATTCCTGGCGTAACGGATTCCTTGCGTAACGGGTTCCGCGCGTAACGGATTCCTTGCGTAACGGGTTCCGCGCGTAACGGGTTCAGCGCGTAACGGGTTCAGCGCGTAACGGGTTCCGCGCGTAACGGATTCCTTGCGTAACGGGTTCCGCGCGTAACGGATTCCTTGCGTAACGGGTTCTGCGCGTAACAGGTTCTGCGCGTAACGGATTCCTTGTGTAACGGGTTCTGCGCGTAACAGATTCCTTGCGTAACGGATTCCTTGCGTAACGGGTTCTGCGTGCAAGGGATTCTGCGCGTAACGGATTCCTTGCGTAACGGGTTCTGCGCGTAACGGGTTCAGCGCGTAACGGGTTCCTTGCGTAACGGATTCCTTGCGTAACGGGTTCTGCGCGTAACAGATTCCTGGCGTAACGGATTCCTTGCATAACGGGTTCAGCGCGTAACGGGTTCCGCGCGTAACGGATTCCTTGCGTAACAGGTTCCGCGCGTAACGGGTTCAGCGCGTAACGGGTTCAGCGCGTAACGGGTTTCCGCGCGTAACGGATTCCTTGCGTAACGGGTTCCGCGCGTAACGGATTCCTTGCGTAACGGGTTCTGCGCGTAACAGGTTCTGCGCGTAACGGATTCCTTGTGTAACGGGTTCTGCGCGTAACAGATTCCTTGCGTAACGGGTTCCTTGCGTAACGGATTCCTTGCGTAACAGGTTCTGCGCGTAACGGATTCCTTGCGTAACGGGTTCCGCGCGTAACAGATTCCTTGCGTAACGGGTTCCGCGCGTATCGGATTCCTTGCGTAACGGGTTCCGCACGTAACAGATTCCTTGCGTAACGGATTCCTTGCGTAACAGATTCCTTGCGTAACGGATTCCTTGCGTAACGGGTTCCGCGCGTAACAGATTCCTTGCGTAACGGATTCCTTGCGTAACGGATTCCTTGCGTAACGGGTTCCTTGCGTAACGGATTCCTTGCGTAACGGGTTCCTTGCGTAACGGATTCCTTGCGTAACGGGTTCCGCACGTAACAGATTCCTTGCGTAACAGGTTCCGCGTGTGACGGATTCCTTGCGTAACGGGTTCTTCGAGTAACAGGTTCTGCGCGTAACAGATTCCTTGCGTAACGGGTTCCTTGCGTAACGGATTCCTTGCGTAACGGGTTCCTTGCATAACGGGTTCCGCGCGTAACTGATTCCGCGCGTAACGGATTCCGCGCGTAACGGGTTCTGCGCGTAACGGATTCTGCACGCAAAGGATTCCGCGCGTAACGGATTCCTTGCGTAACGGATTCTGCACGCAAAGGATTCCGCGCGTAACGGATTCCTTGCGTAACTGGTTCCGCGCGTAACGGGTTCAGCGCGTAACGGGTTCCGCGCGTAACGGATTCCTTGCGTAACGGGTTCTGCGCGTAACAGATTCCTTGCGTAACGGATTCCTTGCGTAACGGATTCCTTGCGTAACGGGTTCTGCGCGTAACAGATTCCTTGCGTAACGGATTCCTTGCGTAACGGATTCCTTGCGTAACGGGTTCTGCGCGTAACAGATTCCTTGCGTAACGGATTCCTTGCATAACGGATTCCTTGCGTAACGGGTTCCGCGCATAACAGATTCCTTGCGTAACAGATTCCTTGCGTAACTGGTTCCGCGCGTAACGGATTCCTTGCGTAACGGGTTCCTTGCGTAAAAACTTTTAAAAGTTCTTTTTTGTGTATTTTATTTTTAGATGGAGCAATTATTTTACTTGAAATGTATTATTTATAATCTATTTGAAAACTGAGAATATGTACTTTCTTTATTTGATTTGACAGTTGTTGACTACACAGATACGTTACTACTACTAGACTTCTTGAATATATATATATATATATATATATATATATATATATATATATATATATATATATATATGGCACTAAGTGGCGCGAGTTAGATATTATTGTAATGTTCCGGACCTTTGCCCGAGGAGATTTTCTCAATCTGGACCTTTTGGAATTTGAATTGAAGACCCCTGCAGTAGGACATTGGTCCCTCTCGCCCATACATGCGTGAACAGACCCCGACGCAAGCTGCACACACGTCAAAAAAGACGTCCTGCTTTGCTCATGGACCCACCACAATGACACTTTGTTGCTATGAATACCATTCAACGCCGCCAACTGCTCATCCAAATAAATCGTCTCGGTCGGATCTGTTGACGAAAGTTGTCCTGTGGTACAAAGGACAAGGCAGCTACAACGATACTTAGGCATTTAGTAAAACGGCGAACGTAACTAACAATTTATACTTTTGCCCATCAGGAGGGAACCAGCGTCAAATGAGACACATAAGTCCAGCTTGATTACTTCCTCTTTCCTGTTTGATACAGAGGAAGAAAGATGTTGGCGTGGCAATGTCGAAAATAGTTCTATTCAACTGATTTTGGGATGGAATTGAGATAAGAATCCAAGTTACTGCTACATCCAAGTTTATATTGAAACAAAGGCCTATACTTATACAAGAGGTATAAAAAGACCATGATGACAAGCAGGGCAGACTTTCCATCATGACTTCTTTATTTGCCGTTTAAACTAGAAGCCATGAACAAACTACGTATCCTTCAGAGGTGACCACTGAAGTAGCATTGGGGTTTTGATACAGCAAAAATAATGGAATGATTTCTTTATGACAAACTACACTGTCTTGATGTGTTTTATCAAAACAGCAATGCTGGCCTCTGCCTTTCATAAGAACATAAGGATCATTTGAAGGGGTTTGTCCAGCTGCTGCAGCATTTTCAAGGTCAGCCATTTTGTGTGACCTTCAGTTTTTTTTCCCTGATGCAGCGAAGTATAGTGATGGTAAACATATGTATCTCTTTCTTTTTTTTAGCCGACGCTGCTTATCTGTGAGAGTGCAAGGTGCTGATACTGTTTGTTTCCAAAGCTGCGGCACCCCATTCCGATATGGCTTTAAACAGGGGCCCCTCTTTCTAGCTTACTTTGTATTCCGACGACGGTAAGGTCAAAACTCATTGGATTTAAGGGAGGAGAAACTATATACACAACAAAAATCCCCCCCCTGGTGTTCCATGAGGGGACTCGCGACCAAAGGGAGACCAAGGTGGCACTTCAAGTGCGGCCCTGAATCGCTCCGTCAAAATAAAAGCCTGGGTGAATCATCCTGAGCTCAATGACGCTTTGCTGATCAGTATGCACCTGCAGGCTGATGTGTGTGGTGCATTAATAGGTTCTTTCCTGGCTTTTTCTTTTACCTCATAACCATGCACTGCATAACAATTCAATTGGAAATAAAACTTTGTGGGTTTCTTTCCCCGGTATAAGGGCTGCGTTTTTTGAATTCTGGCTTGACTATTGTGTCATCCCATCGGCTAAGACTCCGTTCAAACAACCCCAACCAGCTAATTTGTCTCTCAGTTTATTCACGATAGAAGTTTGGTGGAAGATGCTTCCTGAGTCAGTTTGCAGTTTAATAACTGAGCCGCAGCCACAGAATCAAGCATCTGCTCATGCTCCCAGAACAAGTCCGGGCATAGCTGCTGGGTCATACAACCCTGTCAAAGTGAATAATGAGGTGGTCTCCGAGGCGGAGTCTGTGCCAGACCAGGTAGGTGACGTGCTGGGGGCAAAGCATGCTGGGAGCCGCGTGGTTCTTGCCGACAGGCTCAGCAGCGCTTTGTCATCTGCCGAGTTGGCTTATGTGTGCACACTGAAGGGTTCGGGGCTGTCATCGGAATCGGGGGAAGCCGAAACCCTTCATGATGTCAGATAAACACTGGGAGTGGAGTAGGATGCTCAGCTGCAAAACAGATTGGAAAGCACTGGGAGGCGTTGGGAAGAGAGAGAGAAGAGAAACAGCCGGGCATGAGAACGTCTGGGCCGTGAACTCTCCTTCAGTTTTCTTTCCCCTCTCTTTTACTCCCCCTTCCCCCACTTCAGCCACCTTGTTGGCAAACCGAGTCTCTTCACCGACCCATTAGACGGTGAGGATTTGAAGTGGCGAAAGGCGGTGGGAGCCTGCTCGTTATTTCACCTCCATTGTCAACGAGATCACTGGTACCCTTTCAAGAGAGTGCATCACTTTCCAGACAAGATTACATAGAAAAGTCTCGACCACTACCGAGATTTCAAGGCACCCTTTAGTGGACAAGACAAAACGATAAAACACACCCAACCGGATGATAGAGGAGGATTCTGGGAAGAAAAAAAAACAGGGATACGGCTGATACGACTCTTCCAAGCACATGTGTGCATGCTCAAAATACTGGTCAAACCGTCAAGATTGGAAAGACATTCCTTTTTTTTATTATTTCCACATACATTTACTGAAATGTATTTGTGTGTTCAGGCTTGGACGTCAGCATGCAAAGGTTTCTAATGTTACAAGGACTACAATCAGATTTGTTTCGACTCACCTAACTGCCAAACCCTCCAACCTTTCTGGGCGACAAGCTCCACAAACTGTCCAGCAAATTAATTATGTAATGTGAGCTTTGTTGCTGAGCCCTCGTGGCATCGTGAATTGAAACAAAATATAACTAAGACAACACTATGGCTCTAACCTTGACTGACCTAAATACAAAAAAAACACACATTAAAACATCATTGTATTGGAAAAACTACTGAAATATATGTTACAAATTCCTTGAATGAAACGTTTCCTCGTTGTGTTGATACACATGTAATCTGGGAGGCATTACATTTCTGCTGTTGCCAATTAGTAGCATGAGTGGGGTCAGCAAGAGGGGACTTCATTATTCCACTCAGGAAAAGTGCTTTCAGTCAGTCTATTCTGTAAACAACTGCACTAGAATGGAACTCCATCCCAGTGACCATTAGAGACCTGGACACATACAGGTCATTTAAAGCTCACCTTACTGTCCTCAATCTGTCCGTGCTGAACTTCCCTTAGTCGGTTTGCTGCCCCCCTGTCCATTGCCAGTCGACCCTCATCTAACCTGCATGCATGTCTGTTATTGTTGTTCTGTTATGTCAGCCTGATTTATAGTCCTTACATACTCTCTTTTATGTTTTGAGCTTCTGCTCCGTTTGTTTTTAAGTGTCTAACAATGCAGCATAATCTTATCTTTAGCCCGTGTTTCTGTTTAACATAATTATCCCTCATTTATTTGCTTTCTGAGCCTCTGTGCTGTGTGTCTTAATATTCCTTGACAATGTAGTATAGGGGTGTCCTGAATTATGTTTCTACTGATATTAATATTCTCTCTTCTTTTATTATGTCTGCATGCTTAGAAAGAATAATCGATATCATAACTTTTGTTTTTTAGGGTGACTTTGTAACATCTGCCCAGGGACTAACAGCGTCTTGGCTAACTCTGGCTCATTTACAGTGATGTTTTATTAATCTGCACTGTCCCTACCAAATAAACTGATAAACAAACAGTCCTAGTCCTAGATCATAAGACCGTAACTTGCAACTGAGACTAAGCTGAGGATGTCATCCTTGTACTGTATTGTATTGTAAAATCATGGCCTTAAACATTCACTTATATACTGTATGTATGATGCGCTTTATGTCGGCCAACTATCAGGTTTTGTGATGAACACTTGAGAGAAATAAAATGGAGGGAACAGCTACAGCAGGGAATCCTATTTACTGGGTATTAGTTGTTGCAAACAATTAGTTAAGTACTTGCCCTGAATCATCTGCTGATCAGGTTTGTCCTCAAGATGTGTGTGGATGACTCATTGTCCATTGAAGTAATTGTGGAGGTGCAATAATCAAATCCGCTGCATACAAATTACAGACTCACTCCGTGCGAGCCTCGCTGCGTCTACAACACGTCAGAGGGGATCATGGGAATTAAACAAATGCCACGAACTTAATAAAACAGAAATATCAGTAACAAACACTATCGTGGGCTGCCATAAAAGAGAGGCTGTGAAAAAATATTTTTGGAAGCAGTTATTTCCTATCTTAAACCGGGAGCAAAAAAAGGACAGTGGAGGAAAAAAAAGAGGAGATGATATTTTCGTCCCTTTTAAATCAAACCAGGAGACGAGACGGAGAGTTCCGCGTGACATGTATGCATAAAAATGTCTACAAAGGTAATTAACTGCAGGGGGGGAGAGGGGAAGCTTTTTCCACGAGGCAACATAAGCAGACGTGATGTTTTACACAACAGCACACATTGGGATCTGCCCTGTGTGAAATGCAGGGTGCCAAAGGCCAAAGTCTCAGGCAGCATTTATTTTTCCCTTTTCTTTTGTCTGCAAGATGCTGCTGACATTCATATCCACGGAAAATACACCCCCCCTGCACACACATTTGACTTGTTCATTCACATTGGGCGTACACATGCACAATTCTGAGCATAACAAGCCCGTTTTTCCTTGAAGCAATTATCATAAAAACAGCTTTGCACTCACATTGATTCAGCTTTGAGGGACTGCATTGCACACCATTCACGAGGGGAGCCGTTAGCAGTTCTTATTTAGATGCTTGCTGGCTCAGCACTCAACAGTGGGTAAAGCAGAAGTGTTACTGATAACATGAACGATGGCTTTCCCAATACAAGTGTCCCCAGTAAGTCATGACAGTGTGACAGTGAGCCAGCATACATAATACCAGGACCCTGAAACTGAAGCGGCTAAATGAAATTCAGGAATCATCAATCTTATTATTTACACCTGTGCTTTTCCTACTGTGACATGTCAAAATGTCTTCTGTGAAAATGGTCTACAGGTGTAACTGAACTGTTTTCACTTGTCTCTACTTTGATCGATTCTTTTCATTTCTCAAGTACTATCTGATGGTAGACAGGCAATGAATGAAGGTAGAGTGATCGTGTTCTACCTAAACTGACTGCAGGGAAGTAAGCGTTCCTTTTTTTTTGGTCTTTTTGCTCATTTAATTTTTGGAGGAACAACTTTTTGATCACATTTGAGGGTGCTCCAGCCAGCCCCCCCGACAACCTTTAGCGGTTTATTTAAAGCTCAAAAAACACAGATGTCGATATGTGCTTCAACCTGAAATATTATATATATAATTATAATAATGAAATAGAAATATGTGTAACAAAAACGTCAAATTCACATGAGAATAACACAATGTTAAGAGATTTCATAAGGCCATCATTTACTAATTAACTTTGTTTGAAGAGGCCAACCTCTCTTCAGCAGAAGACATACTTTTTTTTCCAAAAAAAAAAGCAAATACATAATGAAACATCAAACAAATACTTAAAGTAAGTTCAAAGCAACAAAAAATAATAATACAACAACAACTCAGAGCCTTAATTAGGTCTCAAAATAGTTCCCTGATCACAACAAAGGCTTTAAAGGGGCAAACTCAGATTTGGGGAACTTGTGGTAGCTATTCCCAAACGTCAACTTCTTTCTTTAAAGTTAAGAACAGCTTCAGGCAGCACATTGTTATAGCCACAGGCCATGTGAATATTGTATGTGTCTTATGCTTTAATTCAGTAGACGTATTAAAAGTCTCCTACTTTAAAAGTCTGAGTCAAACCTGATTTTCAGTTTCACTAAATTAGAGAGCTGCAAAGCATTTGCCAATGATTCTCTACAACAACATCAGCTAGGTTGATATTAAAACCCATGACTAACGCGCCTGAACACCTTGAAAGCACGAGGCCTGTTGAAAGAGTACCAGCCTCCTGCTTGCACTGTGGAGACCTTTCAATTATGGAGTCGGCGACATGTTTTCTTTATCTTTTTTTAAATGAGTGCAAATGCAATAAGTTCAAGGACTGCCAGTATGAGAGTCAATTTTGGTTTTTCAGAAATCGCTGCGCCTTTTTGTTGTTGCTGCAGTATTTAAATGCTTAAGTTGTAAGCAAAGTGTGGAGGAATACACAATAGAGTTACTATTACCGGTGTGCCGGTCTGTTTTACAGCGCAGAAAGAAAGAGTAAAGAAATGATTTCTATGCGATTAGCTTGTAATAACTGTCTCTGTACCGTTTGTCATGATTGATAGATGAATACTGTTTTCATTATGATATGAGAAGGTTAAAAAGAAAAATGATCTTGTGAAATAATAATAATAATATGAAAAGTTTAAAATAGAGTTGGGTTTTAAAAGCATTGGTTTTGTTCACAATTCCACGTCTATATTGATATATCTTGGCTGTCACTATTTGCCATTTCATATTATCTAATTTCTTTGTTCAATATTGAAAATTTGAGTTCTCCATATTCCAACTGAAAAACAAGCATTTTAACATCTTCCAAGATAAAAAGATTATGAAAGATTTATGACTTACATCTTTCACATGGTGCGGGTTTCACATGGTTTCCCCTCCGGCTTCTTCTCACAGTCCAAAGACATGCAGGTGAGACCAACTCTTGACTCTAGGGGCGAATGTGAGTGTGAATGGTTGTCTGTCACTACATGTCAGCCCTGTGATAGCCTGACAACCTGTCCACGGTGTACCCTGCCTTCGTCCAATGTCAGCTGGGACATGACCCCCCCCCCCCCCCCCGTGACCCTGAATAGGATAAGCATTTACAGACAATGACTGGATGGATCTTTCTAGTGAGTGCACGTAAGTTCAGTTGACTTCATGGTTTACAATTAGCTCAAAGACTACGCCAGAGAAAAGTAATGAAAGCAACATGAAAACACAATCACTACAAATGAAAAACAAATGATAAGAGAAGAAAAATCCCTCCAGACAAGACAGGAAGTAACAAGTTGCTCTGAAGAGTCTGCAGTGAGATAAACAGGCAGCTTATATCACAGGAAGCCTGAAGCAAGAACAGCAATCCCGGAGTACAGAAGGTGATTACAGTCTGTGAGGGTGGCAGGAGCTTTCTGTAAAGCTCGCCTGTCGAGCAGATCATTGATCACAGATCATCTCCTCTAACTCCTGTAATCTTCCCATTCCGGCTGACAACGCCTTTCATTGTATTCTAGTAACTCGACACTGAGATTGGCAAGATGTCGAGCCACGGGACAGATTATTATGGATAGAACGAGCGATACAATCATATTATCGGTGTAATAAGTGGGGGTTTGCGAACTAAACAAAATCAAAGTCAAATAATTTGAGGAACAATCAGGACACACTGCCAACGTAACGATGACAAACTTCACTCCAAAAAATATTGCTGCAGTGTGTAAAATCCCTTTCATGTGTCATTCTGGGTGTATTTTTTCCACTCTCTGTCATTTCATAGCAAATCAAAATGCTTACTTCTGCACCAAAAGAGGGAACTTTCTTTTGAAAATGGTCACCATGGACACCAAGGACAACTACATAAACATGTAATGAAAGGCCACCAATGCTTTGAATGAAAACAAAAAACAGGTCCGGTGCTGCAAATCTAAATATATAGACGAAAAGAAACATTCAGAGAATCAACGGCTCAAATTAATTAACAGCCCGCTACGCACCCAACACTCCTGCTCTTGTAATGTGACCTCTGCTCATAAACCTTCGCGGTATAACACTCGGACGAGAAGTGCGAGGGAATAATGGCGGAACGTGACAAGTAATCTTACCTTAAGACACGAGTTTTATCGCCTCTGTGAAGTTCCCACCTGACGGATTGCCTCTGGCAGTGTGCCCCAGAGCTTGGCGCTCTAATGAGCAGAGAGAGAAAAGAGGTGCGAGACATGCAGAAAGCAGAAACATTAACTCAAGATACTCAAGTGAAAGCAACAGTTTGCCAAGATTTAAGCACACTGTATGTGGGATATATACGAGTGGTGGATTTGAGGGCTATTATATATATATATAGCCTATTGCATATGTAATTGAGTGTCTTTATATCCCACAATTAATATCATAGTCATTATTTTTACCATTCAGATTGGAGTTTAGTACATCTTGACACAACTGAGTATGTCATTAAAACTTTTAAGAAACCAACATGACACATACTTACCAAAATGAATGATCATCGTGGATCTCTTTTATTCGGATGTGTCTGCAGGCCAAGAAGACGGAGAGTAAATACTTAGAGCCAGGTGAAAGACTTACAGAGGATCACTGGATATCCTCGTCCCCATCTGACTGCCACTCCCAAAGCAAAAACAAACAAACACATTCGCAGCTGAGAGGGAAGGGGAAGTACATATACATGTATCTGTATAATTCAGACGGAAAAGTAGAGCAGACACTTAGATAGATCAGGCGAGCTTTGACTGTCTGGGGAAAAAGCAGGAAATCAGTATCGGAAATGTTTTTCAAATTACAGAAATATGAAACGTCTTCATGAATTATTGGAAGGAAGGCTGTTCCAAAACAAGAGCTACATTTTTTTTTGTGATATAGAAATAAAATCGAGAAAACAATTGGTTTAACCTTTAAGACATGCTAGCTTTGAATTTGCTGGAATAAAAGGAACATAAAAAAAAAAAAACGAAACACACTAAAAGTGTCTGTGTGATAGTTTGACAAGAAAATTAATCAATTCTCAGGCATTCTTGCAGACACTAAATGTGAAATAAAATGCCTTACCCACTCTGGTGCAATCGGTATCCTCTCATCCCCCACGGTCTCAGTTAAAGGATGGACGTACGAGAGACTCAACAAATGTGAGCCTGACACTTAACGCTACACTCAAATTGAAAGACACACGAAGGAGTGAAAACAAGGACGTGACAATAAAAACCGCATGTAGAAAGTTGAACTAAAGACACTTTCTAACTGGGATCCGATTAATCAGTGTACAAGTAAAGCAACGTGCAGAAATGAAAGTCGGAGTCACATTACAATTTGTGCAAATGTTTAATCATTTGTCTTGGCAGGACTCGGTGTAGATAGGATTCATTATTCTTTGCGACGGGCATGACATTCATTTGAGCACAAGCATAGAAATGATGTCAAGCTCTCAGAGTAGACCATGAGTGCCTGTGAAGGGTAAAGTGAGGAAGTATTTACATTCTGAACTAAGTGCCAAGCAATGTAAGCAGCATCAGGTTTGTAATCGTAAGGCCACTTACAGTCTCTCAATGATGTACAGTACAGAAGATAATGTTGAAAACAAGCTATGAACTATTCTCTAGATGTAAATGTAGATATTCCTGAGTCAAGATGGCACATAAAACATTACTTAACATTTTTATTTCGTCTGAGATACGCGGTACAGACCATTTAACAGCGATACATTTTGGTTGTCTAAAGTGTACAATGCAATATCCGTACATATTATAGATATGTTGCATAATTTATTTAAAACATGAATGACATAAATTCCATATTACAGTTTGAAAACACATCATTTGAAACTGCATTTATCTAAATGGTAAACGTGATAGAAGTAGCAACAGGAACTTAAGGGGGCGGGGCTTACGTCAATATCAAATTCATTGTGCACATCTGAAAGGAACACTTCACCCACAAAATGACAAGTTTGTCAATCAATTACTCATCCCGTGTTAATAACACAGGGTGAGTAATTGATAAACAAATGGGTTTTATGGGTGAAGTATTCCTTTAACATTGTAAATAAGATATGCTGCTACGGCCCATTGGTTGTCAAAGGGGTTCCAAACATGGGTCTTTAAAAAGGCACATTGTGACAAAACGCATTCACTGTAACTGCAGTTACAAAGGCTCTGAATAGTAGTTGGTGCACACATGGGATGTGTTGTCTTTCTTGCAGACCCAACATGTTTAACAGCTGGTTGACTCTGACTCATCGTCCCACATGCTGTAACCTCAATGTCTTTGATTAAACACCATCGACAGACTGACTGGAGGCCCGTTCAATTGATCAAAGCCACCACATCAGACAGAGTTGGTATTATTCATTTCTTATCAAAGCCAATTATTAAAGTGCCTTTTAGAAAATCACAATATGAGGTAGGAACTAACTGTGGATCAATGCGTTTGTTAAATATGTATTGATTTATATAGATATCAGCGTAAGTGACCTAATACCTGACCTGATAACACCCACCTAAAACATCAGGGCAAGCTCCTCTTTTCTTATTCAGTTTTACATTTCAAAATATGATCAGAATAAACAACCAAAATCAAACATAATGTCATTTGAAGTTCAATCGTGGGGTGTCCTAAATATTGTGCAAAGTATGCAGCTTTCAGTATGATGCTTTCATGAAGATCATTTGGTCCTCCACTATGCTAAGGTCAGCAATATATGGGCGTGACCGCTTTGAGTGACAGGTGGGTCCCCATCATCAATTCTACCTGTGGAAATGACACCAATTTAAGCGTGTTTAAAGTATATTGCCGCCCCCCCCCCCTGTACTCGTAATGTGTGTAATGGGTGTTACACCGTCTCTGCTTCTTGGTCGGTCTTCACAGACTTCATCGGCAGCTCATCTGAAGTGTCCACCGCGTTGTCATAGGCCTGAGAGTCCTCTTCCCCTTGCTGGTGCCTCGCAAAGTTCACAAAGACCTGGAATATCAACGAGGAGAAGAAGAAGGTACTTAAAGGCAAAGATGCAAGATAAAGAACCTTCGAATGCACACAATGCCGAAGGGGCCTGTGGACATTTCTTTCTCCACCCATCTCATTTTTTTGCTCTCCCCCACCCTCTGCCTGGAAAACAAACAAGACAATGGGGCGCATGTGAATGAGTTGCCAGACAAGGGCTATGAAGCATCAAGTAAGCGCCTAGGCTCACACAGTGAATGTCAGTTTGACATCTTTGACCAGCTGAGAAAGAGAATAAAACAATCATTCTTCTCTCTGTGATACCCATTTAATGTCAGAAGAAATCAATCCTATGGCGTTCATAAAAAGCTGTGTGTGTGTGTGTGTTTCATCGTGCCCTAAACACCGCTGTAAGTCCAGGCTTTTTATTCTCTTAGCATTAACTGTCTGTTGTGATAAAGCTTACACAAAGACTTGTACTCCACCGGAATAAAGCAGCAGAAAGGGTCATAAAAGAATGATAAGAGCATTGCTTTTTCATTCAAAGATTTCCAGTGGCTGTGTTAATGTGAAAGGATATGCGAATTAATAGATTGTATTTAAAATCTCAACGCAGGAAATTCAAAATAAAACCTTGTTCATAGCTACAGAGCCAATAAATGAAATGGGATATGAAGCAAATACCTGTGAAAGAGCATGCATGAACAGAAGTAAACAATGGTGTCCTTCCAGGCTTTTGTTTTCGAGAGGCTCAGCTAATCAAGTCAGGGTAAGAGAGATCTATCCTGTCAAGCCTTTTGAAGCTTCTGTTTTTAATTAGCCAATTCATGTAATCGGTTCCCTGAAATTTTAATGTTGATGACAACGAGGAAAAAGTCTAAACTTAGAAAATTCTGTTTTCTGAACAAAGGAAGAGGTTTGCCTATTACTCTGATGTATTGCCGTTGTCACTGCTGTGTAATAGCTCGTCACAAAAATGTGGACAAGAGGCATTTCCATTGCTCTTGTAGGCTAAATGAATGTATTTACATCGGAAACCTTCAAAAATAGTCAGACATTTTGAGAAACGTGTATTTGTTGAGATAAGATCCATCTCACTCTCATGTCTGAGCGTTAAGTATGGACCTTCCATTTCATGGACATCCACTTTGGTGCTTCCATTCACAATCCGTAATGCACAGATTATGGTCCTTTGTTCACTCCAAATGTAAAACAGGCTTTTGCCACTTCATGCACTGTACTTCCAAAGCTTTAGCGAAATACAGACAAAATACAAATTCCACTGAATTGGAATGTGGTACCTACACATGTAAAGCTTCTTGACCTCAAAGCTCGTGGAGCTGCTGGCCAGTTGGTTGCATTAAAAGTAAAACAGCAGACTATACCTTGTAATGGAGGAACAAGCTATGCCTGCAGAACGCCTGAGGCTAAAGAATGCCTCTGTGTGTGTGTGTGTGTGTGTGTGATGTCGGAACATCAGCAGTTATGTATGAAGGTCACAGTTGTCGAGGCATCTTATCAGGGGAGAATGAGTTAGAGGATAAGAATGACAGTAGCAACAAACACAGCCTCCGCCCATCTCTCCCGGCCTCTGACCCTGCCACTGGCTGATATTGGCCTGATGTGCTGAGGCATGCAAAGCATTTCATATTCATAGTCAAGGCTGCAGAGTTTCCGCAATAGAATTCCTAAGTACCGTTTGTATTTAAGTTTCTGTAAAGAATCCTAATGTGGTTGAAAAAAGTGCTTCAAAAAAAAAAGTGCAACCATGGTTAATTCATTCCTCGCCTTGTGTGTTGCGACCTTCCTCATAATGTCCACTTTCTGTATTTAGCCAACCACTCATGACCTGAAACGTCATGCACCGGTGCTGTTGAGTGGCATTTTCTTAATAACAGATGGACGCAGGCATTAATTACATTGCAGAGGGAACATTTGGTTGCTTATTTGATGCCTGTTGAGGCAGAACAGAGGAGGGAAAGGACGCAAATCGCCCAATAAACCTGTCCTGTATATCAAAGGAGCTCTTGCAGAATGTGATATGGGCTGTTCCTACATACATGCCATCCGCATGTTCGTGCTCTGCTGTTTAATACCACACCGCCGGTTTGTGTTACACTTTGAGGGTCATAAAGGGTATAAGGTGTTTCTTAAGAGGTCAGGTTACTTTAAAGTCGTATAATCAAATAGTGTGTAATGAAACTACGATACTATTGAGGTTAAATAAAAAACTGAGCTGAGTGATGACATATAAAACGCTTCAGTGGTACAGTAGTGGGCAAGGTTGAATGTGGACCATTGTCCACACATGAAGCAGCAAATACTTCACAGTCCGACCACACGATCGGCTCCTAAAGGACAGTTTAGAAACATTTTCCGTTCAAATGCTCCATCTGCTCTGCGCCGTCTTGGCCATCGGTGTTAATGCCTGAGCTGCAGGCGGTGTGTGGATCAATATTAATTGTAGTGCAAGTCTTGTGTTTTACTATAGGTCAAGGCTCCTCTCTATAAATCACCAGCTGAAAGGTGACAGTCTGGGTCTCCACAGGTTCTCCAGTCCTCCCCTATGTGTTTTAATAACGTGACCTCCTGGTCAAAGTATGATTTATTGACTACCTCTTATCTGGTAAATATTGACCAGTGCAGAATGTGGGGGCGGGTTGACGAAAAAAGTTAAATCACAAAACATTGCACAAGGTTGGCGGGCGGTAGTGCGGCTGAACACCAATGATCTTTGAAGTTCTGTTCAAAATCCTGACAAAGAAACCAACCTGACTGCAAACCGGGTGAAGTTAAAGCATTTAGCTTATCCAATAAATCCCTTCTTCATTTCTTAGTGGTAGGCTAATTACCCCCCTGAAGGGCATATTCTACCTTAATAATGCTACAAAAGATGGTTTTATATTGAATTCGGGGGTTCTCCGCAAGGAGATCAAGTTGATAATGAAATGCTTAACATTCCTGGAATTCTTTATGTCACATCATTTGATTCAACTACAACAGCGCAAATAATTGCACGGATGAATTTTTCTTTTTTAAATCAGAGGAGAGAGCCTCCCCCCTCCCCACATGGCGGAGTGGACCAATAACTGTCTGGACCCCTCAGAGGTCATCTCCCACCTGCTCTTCTGCTGCTGAGCTAATGGCGGGCTTGCAAGACCAGACACACTTGCCTCTGAGTGGCTGATTGCACCAGGTCCCTGGGGCCATTTGGGGAAACACAAGGTGAAGCCAGCCCGTAACCTGCCAGGGTTCAGTTTCTCTCACCAATCAGGGGGTCTAGATAGTGCACTTGGACTGGAATTTAAAAAAACAGGAACTGGCTGCGGGAGCTTTTTATATTAAAAAAAAAAGAAAAAGAAAAAAGAGACATCGGTCCAGATTCTTGATCAATACTGGGACCTGGCGGCTGAACTAGCTTGGCTACACAAACTCAGTGTAGTCCTCATTGGTCAGTCTGACAGCCTAAATGGGAGAGGACAAAGCGTAGGCAATGATAGATTTTAAATCTTATCCTGAACTGAGCAGACTTGCATTAACTGAGAGCACTTAAAATGCTGCAGGCAGTGACACTTTCCCTAATGATGTGTTAAACTGAGCTGGCACTCCACAGAATTACAGTGGTACAATGAACATGGCCACGGAGACTCTACAGTCTCAATTTTGCTCATGTCAGAAGTGAAATTTGGAGTCTAATTGAGCATCCCCTGCTGCTATACAAGCTGAAATCAGCAAAAAAAAAAACGATGTTCTTCTATCAAGAATAACGCATTACAGTACATTTGGGTAAAGGAAACTGTGTCACCAACTTGCTGTGAACAAACCTTTGGAAACAATCAAGAGCATGGGTTGTTTTTTTGCTCCTTTTGTTCTTTTCAGAGCCTGCCAGGTCCCCAATGCATAGCCACAACTGTGCAAAGCATGTGTACAAGACAAAAAAAAAGCGTGGACTCCGTGTGGGTAAAGCCTTATTATCATGTTCTGTAAATATTTTGCTGCAGTTTCTGATGCAGAGTGATGAAGATGGTCGATGAATAAATGCATCGCCGGCTTCGTATAGTACTAACAATGGAATGATACGATGGAGTACTGATCAAAGGAACAGAATATCACCTCTGGAAATGACACAGGTGAATTTGATGCAGAGAGAATGGAGACCTGGGGCATATTACCATCTTCATGCAATCTCTCCATAACAAGCAGACTGTATATTTATATGCTGTCCATCATCCTTTCACTTATACATCGGTCAGTTGAGGTAGTATATGGGTAGACTCCACATATCTAACTTAAAGTTGTCACTTTTTCTTTTACCTGATCGAGCGTGGTCTGGGACACGGAGTAGTCCTCCACACCCAGCCTCTGCTGATGGCTGGTGAACTGGCTGAAGATGTTGGCCAAAGCTCCCTGTGCGTACGGGAAATGATACTGCAGCGTGTTGTGGTGCTTCTCCTTCAGGACGCTGCCCGGGAAGGACTGCTGGACGAAGTCCTCTACCGGCGTCAGTGCAGGAGGAGAGCCACCGACCCTCACGATCACAGTGTAGCCGTCACCGAATCTAGAACAAGAAGACACAGTTAGCCCGTATGCATCACTCGGGGCGTTTATGGCTTTTTGATGTTTTGAGTGTTTATGCTGTGTTTATGCATACTGCACATGGCATTCATTTCGGCAAGTGTGTGAGTTTTTTCTTTTTGTAATTTTGAAGGTTCAACCTCAGCTAATATAATAAGTAAATACAAAAACTCAGAAACTGCCATTCAAAGGGTCAAAATTCAGAAAATGAATACATATTTGGTAGTTATGATCAGGAAGGTCAATGTTGGCTACAAAATTCAACTCTGAAAGTGGAAAGTAATCTTTACAGCAGTTATATGAAGGGAACACTTTAGTCCTGAAAGGGAACAAGAGGGAGGTTGTTTTTTTTTATCTGACCCTGACCAAACAAATCTAAAGCAGTGCTGTTGCTAATGGTTGACATAACCCAGATTGTGAGAAAATGAATTCCTCCTTGAATTGAGTATACAACATTATGTCAATGAAAGTGGAAAATAATATGAATTCATAATTTTATGGCAATCTTTTGACATACATCTGCAAGGACACATTAAGCTCTCTGTAACTGCGAACATACAGTACATGCCAGTCATCTAAATAATGAACTTTTCTTCTCTTCTCTTCTTCTCTTCTGTGATGAATAATAAGGAGGTGCACTGGAAGGAAGAGACGAGACGAGACGGGACAGGGAAGCAAAAAAAGATGACAAAATATAATTGCTCTCACATTCTCTGGATGTGGCGAGTTTGGAGGAGCAGGTGAGCCACAAGCACCTCGAAGCAAAAAAGCAGCTCGACTTCAACGGTACATCGACGCTGCCAGGACATGGATCATTATTTCAACTTTTTCAAGTCATAAAAAGGTTTCAACACAATCGTCTGGACCAAATGTGTATAGAAAGCGTCAATTTGAGTCAAGCAAATCAGCCAAAAGAGACAGAAATTGCTTTTAAGACGCTTTTGCATGATTGAAAGAACTGATTCTAAAACGTCTTTTTCTTGGTCAGTTAATTTAATAATGAATTAGGCACGGTAGCCACTTAGCTTTATCTGACAACCAAAAAGTGACTTGAGATCACTACACAGACAGATCTTGTTCAGGAGAATCCAGTCCCACTAGCAAGGTAACTACATCCATACTGTAAGTTTGATAGGCACTCGCCCGAAAAAGATTGCATCCCAAATAAGATTCCGAATCCTCTTTTTTTTTTTTGTTTGCCTCTTGGCGTTGTGGAGGGCCGACAAATCTATGAAAACGCTGAAATAAAAAGAAAAAGCTAACCGTCTAAAGAATCTTTAACACAAACTCCCGACATCATTGTTAGTGTGTGATAAGCAATGCAGAGAGGATATAAAGGCTTGAACAGCCGCAGTTTTGAAAATGTGTCAACATGCTCCACTGGTAGAGCTTTACAACTTGAACAATATTCACGGACATAAAATATTGTCACAGATGAAAATATGCCACAGCTAAGCTCTAAAGCTAATTAGCATTCTGCATCTTCCCAGTTGTATGCAACGTCTGGCGAGTTCCACATAAGACTCTGTGCCTTGTTATTCTGTCGTTAGCACTCTTATGACCCATTGTTTTCTGCCTAATTAATTCCCTAATGTTGGATTTACTCGTGGAAAATGTCCATTGTGGGCTAGTACAGAGCAACACGCAACGAGAGTCAGAGGCTCCCTTAGTGGTAATTAGAGATATGGTTACTAAACTGCAGGCCTACACAATCCCGACGGGAGCGAGAGTGGAAGTGAGGCTCTGTGCCGGCACTGAGAAGAACAATGAATGGACCCCCATGGGGGGAGCAGAGTCCCTTTACATGGACTGCTTGAAGTTGAAGAGGCACAGAGCAATAACAGTGGAACTTTGCATACATTGCATATGGGAATGCTTATCTAATATTCATTTTCATTAAGAATGCACGAGTGTCTTTTTTAATGCTACTTTTTAGAATCATGCCAAGGCACACTGACTGGCAGGTCTGAACCCTGCTTCGCTGGAATGTCCTTGTATTACGATTGGACAAGCCAGACTACATCAGAGGTATTGTGACATAAATCTGGAGGCATTTGAACCAATCAACCTGCTGTATAATTATATAACCATGCTGACCAAATGGCCTGCTATCCACAACCACGTCGGCATCCAGCCGACTATATATAGGGAGGTTTGCACTCTTGATCTCTTAAGGGGCGGCACACCACGGGTGATCAAAAGCATCCCCATGAACCTCGGAGACATATTATTTAGCACACGTCATGTGGATACAGCTGTGGGTGCCCTGCATGCATCAGCATGTTAGCACTTCATTAAGCAGCTGCCCTTTAGACAGCCCTTCAACCGCTCCAAATTATACTCCACACTGACCCGAGCCCTGCTCTTGCCTTTTCTATGAAACACTGTTATTTTGCGGGGCGTTTCATTGTGTACTTAGAGCTTCATCGTCTCAAAGTGCAAATGGGAAAGCAGGATTATTATCAGAGAAGCAAGGGGTCTCTGCAACTCTGGTATTATAGCACACAACACAAATGAGACCACAGTAGCACTGCTTTGTCCTTCTTTAAGGAGCTCCCTTCAGTTGAAATTCAATCTCTTTAATTTGTTATTTTCATGACTACACTCCATCCTATTCAAAATTATGATTCATATTTGCCAATCAAATTAGGCATAAAGGGACTATAATAATTAGGAATATTACACAGTAGGACTTGTTAATGTAATATGCTCATTTATAGAGTAGTCCTGTGTAAAAATTGAGAGTCCTGTAAGTGGAAAAAGTCAAATCATTTTTCGTTCATGCTGTCAAACAAAAAATCATTG
This sequence comes from Leptoclinus maculatus, assembly GCA_032191485.1. Classification (NCBI taxonomy): domain Eukaryota; kingdom Metazoa; phylum Chordata; class Actinopteri; order Perciformes; family Stichaeidae; genus Leptoclinus; species Leptoclinus maculatus. The sequence continues at coordinate 8,128,884 of JAVDOI010000020.1, read as the reverse complement.
TGTGCAAAAATATCTTTGTGCTCTTTATGCTAAATGAACATCTTAGACCATCTTACATATGCTGATAGAGCTGCTATAGGACATGAAACACTCAGGCATTAGCGTCTTGCTATCACAGTATTCATTCATAATAAAAACCACTGCAAAGTCTGCGCTTGACACCATTCAATCAACAGCAATGTCACAACTAGCTTGTCGGCTTTGATTTGCACACACACGGCACCATATTCCATGAGGTAAATACTCATCCAGGACACAGCCACATCATTTGTGACTCCACAGTCTATGTAATCAGACACCACCACCGACACATCGAAGCCACCCTCACACACATCAAGCTCAATTCATCATCCAATCAAGACTATGACCATAATCCTCTTGTGTTTATTATAGCTGCCGGCTCAGGAAATGTGCTTTTGTCCAAGGACTGAACAAGCTCAGCCGAGATGCAAAAACATTTTTTGCAAAAAATCCAATAAGGCCAGGATGCATTGTGGCTAACGGGGTGTACGTGAGTAATGAAATGCTGCTCCTCAGTGAAGGTAAAAGGGCTGATCAATTAGCTTTCCCCTCATTCTTTCTTCACGAATACCTTATTTTTTTATGCCTACCTTTCTCCTCCGTCTGCAGCTACACAGGGGGCTTCAGGCTTGCACTTTGGAGAAAATGTCTTTCTTTTGTATTCATCATTTTTACTCTTGCCTCTGTATTCAAAACAAAACAAGATCTTTCATCTTTGATATATACGCTGCCTGTCTTTGCTCTCCTCAAATAAACTCTGCCGGTTGTAAGGAAAGCTAGGCGTAGATAACAATAGTGCAGCAAGCTCGAAACAATTAATACGCTTTTAGCTGGCGACTGGTGATTTGAACGCTAAAAGCAAGATATTTGCAATTTGGGGTTTGAATATAGCAAAGAGGAAATAATGAATGGATTATGTCATTGCTGCACCACATTGTCACAACTAATCCCTTCATATTGTTTTACATTAGGTACATGATACAGCAGCTCAACACAGCATGGCAGAGACACTGTAATAGCTGCGCTGCAGTTCTCTCCTTCATTTTCATTACTCTGCCTCAACCCTCTCTCCTTTCCACCCTGGTCTTCTGGAAAGTCGTTCTTCTGTGTAATTTAAAACAAACAAAACAGCCAGACACAGATAAGGGCATGACAGGCAGAAAATAATTCTGCTGCACTTCCTTCATCTTAGCGGAGTCGAGAAAAGGTCACCCTCGCCACTGCCAAACCTTGTATTTGTGGTCTGCAAGGGGGGGGAGGGCGGAAGTGGGGCAAGGGGGTCACAGCATGGCTTGGGTGTTCTGACGCTTTGATCAGGCAGGAAGTCAAAAAAAACAAACTCCCTTAGTTCCTGGAAGGGGGAGCTAACAGAGCTCCAGGCAGAGGCTCCACAGGAGAGTTGGGAGGATGAATGGATAGGTTTATCTTTGTCCAATCAGAGAATTGTTATTATAGCGTTGATTCATCTAAAACGAATGTGTGGAAACTAATGATGGTCATGTGCTTGCTAACCGGGAGCCTATGACAATGTGACAAGTTGGAGTTTTCAGTGTAAGTTATCATTGTGGTTGGAGTGTGTGCTTTAAATCAGGGCTTATGATGAAACTGATGCCAAAACAAGAACTATTCTCTCCAGGTATCAAGCATATTATATATATATATATATATATATATCTAGACAGCTCTCAGATATGTACAGTACATATACAGTATACAGTGCACCATCTGTGTATGTCAATGTTCTAGCAGTCTTAATTACACCTACTTTGCTGATGCATCATAAACCGTAAAGAGAATTATTTTGTCATCCATCTCCGCCGGTGACACACACTTAAAAGCCATAAACTATTTAGTTAATGGCAAACCTGCAGAGCTGATGCAGAGTGAGTGGGAAGGAGTTTATTGGACTTCTCAACGTCAACTTCAGGGGATTGATCCAAACTTTTAGACACCACTCTTGTAAAAAAACTCTCCAGTGCCCACACCACATTACCTTAATGCACTTAAGGCACTTTTACCCTCCACTTTTATATCATGACGTGCTTTAAGGAAGGAGAAAATAAGACTCCAAGCTGTGGTGCGTGCTCACTCCAGGTACTTTATGAAGAGGGGATATGAATGATATCAATCAGGGAAAGATCCGGCATCGGCTAGCGGTTGTCCTTTCTAACTGACAAGATTATAGGGGATCTTTGAAGCTGCTTTTATTGGTTCTTCCACTTCATTTGGGTTTACTTAACACCTGGGAGCTTTCATACCAGCACACTGCTGTACTAAAGCACTATTTACAGCCTCTCTCACACATTTCTTTTACTTATTTATTTCCCCCCTTCTCTGTCAGCCTTTCATAAATTCCTAGGAGTGTGATTGAGTTGAGGGGATGGAGGAGGATGTTTTTAACAGCCATGGAGGACGACAGTGAAGGGGCTTTTTTAAAATGGCCGCCCTGGCGTTCAGAATTCACCGCCCCAAACCCAATTCTCCAGCCCCTCTCACATGCTGACCACCCTCTTCAGCAGTTTAAATGGACTATTTGGGCTCATTTGGGGCGTGATTGATATGCAGAGGCGGGGTTGTTAAAGTAGCAGAAGGGCATCTCAGTGATAAAGACAGGGTCACCACTGAACTAAAGGGGGCAGCACTAACAAGCACTAGGATGGCTGGGTTGGAAGCCTTGCCACCTGAGAGTAGCAGAGGGAGGAATAAATAAGGGTAATATGGTGAGAGGTTTTTGAAGGAGAGGAGGCGATCGGGGGAGTGAGGGCTGCGAATGTGGGAGAGTGAGCAATAGGGGGTCAAAATGTGAGAGCTTCCCCCGCGGTGAGATTCTGCACTCCTTTCAGGGGCCTGTGATGAAAAAGAGATGGAGACGTTGGGGGCAGGGGGAAGAAGCGGCACCCCCCCCCCCCCCCCCCCCAGCCTTCGCAGGTCAACCGCTCACGCCGTGTGTGATGTGACGGTGGCGTACACCACCTGCCTCCATCGGCGTGCTTCCCCTCTGTACTTCAACCTCCTGCTGTCGGATGGAACTCTTCCCATCTGCAAGCTGGCAACAGCTTGTGCGTTTGTGAGAAGCAGCCCTCACATCTCACATCATGGAGTCAGATGTGAGGACAAGCACAAAATGTTCAGTGTTTTACCCTGCAAAGCTGGACTGATGAGGCCCACAACGACTTAAATGATGGTGGATCACATGCTAAACCAGTTGTGTGTGTGTGTGTGTGTGTGTGTGATGGAGGGGCAACATGGCAGCACAAACATGTGGCGGGATAGTGACGAGAAAAGAAAACAAACGGAAGACAGCCCTTAATTGCCTTTTCAGTCATTAACAGGGTCCCACACCTCATGAAACATTAATTACACCAAGCGCTGAGGAGATAGGGACGCTTAATTAGAAATTATTCACTGCGTGGCAAGAACTGAGCGATAGCATTTCAGCGGCATGCAAATTGTCCGCGTGAGATCTAAAATAAGCACGGCAAAAATCTGTGTCGACGTCATGCTTATCTGGCTCCCTCTCACTGCCTTATGAAGTGCGATTCCCTTTTACCCCGATAGCATGTGAAGTAGGACATGTATTAACCCTATCTCCTCCCCTTGTTCGCTGCTTCTTCCCTTCCCCCCCCCCCTCGCTCCAATGGCTCTTACCTACCCTATACCTCCTGCATGGTTGGTAAATTATTTACACCACCCTGCTCTTCCCCCTACAGACAGGATGTAATTGACACAGCGGATCTGTCAATTACCCCAACATCTGGGATGGACTGATTGGTACATCGCTCTCCCACTTTAGCCCGTCGCCTCTCAAATGTCCCTCCTCACTCTTTTTTAGCCCCATCCACAAATCTACCTCTTCCTCTTTCCAAAGTGAGACAGTGGTCAGTGATATGACATTAATGCTTTTGATGTGAAATACCCTTGACACTGTTGCCCCAACCCTCCCTGTTGTTCCAGGCATTTCCCTTAATCCCACAATTTTAAGAATGGTCTGCTCCTCCCCCTCGTCCCAGGTGTATTGATCTTTCTCTCCACCCAACGATTACCACCACATCTTCCTGTTGTGTGTGAAGCTCTTGTGTGTGTGTGTGTGGAATGTCCTTCCTCTTACAAGATCGCACAATGGAGTGGTAATAATGTCACCAGACTGTACCTAAGGTAATGGATCGGTCTCACTGCTGATACATGCGGGGCCCGGGACATAAGTGCTGGCCTCGGGAAATGTCAGATGAATATCAGAGAGGAGGACCGAGTGCTACGAGTTAGGGGCAGCGAATATCTGTTATGGGTTACGTAACAAAACCCATTAAGAGACATGCATAAAGCCTCTTAAGGATGTGCATAATGACAGGGATGGTGGAAATAGATTTTATGGGTCTGTAGAGAAACACATGTGAAATTGAGATAATGGTGAAAGACTTGGGACACTAACCTGAGGCCCACAGACCTGCCCGTCTGCCTCATATATGGATCTTTTCATGTAAAATCAATACAATCGTGTTGATAAGTCTCCGCAAAAAGTGGACCAAAATATATGGGGCATACAGTATATGTGGGATTATTAAGATGAAGCTTCATGGGAAGCAAAACAAATGAATACAGTATCATTACATAGCCACTGAACCTCTAAATCATATATATACTATTTATATATAAAGAATTGTTTTACATTTTGGGATATACATTCATTATTTCTCTTAGGAGTGATAGTGAGATGAGAAGAATGATGTCATTATCATGCCTGGACAACATGAAGCTAGAGCAAGCAGCTGGTTAGCTCGGCTTAGCATAAAGACAACAGGGCAAAGCAGCTAGCCTGGCTCGACCCAAAGGTAAAAACTATCTACCTACCTGAACCTCTAAAGCAGCTGATCCGAACACATTATTCCAAACACTTAATCCATACAAAACCAAAGTGTAAAAACATGCCAGGCAAGCAGTTTTCAGTCTTTATTCTAAGCCCATTTGTTTCTGCTAGGCAAGAAAGAAAATGCGTATATATTAAAAATGTTGAAGTATTCCTTTAATAACAATGTAATTGTGAAGTTTACGCGAAACTGCAAACTTTTTGATACATTCTTTGTGTATCTCCCATAGAGTCCTTCTCAGCTGCAGTAATACATGATGAAAGAAGAAAATGCATTATTTCCTTTTTCTTCCATGGAGAAACCTGGGTCATTTTCTTTTTATTACTAATATACATGGCCTTATATACAGTATAAATAACAGAACACCTCAGTCTGACACAGAGACTTCTTTCATCTCAATTCAACGTGCTTCAAAGATTTCTTTTTATTCTTTATTCTGCTTGGCGTAACAAACCCAGTCGTAAAAAGGAGGACGCTCACCTGCTCTTCAGATGCTGGATGCTTCCGAGGCATTTAAAGCGACCATTGACCATGATGGCCATGCGTGTGCACAGTGCTTCACACTCCTCCATACTATTGAAAGAAAAGGGGTATTATTATTGAGAAGCAGCAAGAATATGAGACGCTTGAGTCTCCTGCTTACCAGTTGAAACTGGTCTTCTTAGTATGATGGGGGGTCCTTTCATCGATTTTTGTACTATCTGTCCTCATTCAAGCTCTAAACTGTTATATATTTAAGGCTAGAACATTTATCACAGATGGATTTTTTAAAAAGGGTGTCATCTCACATTATTTTGCTGAAACATATCTCCACTGATTCACTGAGACCCTTTCTTCTAATTTACAGTTGAAGTTTGGATTAGAGCATTTTTACATGTCTACTTTGACACCTTAAATGGACGACAAATTTGGTAATTAGAGGGATAGGAGGGGACCATCTGTAGTTCTTATTATCTAATTTTTTTTTTCTCTTTCGGATATGGGCTGGAGCAGGAGTCATTTGTAGTTGAGGCAAAACCTGTGAAGCCTTTCTGAAGAATGGTCCAATTAGGATTATGACTCTGTAAAACCTGGCGAAATCTGCCACTTAACAAAACACAACCACCTGGTCATGCCATGGACGATTGGACGCGGCTCAGCCACATTGCCTTGGAGGACAACGACATGCTTTCATTTCTCCATGAAGGGAAAACACGAAATAAAATAAATAAACAACGGCAGGAGATTATTCATATGCACTGCTCGGGGCACAAATGATTTAAAAAAGCTAGGCAAATTGGGAAATAGTAAAATGAATAGGCATGTTAATTGTTAAATCTTCCATATCGACTCGGGTCATCAAGTTTGAAGTTTCACAAAAAAATGAGGCATTTCATCTTTTTCTCCTCACTCTAAACCGGGCCAGAAACTGGCCAACACTGCGCAAGAACATATTGGGACTAACTTTGCTCCAGGAAGTCTTGGATAATGAAAAGGATATTGACAGATTCTCTTTTCAATGAGGGGGGGGAAAGAAAAGCTCCAGTCAGTCAATATGCCCTGATGCTTCATGAAAGCTTTATAGCAGCCAGTATGTTTCCTGGCAGGCAACATTAACTGCCACACAGAAAACAACTAAAGTGTAACTTAATCAATTTCTAACTACACTATTTGCAGCTCACGAACGTTCATTTTACGGTTCGGTTGCTCTGCTATCCCCGGTGAGGAATCTAAATATGTTCCTTTTTTATCTTTGCGGGTGAAGTGTGAATCCATCAGAGGAAACCAGTAGATTAAGAGTGACGTTCATCACCTGTGTGATGTGAGAATGACTGATCGTCCCTCTTTGATGACGCTTAGGAGGCAGTCCCACAGGAAGCGCCGAGCTTTGGGGTCCATCCCAGTTGTTGGTTCATCCTGTAACGAACGTAAGCTCTTTACATCAACAGATGCACCAATAAGCAACATGAAGCAGTTATCACATCTCAACCCAGCTGAAACATTACGGATTTTCAGACTGACGTGTAAAGACAGCGCTCTCCAACACCGTCAACAAAGTCAGCCAAGGTGCCTTGAAGATGTTCTGGCAGCTCGTTCTGACCCAACACATTAATAAGACATTTATTGTCACTCTTATGTGCGTGTTTACATACGCATAAGAGATAGAAGTGTGATGAAAAATACACATATAAAAGCAGACATACCTAGGTAAAGTCTGGGAGAATTCAGAGTATACCCATGTACACACACACACACACACACACACACAGAGTCTCAGTGACTTGCTGTTTCTTTTTCCTCAGGGCTAGTCTGTCCATGCATGATTAGAGAGTGACAGTACTCAGTCCATTGGCTGGTTTCGTTCCAGGCCTGGTTCTCTGTCACTAGCAGAATCCTACAAAATCCTGTGGGGTATTTCCATCACCGTGCCCAATGTGTCCCCTTTGCAAACCCTACGTGGCACAGCCTCAAGGCCGCCTCGACTCCCTGGGCTAAGCACAGACAACACCATTATCCCACCGCCTCAAAGTGAAAGGCGAGTAAATAAGTAGGTTTGGAATAGTGCAGCCCGATAGGCTAGCACTGAGCCGAAGAGGAGACATGGTTGGAAAGATTATTCTGTGAACGTAATTCATTATGGATTACTCATTACCGGACTAAAATTGTTATTAGCAGCATAATCTGATGGGTTACTTTGAATCACGCAAAGTAAAGCATTTATTACAGTTTACAGGTAGAAAATCCAACAGCAATAATAAGACATATTGCAAGATATCTATGCGCATGAAATGATATTAAAATATATTGGTTTGGGACATGGTGGGACATGGGATAACAAGTAGAAATTGCAAAAACCCTTGATGAAAATGTGTACTTTAATTACAGGAAACCCCCGGAGAGATTTAAGGTCAGTAAGTTTCTCCCTCACAACTACACGGACATAACTTCCTAATGCACATTAAAGCTGCTTAATCGAAGGCATGTGATGCAGTGTATTCTGAGTCACGCCTTCATTAATCTTCCATCAGTGAGAAAAAGGCTTTTTGCTCTCAGTTTAAGTCCTGATGAATTGGAATGTAATACGTGCAAATACTGTTCTGTGTGCTCTGCGTTTTTTTTTTAATTGGTTCTCTCTTGAAAAGAAATGATTAAAAGATGACCAGTGAGTGACCCCTGAAAAGCACACCCTGTTCACCCGCAAGTAATGTACTTGTAATCCTTGGGGATATTCAGTAAGGAGTTACCAGATTGATTCAAAACTTGTTTTTTGATACTCGTTTCTAAAAGCACACATTATCCCGAATTCCTAAATAAAACAGCCGAGTATCACATTTTTTACCGTGTACAACACTTCAATGAAGATGTATCTCACCAGGAAAATGACTTGAGGACAACCGATCAGGGCTATCGCTGTAGAAAGTTTGCGTTTGTTCCCACCACTGTAGGTTCCTGCCGACTTGCTGGAATATTTGACCAGACCCAATTTCTGGATCCCCCACTCGGCCACCTTTTGAAGAGAGACATCAGAATGATCAAACCTATTATGGTGTCTAGAAGAGTGTTCACATACAGAAACGTTTTTCTGTTTACTGATCATACAAATGGGACTACACAAGGGCTGAATTTGGATCGAGAATTGTCGAATCCCATCACAATGGGCCACAGTCAAATCAAGAGTTATGCTAGCAGTGCAGAATTGGGTCCCTTTTGCAGTGCAGCTACGAGATCAAAGCCCTGGCGCCGGGTCTGAGGCCGATGGTCGCCGCCAGCCTATTCCTCTTTTGATCTTCGTGTTGTAGAGGAGGGCAGTGCGAAAGGAGCGCAGAGAGGCCGGCCACACCACTGGGCATGGTGAATAATGTAGAGCCATAACCCACAGCTGCTGCTTTTCCACCACCGGCCATTTTTCATTATGTATGGCTTCTCCCATTGAGGTTTTCTATCACTTCGAACATCAGCTCGCCCTACATGTATTCTAGTATTTTGATGGTGAAAATATAACAAAAAACATTCTGGAGAACAAATAAACATGTATTAAAGTAGCAGACCGTACGATTCTATATTTGCTAGTTATGTTAAAAGCATAGGGCTTCACAGCACCAGCCATTAGTAGAACAATGCCTTACACGGTTTCAAATGTGGACTAGAGGGATGAAAGGATGTAATGGTTACCATGGTGACCTCTTTTTCTGGTACCCCTCGTAACCTGGCGTAAAACTCAAGATGCTCTCGTCCAGTCAGCAGTTCATCAATAGCATCAAACTGGGGACAATAGCCCATGTGCTGGTGCACGTCCCTCATTTCTGTTCGTATGCTGGGGAAGAGAATATAATTAGAGATTTGACAATGGACGTCATTAATGTTTGAGATCACACATCCAAAGGTTATATATTAAATGCCTTCGCAAGACAGAGAGTATGATTTCAAATGTACAATGAGAACAGTGAGAAGGCCAAAAAGCACACATGTCATCTGTGTTGCCCATTTCATTTCAAAGAGAACCGAGATTGAAATTGATTTGCTTGGAAAGATTCATTACATTTTCACACTACCTTGATAAGAAAGAAAAAAAAATCGGAGCCGAGTGTGTTTTACCGAGCAAAAGAGTGTTTTTACATTCTGTTATCTATCTATCTATCTATCTATCTACTTGTGGTCTAAAGTCAGCGTCCCAAAAGCAAAAAAGCAAACTAACTAAAAACTACTCACAAACAACGGTACATTTGTGTCTGAGAGGCCACTGAACACACACAACAACACCCATTGAAAAAGTGTTCAAATGTATTCAACACAATCACACAACCGAGGTAGTCCACTGCTGCCATCGGCTTGTTTTCTATAACCAGAGACTGCCAACGTTATACCGGCAAGCTTTTTGTCTTTTGCATTCTACAGACAGTAACACAGCAGGTGGTGAGGAGACGGAGAGGAACTATTCCTTGTGATGAGAGAGACAGTTGTCAGGAGAGCAAGAACGTCCATTGAAAAGATGCGGCTTCTTCTCTTCTGCCGATCATTTCTCTTGCCAATGCACAGCGAGCTGAAAACAGAAGAGTGTAGGCGTACTCGCATCTGTTTTTTACTCTTTTCAGTTTTTGTTTCCCCTAAAGGTCTCTGGATTTTTCTTTGATCTCCGTTACCCACATTCATCAACATTAACACCGTTGTGTTAGGCCTTGCTTTGTTCAGCTCTCTTTCTTTGTTGAACACCAAAGTCAATTACCAGATGTATAAATGAACAACTAGCAACCGTTGTGATGCAAAACCAACCGCAGCCTACACCACAACCATGCTCGGATGTGCAGGCCGAGGCAAAAGAAAACACAGTTGTTTCTTCCTAAAAATAAGGAAGAGCAAGCTTCCCTTCGCTCAAGTGCTTGACTCTCATATTGCTGGTGTTTTTTTTTTTTTGGCATGTACAAAGTTTTCTTATGACTGACTCTGTAAGGCAGAGACAAAAACACAGCAAAGTACAGGGCGAGGATGTGAAAAGGAATGAAATATGTGAAAGAGGCAGGAACGAAAGCGAGAGCAGAGTTTCCAGCATTTCTGAGAATACCGCAGTGAGATGACATGAGAGAAGCAAAGTTTCAAAGGCAAGAGATGGCAAAATGTATAAAAGATATCAAAAAACAAGGAGCGAGAATGAGAGAGAGAGAGAGAGGGAGGAATAGAAAGCCGAGTTACGCAGAACAAGAGAAGCTAAGAAAAGGTGCGAGCTATAAAAGAATCCACCCCCGTTCGATCCCCATATGAGCAGCCATCTTGGGTGGCTAATTATGATGAGTTACTCGGTGTGCGCTAGTGGGAGTTAGCGCCTCACCTGTATCCATTTAGGAAGGCCTCTCCACTGGAGACTGGGATGTCTCCTGTCAGCATCTTGAACGTGGTGGTTTTCCCAGCCCCGTTGATTCCCAGCAAGCCGAAACACTGACGGGAGACAACGAGGAGAGACTTCACACGGTGTGTTGTAGATACAGGCCTCATTAGAAAACCAGACAGCAGACAATGGCGCTGGATGACATTTCAAATACTCTGTATGTAGATGAGCTTTCTTTTGAATAAACTCTGCCCATTAGCACCTTTAATGAAGTGTATCTATATACCGTCAATATTTGTTCACAACATACAGAATAATTGAAACTACAATTTATAGAGTATGCACGACTGGTTCAATGTTTAGCAAAAATAACAAATTGATGTCCTGATTTTCTGTACATAAACAAAACAACACACTAAATCAACATGGCAGGCACACAGGAATTAATACTGTAAAAACAATAACAGCCCACCCACAACAGCATGTCTTCAACAAACACTACTATCCCGCTCTATCTTTTCTCCCTGATACTGCTGATTTTTACTTCCCTCGGCGGCAGGAAGTTGTCTCTACGCAGCCCCCCCGCGGTCATGTGACCCGCCTTAGGTGCTCCGGCATAAATATTTGATTTCTGTCATTCATTGATCCCTGCTTGTTTGTGACCTGTGCCTGTGAATGCATAGCTGAGGACTAAAGCTTGATGTAAATAATGCATGGAAATGCAGTGTGTGATCAGCAGAGCCCTGTGAATCACAATATTCCACTGGCATTTACATTGGGCTTTGAGTAAACAGTGGCCGGGAGGATTGATACCGCCGGAAAGCCCGACGAGCACGACTGCCTGTCAGCATTTGAGATTATGTTGAAATGAAGCTTCCAGCGGTACAGTGTATGTGTGTGTGGGTATGTGTAATGTACAACATGTCATAATGAGTAAGGATGCTTTACATTGACAGTACATCCATTTCACACCAAGGTTCTGAAGTCAAAAACTGCGTAAAAGTTAACTTTGTTGTTGTATTTGGTGGATTTTAGTTTCCCACTGCTAATTTGGCAGTGTTCTGAACTAAACGTCACCGGGTCCTCATTCCTTCGCTTGATAGACTCCGTTGCTCTGGCAATGCTCGTCTACGAGCCCCGCTTGTGTGTTTTTAGCACACACATGCTTGGCAGTAATACAATGGCAGAAAACAAGCCCGATAAGGAGATTAGTGTTTCTCCTAACGCCTTCTCTGAGCAGCATTTTGGAAGATATTTCGATCCCACTCAGTAAAAAAGGCAAGACGGAGCCAAACAACAATTCAAATCAAGTAATAACTGGAAAACTGTAAATCAAAGCCCAGACAGAGTATATCTGCTCATTGCTCCCTGCTCTCATGTGTCAACATTTTGTAAATATTATCATTCATTTCAAATGTGTTGCTGATGAATTTTTAAAGTGAATCAAAATGTTTAAGGAGCTAGAAAGTCATCGTACATGGACACAAATCAAACAGACTATAGGCACGAAGAGGTGTGATTCAGCAGCGTTTGGCTCACCTCTGCGGCAGGTACTCCCACACATAGCCTGTCCACAGCAGGGGGGCTCTTCCGAGCGTATACCTGCAGGGAGCAGACAATAAAATGAATCAACCAGCCAGCCAGAGAAAGAGAAGGCAGGGGGGGCAGGGACGGGTGGGGAGCAGACAGTGAGGAAGGCAACAGAGAGGCTAGCGTGACGAAATATGGAGCGATAGCCCGGAGCAGCGGGGAAGAGCAGAGATGGAAGGAGCAGGTGGGAAAAGCAGAAGGGGAGAGAGACAGAGAAGGTGGAGGAAAAGAAACGATCAAGAAGGGATCATTTGCTACATTTAGAGCCATCCAGATGGGAAAAGGTAGTAAAAAAGAAAAGTTAAGACACTTCCACAAGAGGGGAGAAGAGGAGGACACGAACATTAGTATTTGTGACTGCATGACAGTATTCATGAGGAAATCTGTCTCCACTTTGAGTACCACTTCAGTACCCCTCAATAACCTTCAGCACACTCACAAGTCTCCCAATAGTCTATGTGTGGACACCAGCTTTACTGCAGCTGCATTTAGTGGTGTCAATATACAGAGATGACTTTGGTGAAAAGGAATGTTGTCCTTAATGTGAAAAGTACTTGAAGAAATCTATTACACGTGCTATAAGTCTATAGCCAAGCCAGGGACAGTGTAAGGGCGTGATGTTAAACTTAAACAGCTGCCTGCCGCCGCTGGAACTGCCGCTGATAAGAGCGTAAAGCTGAAAGGAAGTTACGGGCAGTGAAGCCAAAACGATGAGCTGAATGAAGCTGAAACGCTCTGCATGCTGCACCCTTTATCTGTATGAAAAGATTGAAAATGGCAGCTTTGATAACTAATACATTTAACATACTGTTGTTAAGCTTGTAATACCAAGATAGCATGAGCATATTAGCATGCTATGTTAGCATTAATCACAAAAAACAGAAGAGGCTGATGGGACTTTTAGCTTTAAAGATATCCTGTTATAAACTAAAGTCATTGTGAGCTGTTGGTGTTGCTACAGTACGTGAAAACTTAGTATGGTAATCCAATTGACATTTAACCAAACGGAAAGACGGTTAGACGGATCAACATTGCCATCCCTAAAACTCCTACCATTGCTAAAAAAAAGAAAACTAGACCACATTGGGATGCAGAATCCCATCTCTCAGGGGAACAAAAATTCTGATTGTAAGTCAGTATCCTGCTAAGATCATGTAGCGGCACTGGCAACGAGAAGGTGATTGATGTTGTACCACATCACACATGAACACTTTCCATGCAGCGTCCACATCCTCCCCCGCTGACCAGCCTCATCCGTGCACATTTGCATTTCAGTCTGCATCATCTAAAAAATAAATCTGAAAAAAAAATTCAGCAGTCGAACATTCAGCAAAATGAGGTGTTTAATGCACGAGGTATTTTTCCCACATCCAAGACTACCAGTATGTTAGGGGTTTGACATGTTTCCAAAGTGGTTTGAAAGCAGCGTTGTCTTACTCTAGCGCGAAAAAAGACAAGACAAGGCCTTTGTTGTTGTTGACTGACTGTGACAGTCAAGACATTTAAAATTCTAAATCAAGGACAGCACTGTGCCCCTCTGGGTTATGAAACATTTACTACTGTTGGTTTCTCGATGAGTGCTGTGCGTGTTTACAAGCCTGTACTGTGTGCGAGTGTCAGAGACTCAAACGGTGAATGTTAAAACAGGAAAAAAAGCGACAACATACATTTCCGAGTATGAAGGATACATTTCCCGTATAGAATCTTTACGCCAAATAGTATCCACCATTAAAAACACTCAGCTATCCCAGAACCATTCCGAATGCTACCGGGCAAAAGTAAATTTAGAACTGCCACTTCAAACCTGACAAACAATGACATTGCATATATTACACAGTTGGCACATCAAACGCATTAGATAAAAGCAGGAGTTGCATAGATCCGCCATTCTTTCAGTGCCATCTGGCAGCGGCGCTCAGTACTTATCAACCTGGATTACGCGTACTACTTTTTAGTGACAGTTTGCAGTGCTAAAGCCACATCAAAGCAGCATCTACATGTATGGAGGAAGGCAATTAAAGGATAATTCCCCTCTGACTCGAGCGCCACAGCAGCTGTCGCGATAAGCGGGCTGACGTCTAATCAGACGAGACAGTTGAGAGGATGTGATGGGCGGCAGTTTTGGAAATCTAAAATATAGATTTACGTTAGAAAATCACAAGCTTCAAACGCCGAACGCTTTTACAGCTCAGGTAGTAAACCGCGACACTGACACTGCTTTATTCAAAAAGAACCCTCCAGGGTCTATTCATTCACAGCAGTGTGTATACAACTTCTTTTGGCTGATGTACCCCCACAGCCCTACAAGATTAGCCCATGAACCCCCTTCACAAACACCACCTGCCATGTTCCATTTTCCTTATCACTTCAACCATTACTTTTAACTATTGATTCTAACCCTTCCTTTCTCTCTCTCTCACTAGATTACATCATTCCCTCTCTTTAAAGTTAATATTTTGATAAGGGATTGAAATGTAATGAGATATAATGAGAAATTTGTGAGAAAGTAAACATCACAAATAAGAGTAAAAAGATATTAAAGAAATATATCTGAAAATGAAGTCCCTAAAATAGATTTAAGGACAAGAAAAAAGACCAGTATCCACTCTAAAACCAGACTGTAAACGTTGTTTTTTAACACATATATACATCAATATTTTGTCCCACAAAGGCTGCCTCGTCAAACGAGTCTCATCCAAACCTTTTATGTGCCCAGAGTAAATATAATCGCATGAGAGTTGCACCTTGGAATACTTCAAGTATACTTGAAGTATTCCAAGGTGCAACTCATCACTCTTTAGTCTCCTGAACTCAAACAGCTGTCACAAGGTACTGTAAAAACTTCCTCTGTCAACTTAGTGAGTGACTGGAAGGTTAAAGCGACAGCACTGGGCCTGGAGAATGCCCACAGACGGACACACTTCCATTACAGTCTCCATCGATTACAGTGCCGACGCTAATGCGGCAGCTAAGTGGAGGCTAGCAGGTGGGGCGCCTTGCAAAAATGCTCCGGTTTAGAGCAGCAGGAAAAGGAAGGGGAGGAGCAGGAATCTGACACATGATTGATGGGCTGTCGATCGCTTCAGAGGCATGCTTAGATTTATGACAGGGCTCAGCCTGTGGCACATGGCCACCAAAGCCAATGCGCTCATTGATCAATTTGTTATCTACATCCCAAATGGATGGGGCACAGCTGTGGTGGGAGTCAACGAGGGCACTGCAGGAAGAATCCTGATGCCTTCTGCCACTGTACTGCTGTTTCTGTGTGATGACGGGCCACTGAGTCTCATCTCAGTGAAATATTGGAAAAAATCAAGATGTGTATGAACAATGGCTGTTTGTCAACAGCAGACAAGCACAATCACATCTAGTTCTTAACATTTCGGCACCGTTTTAAGCTGTATTTACAGAGGAGATTTTAGTGTTTTCACAAGTTTGCAGAACATTAAAAAGTTCTCTCGACAAGTTTTTGCTGGTAAAGGAACATTCCGCACCACACGGTTTCACCTTGCGAGAAGACATTACCCATCCAACTGATTTACCCAGCGCTTGTTCGGTAATTACCCTAGGGAGTGTGGAGCACGTCTGTGTCCGTGAGCAACGAGTGAAAGATTAAGTATAGTGAGACTGCGGAGACCGAGGAGCCAAGAAGGGAGGTAAGAAGCAAAGGGCTGTTAGATCGCCCAGCTGTCGACACTGGAGCTGCAAAGCAGGCTGCTGTGGTGACACTTCCTGCTGCCATGCCGCCCGCGGGGAAGAAACATCTGCCGAAGGATGAAGCGTTAATCTCGGCTGTGTTGAGGCACGCACCGTCGCGGCGTGCTTGACTTCACCTGCTGCGATGTGGGAAGGGCCGGAGCTGTATACGGACCTTTACACCCCTAAAATGCAATCTTGTTTAGTTGTAGTTTGTTATGAAGCATAAAAATGAGAACAAGAGTAAAAGTAAGAATGAAAAAAAAACCAGGAAGGATGAAATCGAAAGAGAAGATAAAAGAAACGTGTGGAGGTGGGCTGTTGAATTTTCTGGTATATAAATAATGTAAAATGTACATATATCACAAGACTTTGTACACTGTGGCATCACCAGGGGCCAGGTGGTAGATGGGTGCTACCTCCCTTTAATGATCAGCAGCCACACCGCAAGATGGCCGCCGATGCACCGACTACAGCTCCCAGAAGGCCTCACCACTCACCCAGGTGTGGGTGTTCAAGACCACCTGATTGAGGCAGGACTTTAAGAGCTGCAGGAGGAGAGGAGAGGGGAAGAGAGCACCACGGCTGGAAGGAGCGCCGAGAACTAACCTGGACTGGAGAACGCCGTAAAGAAAAGTACCGAGCCAGACTGAGGAGGATTGAAAGGAAGAAGACCCGGTAGCCGGTGAAACCGAGGACACACTAAGTTCAGTTGAACGAAGCTTTATCTCCTCTTGGACGCTTGTTTGTTTGTTTTGAAAAATAAATGACTGAATAACAAAGTGGGAACTACGCACTACAATCAGGACAATACTCTTAACGAGAACTAAAATATGCACTCCACAATACCTTAGTGAGGTCGCAGATCCTCAGAAGGTCTTTCTGGGCCTTGCCTTCATACAAGCGCTTGCGTTCCCGAGCGACATCGACATCCTCTTCCTCTTCCTCTTCCGGTGATGGTTTTCCTGAAATAAGCCTGGCAGAAAGAAGTCAACCACAGTTGGCATAACACCGTTCATTAAAATGAACATGACCTCGCATGACAAATTATCTCGGTCAAAGTTAAAGCTCGAAAAACAATCTCAGCAATTTTCATAAACGGTAGAAGCCAAAGGCATTAGTTTCCATGGCAACCTCACTTTTGGAGTAAGTAAACACTAAAAAAAAAAAAAAAAAAGTTGTGTTGTATTTTCCAAACAGATTCACAATGCAGCAGGTGTTTTTATATGAAGTCCATTAGTAATTCAAAATGGAGAGAATAGGGTGAGGGAGTGTTTCATCTCACTGAAACAAATACTGGATCGAAATTCACTGAAAACATGGAACTATAAGAAACATCAGTCTAGTTTTGAACTACTTTAATCTGAAATAACAGACTGTTACCTTGGTTTGCAGAATAACTTGTACTGGATGAGGATTGTGATGGAAAACATGACAACTCCCTGGATGGACATGGCGCAAAGGTTCTTTCCCACCATATCCCAGCTCAGTGGGTCCTTGAAACGGTCTTCCCCTGTAAAAAGGATGGTGATAAACAAAGTCAATACACAGGAAATGGGAGGTAATTCAATGCTTTATTGCTGTGTGTCAATTCATGTTAATATCCAGCCCTTATCTACAAGGTCAGAGGATGATTTAGCAGACATGTCTTCAAAAAACAGGAACAAGCCGATGTGTGTTTTCTTTCATGGACAGCCAAATATGTCTTTGTCAAAAGTTAGAGGAGAGCTGGCATTTGTCAGCTCTTTGAAGTGTTTTTGAGACATATTCATTGCTAAAAGCCAGCTGTTTAAAATGCCACTTAGCCTTAAAAAAGTAAATGTAAAAAAAAGTGCTGTCACGTGCGTCATGTGCGGAAATCCATGATATCCTGTACTTTTCATGTTGAAGCCTTTCTTTGGCTAATGAACCCTCAAGTAAACCGGTGACAGCCCCCCCACTCTGATCATTTTAAATTCTGCTCTCTGTCTTTTCCTCCCTCTCTCAGATTCTACAACCCTTGAGCCCGAGGGGGCAGAGTAAGTAGACAAGTAAAACGAAAGTGCTTGCAGTTTCATTCTCTGGTAAATAGCAGCTCTCCACACTAGCCCTTTTAGGTTGTGATTGCTTTCCCGTCCTGCTCTCCGCCACCGTCGCAAATGATTCCTCAAGTGACTATTTCCTGCTCCATCTCTCCACAGGTAAGACTGCTCTTCCTCTTGATGGCCTCCTCAACCCCTGCCTCCACCTCCACAAGCCTGGTCCCCTCTCTTCTCTATGTCTGCTGTGTAAATGTACCACATGTAGGGTAGAATAGAGCTCTGCAGGAGGTTTTAAGGAGCTGTTCTGCTGCAAACATACAGTTATGCTGTCATAGTGGTGGTGGCCTCTTACCAAAACTGCTGAAGATGGTGGCCATTGCCTGGTTCTTGGCCATGTCAATTAGACCTCTGCCCAGACAGAAATGTGGGAATATCAGCAGCACGTTTTTCACTATGTCATTGATGCGGGTGACATTCTGTTGAGGAAAAATGCACACAATCACACAAACAAGATACAAATGAGTGTAAAATGCAATGTAAAAACTTTGATTTAAGCCCCGACTGGGAATTAGCCAGCACAAGCCCAATGTGTTGACTCGCCGCCTTGAATCAGCAGGGCCAGCGGCGCAAGAGGTTTGGAAGACGGTGAGTAGTGCTCTGACGCAAGCACGGATAATTAAAAAACATCCTGCACTACATTTGCACGCTGCGAGCCGCTGTGTTGCGAGGTTCTAAATGGCCCTCGGAGGAAGCACGGAGCATCTAAGTTCATCTAGCTTCTTGATGTTGGGATTCAGCAAGCATTAGGGAACACACTGTGTGATCTGTGAGGTAGCACACACACACAGAATGTGTAAACACAAATTGATGAGGTGGTGCTCAGGTAAGCAGATGTTCATCCTTAAAAATCCTAACTAAGGGTATAGAAGGAGCACCCTGAGACCAAAAAGACACAGCTGGCAAAAGACACAAACTGCGAAAACACAGACAAAACGCGGTGTCTGCCTCTGTTCTTTCTCCTGATACTGTGTACAAGAACTAAGAGACAGATACACACAAACAAAGAGCATATTGTTTCAGTTTCACAGGGCATACATAAAAAGCCAGTCTTATCTTGACAGGGCATTTCCCAGCGACAACTTTCTCCCCAAAATTGTTGCGTCCCTTTCTCACTCTCCTCCTTCCCGAGGCTGCAATTCCATGGCGCCGGAGTAAAGCACAAAGGAAATAATTAATTGAATGAACACACAATGGACTGGGCTATTACAAACTGGCTCAAATGAGGACGGAAGTACAGTAAGTCGGGGAGGAAGGAAGGTACGGGAGAGGGAAGACTAAATATGACTACGTTTTGGCATGTTCGAAAGCAAGTTCATGCATTATGCATAGGCTACTGCTTCATTGCAGCATAGTCTTCAAAGCGCTTGCATACTTTGAGAAAGAACATAAATTCATCATTTTTTTTGTTTCTGGGCGAGCCCAAGCACAGAGTAGGCGGGGCGGGGGTGGCAGTGCATTTTGTTCAAGCTGTGTGCAAGAATTCCAGATGATGGCAATTGTTGTTCGCAAAATATATTCACGGGTATGTGTACCTGCTCTGTGCTTTCAATTGGCAGTTGAGGACGAGTGCATGAAGCCTGCCTACCTTTAAACAAAAAGCCAAATGCTAGATTAAAATATATTTTTTTCGAATAGTAACTTTACTGGATCTCTGTCTTTTTAGATGAATATTTCAACATTTTGGGAGGTATGATTATTTGCTTGTTAGATGAGATTGATAACACTACTACGTCTCTACGGTGAATATGTAGTCGGAGCTAGCAGCTGGTTAGCTTAGCTTAGCTTAGCGAGAAGACTGCAAACAGGGGAACTAGCCTGGCTCTGTCCAAAGATTAAGTCCATCAACCAGCATGTCTGAAGTTCACTATTTAGCATATTATATCTTTTGTTAGTAACTTCCTGGAGTTTCCACAGGTTGCCTGGCAACTGGTCCCTGCCAAGAAACAGTCAGGCCGTGAAATGGCTAATTGTCACTTTCGTGAATCGCTTGTGGGTGGATTGTGTCACCCTTGGACAGAGCCAGGTTAGGTGTTTCAAGTCTCGATGCTACTTCATATTTCCATAGTTTTATATTTAGCAGAACAGACGTAAGAGTGGTCTTGATCTCCTCATCTAACTCACAGCTATTCTTTTTAACTTGTTTCGTCACTTTTTCTTAGTTTCATAACTTCCTGTTCGTCCTCTTTTCTTCTTCTTCTTCTGCCACATGATAAAGGAAGAAAAGGCCTGACCAGATCTAATCAGAAAAGTGACCAAAGCTACTGCAACTGCACAGTAGCTCCAAATTCAGAGAAGAAAAGATATGCTGACATCATGCATGCAAAGTCTTTTTTGTCTCGGCCCCATCTTGGATGAAAAGTGGCAACATGCATATGAAGCGATGACTCTACATTTCTCTAAGGCACATATGAGAGGTGTGGTAAAAAAGGCCCCATTGATCATGGTGTCAAATCAAACCTTCAGACGTCCGCCAATGTCTTCAACAATAATGCATCACTCCTTTTATCTTTGTTTAAACGTTTGCTTGAAGACTAAAGGGCACAAAGAAATGCAATTGCAATTCATAGCTAAGAGTAAAATATCATCAATCAATACATCAGTATTCCTAACATTGGAGACCAGAGTGTGATGGGACCACGCCCGTCTTCAAACTCGGCCTACATTTTGCTCCAAACTACTGTAAAGTTTTGTGTACGCATCTAACAGGGTTGTGACACTAAGACGGTGACAATATGTGACCAACAGACAGACAGATACATAAACACCTGGCAAAGTACATTTTGCCATGATGACTCGCACAAAGAAAATACCAGCCACACACTGCCTCCGCTGGTTATATGTTTCAGATAATGCCAATAAAGCACGACGCTGACATTTGTTATGTCTAATTATTACAATAGCTCATACTAAGTGGAGCTGATTGCTTTACATTAGCACTTCCAATAAACAGATTACTCTTAAGTGTGTACTTTTGAACCAGTTTGTTCTGTTGACTTTTATCCAGTTGATATGTATTTGTCCTTTCATTACAGCAATCATTTAAATATGGAAACTAAAACAATCTTTGCATCTGCAGTTCAATGTAACAGAGGAATGTTTACCTTCAAATGCGTTGAAAAACACTGTCTTTCGTTACGGTTTGCAAACATTTAATGTCAAATATATTTGTATCCCCCGGTTGTTTCGAAATGTAAATGTTCAAATACACACACGTCTTGGGATTTGTTGAAGAAAACTCTGTTCTGAACATTCATTATACAGAGAGAAAGAAAGTCGAATACACAAACAGCTACGACCTTGGCAGAGGAATGCGAAGAGAGCAAGACCTAATACGAGATCAATACATGAAGTATAACATCTTTTCTTCACTGGGTGTTCATCAAGGCGATCTTAAGAGGCTCTTGGTTGGGGGATGATGAAACGCTCGACAATTTTCCTCCTTACGTTTGTGCTATATGCCTATGAATCATCTTCAAATGGTTTTCGAAGGTGGGTGCAGCCTGCGAGCCGCTTATCTGACCCACATCGCTACATGTGGTTATTCCCACAGCACGGCTTCATTCATAATGCTGGGAATCACAACGAGAGCAGCCCGACACAATATGAGGCTCAAACTGTCTCGTTGGATATATTCTGCAGATGATATTCATGTTTTTCTAAGCTACTGGCGGTTCCTTGTGTAAAGGTGGGAGCGCTTTCAACCACCGAGTTCAAGAATTGTGATGGTAATCTAGCAGAATTACTGCTTTGCTTGTAAGACTATACTTGTTGTTGTTTCTTTTTAAAGGGGGTAGAGAGTTAACTGGACTTAGTCAGCAGGAGCCCTTGCTTCTATCATGCTATATAAAAGGACTGATTGTAATGCCTATTTTAAACACCCTGCTGATAAAGAATGCTCGACTCTACACAATTACACGACATGAGGTCGGTAGTACCTGCCCACACTTTTATGTTTATCCTGGAAAATCTATCCGTGCCTGTGGTTATCTACGAGTGGCACGTGGTGGAGGTATTGACTCAGACACTGCTTCAAGCATACAAGGCAGGCTGGGATTGATGCAATCCACAGGGAGCTGGCCAGTCCTGAGGGGGGGAAAAAAAAATCTCCCATTGGTCTCGAGACAAAACTGGGGCACCGAGTCTGTAACACTGCAGCTCTGCTTCCTCTCTTGGAATAAATAGTGCTATGCCCAAAAGGGATCTAGAGCCACCCTGTGCTTGAAAAACAGAGAACAGATTGAGGCCTGTGGTTTTACTTTTGAGTGACATTGTTTAACTAATGCCACCGCTGAGGAGTCTAAAAATGATGAGACAAAGCTTTGAAACGGTAGAAGACTAGTTTGAGCTGTCAGATGTAGGATCTACCCGTTCTGCCTAACTTGGGCACACTGTTGTATCTAAGCTAGCTATTTTTGCGAAGAGTCTTTCCACTAAAGATACCAACGCTGAACAAGGGGACACATGGAAACTTGTAACATTTGTTGATTGATGTTGACCCATCAGGCTCTCTTATCGGCAGTGAAATCGAGTCAGATTAGCAGAATTACAATGAACCTCTGTCCCTGTCAAGTCTCAGAGAAGCACTATCTCTTTCCCCTAACGCCTTGGACAAGAGAAGAGCACAATAAATCTGTCCCTTTACACTGCCAGTGGGCAACATGCTGTCCATTAAATTATTTCCAATGGCACCCTGTATGAGTAATACGCTCCTCTAACGTCGTATCAATAAATAAAAGTGGATGCAGAGACAACGAAATGGCAACAATGACAGACAAAGACTTGCCAGACGAACAATACAAATTGATAATGAATGTTTGTGATAATGAAATCACAATGCAAATGAGGCAGCCTCGTTAGGAGACAAGAAACCTCCGTGCCATAGACGAGCGGCGCCAGAGGAAACATCAAGTCAGAGGCGGGCGTGTCGGGGGTGGGGGGGTGGGGCGGGCAGAGTGTGCAGAGGCAAAATCTCCCAGACAACATTACGCTCAGTCTGGAGTGTGGGCTCAGAGCTGTGGGAGACATTCCGACGAAGCATCAGATGGATAAGCAGCTTGTCAAGGGAGTGAAACGCCACTGTGTCTGTTGACAAGGAATGACTGATCAGCAACGAGGCAACAAATAGGAAGTGAGAAAAAAATAAATCCTGAAGTAGGGGATGTACGCTAATCACGTAAATGACAATTAAGTCTCCAAATGAAATGAGTCATATTTAGTTCAGACACCGAGAGAAGAGGGTCATTTTCCTAATCATTACAACCTGTAAGGCACCGAGGTCCCATTGAGAGCTCTGGCTGTGGAGCACATTGTACAGTCAGAATAGGCTAACTTCTCACTGTTTTTGTATTTATTTATTTTATTTTTTTACGAAATGTCATTTAAATTCGAATCAAAAGTAAAATGACTGACAGTCACCATCCCTCTCTGTCTCAGTCTCTTCCTAAGCTCTCCATTACTTATGCAGGTCTCTTTTTGGTGTCTTTGTCTTTTGATTCCCCTGAGACCGAAGCAGCTTGCAGTTTAAATGAACACTTGCTGAAAGATGGATGAGGAAAGTTCTCCGAAGACCCAATTCTCACCAAACGATGAAACATTAAAGAGAAAAGGGAAAATAACTCCTTTTGAAAAATCCTTGAGAGGATAAAGGAAATAAATTAAAAGTTATACCAGGTGGGCATACACTTCACCCACATGTGTATGGAAGCCTTTGCCTTGAAAAAACACAGCGTTTATCTATCATTCAAGTCAATTAGCCAGCCACTGCTATAGCCCCCAAATATGTATTTTATGCAGCTATGGGAGCCTGGATGTCTTTGCTTGCTGTTTCACAGGAACTGTGTCTTCGTTAAAAAATTGCGCATATACGTGAGTCTCTTCCAGTGTGTGTGTGTGTGTGGCAGCTTACTTACATCATCATCAAAGAGCTCCATCACAAAGGTCGCGATGCTGCCGTTGATGCCGATGAAGAGGTTGAGGCAAGTCAGCACCACGTAGGCCGTGCTGGGCACGCTGAAGATGAAGGAGGCTGGGTACATCATGGGGGTGATGGACCACCTACAGAAAACAAGACACTGTCACACACACACACACACAGACGGAGAGGGCAAACAAGGATCCCCTGACACTACTACTGTATAGACAAAGTCAAAATTAAAATGTGCTTAGAAAACATAGCCTGAGGATTAACTTCAATTAAGCTCAACACCAATGCCATTACAATTCATATATGCAGACTACCAAGTCAATTGTACAGTTTCATGGCATCCCCAACCAGCCTCTTCTGATCATTTGCATGTTCAGTAACTGACCCATAAAACACTGCTGAACAATAAATGCCACCCACGCTTGGCCTGCAGTAGTTCAAGTTCAGTATTAGAGGTAGTAGAAGTGAGGATCTGCTCTCAGTGGTCACTGAAGTAGTAAAACAACAGCTCAATATATTTTAAATAACATTTTATGAATGAGTTCAGTATGATTATGGGCACACAGGCAGGAATAAAAAAAAAATCCAATTGACCACAGAGTTTTAAGTGTTTCATAATGTTTTATCTGTCGGCTTAAAGGTCAGTCTCTAAATCTCTTTGATAAATTTTTTGACATCATGCGACCCATTATACTTTATGCTTCGTGATACGGCTGCTCATGTTGGGTGCTATACGTGTAACACCTCGTTAACATATTGATTTTCATTGGCTTTCACTTGGGAACTCACAAAGTGATGCAACAACCACTGCGTTGCACTCATCCTCTGATCACCACCAGGACACAGTACCTACTTTATGCTAATCAGCTTTAATGAATGTGTTGCACATTTTGCCTGCAATACTACATAGTAGCAGTTACACCCTACATTTTATGAGTGGTTCAATATCTCCAAACTATAGATGATGTACTATGAAAATTTAATTTTGTCAACCAAGAACTCATGTTACCCCTAATTCCTGTTAAAGTATGATTATTTCTTCGTACCTGCATCTGCAAACTAGCGGATGCAGAAGAAATTATACAGTATTTATACTGTTACAACAACCAAAACCTTAACCAAAGAATTGAAACCCGCCCTCACTCATACACTCATCAATTTAAGGTGGGACGTATTGACTTTGTAATTGACTTACCCATACAAAATAAGCAGCAGAATCAAAGCAGGCAGGTTAGGAGGTGAAACGTAGGCTTTTTGTTGGAAGCAGAGGAAGATCACAATCACGATCAAGCACGGGATGATGTAGTTACACTGTCGGAACGAACAATAAACAAGCACACGAAAGAATAAGCAGCTACCCCCATCAGAAGTAGATGGCCAGTTAAGAAATACACAGAAAGGACGTGTAATTATGAAGTGATATCATTAGCACTCAAATACATCCCCCTTCAATTTTATAATTAATACCCTGAATAATAGACACATCTAATTCTCGTGTTTGAGGCAAGTGGTCCCAATGATTTCCAATTGTTTTTCAACTAAGAGACTTATATTGATTTAATATCCAAAGAAGGATGGAAACAAGAGCTTGTACTTGGAGGTGTAATGTTCCTATTGGCTGCAGAGCTCTTCAAAGACACATCTACAGTTTCCCTCCGTCGACGTAGTAAATTATGTAGTATAGATAAAATAACAAGAAAGTATCAAGATACAAGGATACATGTTTATTTACAAATAACAGAAAAAGTTTAAACTGAAATATGAAGGGATTTTTCAACCTGGATTCACTGTAATATCATCCTTGATGGAGTGTGTGCACTAATGCAGATAGCTTCAGGCTAGACTCATTAGACTGGCTCTTTAGGTGCATTTGTCTTCCACTCAGACAGCATTTATCCACCATGATGATGAGCATCCTGGTGCCATTTCTTCACCAAAGGTACCTGATAGAATGTTTACTCCCATTATGCCTCAGGGAAACTGTCAGTAAGCCTGTTGAGTGTAACCAGCGGGGGCAGCCAGCATCAATAATTAGGCCTCAGCCACTAACCGTTGCTTTGGGGAAGCTTTTTCCCCAGAAGCCAGCGGTGTCAAAGCTACATTATCAATTACTGCGAATGGGTATTTTTTTTGTTGTTACATTCAGCCTTCAGCTGGATACAAATCTGCTGGATAGTACAGTAGAAAGCATCAAAATAAGGTAAATTGAGGCCTACAGCACTGAAACTAGAGTCGAATGAGTTGCATATCTTGTAGTTTTGACACAGATTTTATGAAGCATGCAAATAAATGGCAATAATATTTTGTACTTTTAAGAAGTTATGATCAATTAAGAGGTGATAAAGCAGCCTGACGAAGCTGATACCTACCATGTCCCAGGCAAAATTGGCCAACCAGTAGACAGCTGGGTTTACTCCACTGACAAATTGCAGATGTTTGGCTTTGTTCACCCTCTCTTGGATGAGGAAGAGGACAAAGCTGGCCGGGATGAAGGACATGGCAAAGATAACGCAGATGGACACCACCACGTCAGTGGAGGTCGTGGCCCTGTGATTGAATGGAGAAGAAGCAAACAGGAAGCTGAGTGGAGAGCTAATAGTGTGTACGAGGACAACTGACAATGAAACACCAAAATAGGAGCGGAGATGTCGAAACTGTCAACAAAATGTTTGATTTCTGTGGAGACGTACATGATGTGTTTTGGCTCTGTAAATATCCTTTTTGATGTGAACAAAGAAGGCCACGAAGATGAAAATTACTCCATTACAACACAGGTAAATAGGATGATCATATCGTTTCCACTGTGTTTCATATGCTAAGATATGTAAGCCTTTACCTCAGGCTACTGTAAGTCGCTTTGGTTTAAACTGTAGACACGGATTGGAATATGAAATATCTTAATACAGAACTTAACTCAACTGAAATCTTAATTAAATGGTCTCATGACGTCAATGAAAGTGATGAGAGCTCTAGTATTCATTTTAATGTGTAATAATAAGACACTTTATTAATATAGCACCTTTCAAAACACTGTTACAAAGTGCTTTGTAATATAAAAAGAACACATTTAAAAGACAAAGAACTAAATGAACTAAAAGCCAACAGCTTAATAGAGATGATAAAACAAACTAAAATGTCAGAAAATCACAGAAAGGTGTTTTTATAAGTTATTTAAAAGATGAGACAGAGAGAAGCAACCCTCATCTCTTCAGGCAGGTCAAAGGCTCTATGTATGAATCTGGACTTTGTTACAACAAGGAACAATAGAAGTGAGGATGTCAGGGTTTGAGAAGGGACATAGGGCAACATGAGAGCTGATAGATAGCTTTGGGCGAGGTCTCTCAGGGCTTTGTACAGAATCAATAAGATCTTAAAATCAATTCTAAACGCAACAGGCAGCCGGTGTAAGGAAGTGTAGGTGAGACAAATAGAACACGTTACTGTTCTGTGCTCTGGGAAAATGTGTACGCAGAATTCAAGGGGATAAAAACAGGCCACTTGTTGGTTCTCTTATTTCTGGGAAACGAGTCAGATGACACTTCAACAACGTTGAAGCAGCATTTGGCTCATTTCCTGTAATGCAGAAAAACACATTACAATAATTAGGATGCATTTTGTTACACCTTCAGAAATAACCTATGTAACTAATGTCTCAGGCGTGTGTTAATGACTTCATTAGACATTAGCACTACATAGATTAAACTGAAAATGCAGTTTGTATATAATAAAAAGGCTTTAAACGGTCATTAGCCTTCTGAAACCATGATAGGTTCATATCTCCAGGTAAAGAGAATATCGGAGCAGATATTTAAAATCTTCACCAGACTTTTTATATGCAACCGTCTCCTTCTTCTTTCATGTTTAAAACAAACGGTCCCTTTCTCCTCCAAGACGTTGACCTTCGTTTTCACCGCCGCGTCTTCATCCGTGCCACCCTAGCTTTGAGAATGTCCTCCGTCGTGCCTGCTCAATTAGCATTGGATCACACACACACACACACACACACACACTGTGGTGTATTCTTTAAACCCCCCACCGTCATCCTCACCTTCGGCCCCGCCATAATCTCTGACGTGATTTCCTGCTGTGTGATTAGCATATTTAAATAAGTTGCCCTGTGTGGCAACATGGCTGTATTCATCATCAGACACAATTAAAACATATAAATATGTATTTAATATAATACAATTCACCGCGGTGGGTACCGGCCCACATTTTCAACAGGTTTCAATAGGCCATGTGCTCCGGTTGGGTGGTTTGATAATGAAGGGGACAATGCTGTGAATGATCTAACCCTGAATGCTTGAAGCTGGTTAATTGCTGTGAAGAAGAGGACAAGCAATCTGCTAATTAACTAATAATGGAAGAGCAAGAAAGATGAGCAGCGGGAGTAGAGCTTTACAGGATCTATTGCTTTCCTTTAGGTTTTTTTAATGACAAGGGCTGCAGGGCGCAGTCTTAAAATGTTAAAGTGTAGGGGGGCTGAAAGCATGAGCTAATTATCAAATCTGAAGCTCCTGGCACAACATTCGGGTTGTCATTTGTATTATACAGTATTATGTAGATAACATAGAGAACCATTTCAATTTTGATAGAGGCATATTACAATTAATTTGGGAGCTCAACCGTATAGGGTTTTTTAAATGGGATATTTCTGCAGATAGCATGCAGGAATCAGGAATACTATTAATTTCGAGTGTAACCAAATTACACATCAAATTCAACCGGGGCGGAAGAGCAGAAGTTTTTGTCAGCTGCCAAATTGATATTCCTGAGCAATTAAGAAGTGATACATACTGTGGATCTCCAAATTGAAATGGTGCCAAAACGTCTGACATTTCTGAAAATGAGAGAGAATCGGAAGGTCCTATTTTTTGCGCCAATGCAGATGAAACACGGAGACTTTGCGCAAATGAAGTGGTAATTTGGATCGTTGTATGCAAGGGTATGATTTGTGGGTCTTAGAAACAAAACAAAAATGTTAAAAAAAGGCTAACTCTAAAAACAACAGTTCTTCACGTTGCCATTTGATCCACTGTTCATATGAAACTAATTGAAGTGGATCATAAAACATCTTAATTCCACAGTGCTTAAGTCATCTTGCTCAAGCTGTCCCTGCACTTTTCCCCCCCACTCTCGTCTGCAACCTGCACACTCATTCACTGGTGAAGAAGTGTCCAAGCCTATCTGGAAATCATAGTTCATAAATTGCAGTCGTCACAGCCTGCGCAAGAGGAGCGGAGAGGGAAAGAGGCTCATCCTGAATCTATCGTAGGCAGGCCGTCGTAATTATCCCGTAACTATGCCGCAGTGTGCCTCTCTAACTCAGGGGCTGTCGGCGGGGCACCTGATCACTACATAAATACCTGAGGATTGGCCTGGAGCGACGGCGGAGTGCGGGAAATAAAACTGCTACTATGTGCTGATTGGTAGCAGCCACTGGATTGCCTTTATAATGTCAGGAGTTGTGGCGGAAACAGCAATTTGCTGCAGTTGGATGTATTCCAATTTCTTTCCTTTAAAAAAGTGTGGATCAAAAGATCTGAACAGACTGAATGCATAATATCAACAGCAGATAATGTTGAGGAATAGACACCGGCTCAACAGAACTGGTAGCAATCACAAAACAGTACACAGAGAACTGTTGGATCCATATGTTGTGATTTAGCACGCCATTAATCTCTGACTCTCATGGGGAGCTGCTCTACTGCTAGCCCCGGGATACAGCAGGAAAAAAAGGGGTATATCCTCATAAAGGGCTCATACAAATCCCTCATCTATCTATCTGTCTTGCGCTTTCTATTGTATTGTCTCTTACTCATCTGTTCTCCCTTTGTCTGTGCTGTCGCCGCTTCTCTTTCTCCCACTCCATTGCTCTGTCCCTTCTCACTCGGCTTTATCTCTCTCAGCTCCCCAGTCGCCATCAGTCTCTCTCTCTCTCCCTTCTGCATCTCCTGATGTATTGTTCGAAAACCAAAAAAACTGTGTCTTCCAGCAAGAGAGAGAAATGTTACGTAGCAGCGCTAAATATTGGATCCCGAGGAGGAAAAATAAGGCGCAGTTTCCCGGAAAATAAATGCAGCACACGCTGTAGACGCCATAGAACATGTCGTTTCACACGATTACATCCTGAGCACACCTTATCCATATAGATTTGGAAATGTTAAATCACACATTTTAGAGGCCTGTTTCCTCTGACCTGGACCACTACGAGGCACATGTGATGAATTAATGACGAACAGACAGGGATTCTCAACTTGCGCCTTTTGCTCCACAAAGCTTAAAGCGCAGCGGCATCCGCCCTTTAACCCGGTCCGATGACTCACGCGGCTACATAGGAGAGCTGCTCCTTGGTGAGGTTGAGGGGGTGATTGGACACAGAGATGCCGTACTGGCTGGGATCCCGTCCCGCCGGCAGGTTTCCCCTCAGGATGGCGTTGTTTGCCACACTGAGGAAGGACGCCATACCATGCCATGCCTCGTTGTAGAACCACACCTGCAGAAGTAGAGACAAGCGTTAACACTGAGAACAGCATGTACTGTAGGGGGCTGTGCGCTTGCAGCAACTTAAGTCGTCTTCAGTTTACTAAAAGACTTGTTTTTCTGGCTTCATTTTTAGCTTTGTTGGAAAGCTGACTAGCCAGAAAAGTAGCAGAAAAGTGTCATTGAGCTGACAAACATGTATTGTTCATTCGACAGAATGGCCTGCAAGGCCTGCAGTGAACGTCAAATCCCGATGCGGGCGTAGCATGCTAGCTGCAGAGATGGAGTAGAAACATTTTTGCACACTTCCTTTTGAATGTAAGTGATTCTCTGACTCTGTGGCTGCTGGCGTGGGGGAAGAAAAAGAATGGATGATAGAGAGTGGGGGAGTGAGAGGACCCCCCGCTGATAGTGCAGCGCTAATTAAGAGTGGATGGCGGTTGAGTGTCAGCCTAACATAACACTGCATCACAGAGGATAATGTGGAGTACACACACAGATGTGAACGCACACACACACACACACACACACACTCTTGCCTCTTCTTCTCTCTGTTCTCGCTGAATCTCAGATACACACAACGACCGAAATTGATATTATTTTTCACTATCATATTTTCTTCAGCCCTGCAGTTTCTGAAAGGTCTGCAGCTAAAATATCATTTGATGTATTCAAGATAAGTAGAGAGTTAAGAGCACAAGCTTGTCTGCTAAATGCACGAGGGTGTTGTAGAGGGAGTGAACGCCTTGAGAAGATACGGTAAGATGGCAACTTACATTGCATTTTTCAAGAGCAAAACTCTACTCTCAGTATTTAAGACTGAAATATTTGTATGAGATATTAAGTGAAGGTTTAATGAAGGTAAACACAGTGAACTGCCGTGTGTGTGACGGCACTGTGCTCAGACCTGGCACTTTCCAGAGGCTGCGGATTACAAACAGCACTCCGACCCTGGGAGTCAGCTGTCTGGCGCTTATGGAGAGCGGATTAGATAAGTCACACTGATTTCTCGCTGCCCCTCCATGTTTTATTGGGCCAAACCAATCAATCAGATATTGGTAAAACATGTTATTTCAATGTGGCATTTTTATGATTGGTTGAATTGGTTAGGACAAAACAAAAACACTTTGGGGGGGGGGTACTATGTGCTGGTGGCGCAGGTATCAGTATTAGCAATCTAATATATAATATTAGTCACAGGGGCCACCTTTCCCCCAAAATCACTTACAAAAGGCACCCACAGCACTTAAAAAAGTATGCAGCTCAACTGTGTACTACTTAGTGTGTACTTCTAGTTCTAGACTTACCTGACAGAGCAATTTGAATGCAGGACTTCTATTGTGTTGCAATGTACATCTACTTCAGAGGACTCCTTGGAGTACTGTTAATAAAAGCTATAAATATGTAATATCCCAATATGTGATCTAATATGTTATTAAAATGTGTTCTGGGCTACTGTAGAGACATGGCGGCTATAGCTCCATGTAGAGGACCTGCTCCATATGTAAATATACACTTTCTAAGGTTGTTATTCACGATTCTTAGTTAAGATTCTTATATTCAGTCGATTATAGCTTGGGAAGACAAAGATCCCTAAATGCTACACACTGTTCCTTTAAGTCAGACTTCTACTCGTAATGGAGTATTTTTAGAATTGTTCTTAAATTAAGGATGTGTGTACTTCTTCCACCACTGATTGTAGTCAAGTTACACTTCATACTAAGCTTTGAGACCGCATTTTATGTCATTGCACACCCTTTCCCATTCTCTACAAAAGGTTAAGAAAACAGTATTTGCATTAAATAGACTGAACCATCATGCCATACCCTACCTTTACAGCAATCCACTCATAAACCAAGGTGTCATCATTAACCCGGCCCCTCCTGATTTTGCAAGAGATTAATTATATAGGCATTATAATTTATAATTAAGTAAATTGCACAAGTAGAACGATGAGTAGACAGGTTTTAGGAGGGTATGCACCGTGACCGTCTCTGCCTATATCCCGTTTATCTTAATCACCGGCGTTCCTCCCATAAAACTCTGAACTGCACCTTCCTTATTTCACCTCAGAGATCATTAAGCTTTAATCTCAACACCGTCTCAAACAGCAGAGCAAACGAGCGCACCGCTATTAATACATTACCTTTAGGTTGTCCCTGGTTCCCAGCTTCTTCAGCAGCGTCTCGGCCTTCTGGAAGACCTGGTCGGTCACGTTATCCTAAATAAAGACGAGGAAAACAAGACGACAACAGAAAACTGAGTCGGAGACTTAATTGGACACACTTGGAAAAACACCACTGCCCTTTGAAATGCAAAGCGTGAGGCAGAGGGAGACAAGAATTAAGACTTCCCGGGAGCACTTGGCTCTGCTGAGACACTTATTTTTCCTCAGACTTGGGAGAAATGTACTACACTCATGTTGCATGTGAAATGAGCCTTGGGATGAGGGCTTGAGATGGCAGGCGATTTCCTGAAGTGTCATGTTGATAACATGCTGTTCAGCCTCAACCCGTAAGTGCACAGAGCACACTACTCATGTGATATAAATGCAAATGGACCTCCTGTTGGACCGTGCCTTCGTAGGGGGGGTGGGGGGGGGGGGATGTGGAATGGAGTGAGGAGTGGTCGGGGGAGGAAAAGTGCAGGTGACATCTGGGGGGAGAGAGGTGGGGGGGTGGGGGGGTAGACGAAATGAGAGGAGAAATATCAAGAAAGACATCCCAAGAATGCAGGAGTGTGCTCAGGTGCATGTGCTTGTCTGCTCTGTGTGAGAGGGGAGAGGAATAGACACAAAGGACATCGCAGTCCCCATGACAGTTACCCACGAGCAAGGACCAAGGAGATCATACCACTTCTGACTTTTTTCCACCCCACAATCCTTCACTCTGCCAATCCTCCGCCACATCATGACATTCTCAGAAATGTTTGAAACATTTCAAGAGCGCATTCAGAGCTTTTTCTTTCCCCTGCCATATCTCCAGTATGCTGTCAGTAACGTAGCATGAACTCTTCATCACTCCCATCAAAAGGAGTATTTGTGTTAAATAACATTGATTCTGCTCCAAGACATTACTTATCCTTACACACCGGGCACACAACGAGTCTTCTACTCTTGCCTGTAATGCTACCTTCAGCAAAAGAGCCTTCACTCAGGTTGTGCATTGTGCCAAGCAGCGACGGGCAGCGCCATTAGGCGGCCTTACTGAGGATTAGCGGTGGCTGAAACGAGATGAGAAGTGGGCCAGCAGCTGCCTGGGTCTAATCCTTGACAAACTCCTCCCCGCTCAAGGACAATGACAAGGCTGGTTTGGCCAGCGGACCAGCCCGTGCCATGGCTAACGACACAGCAATAAAGCCACTCGAGTGTGTGGTGACTTTCTTGGCTTGTATTCCAAAGTGGCCTGCACAGTTCAGTGGTCAAGTGCTCTGTGGCCGTGTGGTCCGTGGAACAGTGTGTTAATATGTGTCTGTGTGTGTGTGTGTGTGTGTGTGTGTGTACTGAGAACTTGCCAGGAAGGAGAACTTTTGTAAAAATATTTCTCTGAATAATATAAATGATTAAAAGAATACTGTTTGAGAAGGTTACCATAGATTACAGGGAGCAGTAGTGACATTAACACCATCTACACAACACATATTTTGAGATACAATTTTTTTTTTTTGGGATTAATTATACAATTTCTAGCACACAGGCTTTCTTGTTCTCATTGTTCCCGTCACTTCTTGCAACACCAAACCCTATTTCTACCCGCTAGACACAGGAAATGCAATTAAACTGACATTTCAGAGCCTTCTTCCCGGCCTGCACAGGTGGCTCGGAGTGCAAAAAAAAAAACACGCTACTTCCCGTGATCGTCTCACATCACAATGCCTGCCGAGCAGAAGAGAGCCAGACATTTCCCAAGGACAGTGAAGCACTTTAACAACGCGGAATGCAGAGCTGGGACGGCTAATGCCCGGCCATTAGGGTTACATCATCGCTGCTGCACGAAATTAAAGACACATTAGCGTTCGAGATCCAGGAGACAGAAAAGGGAGTCCGTGTAGGGATGAGACCGGAGACGCCCGAGGGCAAAGCAATGTGCTGATCTCAAAGTAGTTTGAGTCCAAAAAATGTGAAATGTTAAAGAGAGACTGTGTGTATGCAAGAGAGAGAGAGAGAGAAACAAGGAGGGGACAGGTGCGTTGGCATGTAGTTCAAGAAACACGGTGCCTATGGAAAAGTGTATGAATGTTTGTACATGAATTGAATTGAGGTGGTGGTGAAAGCAGATAAAGTTATGAAAATACAAGAGCAAAAAGGTTTGCAGGATTGTGTGTGTGTGTGTGTGTTCTTGTGCAGAGAGGATTCCTCAATTTATTCAAGGCAATGCACATACAATCATAGCCTGTTGCCATGGACACTCAACTGAATGGATTTGAAGAATCTAGCCCTCCTCTCCTCTTTGCTTTCATTCTTTTTTTTGTCAATCATTCAAGAATACTGTGGGGGTCCAAAAGTCCCCAAGAAATAACATCACCTGTGCCCACGATACAAAGCTAGCTGCACAGAGAACGCCATTGCTCCAATTAGGAGCAGCGCACTCAAAGAGAGCTACTGGCAAACTGCAGAACTGGCAGGATAAAAAATCGGTTTCTGGACCACTTCTTCGGGCACTAAACTATTTGAAACATTTCGTGTCGGAGAAAGAATTACAATGCAACAGAACGACCAACCGACATTGCCAGACTTAAACAAAAACAACACACTAGATCAGCACACTGGTGACTTGAGGGAGGTGCTGATAAACAAATAAGACTACTCAAATAATGCTGTGGAATCAAAAAGTTTGACTTGCGAACGCCAGTATGTCTTACATACCTGAAAGGAACTGAATAGGTCTTTTACATCCCTGAATGAAGCGTTGATTGCTGCCTCGCTCAGACGGACTTGGGAGTTGACGGCTCCGACAGAGATGCCTCCGTACCTGGAGTGCCGGTAAAAAAGCAGAAAGAGAGGGAGGTTCAGGTGGAGGTAAGGGCATGCGAGTAATGTCAAGGACACACACACACACACACACAAAATACAGACATCCAGGAAAGGCAGTATATTACAGTGGAAATGTGGATACATGACCATGTGATGACTTTGTGACACGTATTACCTTGTTTTACCCGAGCCTTCAAAAGTCTTGACCAAGAAGTCCGTCATGTTCCGTCCAGTTAGATCCAACAATGTGTCTGTTGTGTTCTGGGTCCTCTGTCAGAAAGAAAAACACAAAAAGTTGAAATGTTGGAACTATAAAAAGACTTGAAGAATAAATCAATACTATTGGTTTGCCATTTGTTATTTTTGTAATAGTGACCTCGAGGTTAAACCTGCATACTTGATTTTTGGGGAACTTGGTAGCACAACAAGCTGTAAACACACAGCTGACATAGTATCACCTTATTTACACATCCAGCAGACACAGAGCAAGATTGTAATTTAGTCATGTTTCTGGCAGCATGATCAATGTTACTCCAATATTCACCCTCCTTTTAGCCCTCTTTTGGTTTCGGTCAACTCCTGAGAAAAAAAACATCTGGCTCTTCAGCGCAACATGCTTCACTAACTGTGTCTGCTGATGGTGCTGAAACTGCTGCCTCCTTGCTGCTGAAAACGATGTTCATGCGAGCTATGAGAGGGAATCAAAACGCCGCAGTTGCCAACTTGTGAAACCAAAACAATAAGTTGAAAGATGCCAAAATGCTCCGTAGTGCGACGCCTTTCACATTGCACAAAGTCAAAATCATCCAACGCTATTGCAAAGTATTGCTAAGAGCAGCTTTCAGTTCGAGATGCAGAAAATTGTTTCAAAACCTTTTTCAGAAATTCTGAAAATGGAAAGCCAATCTGAAGATAATGACCGGGGATACATGACTTTCATGCAAGACTTTTTCTGTTACTTATGGAAGGATATAAAACTTTTGCAGATACTGGAGCACTTAACTGTGACTGTGGTGTAGCACCATGAGCTGAAAGGCTGACCGCAGAGAGGACTGCTCAGCCACCCGTACAAACTCACCCAGTAGATGTAAAAAATCAACAAAACTTAGGAGCAAGAACATTTTGCAGGTGATATCTGTTGGCAGCACTATGGAACATATTCTCCTTATCATAATAGACAATTATGACTGGCTATAGGGGGGCCTGGCTGAAATCTAGACCCCCCCAGCCAATGCTGTGTCTAATGTCAAAGAACCCTAATTAGATGCCTTTCTGTGGATAAATGGGTACATTCAAACATCCAATTAGGGGAGGGGTGCGACACACCACCCTGAATGCACTCCGCGATGCGTAGACTGATACTTCCCAGTACACACACACACACACACACACACACACACTCCTGCCGACACCAAGCTGCTTTTTTAGCCTTGCTTATTTAGAGGTAACGCGATGCTAATTAGCGGAGTGATCCTTGATAAAAGAATTGAGACCCCCCCGCCCCCCGACTGCAAGGCACGTGGCATGGCAGTGTCGTCAGGGGGTATGGAAGTAGCATTAAAGCCAAAAGAGGAGATGAGAAAATGCTGGAGTAAAACAAGGAGGAGGAGACGAATATAGAGATTTCAGAAGCCAGATTAAAAACAAATAGGATAAATAAGACAGCGGCGCAAGAGCAGAGCGGGGATAGAAGCGCAAGTTAAACATTGGAGAGCCGAGCACAGGAGGAAAAGAAAAGAAAAGGAGGATGATAACTGGAATCGCAAGGAAAAGAACAAACAGAAGGAGAAAGCAGCGGAAGAAGAGGACCCATCTGGCTTATGAATCAGAGATAAGGAGGACGAACGGCACATCCACCTTGGCTTATCTCTGAACAAACATGCTCCTCTTTCAAAAAGCCACAGGAACTCGGAAACAAACAAAACCAAAAATAAGAGCTTTTACACTCCGCTGTGTGTACATTGAGTTATACAGGAGCATACAGTCAGTGTGGGTCTAATTATTTTGGCCTTGTTCCATATCCCCCATCCAAAAAGAACATAACGCGATTGTGCAGTACCCGGGGCCTGCATCTCTTGCTCATTACCTGGGAGCAGCTTCAGAGTGCTTGGCATTCTGTACATGACATCAGTTCTCCACAACACAATGGTGGCTTGATAGCTCGGGAGGCAAACAGGGGTGAGGGAAATGTAAACGAAGGAGTAATCAAATCTGTTGAATGAGCTGGCATACTGGAGCACAGGAGAGATAAGAGACTGCGCTGTGTTCATATTAAACTTGGCACGTCGCGCTGTACCTCTAAGGTAAAATTCAAATTGTATCTAGTGTGCACAACAACAAAAAAAGCAATGTCGGGAAAGAAAGCAAATTCTTCTATAATTAACATGTTTATGTGAAGTTGTCAATTGTCCTCTGACTAAGATTTTGCAAGGGATGATCAGGTTAATTGGGTTGTTTCATGCAAAGCAATACATATCTGTAAGTGTGAAGCTGTTACTCCTATTTAACTCATTATAACATGATGTGTTTTGCAGTGAAAGTGACAGATGGCCCACTGTGAAATGGTGTGTGTTTCAGGAGCTGCATTTCATTGTGTTGTGCAATTATGTCGACTATGATCACATCGCAACGACCGTTTAAAAACGGAGCCAAACAATACCATTAGATAATGGCTGGAGGAGTGTGGGAAGCACTCGCCGGGGTAACACTCAGTCATCAACCACAGCGGAAAAAAGCTATTCTGTCCCAGATCATGAGAGATTGAGTTGCACACATCCCAGCGCCTGATGACAGATTTTCATCCGGAACCCTTTCGGTTCCGTTTATTCACAACAAAAGGATAAGCACCGCCTCCATCCACCATTTGCCTCACCTCACAATTCAGTGACCTTTCTGCTTTTGTTAGAGCATCTCTTGCCTTCAAGCTGAGAGGGGGGGGGGGCTCTGGACAGGTAGTTTTACACTAAGATGGATATGTGAAAGTGACAAATCGACAGGCCCCAGCAGAGAAAGGATGCGTCAGCTTGTTGTGTTCGCCAGGTTGAGTATTTGCTGGCGGGGGTTTCGGAAGTGATCTGCGGGTTAGTTGGTATTTGTTCGTTGCCAACAGCTGTTGTTGGAGGAAAACAAAAACACGCCCTCAGATTTAAAGTTTACAGATTCGTCATGGTTTCAGTGAATAAATGATGACATTAAATGGCAAAAATAATGTCTGCTCTGAGGATTTTAACATTATTATTATAGATTAAGCTGCATTATAAAATAATAATACAACAAATAGTCTTGCTGTAAAGACTTATTTACTGCTAAGGCAGTTCCCCCCCCCCTCAAACTAAAGTAGATAATGGTGTTTTGTATTTCCTATGCAGAACTTCTCCTTTTCCCCACACAAATGGTCAGCCAATGCCCAACTTCAATACACTGATTGATGAGACCAAGCAGAGTAATTTGCAAGCAAGCTCTAGTTAGGCCAGCCTCCAAAATGATAAATACATCAATCGTAATTCCGTGAAACGTGGCGGCTTTATCAATTCCTCGGCACACATGACGGCCCATTCATCTATGAAGGTTAAATATCACCAGTGAACGAGAGTCAATACCTCAGAATTGATAATGGGCTTACTGTTGCCTGCCATTTCCATGGAAACAATGATTCCACACTCCCCTCCTGCGGTGATGTGTCCATGTTTTTTTTCCCTCTCTCGTCTTTTCTCTAGTTTCTCAAGGGCATATTGGGAGGATAAAAAGATTTTTTAGAAAATAAAAGTAACGCTGGTACACGCTGTCATGATTTATTCAGCAGGGGAAGCTGTTCAGGTCAAAGGGAATACATCCTCACAATGTGCTCACCGTCTGTGGGTGGTCTCTGCCTTGGGTTTGCATTGAATTTATGGCCCCCGATGCAATGGAACACAGTCTACAGGTAAGGAAAGCCGCAATGCTGGTAATTGCATATGTTCCCACACAAGCTCAGTGCATATTTATACCAAGCGGCAATGTTACAATCATATATTCATATCTATCACAATATTTATCCTACCTCAACCAGCAACGGCTCTCTGCAAGAAATTGATATTCTCTGCAGAGTTCACACTGTATATCTGAGCATGACAGCCACACTAAAGTTTCTATCCCATGACCTTACACTCTATTTCAAACGGTAAACTGTGGGTTATGGCCCGCTGGTGGATTGCCGTTAACAGCAGGAAGGCGACGAAAGTTGGAGGGGTTTAGGGTATACAGTTACACACTGAACTAGACTAATGAGCTGGGGTCTATTCACTAACATTGAAGAAAGAAAAAAAAGACCAGGAGCTACCATTTCACCTCTAAATTTACACTGTATGTTTCTACCATATTAACTCCCCCACTACTACCCCGGTGGTGTAAATCTTTCAAGATTTTAGATGAAGAAATAAAAGGCTGCAAAGCTTGCTGGCGTTCTGTGTTACAAAGACTGACCCCCCCCAGCCACATAAATAAAGTCTTTCATTATGCAAAAAGAAGGTGATGGACAGAGAAACGTGACTATTTAAAGCACGTGGATTGCATACAAATGTTCTGCCCTCCTCCCTTGTGTTCTGCTACATCCTCTTCTCTTGTCGAAGCGTCTTATTCTAAATCTACAGTTGCTTTAGCACACGGGTGGGAGATGACTGGCAATAATCTCGTTGCATCATTATGACTCAATGTCCCTCAAGGTTGTTTCAATGCAAAACCGAGAGTCCATTTAATATCCTTTTACAGGATCTGGATTGGATGTTGTAAATAAAAGAGAAATGATGCAAGTGAATGTAACACGATGTAGACAAGAATTGGCCTTTATAAACGGTCTTTTCTATTGAGGCTAAGTGTACTAAAAGTGCCAGCTACATATAAAATGACACTATAAAGCAGAAATCCTGCAAAGTAGTGACAACTCATAGAATAACAAGAAATTGATTCAGGCTGAGAAACACTTAAATGACAGGATGAGTGAGGTAGTTTAAAATGGGAGAAGCAGGTGGAGAGGAGGAACAGAGCAAAATAAAATAGAGGGTTGGAAAAGAAGACCTTGATGGAAAATTGCGCGATAAAGAACGATACAAAGATACAAGTAGCGCCTCAGCAAATGGGGGTTTCCTTGACAGCGCTGTCATTAGCGAGGGACAAAACGTCAGGGCAAAAGAAAAAGGTTACACAAAGGGCACCTCTCTTGTTTGGCTGTCTCAACAATCATCCCATAACACGATACCTGGACAGTTGCTCCTTTAGAGTGGCCCTGGACGGCCTTGTCACAGGAAGGAGCACACAGCGAGACTCGCACAAGTTCAACGAGCCATTACAGATCTGTGGAGAGTGTGAAATGGCACATTACAGAGTGGGGGAAATTGGTTGGGGGGGGGGTTGGAAGGAAAATATAGGAGTGACAGATGAGCGGTTTCAAACTGTGCCGTGTCACGTCCTGCCTCTCTCCGTGTTGTCTGTGTTCAAATATTTGGGGGGGGGGGGGGGGGGGGGGGGGGCAATGCCATGACAATTAAGAGACAAAATCATTTTGAATATATCTATGTGACTGTGAGAGTTTTCTTAACTGGGCCAGAATATATTTTTTTTTAACACTCCCTCACTGAGACATAAAGGCGCTTTGCTACTTCACAACTTTGCATTGCAAATTAAACTTACAATGACTTTTAAAACTTTTACATAATATGCATAAAAGAGCTGACAACTTGTCAACCACAGTGAGGCAGAACTTTGCAACTGTCTATTGTGTCATTAGATCCCACCCACAGAAGTGGATTTATCGCTGAGAGGCACATTCATTTGATATAACGGTATTTTAAATCTATAAATAAAATGATATTAACACAAAAGGCTTTAGGCCACGTTGCTGTGTTTTAATTTAAATTATTATGTGTAATTAAAGTACAAAAAATCTGTTTTCTTAAATAGTGTCACTGGAAAGTCAAATACCTTGTTAGATATATATCCACATTACTACAACACATTTGTATTAATGTTACTTGAACATGTAAAGCTCCATCTTACAAACCAACATAACACACATTTTCCACCGCTCTTCCGAGTTAAGTGCACGTGTTTATTCAAGTGCAAATGAAATGTGATGCAAACTCTTTGGTTTTACTGTATAATGTAGTTTATAAAGTAGCGCAAGCAAGTGAAAACCTAACAGTGACAAGAAAGACACTCTTCACTATCGCTACTGTGTCAGAAATTCAGAAAATGTGCTTTGCAAATGAAGCTGTGTGGAGGCTAAATGCGAGTGGGGAGCGTTGATAAGGTTGTCTGCTCTTGATGTGCAATCGAGAGAGAAGTGTTCAACTTCATGAATACACTAAGTGCTGATGACGACAACTGCAAGCTGTAGAGCCAACCGTCATCAGATCAGCATTTATATCTTCCTCAAAATAAAGGTCACCACTGTGATTGTTGTTTTTTCACTGAAGTGGATTTTCTTTTTGAATAATAGCCCATAATATCCCTTCAACAGTTGACGAATACATATGAAGTCGACCCGAGCCTGAACCACAGCAGCCGTTTCTATAAGTTATTAACAATAAAACTGTGGTTTGAATGTCAACGTTTATGAATGAAACTTTGAAGCTTCAAATTACAAGTCTTTTTTTCGGCGCAGTAAAAGACGTGATACGATCTCCAACATGCACCTTCTCTTGCCAAATGCATAGCACAGCCCAACAACTGTTGTATGCTTCCATTCAAGGCCAGGGGGGATTTTGAGAAATTACAGCCCGGACCGGCGGGTCGGGTCCAATCGGTTTCTGGCAGAGAATCAAAGCTCTAATCAGATACCTGAACTCCCCACGCTGCTTTCCTCTTCATCGGGGGAAAACAACAAATGCTTAATCGTCTCCAAGACGGAGAAAATATTGGCAGATTTAGGTGGGGTTAGGAAGGAGACACTGAAATTGAAATCTCTTAAAATGCAGGCACATGCCACAAAGCCTGAGTGTACAGACATAGCCATTTCTAATAAAATGACTTTGGGTGGAGGTGGCAAGATCTCCTTATAGTCTCTCTCAAGCTTAGATTTCTCATTATCATTGGGAGACAACAGTGCAAACCATTTAGCTCCAAATGAGCTACTTTCTTCTCTTCTTCTTTCTCTCTGTGACGTGATTGGTTCAGTCAGCAGGTTGTGGCTCTAGGAGGCAGGGATGCGGGATCTCTAACTTGCCCAATCGATCGAAGGCTTGGATCAAGTCTTCTCAGGTCAGACCATGCAACATTCGAACATAGCTGCATTTGTGCCAAGTATATATTGTTCAAGCAATGGCCTATACAAGATTGGTATTGACTTCAGGAGGTTGAGACACGCAGACCTCCCAGAAATGTTTATGTGAGCAGAAAAGGTGAAGTCCTTTGCAGAGTCTATACTGGCAGTGCATGCGATACAATGTCCTAAAAGGTGAGAGGTCGGCATATACCTGAATATGACAAACTATGGATATATTGTAACTGAATGTTTAGCAGGTATGGGGAACTGGCTGAATCCCTGGCAATGTCCAATTCAGTGTATTTGCAGCGGAATCAATTTTGGCCCTACTCTCATGCATGCACGCTAGCTCAGAAAAGGGAGGCAGCACAAAAGGCTGATTTACATTTTGCAATGCAATGCAAATTCCTTGTTAGTAAGTACCTTTATATTTTCA
The DNA here is from genome assembly GCA_032191485.1 of Leptoclinus maculatus. Classification (NCBI taxonomy): domain Eukaryota; kingdom Metazoa; phylum Chordata; class Actinopteri; order Perciformes; family Stichaeidae; genus Leptoclinus; species Leptoclinus maculatus. The sequence goes on along the minus strand of JAVDOI010000020.1, from coordinate 8,085,780 downwards.
AATCAAAATGATGCTGACTGGGACTTTCAGACAGCAAGCCAAAAGCTTCCATGATAAGCATTTTTTATTGTACTGTTGTGTCATTGATTGATTTTTTTTACACTTAGAACCATTCCACTCTCTCTTGCTGCAGCGTGTCCCACTGTGACACACATACAGAGTACAGGGCGCACAGGAAGCCAGGAGCGGTACCCCCCTGGTTCAGGTCTTGCTCAAAGGAACCTCAGACAGAGACTGACACACTGAGGCTGTTGCAGGGCATCCAATCTATGACCCCTAAAGTTACGTAATGGTGGCTCCATTTACCCCACCATCCTGTCACCAAATGGCGCAAGCAAGCTCCAGATTAAGAGGCTTACCTGAGGTGGAGGGAGCCCTCCTGCACCAGGCGGACAGTCGGGTAACATGAGCGTCCGTTTAGGCGTGCTGCACTGACAGGGGGGGGAGGGGTTCGACATGTTCCAATTCCCGTTGAGGAAGATGTCAGTGACGGACTGATCCACGGATGGAGTGAACCAATCAGAGCCACTGGAAGAACATGGTAAGTTCCTAAGAGCAAACAATGGAGGGGATAAGAGTGTTTCACTGGTAATAATGACAACCACCATCTGCTGAAACACATACACACACTTTTTTATCCTAGCCTTCATAAGTAGTGATGGTATTATATTTACACGAGTCACAAGTAATATATTAAAAGATGTGTGGTTTGTGTTTCATTCGACTTCATTAGAGTAGGATGCACAAGCTTGTGTGAACTGCGTGGGCTCCAAGCTAATAAAAGCTAAAACTCCATTTCCTTTTGAGGTTTATAAAGGTATTCATTATTAAACTTATTCTGATCAGGATGACCTGGAGAGTGTGTGAAAAGCTAATCATTTATTGATCAAATGGAATTTTAGAAATGTCTGTATGAATATTATGCCGAGCACTCCTTTACAATGCTCTGGGATACTTGGCCTTTTTTTTTACAGCTTGTTCCATTTCTGCAGCATTTCTTGACGGAGGCAGAGACATGCTCTGACCTGCGTGCCTCTACTAGCCTCACATACACAGCATGTGAAGCTCAACAGTTTACAAGTACCATTGCATACCCCAACGCTATTCTTTTTGGCTTCTTGAGTATAAAACACTTACGGTATTGGGTCTCCATTCATGCAGCGAGTCCCAAAGCCAGGCTTGTTCACCAAGGTTTCCACCACCTTAGACACCTCCACATTATCTGGCCCATCGTTGCTGTAAATATTGCGGGGATATAATCAATACAAACACAAATTCAAAACATTTCAGTGTGCAATATGGTTTTCAGTTCCATCTCACACAGCAGGGGCACGACAGACGTGCTGGAGCATTGATTGGTTCAATGAGCGCTTGAGGAGGACAACCTCTAACCTGATTTTAAGTGGAATTACCAATAGAGACGTTCAAAATGGGAACGCTAATCATCGTGTTAGTGGTCGTGATCAGTGATCGCTTCAGATCTATCCGTCCATTGGACCATCGTGGAGTCTATCTTAATGAACAGCTGAATCGCATTACAATCTGAATGCTTGATATTTGCTGACTCCGCACCTCTACTGTGGGTTTGACTTTTGTCACATTTGACAGCAAGGATTATTTGAGATTATGGGCCGTGAAATATCGAACCAGACAAATGATTTCATTCAAGTGTGTGATATGTCTCCTCATGTGTGGGACAAAATGCATTGCCACCATTAGTTCGGGTTTTACCAAGTATTCTAATCTGTCTTCCATCACAATTGGTTAGGATTTTACACGTTTTATAATCTGTCTCCCTTCACAAGGGGGAGACAAACGATTAATATTTTACAAGCCATCTAATCTGTCTTCCACATTGGCAGAGCACAGGAGTTTAGACGATCATTAGTCTTAAACGTATCTTTGACATCAGAGATGGCCTGAAAGGAAATGGCGTGTATCAGGGAATCCAATGTTGTGCATTTCCAGTAAATACTCGATGGCAATGCAGCATCCAACTGGGACTCAATCAAGAGCCAGAGAGAGACGTCTTTGAGTTTGCCAGCTCTTTTCTTTGGGCCAAGAGTCAAAACATTAATTCCCAAAAACACCACTGACAGTTCAGGGATTCACACTTTTTCTCCATGGTTGGGAGTCCAGCTCTGTCCTCATGAGTGTGCAAGCACGTTCCGATATCTGAGCCTGTTCAACACTCTGTGTACAGTATAGGCTCCTCACTGCCTTTCATCATTATCCCAGTGTCCTGTGCATATCTACGTCTCAGTTAAACAATCTTCCCCCCCTTCCAATTTCATTCTCATTACTAACCACACACATTCTGCCCTTTATCTTAAAGGCACCGTGGGAGTTAAAGCACAGTGTTTCATAAAGACCAATGTGATGGCCTTCTGCCAGCAGCGGCCACAGCCCAAGCCAGGCCATTTGGATTAATACAGTGTTTCACTGTCTCACTTAGAGGCGTCTCCATGAAGGTCACACGGTCACTTCCTTGGCCACCAGTGAGCGCAATTGAAGTGGCCCGATTGTAAAAATGGATTATGTGCAGCCATCTGTTTTACAATTAACAATGGCTGGGTTGGCACATTATTCGAGATAATAAAAACTATTGGACAGTTCCAAAATGAAGACTTGTGCATATACACAGAAACAGTGGAACTAATGAATAGTTAGTTCATCTAGTCAAACATCAGTAAGAACTGAGACAACATTAGAAGAAAGTCAAATGAAGGCTACATTATATTACAGGAGTAACCCCCTTTGGAGGATAAACCAAAGAGTATTATTCAGTGTAAATATTACTTTCCATATTCTGATATCTCCTTACAATTTCTAAAACAAGACCTACACTAACCACAAACTAGAAATACAGCGGGTGACTAACCAACATGAGCTTCAACCCCTAAATGATGTCAATCATTATCTTCAATCAGTCTCAGCTGAAATGGATCATTGGCATGCATGATGTACATAATGCTGCAATTCTCCTCTGAATGAACCGTTGAGATAAAAAGGCACACTACCTTTCATCACGCTGTCATCATCAGGCAGGGTATTTTAAAGTCTCTCCAGAGAAAAAGACAATATTTACCAATTGGCCAGAGGGAATGTCAGAAAAATTATGCTTATGACAACTCTTTGTACACCATGCAGTGGTCAAAAAGGCAGTAATAATAGTGGTAGAAGTAGTAACAGTGAAGAAACTGTTTCAGCACCATGAAGAGAGAACAAGACTTGAATGTACTTTAAAAACTAAGCAAAGTATTCACCACTATGTTGAACGGAAACAAAGAAATGGAAACAAAAGTGCATAAATACATCAACGAAAAAAGTGCTAAGATAGTATCACAAATAATCAGTTTCAGGTAACAGTGTATTGTGCCTTGACATCATCAAAGTGAATTCCTACAAAGTGCTGCCAGGGGAAATGAAACACCTGCGGGGTGGATAAGCAACGACAGCTTCATGTCAAAAGAACATAGTGTGAATACGGTGTCAAGATTAGCTCGATGGTTTGGACAGATGCTGTAACCATTGATGCATTATTATAATTAAACTTTTTTCCAGCACCTTTGTTGTTACAGAGACGGAAGAATGATGTTGTGAATATGGAGAGATGCTCTGTGCAAAATAATATTAAAAAGACTGTGGAGAAATATATCCATTTCTTTCTTAGGTGGTCATAATTATGCATTATACTTCATAAGGTGATATTATATTAATAAAAAGGCATTTACAGTGGTGCACATCTGTGTGATCCTTTGCTATAACTCGAGTTTGTACTCAGTGGGTGTTGAAAGTCGACCAAGACCGTGCCTTGTCACCAAGTATGTGTCTTCTCAATGACAGAGTGGCAGGCTGCCACCAAGGAGGGGACACTGTCCAGATTGATGACCTCAGCAGTGCAAAGATCCCTTGCTGATCAAACAGCATGAGCAGCACTGTGACATCTTTTTTTTTCTTTGATTCTCCGTCGTCAGAGCTTAACTTTCTTACAGCGTATTGTTCATCTACTCGCGCTGCTAAAGCTAGGCAGCTCTTTTTATTATTTCATTATTTAGGCCCCCCTCTGCCTCTGATAACAGCAAACATCATTTTCTATTAGAATCTTTCCCTGGAAAAATCGTGTTGCCTCTGGGTAATTATATTAGTTGGTGTATTACACCATTCAGCAATATTACAATTAAAAATGGTTGTTAACATTCACAACTAAATTAAAACCAGTGCTAAACTGGGTCAGAATGACATAATTAACGAGAACAAACAAACCTGACAATTCCTAACGATGCTATAGCATGATGTGGTTACCTGTAAAAGGTGGTTTGAGGCAGATCATACATCCAGGGTTGCAGCTCCAGATTCGGGTATTCAGTGAACGGTGGGACGATGAGCGAGAAGATCAGAGACAGGCACACAAAAACAGCAGGCAGGACCACCTAGGAGGATGTTAACAATGTGAAAAACTGCTGAAGACATTTATCCTGCTACATCTGCACTCCTCTGAAGTAAAATGTGACAGAAGTCACAAAATACACAAAGACATTTCAATTAAACCACGCACACTCTTCAGGGAAGTCATTTCCAAACCGGTTGATTTGATATACACCTAAACCAAATGAACAACACAGCACTAACGAGTAAAAACAAAAAGTAGCTGAAAAAAAACACGTCTACACGGGTGGTACAGATGTTCATCTGTGGACTGGAGGAACAACAGCACAATATTCAATGTTTAGATCAATTTCATCACTCCCCCCCCTCACTGTCATTACGTGCTGCAAAATGACTGATGCAATCCACACTAACGCGGGCCGCTGTGATAATGTGTGCACATTAATATGCTCCACACCCACTTGTTTGGGCTCTTCTGCACTCTTTATGAGTTTGATTAAACACTTCCAACACTGCCACCATCATCTGGCCACTCAGATATAATTAGTTTCTCAACATTCTCTTGTCTTTTGTGTGTTTTTTTTTTTGCTGCCACGCTTCTCCTATCCTGCCCAGCACACCCCCCCCCCACACCCCCCCCTTCAATCCTCTTTTCTCCATCATGTAATTCTCTTTTCATTTCATTGTTAGAGCTGACAAAAAGGTCAGTGGGAAAAATGCAAGCTATCTTTAATGTTTAATCACTTGTAGGTTGGAGCGCGCCCGGCAGCAGGGGGAGGTTTTTGCGTACACTTGATTAATTGCAGGGCATGCAATTTGCCAAGCCAATTCAAGATGCTACAATTGAAAAACCCTAAATTTACTGCATGGCGCTACGGCCATGGAAATGTGCTTGGGTGAAAGATAAAGAGCAGCAATGAGAGTGAAAAGCTTAATGGCAGACGGCAAGAGAAAGAACTATTCTTTTGCTGTTGCTCTCTCTCTCTCTCTCTCTCTCTCTCATTCTCTCTCAACAGTAATTGCAGGTGAAAGCTGGTATTTCTGCCATTGAGAGAAATCTGCAAAAAAAAAAACGGGGAGAGGTTATTATGCTCACGAAGCCAAGGCACTCCGCTGAACAATGTATGCGTTTAGCGCATTCTCAAATGCAGTGGGAAGTTAAAGAGGAGGACGGGATTATATGCAAATTATATGTTTTATATCCTGCAAAGTCCAATGGCTCATTAGATTAAGCTAGTTTCTGCAACAAACATTTATGTCTTCCCTATTTCATTTGTGAATTCAATGCTGCAGCTTGCGTTACAAGTGCATAATAGCATCGGATATTTTCACCGACGCGTTAATGTGCTCTTTCCTTTTCTCAGTGTTCAGATAAAACACAGCAAATAGTTGGTAAACCTATTGTTTTCGAGTGAACGCAAATAACACAGAAAGTTGAACAAACGAGCGCTTAAAGAGCCACGCTGTAGCCGTAATTAGATTAAAAAAACAACACACGTTCTGAATTACAAAAGACGTAAATCATCTGCAGCCCTACAGCAAGGTAGCTGCAGCTGGGAAAAGGTTGTTGTAGTCGGTTCAGTTTGAGCTCCAAACACCAGAATCCTTCAACTCATTCACCAGTAACTCAACCGCTAACTGCTTCTCCCTGATTCTGACATTGCCAGCACTCCCGATGTCCCTAACTTTCATCCCCATAAATCACTGCTTTTGTGTTACATGCCATAATCTCTTTTATATCCCCCTAACCGCTTGTATTCGAGGAGATTACCTCACCACACAATCATATCTGCTGACAATGGGAGCTGTTGACATGGTGGGGGGAGAAAAAAAAACCTTTCGCCAAATGAATAAAGAGGGAGAGGTAGCAGACAATGTGCACCTTTGTACGTGCACACTCGCGCGCTTATCCTGCTATCCTGCTCCGCGTCCCCACTAAAGAGGGACGTCCAAGATTGACAGTGACTAATGGGGATTGGTACTGCAGCAAATTAGAAGAAGAACCCATACACCTCAGAAAGGTGAAACATTGTTCTCTCTCTCTCTCACACACACACACACACACACAACAGCAGCACAAAGTCGTGAGCTTTCTCAGTTATGATAATTTCAGCATCATGGCAGCTGTCATAACTGACGGCATTACAATATATTCACAAACAAACTATGAATCTAGATGGGCGACGTGTCAACACAATTGAAGTCACAACACACTTTTTAGAACTTGGCGGACAAAAAAAAAAAAATCACTTAAGTCCCGTGGAAATTGCTACTTACCAAAATTGGTTTTGACTTGTTTAAATTATGCCCGTTTATTGGTTTTGACTTTTGAAATTGTGTTTACGAGGAGCAAAATGATATAGACGTGCACTTAATAGGCTAATAGCAGTCTGTCATCTCTGTAATTGTTAAGCGATCACATTTAATACATAGCCAACGAAAACACATGATTAGCACACAGTGAAATGAAGGAAAAACAAATCACGTGTGTCACTTTGCCTTTCTGGTGGCAATCACAGCGATCAGGTGGAACTGCAGGTACTCCAACTGAAGCCAACAAAAACACCTTCCATCTACAACGTATTAACAGTTTCCTGCCCACACCAGCCCATGACTCTGTGTCAGCATGCAAAGGTGAGACCATCATGAATTGACCGTACTTGGGATTAAACTATTCTGGTCCCAGCTATCGACACTTTTCTGCTCACAGAAAGTGATTTATGAAAACCAAAGGAGAAGAATCTCCCCGACAACAGCAAGAAAACAGGTTGCTCATGCCGTCTTCAGCCTCGGTGGTCCCTCAAGCATTCCTTTGGGAGTAATGATGATTATTGTATGTGCAGTTCACTGATGATATTACATCATTCTTGCTGCTGCTCTTCACATTTTTCAAACTTTTTTTCCTTTTCTATATACTACCGTCTGTGTCGAATTGCTTCTCACATAACTTAAATTCCCCAACTATTGAGTAAATCAAGATGGATGACATGGCTTTCCCCTGAAGATCCTAAATGAGCTTACTCTATCATATTTGTCATTAACCGATTTCGCAAAGGCAACATGTAATTCATACGCTCCTACCTTGATCCTCCCATGCAACCCTCCTTGTATAACCCTTCAATTCATCAATATGACAGACTGAGGCCATTACCTGGGCAATGAGACCCTTGCGGCTCCTTCGGGCGTGGTGGAAGCGCTTGATAAAAAGCGCCAGGAACTGCCTCCTGATCAGCTCCCATCCGGTGATGACCGTGGATCCCTTCCCACCGACACTGGCGTTCTTCTTTAAGTCTGCAGTGGACGTTAACCCGCTATGTTATTTATCATTAAAGCATATGTAAAATGCCTGTAAAGCACACTAATGGGCTGGTGAAATACAACTTTTAAGTATTAAACCTGCCAGCTGCACCAGCTCATTCCACAGTGTAGCAGCTATTTTTCTTTAAGAGATCATGATTTTGGAAATGGTAATTGGGCATTACTGAGGAGGGGAAAGGTGATAAACAAGGGCGTTGTAGACACCTTTGGTTTTATGTCTCACGTTCTCCAAGAATATCTCCAAAGCACACTCTGATTGAAAACCGTTTTCATGACGAAGACATTGTATGAAAGGGAATTTCTTTCATTCGGGCAAAATTGAAAAAAATGAAGAGACGGGTTAGATCATGTTGTATGGGGTTGGAAAGAAATGATGTTAGAAAATTCTGGAGACAGAGCCCTCGTTTATTCCCTCTTTTCAAAATAGCCACTGAGGTGTAACAGTCAAAATTGAAGCCAAAGTAAATGAAGTTATTAACTGAAGAATGAAAAACAGACATTTGCTAGCATAATAAAACTACGATTGTCTGTAGAAAGGACAAAGTGCAGTACCTACCTTCCACTTTACGTGTGAACCTTTCCTTTAATTCTGCATGAGAAACAGAAAGAAACAAGCCTCAAGCAGGAAGTACAGTTCATTTGAAGTTTCTATTTGAAATAAGCACCCACAAACATTAGTATTACTCAACTTTCTGCTTTGAGTAAATTCACACATGTTTAATTGAGCTCTTCCGTCATTAAAAAGAAAAGAACTGCAAGATACATTTTGGAGAGACTTGCCACTCATTCCAGAGCCTCGCTCTGTTTTCATGTGGACGCTGGCGATGCTGTTCCGCTTGGATGTGCGGGAGCCTCTTTTGCAGTCTCTCACCAACGGCTCCTTTGTTGCTGTGGGAATACAAATAAGATATGTTGTTTTGGCCTGACCCAATTTAGGGTTATAAATAACAATAAGAATAGCTACCTGCCCTGCAAGATGATTGTTCCATGTAAAAGCAACAAAAAAAAACAACCACGTGTTTTAGGAACGTGTGAGGAAATGGGTTTTTTAGATTAAACTGAAAAGGGAAGTTGCTTTAGTGGAATATTCATCCACTGAGATCGATCATTGAGAAATAAGAACTGGTTGGTAAACACAATATAATGCTGTATAAGTATGAATGCAATGCGAGTGTACAGGGGTGAGAAAAGCATTTCAGAAAAATGACTTCACTCTTTGAAATAGATAGCAAATAGCTGCAAACAATGCCTCAAAGTCTGCCAGTCACCGGTTGTCTACTTTCACTCTATGATAAGTTCCACTGTGAATGCAATTTGTTCGTGTACAGCATTTCTTGTACACATTCTTGAGACGGTTGCTTTTAGCATATTAAATGCTATTTTCAAAATTTGACTGACGTAACTGCGGCGTGGATGCAAATGAAACGGCCTCTCTGGGGCTAGTTGGTTAGTTGGTGGAGGCAACACTGTTGGAGAATCCTCAAGAATATGTTAAAGGCTTCAGGTGCAATTAGCTGGCAGACGTGATGCGTCATAGTCTATCGCATTTAAGCTGTGGTGGTTGTGTAACAGCGGCATTAACTTATTTTCTCACAAGAGACATTATGAACATTACCAACATTGTACCAGTGTTTGTTGATAAGTTACATCAGTTTCTTGTTATCCATTGTGTTATCCATTATACTGTGTATCCCCCCTTAACGTGACAGCATGCAAACATATTGCCACCTTACTTGGTATTTCCGCATCCACTCCAGCATCTTCTGCCACTTTAAGAAATATCTGTGAAATGAAGAAAAGACGTATTCATATACTTTCTCAGGGGAGCCACAGGATGTTTTCTGTCCCCTTATAAGCACGATACACAAGCAGGGAAACTAATGACACAGCAGTAGACGACCTTAACTAAGCTGTTTTAGAGTTATTTTTTTAGTTACACTTAAAAGCGAACTCATAATGTATTAAACAAGTGAACAAAGATTTGATGCAGATGCCGGTTACACGGTCACGTCTCTGCTTAGAATAAGATCAGGGTTGAGCATTCACGGAGAGCCCAACCTTTGCTTGAGCACCTGCCTATTGGCCTCTCTAAGAGAAGCGCCTTTCCTTGACATCATTTATTAATTCAGGCCATATGTCAAAAATAAATAAATCTAAAAAAGTGACCTTTTCGATATTTTATTCTGCTGTGCGTGTTAAGCCCCGTTTCAACATCTGCCCTCTAAAAAGTCCCTGAACACCCCTGGCAAAGCCGGCAAAATTTGTACTGCATGTGATTTTATGTGGACATCAGTCAAAAACATAAAATCTAACTACTGACACCATAAAGCAGTCAAACAGTCCTTTAAAAGATGATTTATAACAATAACCAGGAACAGTTGTATTATATGACCAACTTCCATGAAACATCCCGTTTATCAGCCCTTGTATATTAGTTCCTTAAATAGAAAATCACTGCGGATTTCAATAGAAGTGTAGTTGGACTTCAAAGAAAACACGGACGGATGAAATAACCTTGTCGTGTCTGAATTTTAGAACCGCAAAAGGAATTATTTAGATTGCCTGCAGGCCATGAGTGTCTGATTCGTGTCTGAGTTACATGAAGAGTATTAACCAACAGTCAATCAGCTTTGAGATCCAAGATAAGTCTGGATGGCAAAAACACTGCGTGAGTCATATGAAAAAAATAAGACCGTGGACTGTGTAGCGACTGCAAGTAAAACTTAAATCACATGGAGTGTGAGTGGTCGGTAGACTACAAAGGCGGCATACAAATACAGGTCCATTTACCATTTAACACAAGCAGAATCAAAGCAGAGTGTATTTCACCGGTGTTTTCTGAACGTGAGTAAGCCGAGACTTGGGTGTGTTTTCCCACTGTATTCTCCTGGTGTAACTACTTATAACACTAGGTGACAGCATCAATAACAAAGACGGAAAAGAAAAACAAGGGCAACGTTGTCAGTATGTGAACTTTCATGCTCCTGAGTGTACATAGGCAGCCGCTCTATATATGTGTGCATGCTTTTATCTGTAGCCAAGTTGTCAATCCCACGCTTAGTGTACCTCCTCCAGCGTGGTGTCAGAGATGCCGTAGCTGGTCAGGCCAAGGTCAGCCATGGCCAGGTCAAGCCCTTGGAACAATAGAGCAAAGGTCCCATCTCGAGCTCCACCATAAGGCAGGATGTAGGTGATCTCCTGACCGATGCTCTCCAAAAAGACCGCCTCGGGGACATGGCGCCGCACAATTTGATCCACAGCTGTCAAATCTGCTGTAAAATTACACACTTAAACAAAAACACCAAAGGATGGTACAAATCCTACGCACACAAACACCAGATATTAATATCCCTCCTTCATCCGTTTGTTAGATTCATATAACGGACGGAGGATTCAAGAGCAACCACCACTATTGGCTGCAAAAAGAATGCAGTAACTGACAGCAAACTTTGAATACAAAAAAAATGTATGTAATGTATGGAGATCATAGCATACCTAATGCTGTGACCTTTAAACATACTGAAACAGATTAGTGGACATAATTCTCCTGTCTCATCCATTCTGAAGCGGGGTCTTAGTGAGAATCAATCAGGACAGTGTTGCAGAACGCATCCCATCCATTATCGATCCAGAACCTCTCATACATAATTACTGCAGCTTAACAACCAGCGGCTTGGTGCTTTATGAAGAAGTAAATGGATCTCTGCCTCACGCGTCAGACTGAATTATTTGTGAAAATGAGTGCGTGTTTCTGTCTGTTTACCGGTGTGTGTGTGTGTGTGTGCTGTAATAAAGAGTCACTGTCACTAGTGGAAATATGATTATTATAATGGCATTTTCTATCTTATTTTCAACCATCATGTGTATAATCATTTCGAAAGGTATGAGCATTGATTTTTCCATCCATAATAATCTGGAACCTGCCTGAGATTTTTCTTCTGATCGTGTTTTGCATTCGTGCTTTTGTTTACTTGATCAAGGCTCGAAAAAATGATCAAAACAAATCAAATCACCAGCATCACATGTTTTACGCTGGCCTGTACCTGTTCTGCTTCCGCTGTGTGTCTACATTTTATTCTTCTTCCATGAGCCAATTCAGAAGAAAATTAAGTGAGATTAGGGAAAGTCAGACCTGATCATTTAACTGTTTTGAAGTGTTATGCAAAATCCTCAACAGTTATATTTCCATTTGCCCTCCAACATTACTGTAGAGCACAGGAAAAAGTAAATGTGTTTTATTTTAAAATGTAAAGGCACCTAAAGGAGAAATAAATCAAACCATATTTCAAAATCCTAGACTTTAAACCTGCAATAAGATTTTTTCCAGGTTATAAACATGACTTTGACATATCATCTCTTTTTTGCTGAATTGGCTAACTTGTTAAAAAAAAGAAATAGTTGCTTATTTATACATCCAGCAGAAACATCATCATTCATTTTGAGTTGTCTCCGGCCACCTGATGAATGGAAATCCATTATTCACTCTCCTGTTAGCTCGGTTTTTCGCTCTCCACCAACTCCCCTAATATCTGGCTCTTTAGCGACAAAATGCTTCTGATCAAGAACATCATTCTATTGCAGCGCATTTGTCATACTTTCAGAATATCATGGTCAATGCCCATCATTTGCCATATCGTCTCCTAATGTTTTTCTGCACTCACAACGCTTTCCAAACTCCTTCTCTATCACTGAAACTCTTACCGTCCTAATTTTGTACCCACCATTTTACTGGGGCATTAAAGTGCACTCTATCAGTAGTTAGAACATTTCAGCAACATCTAAAAGGCAGCAGCTACTTTACTGCTCCTGTTGGTTTGATATTGAAAAGGTGAAAAATAAATCTATGAGCAAATTAATCTTCAGATCACAGGTTTTATAGTTATCGTTTACCTGTTTTGGAACTCTTCCCAGACTCTCGTCTTGTTGTTTTAAAGAAGGCTGCCATGTAGCTGAACTATAGTACCTTAATTGGTGTGTGTTATGGTAATTTATGCATTTTATATGGAGCCCAAATAGATAATGACAGAATTTTTTTCTAATTATCGCACAATTTGTTGTTCAAATGTATGTTGTGCCAACTGTGCAACATTTTGATGAAGCATAGATTTACAGGTGCGGTTAGGTGCTAATCCTAAAATACGACTGACGGCTAACAGAGATAACAGTCTCTACCTGAGGGATCAGATTTGTCCCAGCTCTGGCTGCCGAAGCCATCATCCAGGCTGCTTTTCCTCGAAGGACAGTCTTCCTCCTGTTAATCAGAATTGGATTAAAAGAGTCTCATCATGCATTACCACTTAGAATGATGAACAGTGCCTCCCTGACAACTCCCTTCATACATTACTGTAATAATGGATGCCATTCATGAGTTTCTATCTAATTGCCCTAAAGAAAACTGTATGCATGAGACATTGTGGTCAACCGGTAAATGCAACAATCTCTTCAGTCTAAGACAATACACCCAAAGGAAAATTACATTTTAATTCCAACAAAGGTTGAATAAACCTCACTGCAAGAACTTTATGACATTCATTAAATGGAGTTTAATCACACTAAATGAGGGCAGGACAATCAAACTTTGTCCAACTCTGTTTCAGAGTTATATTGGCTGTGTAATTGCAAAATCTTCCACTGAATTACAAAGTCGTCACCTAGAAAAGGGGGGGTTCTGTTCTACCTTGCCCACAAAAAGGTGTTTGCATGTTTATTTATTTATTTCAAACAAATGACTCTGCTCACCTCAAAGAGACTGCAGACTAATGGTAATTGCTCGAGCCCGGCTGGCATCAGTGCATCTTGTTCATTTGCTCCTATTGATTAAAACTAAGTGTGCGAGGCACCATTGGCGAGAAAAAGCGAGAATCACCCCTCTCCCCGGTGACAATTAGTATCATCCAGCACGTAGGCGTTTGCCAATTCTCGTGCTGGGAGAGACTAAACACAGATCATTATAGGGGGGAGGGCAGCAAGGGAGAAGGAGAGCACTCAGGGAAGGCGTGAGAGGTAGCCATGTTCAATAGCAGACGAGAGGTAGGTTACTGTTGTGTCAATGGGGCTTGCAGCTGAAGTTCTTTTCTTGATACGTGAAGCAAAAAAAAGAATGATCCACTTCCAATTACAGCAGTTGTATGTAAAGTTATTTCAGTGGGGATAAAACAGAATGGCTCTAATCTCCAAATGCGTTGTTATCTGGAAATAATGAGATCACACACAGCCATGTGCACTGGGGAAATATCCTTGACAAAAAGAATGTTTTTTTTTTTTTTTTACTTTGAAGAATATTTTCTTTGTTTTTTTTGTCACCGTCTTTTTAAAATAAATTCAGCTCATTAGTAACCAGTACCTACGTATTCTTTCTGTTCGTACCTCTTTGTCTTGATGGCGTATGATACCATCACGCTGAGCCGTCATCTTCCCAGTCCCATCTCGGACCAGAGTGAGGTAGTAGCCGCTGCCGAAACGCTTCTTTAGGAAGAGCGAGGAGCCGCAGCAGCGCATCTTGCCGTTGGAGATGATGGCAATGCGATCCCCTAAGATGTCTGCCTCATCCATGTGGTGCGTAGACAAAATGATGGTGCGACCTGAAGAGAGACTCTCATTAGAGTGCTTGGTGTCTGGAGTAGTGTCTACGTTTGAGGTGTGAGTCACAGTCATGAAGTAAAGTATAAAAACACTGGATTGCAAATATAAAAAAACATTGAGGCACAAACTGGTAATTTAAAAAAATAAATAGCACTTCTGAAGCATCTTTGCCTTTAGAAAATTGTTTGTTTTGACAACTGTCGTTACGAAAAGGAAGCCTGACATGAAAAGTTGCCACAGATGAAAAGTGTTCAAAATCAAGCCAATATCACAAGCTGTCTCTGCATGGTAGTCACTTATCTCCTTATTGCCAATTTTTTTTACCCAACAAAGGAAACTCCAGAGGAGCGTGTGAGCATGAATCTGAGACTAAATTTGAATTATGATAAAGGCCACCCTGAGACTACTTTCCAGGCCACATTTTATTTCAGCTCTCTCTTTTGCGCTGCAAGTCCTTTGATTCGAGAGGCATCAAACTGAGCACAATCGCAATGGCAACTACAGCATTCACTGCAAGGTTATTCACAGGTGTTCTAATCCGTTAACGTAACGCTGTACCACATACCACACACTAATTATCACATACCCCAGAAATCAGAAAAACAGTACCAGATCTGTAATGAAGTCACAGCATGGTCATGTCTCTGCAGTCGGCATGACAGCAGTATCACAGAGTACCGGGTAACTTTTGATCCAGTCAATTTTAAAGCAGAAAACATTTAACCCGATACCTTTATCACTAAGTGACAAAGACAGGGACGTGCTTAGAAGTCAGTAACTGTGAAAAGAATGTTAAATCAAGAGAATTACATTTCTTTTTACAGATAACAAGGCCAAAAGAGTCAACAAATGCTAATTACAGATGATTCTTTTTTAGCCACGCTGGTGGCATGGCTCTGTAGATGGCAATGCCGCCTGTTGAACTTTGGTACAGATAACCAGGGTGCCCAGAGGATGACTTTACTGATCTCCTGACTTTTCCCGTAACAAGACCATGTGTGTAATTGTAATAATTATTGTACCAATTAAGTAACACTTAGCATTCAATATGTCAACAACCTCCCGTTCATACTGGCCATTAAAAGATTGCTACTTAATGTGCTCAGCGTAAGTGAAGGGGGGGAATCTACAGCACTCGTTTTGTAAAAAAACATGTTTTCTAAAAGCCAATATGAGGCTTTAACGACAGCATGTTGGCATTTCCATTGCGAGCATGTTAGCATGCTTGCGTTAGCATTTAGCTCAAAGCACTGCTGTGCCCAAATATAGCCTCACAGTGTCCCTGAGCAAGGCTGCAGACTCTTTTAAAGATTTAAAAAAAGCAAGTTTCAGATCACATCAACTCCCTTCAGAGATTACAGCTGTGTCATATCAAGCATATCGACTTCAAAACATGGAAATGAGATGTATTCTCAGTAAGTAGCTGATTGGACGGAGTTTTCACTTTGTATTCATTGAATTTGGTGTTTTTTTGCAAAAGGTCAGGTGCTCTGCTGAGCTTGGCGGCAATTTCTTTGCACTAGTTAAATCACAGCTAGTTAAATCTGTATCCTCGCAGGTCACATTATCCCAGTGACAAGGACACACTCAGAGGTCATTAACTGCAGTCCAATACAGCCATTTTTCTTGGCTAACTATTTCCACTCTGTCTCCCCTCCTCCCATCTCCCACCTCCCACACTTGTGCACTAGCTGAGCCGCTAAATCCATCCCTTGTCAGTTAAGTATTGCCGCCTTATGCTATGCCGAGCAAGTCTGAATCCCTCTAAATACAAACTCCAACAAAAGTTGAATGAATGCCCACAACCCAGTCAATATAACATATGTGAGGGGGAAAGCTATGCTTATGAAGGGGGTGGGTTGAGGATATTGCTTGATGTTTAGTTTGACTGCGCCAGCTCATTTTATATAGGATGCGCAAACTCACAGATGATTTTCCTGGGGATTTGTTGTGCTTTACAAAGGGGGGATAAAAAAAATAAAATTGCACTGCATCATCCGTGAGTTGGGAGTAAAATAAATGTGTTTGGACTGCAGATGGCCCACAAAGGTATGCTGATTTATAGTGTGTTGTGGTGCATTACAGCACAAAGTGATATATCAAATGGAGTTCCTTGTTCAGGTAAATTGGTGGTACTCGCACTACATACAGCGAAGTGAGGCTGGGAATCTTGTTTCTGTTATTTAGCTTCCTTACCTCTAAATCAAGTTGATAGAAATGGATTTCACAGTGGGTGAGTATGCCTGGACAGATATTATGTACATCGGCAGTCAGATGAATTACAGGACAGAACTGTATTAACTGCTGTTTGTGGCAATCATCCATCCATCCATCCATCCATCCATTAGCTATACCTGCTTTTCCTTTGAAGGGAAGCAGGGGCTGGAGCCGATGCCAGCTGACATTGGGTGAGAGGTGGGGTACATCCTGTCCCGGGTGCCAACAGACAACCACTCAGGCTCACATTTGCACCCACGGGCAATTTAAAGTTGTCTATTAATTTAACCTTCTTGAAACCTAGACTGTGGGAGGAAGCCGGAGCAAAACCCACGCAGGTGTGGGGAAGGCAATAGCCAGCAGGTTCGAATCCTGCAATCAATGTAGGTCAATACATTTCAAAATGATCTCGACGCCGTATACAGAATTAATAGATACAGTGAGCCTGTTGTTTTGATTAAATGTGACCAAATATAAGAAAGAAAACGGACTCCTAGAAATGCAGCTGCATGGTAAATATGTTTTGTTCACTGTTAGAATTTAGCATTGTGGTTATTGCAAGGAATCTGTAACGATTGGCTGAATGTTACACAGGTTTTCTGTGTTCAATGTTATATGATGTTTATCGCCCGCTGCAGTCTTCCCCTCCACCCTCTACAACATATTTTATTGAACAAATGTTTGACATGATACATTAGGATACCAAAAAATGTTCAGAAATGCTTTTTTTCTGTCATGAAAATGACTTGAGTAAGATCACATAGAAGAGAAAATAGCCTGGATGCATTTTTATGCCATTTGTACTGGAACATTGGCTTCAACCCTACATTAATTTGTATTCCTGGGAAAAATGCATTATGTATGGTATTTCAACTTTTCACAAATCCCAGGGAAACGGGTGGAAATCGGAGTCTACAATGAATAGAATTGCCACAAACTATATTAAGTTTAAGTGCTCTAAAAATATAAACTGTTTCCCACATTTTCTTTGCACCCCTTGTTTCTCACAAACTGAATCACCTTCCTACATGTGTCAGGTCTAATCTCAGCCTAAATGCAGCATTCATGTTGTCAGCATTCACCGTGGGATGTAATATGCTCAATGCTGTAATGTACTATGGCATTTTGGAGGAGCCGTTTTGTTATTCAACTGCATAAGCGCTATTTAAATCCCAGTAATTTAACTTCAGGGACGCTAATGTTTTTACTTCCAGTGATTACATGGCTGCCGATACAAGCTGTTAAAATGAGGAATCCAGTCTGTAAGTGGGAGACATCCTTGGATAACAAGTTTCATTAGCTACGTAATCTCAAATATTTTATATTGTGTATAATGTGCATCGCTGTAAAACAAAATGTCATATTTATGACGAAGTAAAGAGCTATGTAAGGTAAAAAATAAAACCAGAACAGGCTTGTAAATTGGTAAAGTTATCAATTACAATCGTTATAACAGGTGATATAAAATGATGCTGTCAGAGCTAAAAACACACAAGGCCGAATGTACAAAATCCATCATATGAATAGCATCCTCAAGGCCCATTCTATAACATAACGAATGGGGTAATTTAAAAGTAATCGACTTTCAGTAGTGGATAATAATGAAGTACTTTAAATCTCCACTTTCTACGGAAATGTTCTAATGGCACATGACAAAAGAAATTAAAGCCAACTTAAATGCAAAGAGCTAAGGAGTAATTAAATACCAACATGCGACCATATTATGCATATATGATGAACATCATAATTTACAATAAGATAGATTTAGCATAATTCTCTAATGTTAAACATCTTAAATGTACATTGAGGACCAAGTTCAACCTATTAGCGCATGTTCCTTATGTCCATGTTCCTTTGAGCACTTTTAAGACCAAATAAGCCCCGACTGAATTTAATCAAAACAATACCTACTTAGGGCAATCCAGTCAACCATTCTGTGTGAAAAACCTGCACGCTTAATTAGCTACGAAGAACCGCAATATTAAGTCCAATTTCAGCCTTTTCATACCAATAGACCGCCTGCGGCCTTTTTTTCCTTAATGACAAACCTTAGTAACGCCGCCGTGCAAATAAGACTGGAGAGGCACAAAACATGAGTCATTCAACCAGCCAGGATGTGGGTGTTCTCATTATAACGGAGTTATCTTCGCCTCCCAATTGGAGTAAAAGGACTTGATAAGAGAGAGAGAAGCTAATGACACAGTGAGGGCGGAATGTCACTCAATGCACATTAAACATTCAGACATCTGTCGAGAGTTATGTCTTACTATAATGTCCATGTCCTGCTTAAAGCCACCAGCAACCACAAAGTATATAAGGCCAGAGAGTGACAAGCAGACTGATAGAGCAGACAATTAGAGACTCAGTTAAATAGCAATGTCAATTAAAGCTTCTTGGATTCACTTGTCTTTACTTCCATTTCAATCTGTTCCAGTACAAATTATAATTTCTCTCCACCCACAGAGTGTCAAAGAGGGCAAGGCAAGGCAAAAGGACAAAAAAAAAATAATTGTGCTGGCAACTCTAGATGGTTCATTACCTTAACAGCTTTCATATTGGATATATTTGAGCCGTTACAGTTGAAAGTCTACCTTGAACTCAGCTCAGCTCTGGAAAGTTTCCTCGGCTTGAAACAGACCAAACATGCACTCGGTGAATTCAAGTCAATTCTACAAACGTGGAGGATTTCAAAGCCTTCAGTGGGGCCTTGGTTCTTACCACCGGTTCCATACCTTGTTTGTATTTTAACAGCAGTTCCCAGATACCCCTGCGGGCATAGGGGTCCACTCCTGCTGTGGGTTCATCCAAGATGACGACTTTTGAGCCGCCGACAAATGCTATAGCCACGGACAGCTTCCTCTGCATCCCACCTAGAACACAGAACAATCTCCATCAGATACGGTACCCTAGTAATATATTTTGTCTTGGTCAGGTGCTTTTTATGACAAAAAGAAAAGCTAAAAACTGCAACCGATATGAAATGGATACTCATCTTTGTCCCGGGTATTCTGCCTGTTATCAGTGAACAATCCTACACAAACATCCATCAACATTAGGTTTTAGATGTAGAATGGACTCAATATTGAGAACTGTTTATTGAATAAATGTGTCAAGATGTACCTCTCCAGGTTTTCATTGTCTTTTGCATGATGGAGTAAAATGATTGATAGCACAGAGGCAGATACACCTTCCTTGGGTTATTCCAGTCTCCACTCTCATAGCGAGCTCTTCAAAATGCATCCACTGTAGCGCTAATGTAGTGGAAATGTCAGCATAGATCAACCTTGAAAGTCATATTTCAGTGATTTTGCACACAAGCAATCCGTGACTGGGGACAATTTATCAAGCAGGACTTGCTCATGCCCCCTAGACAATGAATTACAACCTGTGACACACAGGTACAGTGCATGTGTACGTCGAGACAGCTGCATGGGCAGCTTTACCCTGAATAGAACGGATAATCTACCGACGATATTCCTTCCCAGGGGAAATGAATGCACCGAGCACAGAAAGTGATGAACACGTCAAAAAAAACGAAATGTACATCTCTGCATAATTTCAATCAAATATCAACTCAAATACACACATCCAAAACATGTCATACATACACACATTCAGACACACCTGACAGGTTCTTAGCAAGCGCCTTCCGCTTATGTGGCAAACCGACATCCTTAATCATCTGGTCCATCTCAATTTTCACCTCGTCGCGGCTGAGTCCTTTCAACCTGGCGTAGAAGTAGATATGCTCCTCCACTGTGAGGCTATGAAAGGTGAAAATAACATCTCAACAGCTATTTGATTGACGTGTGAAGCGGCATGAGTGACAAAAGAGGCCATCACCTGCCACTACTTCATATGCAAGTATTTGAAATATCGAAAATGTCACATTTATGCATTTTTGCACGACGATCTGGCTCCATTCTAAATGCGCTTTTGTGATGCGACGTCAAGAAAAGTCGAGCGAGTTTCATCACAACTGCCTCAAAAGGTGGAATCATAATATGTCTATCTCTATGTTTTCATGAATATTTTAACCCGTACTTAGTGTAGATGCTTTGACTGTCTGGGATTAATATTAATGAAAGTAATTTGCAGGTGCTCAGCCATAATTATGATATAAGACTTGTGTCGAGATGCAGGCAACCAGTTTGTGGGAGAGAGAGAAATACAGGGGACTCTAAAGGTGAAATTAAAAAAACTGAATAATGGTTGTGAATAATGCCATTAAGAGAAATTTGGGGAGAAAAAGGGAAAGAGATAACGATGTGTTGATGTGAAACATAAGCCGAGACTGAGCCCTCATTATGCGTATTATCAAATTGCACTATAATGATCTTTTCTTTCCCCATGTCCTCCTTTTTCTTTTAAATACGCCAGAAGCAAAATATGATTATACTAATAATCAGTGGAGAACAGGGATGGCTTGAAATTCACTCACTCATCGAATAGAACATTGTGCTGCGGGCACATTCCCAAGTACTTTCGGATGCTGTCCATGTCAGTAAGGATGTCATATCCGTTGATGAGAGCTGTTCCCGATGTAGGTGGGAACAGTCCTGTCAGAATTGACCTACGGAGAGAAAAAAAAAAAAGACACAAGAATCCTGATTATAAAGCTAGATTTAATGCTCATAAAATGGAACCAGTGCTGCGCTGCTGTGACAGAAGATGTGTAGCAATGATTATTCATATCATCTCCATCAACTTGTCATCTCAATAATTAGGTATTAATTAGTTACGAACCTGGGCAGAACATTTCCGAACAACACTTCAAAAACATTTAATATTGAGTGTTTTGGTGAAAGACAGTGGGACGCTATGTGGGATGTGACAAGATTTCTGCATATTTAAAAAGAAAAAGAAAAAAGCTACAAGATGTTTGCTTGTTTTTCGCGCCTGAACTCAATTGTAACACTGCATCTCACAGATACTGTGCTGTGGAAATACATCCACACAGCGCGCCGGTGTGTGACAGAGTCCTTCCTCTGTCCTCTCTGTTATTGTGCTCTGTTATGTTTCGTTACGGTAGCTCAGAGCGGATGTCTTCCCTTCGGCCCTTAGTCTTGCATCACTTGCTCACTCTCTCTCTCTCTCTCGCTCGCTCATTCTTTCTGGGCCGCTGGGTTTCAGTTATTTGCTGTCACTCTAAAGGACTTCCAACCTTTCCCCACCCCCCTAAAAAAAAAATGCAAACAGCAATTAGATAAGTTCCGCTATCATAACAACGGCTGACTCGGTGTGATAAATGTCCTCTCAGAAGACGTCGCTCATTGGAAGCAGGGGCCACCGCATTAATGTAGTTCCAGTACAGTCGGCATTGTTGGATTAGTCGCACCCTGTGAAAATACATGATCATTGAGCCAAGCGGCGAAGCATGGGAGAAAAAGATAATGAAACCCACATTGTGGTCGTTTTTCCGGCTCCATTGTGGCCGAGAAAAGATGTGATCTGATTCTCGTAAAAGTCCATACTCAGTCCGTCCACGGCGAGCTTCTTTCCCGTCTTGTAGATTTTAACGAGATTGCGGACTGAGACCCCTGCTGTCATATTGGGCGATGGTTTCTCCAGATAATCTTAAGAGACACAATGCATATATTCATAAACACACACACATGATTTGGTGTGCATTAGTTTCTTCCTCTTCTCTCCATTTGCATCTTGTTTTCATCTTGTCAATCATTTGTAAAGCACTTTGAATTGCATTTGATTTGTTTGAAAGGTGCTTTATAAATAAAACATGATTGTATGATTGACATATAAAAATAGAAACAAGCTGAACAGGTGAAAATTAAATCTATTAAAGATATAAATGATCCAAATGTAAAAACAAAGGTAGCTCTTCTACCAGAAATCCAAGGACTAACAAGATAACAACTTAATTAGTCATATTTATTGATGCTGCAAAAAGTTTTTTCTACATCAGTAACATTTGTACCCACTGGAATAAAACACGTTATTTTTTAATTTCTCTCTTCAAAAATACTGATTGGGCCTTTAAAAATGTAGAAAGAAAGGCTGCGGAGGACTAAAAGACAAAAATAGCTCACTCCCCTGAATGTTAATTGGAAACAGCTAATTTTTTTTTTAACAAGTTCCAGGCTTGAAACTCATCTACGTTCTTCACCTTCACAAAGCGCCAAAACTCCATTAGCACCCACAGTGAAAAATAAGGTGTTAATGTTTGTTTGCGACCCATCCCGAATAACTTCCACTTCTTTATTAGGGCTATGTTCCCCCTCTAATAACTCCGTAGGTTACACTGCAGTTCCTCCAAAGGAGAGAATTGAAAATGATATGGCAATTTACCGCTATGTTCAGTGGAGTTCTTCAGCACGCCGGGGTCAATGTCAATCGCTGAGGCTGTCCCACACCAGTAGGATGCAGTGAATGGGAAGTACCACGGCTTCGGGATTCCATATTGACCTGGCATCAAGTGTAGAGAACATTACAACAGCTTGGCTTGAGAGAACGTGATACTTCACAGTGTACGTTTCCTCTTGAGAGCCTAGCATAAATCCTATCTTCTTTTCATTAGAGTTGATGAGACAAGCATTAAACCTAGCCTGATAAGAGGGCTGCATTGGCTATCGAGTTAAGTTGGGCTAGGGGAGAGGATCTCATGCAAGAAGAGTCAAGTCGATAGTGTACAAATACTAATTAATCTGCTTAAAAATAAAATACCTGGAAAGACATTCTCAATGTACCAGGTGAGCACCCAGTAAACGGCAGCATCAAAGAGCATCATGATGATGGACACGATGAAGGTGTAGCGATCTCCCTCTTCTGGACTCTTGTTGATGTTGTGCCACTGAATACCGATGCCTTGCTCCTCGTACTTGGCAAAGTTCTCACAGCCATAGCCAAAGGCCACGCATGACAACAAACTCTGGGAAGGAAAGGTGTCCAAGGTTAAAACATACATAGTTAAAGGAAGAGTTTGCTTTTTGATGATAAGATTCACACCACTTTCTTGTCTGTACGATAAATATGAAGTTGGAGCCGGAGGCTAGTTAGCCACAGCTAGCCTAGCTCAAACTTCCTGTAGTCTCTGCATTCCTGGTAACTGGTTGTGGCCAATAAATGGTTGATCACAAAACCCCCTATGTAAAAAAGTATAAAGAGTGCTAACTGTTGCCTGCTGTTTTCCAGTCTTTATGCAAAGCAAGGCTTTGTAGCTGCTGGCTAGCTACATATTTAATTGACACGAGAATGGTTACCATCTGCTCATCAAATTCTCGGTAGGAAGGAAGATCCGTGTACACCCAAAGTGTCTTTTAAAATCTATGAAATATGGTCCCAGAGAATATTTCATGAAATAATTCAGGTGATGACTTTGTATTACCACCCAAAGTCACACTCAACTGATCAATAAACCACTGCTGCAGACGGAGGGAGAATATCCACACAGGCGTCAGCCGGTTTAATTGCCATGTTGCCTTTGTGAAAATCTCTCAAGACGGAACAAAGATGGAGACTAAAATGTGTGTGCCGGAAAGAAAGATTTGTTGGAGCTTTCATACAGAAGGAAATTGCAAATGATGCTTTGCCCGTGAGACATCATCTACCAAGGCCTATCACTCTGCATTGCCATGTTGCCTGCCAGCTGTGTTCTCACGCCTCATTTGCTCACCGCATTTTCACTCCGGTAGAAGCAGCATTTGCTGAAGCTACAGAGAGACGACCAATCAGGGATGCGGTCTACTCGTCGTTACATTACCAGGCAGAGAATCCGGAAAAGCCCTGCAGTGACACCAAAACCTCTGGCCTGGCTTCTAACATTGCTTGCAACTTCCTGTCTTGTCCTCCCCGCTTTGCTCATCTCCTGACAAGCAATCAACAGTGAGTCAGTAGATGAGGGGTGACAGCAGGGCTAGTGGGCACCCATCCTTGACCTTAGTATGAACGGCTGACAAAAACACAGGAGCCACTTATTTGGCATTTGAGAAAAGGGGCTTGAGTTGGGAGGCAGACACATAAGGCCCCCTCTATTGAACACATGTCAACACTGCAAATTCAACCACCATTCAGCTGGCTGCAGACAAAGAGCATTGTGAAGAGGAAGTGTGATCAGCATTCTAGCTCCTTTTAGGAAGTCAATTTTCCAGGACATTTTTCTTTAAACTGGAGCTCGAATGACGAATAGGATTACAACAAATGTCTGAAAAACCAGCATGAAGAAGTTTCCTTTAAAAACGGCATTAGTCAGTGGAAATAGTCTGTCTGTTAGATATGTGAAAACAAAGAGGAGGCAAGCGCTGCAATAATCATGCCATTAATCAATTAGTATACAGACAGAATATTGGCTTTCATTTTTGATAAGCGTGTAATTGTTTGGAGAAATATCCAACATTCCCTTGTTTTAGCTTGTCACATTTGTGGATGAGCAGCTTGAATATTTCTGGTGTTGGTCAGACAACTCACGCTATTTAAAGACATGATCTTGAGCTTTACAGAATTGTACATAGATATTTCACAATTTGATGACTTTGTACAGACCAAACAATTCATCAATTAATGAAGAGAATAACCAGCAGGGCATTGTAATAGACGGTGTAGGTCAAGGCTGATACCACATAACAACAAAGGGCCCGGTTCGGTTCCAGCTGGGGGCCCCTTGTTGCATGTCATTCCCCTTCTCTCCCCCCATTGTTTCCTGTCTGCCTCTATACTGTCCACTGTTGAATGTGTAATATTTCGGGATTTCAAAAACATGAAAAGAACTCTGGGGCTCTCTCGTGTTTCTACCTCGTTAAAAACTGGAGGTAGAAGAGGGAGGAAATAGTCAAAGTACAGTCGATAGGTTGTGGGATTGTGACTATGCCCTGTGTTATAGTGGCCCTCTGATAAACTGTGATACTCGCACAGCCTGCAATCAAAACCAGTTCATATTAATTCAGGTGATCGTTTGAAATTCTGTTTCCGATTAAAGACGTCATTATCAAGGACAATGTGGGAGAGAATCTGTATGCCTCGCTGCGATGTCGCTTCATCCGAGTTAGCAGAGAGATAACCTCTGTGCACACACACACACACACGCACACACACACATCTCACACAGCGTAAAGGAAGAACTGGATAGTGGTTTGGTCAGAAGAACATTGCTCATGCTAATTAGAGGGCTAGAGGGCTATCCATCTAGTTGGAGCAGGGGAGAAAAGTCCCAGTGCCTATAGCAATATCACTCCGTGTAGAGATTAAATAAGGTTCGCAGTGCTTTATATGCATAATGCCTACCCAACCTGCATGCAGTCAGTTAAAGAAAATGGACTGAAAAGTTTTTTGAAGGAAAAGAATGACAGAATTTTAAAAAGGACTTTACTCAAAGACAAGCAATTTCAGCACGCTATGTTTGCCACTGCTGGCTGTAAAAAGCGAGGTGTACAAAGTGTGTGAGAAAATGAAAGGTGAAAGCAGAAGTGACTGCTGTCAGATGCCAATGTAAGATATTATTGACTGCCACAACTTCAAATTCAATAAATAAGAAACACAAGACTGTGTTTGCCTTGGCCACCTGCACCTGATACCGCATTGCTGAAAATGGACAAATAAGAAAACATGAGCTGATAGCAATTCTGGGGAGATCCGCTCTAGCACGGCAATGAAGATTCAAGATTTTGATGCGTCTTTTGTCTGCAGAAAGGACAGCTGGAGGACAAATGATACGGGCAGCGCCATAAAGGTCAGGCAGAAAGGCTACACTGAAAGTTGAGCAATGGTGTACTATTTATCTTTATCTCATAGGATAGGAGAAAATCGCCAACTTCCTCACTATGTCCTTCTAGTCTCTTCTTTCATGGAAATGTTTCATGTTTCAGTCAACCAGCACCAATCAAATCAGCCTTGTGCCTGTTTGGATTTAAAAGGTAAGAGATAAGGGAGTAATGACTGGGATTGCAAAAGGATGATTATGGTGGTAAAAACACAACCTACGAATATAACTCAAAAGTATGATAACAGCTGGGGAAGATATTAAAAAACGATGTCAGAGCTAAAGACGGACTTACCACTGCAACCTTGGCCTGGAAACCCATGACGTCCCTCCAGGCGTAGCAAAGGACGTGCGGCAGGTAGAGGACAAAGTAGATGAGGCCACCGCACGCCGCTGCTAAATTGGCCTTAGAGAAGAAGACGCTAATGAAGAAGCACTGAGTGATGGTGGCCAGGCAGAACACCAGCAGGAAGACAAAGATCACCGAGGGGTCACTGTATTGCAGCACTTTGCCATACTGTGTGAGAAGGGACAAGGGGAAAAAATTGAATTGTGAATCTGACGTCAAAAGAACTCTTAAAAGTTTAAGTTGTGGTAGAGGAGGTTTGTCTTGCAGATTATGTATCAAGGAAACAAAGAGATTCAGTAAATGTGATTATTCAAATTCATTTGTACAACACAGTGGGCAGAGTAAAAGAGTATAACATATCTGGTGTATCGATATTTTTCACATTATCTAATAAACCTGTCACTCTTTTACTCTGCCGGTTTTTGGAGGACCCTTCTCTGGTTTTAGTGAGCTACTCGTGCATCCATCCATTCTCCCACATTACACCATAATGCTGATGTCTTCTCAGAGTCCAATTCAAAAAGGCACTTGAACCGTTGGGATAATGGTGCTATTGTAACGGATGCAATTATAATCCTCACAGAGGACACTGTTACATGGAGCTGTATGAATGTTCATTATAAAAACTACATTTGCGAATACTAAATGAACTTTCAAATACAACTGTGCTAGCTCCAAGTGCAATTATCTCATTTTAGTGTTTAGCTTTCTCCTCGGATGAACATCTTCTGTGTGTTAAACAAAAGTCTCATCGCTCCATTCGACTTGATAGACATAACTCTCCAAAAGAAGTGTTGGGTCCTCCTTGAATCATTGTTAAATCATTTTTTGAAATCACCTTGAGTATAAGGGAAAGGAGGACAGCGCTGAAGGCCAGCGGCAGCACACTGGACACCGCCCAGCTCAGCCAATAGATGGCACCTCTGAGGCCCATGATCCTCACGGTCTCCTTAAGCCTCGCCTCTTTCTCTGCCACGATGCCCTTAATGATCATGGCCACCGAGTATATCCAGGCTAAAGTCATGTATAAAGGGAGGGAGCTTGCCAGAAACCGGAGGAACCTGAAGGGTGGAGGAGCCCAGACCAGACAAAGACAATGACCCCAATTACATCTGGTGTTAACATGTAATCTGTACCTGGACACATTATCTGGATAATGACATCTAAATCGCAGAACTTAACATTTCTACCCTAAATTAATCAGAATTACCGTGATGTGATTCTGCCAATTATGAGTGGATCAAAATACAAAATTAGACGAGCAGTCTTGTCAACAAGCATATCAGATCATAGAAAGCTACGTTGCTATACAGAGACCTCATCCTTAGCGATAGATGGAAGAGGAACATTCGGGTGATCTTTTTTAGATTCTTAAGCCGGCATTTGGCCACTTTTGTTGCTATGTTCCCCAGTTAGTTGCAACTCTGTCTGTCTGCGGTTTGGTGCTTAGCAGGTAGCGTACCGTGTTTTTTTTTTCTTTAAAGCTGTCTGACAGATAACAGTTGCCAGCTGCTGGAGACAGGGCGCTGATGAAAACGCTGACACTGTACCTAAACAGTAACGTTGTGGGCCATAAACCCCAAAAGAGCTGAAAGACTGGGAAAGGGCTTTGTCGAGCTGAGGGGGAGGGTGACCACTCCTTGCCGGTTCATCACTATAAGCATCGCCTTTCACATGCACACAGCCATTTGATCCATTGCCGATATATATATATATAAAGACATTGATTACAACTGCTTTAATAAGAATGTGGCCAAACTGTGCAAGGCCGCATTTGCAGCTGGCTGAGATCTTATCACACAATGCAATCCATAAGCATTCCGATTGCAATGTGCTTCGCATGCATGTACACCTTGATTATTGTGCTTTTTTTTCCTTTCCAGAGGAGATACTTGAATATGGATTTGTTGTTAGTATCTGGCGTATATGGGGATAAGTCTGCCGGCAACCGACAGACTTCTCATTATGGTGATGATTAAAAAAAAAAAAGCACTTTGCACGTGACGGTACTGTTGAACATTCTCACTGTGTAAGTTTAATACAGGTGTTAGTGTTGAAGAAGCACTGAGAGAAAGACAGAACAGTTAAAAGTCATTTCACAATGTAAACTCTCGAGTAAATGTCAAACTTTAAATTTGTTACTGTAATGAAAGTATGTTTCAGCATTATCAGCAAAAATGTTTCTGAGGTATCAAAAGTAAAAGTACTCATTATGCAGGCAAAGTGGGCCGCTTAATATGTATCTGTAAGTAGCATTTTAATTACCAAAGGTAGGTTACTATACAACGATGCATCATGTTTTAAACCAGTAACTAGTAACTGCACCTGTCAAATACATGTTGAACTTTTAAACGAGAGGAAATGTAAAGTAGCATAATACAGAGAACAGGTACCTCACACTCACTATTGTTCAGCTACTATCCATTTATGTATTAATATCAATGAATTTTAGTCCTGTGAGGAAAAAGTGATTCCAACTGTGAAGGTGGTCTCTAACCCTGTCATTTGCATTCTTTTCTCACTGTCAGTGTTGGTGTTGTGCACAACAAAATTAATTGCATTTTAATGATGAGTGCAAACATGACCAAGCATTTAAAAAGGTGGTCTCACATTGTCAACGCCAGGACATGCTGTCTGGGTGAGGAAATGTGTATTGATCATCACTGATCAGTGTTAGCTTTCATGAAAGCAACACCTTAATTCGGCTGGTTTGAGACTGGAGCCAGATGTGGAAACGGTGCCAGCACATCAGTCTGGATGCCAAATAATAAATGCATTACCTCCTCTGTAATGGAAGAGACAACAAGTCTAAAATGACAGAGGACTCAGGTGCAGGTGACAAAACCGGTTGTTGTCAACCCGAATCCAGATACAGCCTTATGATAATTACCATTTGATTTGCTATTATTATTAATGTGCTGGAAACGGCTGTGCAATTATCATTTAGAATGGGCCTGTGATCTGAATACACATCGTGTTTGCAGTTGCTCCTCCAAGGCACTCAACTAACTCAATTTATTGTTATTAATGTTTACAAATTGTTGATAGCTTGGAAACACATTAGGCTGATGGGGAAATTACATTTCACCCAGCTGTTCAAATATCAGCTTTTATTTACCAGCCGCATTCCCCAATTAAACTGCAAAAAATTGATTAGGTCGACCTAAAAGAACAATTCGTTTTAATCTCACTAACGACGACGACAAAAAGTGGTTGGAAGATGGGCTCTATCTAAAGGCAGAGCAATAATAACGCTGCTACATCGTACGTCACATCAGGCCCAAAGGCTCCCCCCCGTTTGTGATGACTGTGCAATGTGCATCTTCACTCATCGATCCCCAAGCAGGATCATTCCAACAGATAAGCGAGTCCATTATATCCCACGTAATCATTGATTCAACAGAGCGATCAGTGAATAAACAACTAAAAACACATATTTCCAGTAGGTAGACATTTGCTGAATAGGAAAAAACATAATGCTCACAACTAATGTTTTTCTGGGAATAACATCAACTCCATTTTGCATCGCAAAGTTCTTCCTGTGATAGATGATGCTCGACGCTTATTGTTCTTTCATACTGGTGATAGTCCCGATACAATAAATCTAAACACGGTGCTTTGACGAGTACTCTGGAGTTCAAATCACTTCTGAGGGGAGTTCAATTTCTTTTTAGTCAGCACAGGAAAAAAAAAAAAGACAAATATTCATCTTGTTTGGCCATATTTGTCTTACATTACAGTTCATTTATCTTACTTTCTCATACAAATCAGAGCCCTTGTGCATTGAAAAATACAAACCCCAGGGCTGTCAAAGGCATTTGTGTCCACACACTTGAGCCCCTTTCGTAACTTGAGGTCTTTGGGGCGCCGCTATTCCTCCCACTTACGGTTATTACCCTGCAAATTCGATTTGACTTAATGTAACATAGTGCACAGCGTCCCAGTAGCCAACCATAATAAATTTCCATTGCAATCATGGAAATATACAGTGCCAACGATCACTACTTTAAATTACATAACGGAAGCCTTTCCGTATGTATAAGGCACCGAAGGAGGAGGCGATACAATTACAGCAAATAATGGAGCAAATACTGCTGTACGTGATTTCTATTGGACTTAATTGCAGTTTTTGGCTACAAGCTCAATTAATTAGAACAAGGAAGCTGATTTGAAGAATCACGGATAATTATTTGATTTTGTGCTCATCAATTGGTTGTGATTAATAACAGCAAGAATACCAAAACACAAAGCATGTCAAATCCTCTGACCTGCACGACCTGTTTCTTAGCCCTGCCGCATTTGTCATCTTAATAATAAGCAAAGTTCTGAATACAACTTTGTATGATAAATAGGTGAATATTCAGATGTTGGGACAAAAGAGTACATGCATGCATCATATTCATGTTGTATGCTTTGTGTTTTGATACTTTGATCCACTGGGTGACTCTTTTTTTTCTACTGACCTTAACCATGACACTTATGAGCACACAGGGAACTGAGAGCAGAAGAATGTTCTCTGTGAACCGTGCGGACCACAGGGCACCGTTTTGAATGCCAACAACACGCAGCACTTCCTTGAGCCGGAGTTCCTTCTCCAGCACAACGCCTTTGATGGTCATGCACACGGTGTACATGAAGGCCAGCACCAGGAACATGGGGAGGATGCCTCCAATATTCTGGATGAAGCTGGTTGTGAAAGAAAGCAATCAAAAAGGTCAAGGGGCTGCACATTGACAAAAGGAGTATATGTGGAGTGTATAAGGTCGTCTATAATAGGGAGTTATTGAGTGTTAGGGTGCTTTTTCTTTTTTTAAAGACAGTTTTTGTGGAATGAAACGAGATGCACGTCATGAAGAGTGATGACTAATCGAAATGTTCCACTGCAACAGTGAATAAGAAAGTGGAGTTTTCGACTATTGTGTGACATTTGAGAGAAAGAAAGATGAATTGTTGATAAAGATAATGGCCTAAATGATATCTAACAAACAGTCGGCTTTTTAAACGCATGCTCTATTGTAAAGGTTGCCTTTTTGCAATCTTAGCCTGTACTCGCCCCTGTTGTGAAAAATAAATTGGAAACTATTTGGCGGATACTAAACATTTGTATCAGAGGGACAATCAAGAGTCGTACTCATGGACTCGATGCCACTGAGGCGGTTTTTATTTCCACACCGAGCTAACCTTCATAAACCTGGTGCATCAGCTCAATCAAGCCATTTAGTGCTGCACCTCATGCCAGATATGATGTATGATTTGACGCCGTTACAATACAATAAGGCGATATTAAACTGGCTTCATAATGCCACCAAAATGCCATGTCAATATCATCTCCGCTGCCAATATAACAAAGTGCTTAGTTTGCTTTATTAGACACCGAAGGAGGGATATCAAATGGATTCTGACAAAGTATAGATTTCACATATAAACTTACGCTCACATTCCATAAACACTGGCGATATAATGCAAGCAAAGCACAGCTCAGCGCGGATTGAAGCACAAGGTGAATACGCAGTACTTGGCAGAATGATGCTAATCTCTTTCAAGCTATTTAAGTTAATGGAGATGCAACATGTTTTCGAGTACATTCATGTTAAGTTTCAGTCATGCAAAACACTGTTTCGTGCGGAGAGTTTTGTTATAAGAACTGGAACGCGAGAGAGACAGATACATTTTTTCGAGGACACATTCCCTGCCCCTGAGGGATTGATCACTTTCAAACAACGCCTTGATAAGCAGCAAGAAAGGATTGCTTTGGAGTTCAGACCCAGAGCAACTAAAACCAAAAGTCCTTACAAGATTACATGAATAAGAAATCTATACACTTCAACAAACAAAGCTAACTAGTGCACCTTTTCTAGGGAGGTAAGCAGTCTCAAGTTGCAAAGGCATCAGGTTGAATACTAATTCTGGTATTATCGCCTCCCGATTCCAACCCCTAACATCTCTGTAACAGCTGACAGCTTGTGTGAGTTAACTCCTTCTGTGACTTGTAGCACTAAAGGGGGAGAGATCAGTCATGCACACCGTGTCTGACACTGACAACCTTGCCACCAGATGCTCTTGAATTATACATTGGCTGATCGATCAAGGGTGCTTAAGTAATAGAACTCCCGGCAGGTCTGTGTTACGGGGCTCCAGTTACATTGGCAGCCTGACCTAAATTTAGGCAAGCTAGAAGACTGATTTCTCCGTAAACCGAGAGATAGTAGAGCACAGCTTCCCCAGAGGTTGGTGTTCTATGCTTCCTGTCTCATTATGAGCAAATATACCGTCGAGTTCCCTGGCTGGCTGGAAATGAGCAATTCATTGAAGGGAACTTCATTATTCAATGTGGATTATCTCGTCGCTGGTACAAATGATTGCTTAAGGAAAACTCTGCATGCAGTTATGGCATGAAGAGCACTTAGGGACCTATATGTCGTGTTTTGTAACAGAAAAGTCCCATCTTAAAAAAAAACGAAGTCAAATTCTACGAGCCAACAGTGAAGCAAAAATGTTTAGAAACAATTTAAGTTTCAAGAAGTTTCAAATTGATATTTCAGCTATACATTTAGGAGAAAAGGGAATAAAACTGTTAGCCAGTGATAGTGATGCACTGCTTTTATTAGCCCTTTCTGAATACTTTACAAATCATTTTATAAATATTAGTAAATAGATATGCAAGACATTTAAAGCATTTATTTGTTCACACAGAGTTATGTCAAAGTGGGATCAAATCCAGACAGAGACGGTTTTGTGTTATGTTTCAACCTGGTTTCTTTAGCAGGTACTAAGCATTTCAGTACATTTTATTTTTCCTAATATTTCACAAAAATGTTGTTTGTGGCTCGACATAAGTTTCTACAGTTTTCAGTTTCTATTTTTTTTAGCAAACACAATGTCAGCTCAATTTAAAAAATGCAATTGGAAAACCAACACAGACTACTCTTTTAAATATCTTCATCCAAATTATTTCATTCTGCTTATATATAGTCATATTTGATACGTGATCAAATGTACAAGAACTTCACGTGCTTCATGTTCTTGGATGATATGCATTCAGCAACATCTGCCATTGGACTGTTGATTGTGACCATTTAGCATGTTTAAAATACAGTATGTGGGAATCCTGGTGTCCAGATTGTTCAAATAAATCAATATACATACATTTTAAGCCCTTTTTCGACCATGTAGGTGAGGAGACATACAGGGAATGTTTCCACTACAGCATGTCAGGGAGCAGAGGCACTAACAAAACATCACTAGCTGTATTCACTTGCAAGAGCTTCAGGTGTCACAAATATGCTCAGCATTGCTCACATAAGGTTAATTAGCTAATTTAGATGGACAAAAGCATATTCCTCCAACATCCTTAAGTTGAAAAGTCTTCACGCCCACTGTTGCCCTATGTCATGTATCGCTGAAAGCAGTCTTAGATCTCGCATCAAGCCGGATCACAGCCTCAGTATCCGAACAAGAGAAGCCTCTGATTCAGCAGAGGCCGCTGATAAATGGCCAGTCTATGGGCTATCAGGCCCTCCGAGGGTCAAGCTTTATTCCACACATCATCTCAGGCCTGTGCACAATGTGAATATGAAGACAGGGGGAAGCTAATACAGGTTGGTTATCTCCAGTTCAAAATGTCAACAGGGGCAGCCGTGGTTGAAGATTGCTGGTAGTTCATCAGCTGTATTACAGTCAGGAGGAAATGAGGAACGCAAGAAAGGATAGCATTTCAAAAGGCAGGTCGAAAAATAGTGGTTCTGATCTGTGTTGAGGTCGGTGCAGATAATACTGCGTTGCTAGCTGAAGTTCAGTATCAGTGAAGTAGAAATATTGTTTTTGTGAGAGTGAAAGGAACCGAGCAACGATAAAGAAAAGACAGTGATGATGAGGCCTTCTCACAGAAACTAACGGTGTCGTTGGCAACAGTTTCCTGAGATTCTGTTGAAATATTTTCTGTGATTCAAATTGTAAAACTGTCAAACCTAAATAATAAAAACGAGAAATGAAGTTACTGCAAGTCACGTCCAATTTCCAACTTGTTAAAACTAGTATTTTGCATTTAATAATGCTACTGCAAGAACATACTTATTAGCCCTACAGGGCATATTATATATACATATGTATATATATATATTATTCAACTCCTATTTCCCAACTGAAGGAGATTCTTATATTCCATTCGGCACATCTGAAAGTACTGTAAATGCTGAAACAGAAAAACAGTTACAGCAGACAGCAAGCGTGTCTGTCTGAATGCACAATGTTCTTTCCTTCCTTCTGGCTTGGCGACACTACACAATTCGAGATCAAAATAATCACCACCAAGGTTCTTCCCCATCCTCTCTGTGTTGTAGCACATCTTTCCTTTGTGTGATTTCACGATCAATTATTTATAAATGAAATAGCAGTTTTCAAGTGTTAATAATTTATAGAAATGCCCAAATGGCAGGCGAAAGAGTAAATGGCGGAGGGAATTGGGATATCGCAGCGCTTTATGGCTCCAATTTATCTTATGTAATTATTAATCCTTTGTGTTAGGAAGATGAAACTGAGGCCGTGGGACCTGCATTAGCAAATAAGCTGTATCACGTCTAATTTCAGATCATTATCACAAACAATAAGCCGCAAATGACGACGATCAGCAATGCTCCATATTCAGCATGCCACCTCTGAAAGTGCTGTGCGTTACTAGAATACTAAGCAATTTGGTGTTTTGGTTGTTATTGTAGTTGAATTAACAGGTACGGTAAGAAAACGTCTTGTTGTGACTGCAGTGTGTTTTACTCTTTAATGTATAGAGGGGGTGGTTTTGCACTGTACTTAATTCAAAATGCCAAAATGCCTCTCAGATGAACATCTCTACTGGGTGCAATATTTAGTTCAACATCCCTCCAATTAGTACTTCTAAAACTACCCTATTGCCTGGCATGCCAAACCAAGCGCACCCACTGCAGTTAAAACAAATGTGAAATGTGTCTTAAAATTAGTTTTACTACAAGCGGCTACAAAATAAAGTGCAAAGCTGCATGTAATCTTAAAGCAACAGTGTAAATATGAATCAGAAGGAAAGCACTTAATAATGAACCAATAGAAAAGCCCGGATAATGAAAGCCATATCAATAAAGCCATTACATCCATTTTGGTTTTCATAGCAGGGATGTCGCCTTGTTTTCAAGACAAATATGTGGCACAGAATAGGGCATGATTATTTAAAACATGTAGACATTAGCTGCCAAAATGCACCTTCAATATGAAGTCAGAATGTTGTCGAGTCAAAAGCTCTCTCTCAGTTTCTTCATTGTAGACTCGGTGCTATCCAAAGCATATAATATTAAAAAATTAGATCCCTAATCTCTGGAACTGCTTTTTCCCACAGGGAGTGAATATGTTGCGTCTCGTGAAAGAGGCGTATTGTGTTGTTGGACTTAAATCTCCCTGGTAATTATCTTCGCTCTTGATGGCATCATTGGGCTTTTCCTTTATTAATGGAGATCATAATGTCTCGTGGATGGGAGTCATTTCCCAGACTCTGAGGAAATCTTTGCTTGTGGAAGATTAAGAGGGATCCCACGTTCCCGAGGTGAATGATCTAACATGATGGAAGCCAGTGCTATCGGTGGATGCATACAAAACACAGTTGGAGTCCCCTCTATCAATCTTTGCACATGGAGGCGTTATGAGACGTCGGGGTAAAGTACGCTCACTTTGCTTGAGAAAGAAATGCCTCGGAAATACAAGAAAGGAAGGGAGTCATGGTGGTTGGTTAAATAATTTAGCGTCCATCAACTATTCACGAATTTCCTGTGGTTTTACTAAAATCAATAGTTTTCGCACACTCATTCCCCTCTTGCTGCCTTCATTTATTTATTTTCCCTTGTTGGAGCCTCAATTTATTATTAATTAATGATCCCCAAGGATGTTACATTCTTATTACAGACTTTTAACCGTGACATCATGAGAGGAGTTGCTCACCTTCGTCCCTTCATAGGTAATCAGCAATAGCATAAGATTCTCACAGAAGAGCAAACACAAAGATTAAAGAAAGAAAGGTTAAGTTAGACAAATAAGTGGGAGCATCTTGAAGTTCCCACAGGGAACCTCTGGAAGGCCCGAGTGACCGGTAACACCATAACTCAACTACGTGTTGGCAGTTAGTGGCAACTCCCCAGAGTGAGCAGAATTGTATTGCTGTACCTTCCTCTTCCAGTAATCACACGGCTTGAAAGATGAAAAAAGAAGCTTGTACTCACGCGTCATCCACGAAGCAGGGGTATGGCATTTGCTGTGCAAAAACCCCGAGTGGTTGGGTCTTGGACGTTTGTACTCGTATAATACCGTGGTCCATCATATCCTGCAGGTAGGCGAAGCCTCCCCATATATAGCGCAGGTCGTTAAAGGAGTTGTCTCGAGCCCCGGGAGACCATGACCTTATTAAAAGCAGACACACTATGATCTGTCTTAGCAAAGGGCAAGTGAACTACAACCAGAATGGTCAGAAATACTGTCAAAGTTTCATGACTGTTTATAGAAGTCATATCTTGAGACAATAAACTTTGAAAGACAAAAAAAGATCAGATCTTTTTAGGTACGCAGAAAGGACAATAAAATCCAACACGCTCTTCATCTCTATGCTTAAAGGAATACTTTGACCTTTAGGAAAATACACTTTTCCAGCTCTCTAGCAGGGAGCTAGAAGCAAAGATTGATACCACTTTCATACCTGTACGAAAAATATGAATTTAAAGCGAGCAAGGTGATTAGATTAGTTTAGCGTAGCATAAATACTGAAAACTGGAAGCAGGGGGGGTAACAGCTTGTCTTGGTATGTCGAAAGGTTAGGTTAGTAGGGCCGTTTGTTCTTTAGCTAGAGCAAAGAGACTATCTTAACTTAGAATAAAGACTGGCAACAGGGGGAAACAGCTATCCTTGGGTTAGGGTTAGCTAACCTAAGCTAAGTTAGCTAGGGTTGGCTAACCCTAACCCTATCCTTATCCTCTGTCTTTATGCCAGGCTAAGTCAACCAGGATGGCTCTAGACTTTAGCATAAAGATGCGAGCGTTGCATCAATCTAACGCTCAGCAAAAGCAAGTAAGCACATTTCCCTAAATGTCAAAATGATTCCTTCAATTCAACATTCGATATAATGTGATGCGTAAAAGACGGTTACAGTTTTTCAGTGAGTAACTGCACTAGTGTAGTAGGCATGATAGCGATCCCTGATTTGTCTTGAACAGCGAGGCTGAGCCGCGTCACATACCTTTCTTTCAGTTTGTTGGTACGCTCTGCGTCCTCAATGTCCATGCGGATTTTGTATTTGACGTATGGCGGGGGGTGGCTGGAGTTCGGCGGGAGGTTCTCAAAGACAATGGCGGCCCAGAACGTCTCATTGTTCAGAAGCTCCAGTGCTCTGCTCACCAGATGGCTTTCGGTAGAGACGGCCTCGAACTTATTCAGGTCCAGACACTGTCAACAAAACACAGAGGTATCACACAAAAATAAATGGCTTCTTTAATAGAATCTATTAATATCAAATCATTCCTGTTTTATATACATATTTAGTAGCCACAAAATAGGGAAACAGAGGCAGGCATGAACTTGCTGACAAAATGGCAGATGGATATTTTTTGAAAAGTATCACTCAGCTATTGACTAAACCGCACTGAGTGCAGTTCCAAATTATCTGGAGCTGCCAGGGGGTGGGAAATGTTTTGGGCTTCAGCAGAGACAAGCAAATGAGATACAGCCTCGCTAGCAGTCCCCGCTCTGTAGCCTTGTCCCCCCTGTTTCATGAAACGATAATGAGCTAGCCATCCTGGGAGGCAGTCACACCTGACAGCTGTCCACACATCCCTGTGCTGCAATAGTTTTATCATTTCTCCCCCCCCAGTCTGTATTCTACATCAAGCTATGGTGGTAAATAAAATATCACAGCAACAGCATTCGCTCGGTATAGGAGCGAGGATATCACAGCTGGGGAATGGCTACGTGAGCCCAAAGTTTGAAGCAAAGGTGCTGAGTGAAATATATGCTTTACATAAACCAAGTGATAGGAGCTGCAATGTGAAGTAAATCATAATAGCATTCTGAGACGTTCTTCCCTCTATTTAATCTTTAAATAACAGCACTATTCGCTGGGATGACAAGCTTTACCAACCATGATGTTTCTAAAAGAGATGAGATTGTCTGTGCTTATTGTGGGTGTTCTTTGGTCTTTGACCACCGGACCAGCAGCTGAGGCTAATCTGTCCGATATCAACAATCCGACCCTGGCTCTGGACTGAGAAACTGGCCCCACTAATAGCTCGCCAATCCCATCGTGGCCTCATCCAGAGGAGCATCCAGGGCAACACATTGAGCTGTTGTGGTTGCATCGTGCTTGTCGAGGATAAAAAATGAAATAGAAAATCTACTTTATTTACTCAAGTTGGAGAGGCTACAGGAGTTATAGTAGCTCATACAGTAGGTTCATCCTATAAACTACTTAAAGTGCCCTAAATGTGTATGCAATACATTACTAAGCTGCTGCAATGCAACATTCTCAACCATGTCCTCTGAAGCTACTAATGAAGTGTTATTCCCAGAAGATGACTCAATGGTACTGTTTACTACCGTTACTGTTGCCATGAACACATTCATAATGACCCATTATGCCGTTTACGTGACTATTGCTACTCTGATTCTTTTTTTTATCATTATCTAATATTATTATTTCCACTATTGATATCGTGATCCTATTAAATTGTGGGGCAGTTCATCAATGGCAATTTGTGGCCCGAACTTGTGTGCCTGTGCTATTAAAGAGACGCGGCCCGATTCTTCAGTTGCTACGCTGTTGGTGGCATCATAGCGAGAAGCCATGTGCCAATTATAAAATGATCACAGATTGGTGGGCATTGATCTAGAGTCATTCATTTTATTAATGAACTTTCCTAATTTGAAAATTCAAATTAGGAACATTTACTTCTCTGACATTAACTTTATAAAGATCCTGAATTATTAATTAATTAAAGGTTAGATAATATACCGTGTCACGTTGGGCCTCATTTGCATTGCTATATTAATTGACTTGCCTTATGGCTATTGCACCTGACCATTGCATTGTCAGTACTGAAAGTATATACTATTCAGCCCTAGACTGAAAGGCGCTCTCTCTATTTCCCTAAAGATGTATTCA
Organism: Leptoclinus maculatus; assembly: GCA_032191485.1. Taxonomy (NCBI): domain Eukaryota; kingdom Metazoa; phylum Chordata; class Actinopteri; order Perciformes; family Stichaeidae; genus Leptoclinus; species Leptoclinus maculatus. The sequence goes on along the minus strand of JAVDOI010000020.1, from coordinate 8,046,054 downwards.
CCCAGACAAGAGGACACCACAGTAAAGGTTGTCTAATAGCCGTCCCTATCCCGATATCCATTTTGAGCAATGCAATTTCCATCAGGGCAGAAAATAGATTGCATTATGTTGGAATTTCATTGGCCATGTATGGCTAACCCCAAGGGCCCCAACCTGCCATCTCACCTGCCTGTAGATTGATGTAATGTGTGTGTATGCGAGTGTGGCAGGGGCTTTGTACATGTTTTATCACACATAGAGACATAAGGATTTTGCTTCAAACTGTGCCAGAGATCAATATATCACTGTCAAACTGTGTGTGTTCCTACTTCGATACACCACTTTGTTTGATACAGATTCACTATAGTCATTTTTATGATATTTTATGATTATCATAGAAGCAATGTAGTGACAGATCTTCCTGTGGGGTTTGACAGTTCGCTAACTCAAGGACATTAAACTTTAATGAATAAAAGCGTGTTCTTAAAAAAAAACAAAAAAAAACACAAGAACTGATAGATAAAAAGCCTACATATCTGGAAAAGTCCTGGTTTTGGTTTTAACAGCAGCAGAGCACAGACACAGAGCTAAGAAACCAAAAACATTGTGCTAAACATGGACACAGTTTGTCTTAGATGTTAAGCGACCTGCTTTTTCCTGCAGCACCCTGCTGTTCTGCCAGAGTGGTATCACAGTCGTGAACAGAAAGACACAGGAGTAAAAGAAAGAGCAGCAATTATGTCAGGGATACAGGACTTTTACAAAAACACTGTCTGTGTGGCAATTGCAAATCGTTTACATGCCACGATCGGGAAATTACCATTGACGCTGTAAAATAAAAGTTATCGTGATTTAATGTGTAAGATTGCTGCTGCACTAGCTTGGCATTGGCTTACGTTAAGCTCACCTGGATCGTGTTTTTAGCATACCAATGAGCATTTCATAAAAGCACAGACAAAAGAATTACATACGCCAAGGAAGTTGGAGAGAAGCTTCAGGATTTCCGAAGTGGCGTTGTAAGCATTTCGCCAGTCGTAAGGCGGCATGCCGGGTGGACGATCCTCTGGAGGCCCGTTGTACAGGTAGTTGGCCAGCAGCTCGCCTGTCAATCCCGTGCTGTTGAGACGCTGGTTGAGCGCCACAGCAAACACTGGATTTGCCAGCAAAGCCTGATTGCAAAGGCAAAAGGAGATGGGTTTAATTAGCTACTCCGGTTACTAGTGAGAGGTGAAGAATGAATGTGACATGAACGCAATGGTATTTGAAAACCAAAGCATATTAGCAGCCACAGCTAATTATTTTAGAGGAGAAAGCACGGGGAGGTCAGAGTTGTGCTTTGGTGGCAGTGACATTCATTCTTCTGTAGCATTAATTAAGAGCATCAAGATAGATGGCCCCGTTGTACTTCAGGCTCCGGAGCACACGTCAACTATTCTCATGGCCAAGAAGTGCTCATTCAAACAGTACAAACACACACACACACACACACACACACACACACACACACACACACACACACTGCATATGCACATGAATGTATATTAAGGACCGGACTGTGAAAATGAACACAAATGAAGACTGTGCACACAAACATAGGAACGGACAAACTCATTTCAAGAGCACAAAACAGAGCTATACACTCCTCACAATCCCCCGCAGAAACATGATAAGAAACACATCTGTGAAGCCTCTCAGTCATCTCGGTTCATGGATCAAACTGTAATTGCTCTAATCATGCAGTGAATTAATAATAGTGATATGCTGAACTGGGAGCAAATATAGCCTTGTACTTACCTACACACTGTATACATACATAAACGTGTATATACATTTTTTGTTTTGCAAGAAATAAATGGTTCTAAGCTCCTTGAAACAATACCTCTGGCATAATTCGATATTTTTACTCCCACATGTTTGTTTTATTGTGTTGTCCTCTATTTGGTAGCCACAAACACTCCCACCCAGTATGTTCATAGTTTAAGGCTGCTATGAGATTAATGCCCAATTAGTTATACGACACTGTTCCTGTAATGACAGTGTTACTACATAAACTAAAATTAAACATAACAGTGGTAATTTACCTGTCATGTACACAGGGGCACACTGAAAAGGCAACCTAACCCCACTGAGATAACGGGTTATTAAAATTACACAACCATTTATTATTTCAGGCGTGAAAAAGAAAAAAATCACTTCTCCTTCCTTGAAAAAACCGAACATATTCACACCACCATGTGGACTCTGACTTTTGGAGAGGAAAGGGCGCAGGACGTCAGCAGAGAATTGGGCCGCTAAAGTCTGAGATTTCTCGTTGAGATTCAGATATATTCTGGCCAGTGTGCTCAGTGGCCTTTCAGTGTCAACACTCCCGATGATATTCTGCTTAACCTTAAGGCAAAGTGTCAAATTAAGTAATCTCTATGCTGCGTGTGACCTTTTAAAAAAATAAATCAACACATCCGTCTTAGCGGGTGCTACATTAAGGACACGACCCATCAGAAATATCCTGCGAGTCATTCTGGAATAGCAGAGTCTGCGAACTGACTGTGACTGTTTAGACAGGCTGAGGATTTGAAATCTTCATCCGCCTAAAACCGCATTTGGCATAGATTTCGGTGGCACTTGGGTCAATGGAGTTGGAGATATGCCATTTAACCTTGTTGGCCATGTGTCAAATGCTTGTCGTGGGAGGATCTTCTGGTGAGGAAGTTGACATGCATTTGCTTGCCTTTATGAATGCACATATCCTTGCAGCAATTGTTAAAATGTTAACATAGCTGACAGGTTACGTGATTGAGCAAATGTCAAGACTCGTGGACTCAACACCCACGGGATTCCCAGGAAACGAGACATGCATGTGACCCGTGCAAGTTTATCCGATTTCTGTTTATTTATCTAACTATCTATTGATAACAGCCTGACTGTTAACTCTTTGCTTTCTTTACACCGCGTCAGAGCTGTATTCGGTCACTGCTAACGCAAAACAGAACGTCCTCCTGCTGCTGCCTCACAATGAAAGTATCAAAGCAGGCGCCGTTAGCCTAACCGCATCACCAAAAATGCAATCACCTTTAAATATTAGTGTGGGTGGTGGAACAAAGTGGACCAGCCACAGTGAGCTGTCAGATAAAAAAGTTGCGTTATTAAAAGAAAAGTAAGCCACTTTACTGTCCCCTGCTGTTGTTTGGATAACTACCAGCATGAAATCACATTGCAGTTGTTCATGGCATGATGGAAAAAGACAGATTATTGACGTCTTTATTAAAGCAAAGTCGGTCTGTTTGGCTGCACTGCAATTCTGGGACATGCAGTATTAAACTGCGCCTGCTGTTACCATAGTAACCACGGGCGCACACACCAAATCAAACCAGGAGTGAAATCTTAAAGGAGTTCAGCTCCAACCCGTAAACACGATGCAAAGCCATAGGTAGTTGTGTCAACCATATTTTCACAACAATTACACTCGTCCTACGCCCGAGATCGTCCGTCTCAAATGGAGCTCTGGTGGTGATGGTAATTGGGTCCATCAACGTAAAACGTGTCTGCAACCTTGAAGAACCTCTGAAGATGACAGACCTCCAAAGCCAGCAGCTTTGTACCGCGAGATGTGGAGAGAGAGAGAGAGAGAGAGAGAGAGAGAGAGCGCCGGGCTGGGAGAAAATGAAGACAAAAGAGGATTGCCGGCCCATTTGTGTAAAGGTTAGGGCTAGGGTAATGAATACCCTGGCTATATGGAGCTCCCAATGTCTGCTTCCCTCCAGCTGCCTATAAGCTCATTTGGAGTGACACTGGAGTAATGTCAGTGTCAAAGCAATACGGGGAGAGGCAAAGAGAGAAGGAGAGAGGGATAGAGGGAGGGAGGGAAGTGGTGGCGAAGAGTCCATGTCCTCTACTTCTATAGATAATCCTTTCTGCCAGGATGAAAATTATCCTGCACTCATTCATAATTACTTTCCTCCTTCGGTTTCCATATTTAACAGAAGGTGCAACACATTGATATACACAACAGTTATACTCTCACCTGCAGTATATATATATATATATATATATATATATATATATATACACATAAGGCTCATCATTTCTTTTTGTTGTGCTTTTTACCGGAAACATGTTTTTTAAAAGAGGCTGATGTTTGCCCCTGTTTACATGTTTTATGATAAGCTAATGCTCTCCTAGCTGCAGCTTCATTGTGGTATCAATGTTACTCTGGGCAAAATAGCTTACTTCCCAAAATGTCCCACTAATCCTTTAAGTTTGTACTAGACAGGTTAAATGTGAAACTATAGAAAAGCTGTCCTTTGAGACTATCCAGCTGGAGCAAAAAAAGTACTGCAAGTGAAATTTGACTGATACATGTTAATGAAACAAAACCGGTCTTACCCGTAATGCGTTGACTTGACGGCTATTTTGAAGAAAATCCCAGACACGAGGCCCAAGTTCATCCCACGAATCAGCGAGCTCTTTAAGCATAGCCAGGGCATTGAACGTGCTATTTGCCTAAAAACAAAAAAACAAAACCAATATTCAATAATTTCACATCAATTTGAACAGCAACAGTTATCTCACCTCTCTCTGACTGAGAGCATGTACCCACTGAGCCCGTGAGCCAATCCCAACATGAAAGTACTCCACATCTGCACATTTCAGCTAATCCCCAGAGGAACTCATCACATTGTAACACCGCCGCCCCCCCCCATGGTGATGAATGTAAATAGGGTTATTTACCCCTGAACATTGACTTGTAAACAATCTTGACTCTGTCTGATGTGAAGAGGGCCCCCCCCCTGCGCCAGCACCGGACCGCTCGCAGTGAAGTCGGCAGACTTTGCTCGTCCTCATTATGTATTCTCAATGAAAAATCCTCACGGCCTCTCTCTGTTTGTTTGTTTTGCTCATGCGGTTATTAAAATGATGGTAATATCTTGGAGAAATGTCACGTCATGAAAATGCATTACATTCACCGCGTTCTATGAACAGGCCTCTTGACTAACGGTTGTATTATTTTTATTTTTCCTTCCCCAGGTGGTAACTTTGTGTGACAGCCAGTGTTATTCATTTCAGCCCTGGAGGCTTCTTCACACTTGGCACACTTACTAACACGCGCAGTTGGCCCGACCCTGTGCATAGAAGATAATCAACTGTACAAACAAAAACAATAATTGTTTCGCTTTCACTAAACTTGCTTATATCACACACCGATACGAGCAATGCATTCAGCTACTTTTTCAAGTGCATGAAAAGTCCGTGTGCATGTACCCGAGTTACAGCTTTTCTTACCTCTTTCACCATGAGGCGAACAGCAGGTGTATCAGGTGTGTAGAGGACTTTTCCTTGCAATAACTGCTTGAAGGTGCTCCAAATGTAGCGCAGACCAGGTGTGCCCTCCAGGGTGTCGACAAGAGTCTGGCAAAAAGCATCTATAGAATAGAAGAATGGAGGGGAGAAGAAAGTTAAGCCAAGACCAAGAAAACATCTCGAAAAATTCCTGTGTGCAAACTGTCTGGCCCTTTCTTGGGACAGGGATGGAGGAGGAGAAGCAAGCTGTTTGATCTGTGAGAAGTCATAGAAATGTGCAGCACCCAAGAAGCAAACATGATCAATATTGCATATGTGGCTACCTTCCAAACCAGTGAGTGAGCAAATATGAACATAGAAGATGAAATTAAGGATACATCTTGGCCATTTCATTTCATATTTATAACTAAACCAGACATGATTTTGAAAATAACTCAGAGAACTTTACAATTATAAATTATACAAATAGAAGCTTGGTGTGGTGGTGTGTGGCATGGGAAATAATATTTGAATTAAACATTTTCAGAAATCAAAGTTTGCATGTTTTTTCCCCATGAATAGTGTTGAGAAATAAGATTGTACAAGCAGAAATAAGAAAATCCAAATATATCAACAGACTAAGCAATAAACATCACTTACATCGATGCGTAAACACACTGTCTGTAATGCTGAGTCAGCACCCTGTAACACACATAGTGCCAGAGAAATGCTAAATAAAGTAAATAAAACGACTGGAAGGTACTAGGGACAGTAATGATGCATTCACTGCACTTAGTAGCAGTAATAGTAGAGGTGTCGTAAATGTCATTTTGTGCAAAGATCCCTTTGCAACAGTTTTACAATTACTTTGACCCAACAGGACTGACAAGCAGCTTCTGTCAACGTTCAGGAGTAGAGATGTTGTCCGTGTTTATTCAGTTTATTGCAGTTTATCGTTACTAAAGCCATGCATTTACTATTCACGATAGAGGACTGAAAAACTAACAATGATTTTGAACGCATTGAGTTCGGACACACAGCATCGCAACTCTCTTTTCTTCTTAATGTATTACTCATAAGAAAGCCTGTTAAATGCTTGTTCTGGTTTTACTGCTGCACCCTTATATTTTATTGTACAAATTATCTTTGCCCTCTACATGTTCTGTGTGTTATTGTTTAACTTGTTTTTATGCCTATGTGTTACTATTCCCTTCATAGTACTTATCATTTTTTGAGAAGAGAGCCATATAATTAAAGATTAAAATCCTCTCCCTAAGTAGGGAGGGAGAGGAGTTTTTGGAGAGACGGGGGCTCTAACAAGTTTGGAAAGGTGCTTTGTGACGGCACTGATACTCACTGCCACTCAACACACACACCCCCCTCCACAATAAACTAAACAATTACCCAATCAACAAACGCAGGCGTCGGGATCTATTTCTATCTGTTAAAACACACCTTTGATGCTCCTTCTATACATGCTGCAAGTATCTTCCTGGAAATGTCCGACCGTGGTTTACAAATTGAAAAGCTCTCATGAAATGGATATTGTGTCAGATACTGGTACTGAATTACACAACAGCGACCGCAGAGCAAAGTGGATGCCTTTACAGAATGTTTGGGATGATTACTTTAAAAAAACAACAACACACACACACACACACACACACACACACACACACAGGCAGAGGAAAACACAAGCCAATAGTTAAGACACGAGTACATAAGGAAAAGCTTCTATGGAGAAGAGGGAAAAAGTCAATATGCTCAGCGGCAGTACGATCATTACTAATTTAACTTATCTGCCAATGTGAATACTGCCAGTTTGGGAGAGTGCTGAATAGGTTACACGAGGACCTGCACTGCAAATAATGTAGCCTGGGGTAGCTTGTGCTTGGATTGTCCCTTCCCCTGGTTTTTACTGAAAAATATGTGACTCTCGCAGTGCTGTAATTCATCAGACAACTGGTCAATTCTGTGTGTCGTCTGCCAGTCAATATAACCGTCCGTCTGCTTTCCTGATCTGTTGCTAACTGTCCCTTTTTGTTCAGATACCTGTCATTACATCAGTGCTTTTCCCAGTCTCTTTTCATGTACCCCCCCCCCTGTCAAGACCGCAACCTCAATTTCTTTCCATCTCACCAGGGTGACCATTTCCCCCATCAGAGAGATTTTAGCGGCCATTTTTAGTGCAATTAAATGTTAGCCTGTCTGTCTCCTGGCCATCTTTACCTGGCGCTGCTGGGAGGTCTGTGTGCGGGCAGCTAATGGCCACCCCTTAGTCTGAGTCGGGCCAGCTGTTCCCTCTACAGACTGCACAGATGCTGCTTCTTGCAATCATAACACTTGAGAGAAAATGTGTGCGACACTGCTCAGTAGCGCTCTGTTGTTAGGGGTCTCTTGTCAGTCCAAATTGCAGGCCTCTAAAAATCCTGATCAAAAAAAAGTACGAAAAGGAAAAATGACTATTCCACTGATTGACCGTCGGTGTTGCTGATTGAAGCGATGCAGCGACTAAAGCAGTGATGAAGAAGACTACATAGATGTGAACGAAGCAGGATCTAAAGTTGGTGTTCGAAGAAAACTGCTTTGCAAGACCTCAAGGATCCACGCAATGTGACAGAAACGCTGAATGTAGACTTTACTTGTAAGGAAACTCAAAGGGTACCGTATTAAACAATGCTTCATCAAGCCAACAAGGATGGGAATCACAGCCACAACAAAAAAGTAGAGAAATCCATAGGTGCCTCTTGTTACAGTATAGTTAAAAGTCTGGGTGTAAGATAACTGACAGGCAAGGGGGGGGGGGGGGTGTGGCAGGGACAGTTCCATTTAATTATCACCTAAAAGTGTAATTTCCTGCAATATAGAGTCTTCAATCATGACCAATGAAGCTGCTCTTTCGTTATAAAGCTCAGTTTATATTGCACTATATATATGATAGTGTTTCCAACAGGATTTTGTGACACTGTGGTGGGGTGGAACTCACACCCCTGGAAGAAAATGCTGTGCATTTTAAAGTTAAATTCATCAATCTGGTGCACACTGAGAGCAAAAGTAAGAGGCTAGATCTCTGAATAACTTTGACCCTGCAAAAAAGAAAAAAAAAAGAAAAATAGATATATATACACACTGTATATATATATATATATGAAAGTTGTATGATCCAATATGTATGCGCCAATGCTCAGGCGCCTATGGAGACATCTGGTGTGTGCAGTCGAGCATGCTGCATATATGATTCCAACTTGTTGGAACCTTTTGCAGCCAATGTACCAATGAGACAAGAAATAAAGCAAACTCTATTCCACACAACAACTCTAGAGCTGACTATGGTGAACCACTTGCTATCGCGAGTCTCTTCAGTCACAAGGAGATATCCCCATGGTCTGCAGCGCACACCAATCTATTCATCACTTACTCACATTTAGCCCATCCAGTTCAATATGCATGTCTGCAACACTGTGTGCACAGTATGATAACTAATTGTCTAAATATGTTCCGATTATGAGAATGAACAACAATGCAAATGGGGCCTTCAACAACATACTCTGGCCACGACACAAGGAATAAAGAATCCGAGTCAACAGTGGAGCAGGAATGTAGATGGCAGTGGCAAATCCACAACACTCAAACATTTGTATCTTGGGAAAGACATATCAGTTTTTGATATTGTGTGTGCTAAAGGGAGTATCAGATTACAGAGGTTAGCCATTGTCTAGAGCTGTGAGCTGTGTACTTCTTTTTGACAACAGAGCTTTACTTTTATTTATTTATTTTTTTGGGAAAAACAGTAGTCGGAATAGAACAAGAGAATCTGTTCTTCACACCAGTTTTAGCCACAGTCAAATAATTGCTTGGAGCCTCAAGTCAGCCCCTCAACTTACCTGGCAAATTTAATCAATTTGAGTTGCACCCTAGAGATGGGCTCGGTTCAGCACTACGGCGAGGATTGTCGACAATGCTGGCGCACGCACACACACACACACACACACACACACACACACACACACACACACACACACACACACACACACACACACACACACACACCTAAAAGGGTATTACTCTGGTTTCACGATGCTTATATTCCAGGTGTTTCAAGCCATGCAGAATCAGAGGCACACAGGCACGTACACACTCACGACAGGCATACACACATATACACCGAATGTGACGCGTCAGTCTAAAGTGAACTACACCACGCACCAATCGAGGAGCACTTATTTCTTACAAGCAGTACAAATCGAGTACTATCTTGCAGCATTCCGACAGAGAGTCAAATAAGCTTGAATAAATGTCATTGAAGTCACTCTCTTACAAGAGACAGAGAGAAGCCGCTTTGACATTCAAGTAGTACGAGACGAGCCTCTCTCACGCCACGCAAGTCAACAATTCTGCCTTTCCCGGCTCCAGTATATATTAAAAGGGATGTGCTTAAAACGAGAAATAAAGGGTACCAATTACTAATCATGCAAAGTGACGCCTATGGCAAATACTCAGAGGATGACAGCATGAGTCCCGAGATAATTAGGGAATGTTATGAACAGTGTCGGGGGAACATCACACCAGTGGAAATGGGACAATGCTAAATGAAAGACCATTTTGACAGATCAACAGAAGATGTGTTCATTTGAAAGGTTGATGCTTGGTGTGGGTACAAAACACACTCAAATCAAGAACTTTGAAAACGGTTTGAGATCAAGTCAAATCACCAGTTTCACAGGGATGCTGTAGTGCAGGGGTATTCAATCAATTACATTTGAACAATTATTATTCTCAGTTTTCATTTAACTGGATGGATTATAAATAAAACATAGAAATACATAAATAAATGTTCTTCTCATTTCAAGTAAAATAATGGCTGGATTAAAGAATAACGGAAAGCTTTTGAAAAATGGGGATCTTAGAATAAAGTACTTCATTTTCGAAAAATCTATTTCACTGAATTGTCCTGCAGCTTTAAATTCAGTTCATTCAGGGTGAAGTGATGTCAATCAAAAAAGCCACGATATTATATTTTTCTCATCTTCTAACAAGAGAAATGAGTGTGCAGGGACTTTATCTGTGGTTATTAAACCACTTGTTTCAGCTCTATTCCTCTCTGTTCACATCATTGGACAGTGAATGAATGTATCAGGATTCTGATCATATTGGGCTCTTAGCTTTATTTTCTGTGTCTTCATTTCAGATGTGAGTGGGTACGTTTAATATGAGAGATAACGTTTCTAAACTGCCCGTGGTATGAATTCACCTATACGAATCTGTTCAGTCTTGGTCAAGGACTCTGGCCCAAGCACTTTTCTCTCTTTGGAGGACGTCTTGTGAATTCACTTTTTATTCACATGTAACTTTCCTCCTGCTCTTCTTACCATTTCCTCGTCTCAGCCCCGTGTGTCACGGTGTGTGAACATCTAAACTCGAGTCAGGAAACTTGTCAGAACACCCATATTTGATTGGCTGAGCTGCATCATGTGATGGTGTGTTTCCTGCACCGCTGAACAAGTGCCGTAAATGCTGGAAAAGCTGCGCCGGTTAAAATAGAAGCGCTCCGTCAAAATATAATAATTCTCAATTATCTATCGGTTTTAGGTCCTGGGTCCGGATCCGGACCGCGGTCTGCCAATTAGTGACCCCTGCTATAGTGCATTAACTGTTTAGCCAATCTACTCGAATACTTCACATGGTACCAAATATTGTCCAATTTAACAACAGCGAGGAAAACAACCTCTAAAATGAGCCATGCGTATCAGAGTCTTCATTTGCGAATCATCGTTTTTTGCTAATTTCTCCAACAAAAGCATACAAGTGTTTACCATTGCAGAGCCATGTAACCACTTCTTATTCGTGGTTATCTGTTGGGCAAATACAAAAAAAAAAAAATGGTAATAACTTTAAATTACTGTAGAACAGATACCGCCCCAACAATTCTGTATAATGACTCAGACGTTTTCCTTTGCCGTCAACGATTAATTGGGAAGGGAACACTGCTGAGCCATTAACAAAACCTCTGTGTTGGCCTTTATTGTTGCTACTCCACTATTCCTTTGAGTGTACTTTTACATGTATAAAGGAGTTGTAATTGGCCATTATGCCGACGCGCTGCATATTTTAGATTCATTTAAACTGTACATAGACGAACGGAATCAAATGCCACGGCAAATCCAAAACAGCCATTAGCATGCTAACAGAGATGTTCGTGCTTATTTTGTATGGATGATACAATGCGTTTGCTAATTTGCACTGGCACAAGCATGCAATTCCACTTTGTAGTGTAACTTTATTCCCAGGAAATAAGGGCTTCTTATTAAAATCTAATTTTGTGCGGTTGTCTCCAAAGGACAGGCATTTAATGAAACAGGAATGCTTGGTCTCTAATGAGCGCGAGCATGCAAGAAGTTGCACTGAAGATCTAATTCTCAAGGATTTTACGGAACAAACCCATTCAGTGATCTTTAAAGCTGTCTCCACCAACACGGACAATGCTTGTGCTACTCTTATTTACTTAAAGCAAAACAGAAATGCTTATCCACTAACAAAAGTTACCACCCCGTTGATGATTCAAAATAGAATCAGGTGCACTTAAACAGGTGCAAATGTTAGTCTTAAAAGGTCCACCCGTAAATCAAGATCAGACACATGGTCAGCGCCTCGTTTTAAATGTCCAGGTGTGGGATAATCCTACGGGCTCTTCAAGTCCCAAAGATGAAATTAAAAAAAACAGACTAATAATGTACCAACAATAACTCAAAGTTGATCTACATGGTAGCTCAACAGCTGGGTGAAGAACAACACTTCAAAAAGATCACCCTTACTCACTTGTGAAGCATCATACAGACGTTTGGGGATAACTTTCTGCCTCAGGCCCTGACCAGAAGGCCTCAGTCCAGCTTGTATCACATGCATTGCTTGAAGACACATTGTGAGACAGTAATGGTGAAACACCTTTTCTAATTTTGATGGGGACAACAATTGGTAAGCATTTAGGTAGCCAGTACTGTACCTGACCATCAGTTTACACTACAAGCAACAGAGTCAACAAGTAACCTTTAGTCTGTCACACAACTGAGCCACATGAATCACAAACAGATGTTATGAATGTGTACAATGTGCCTTTTTACTTTCATATCAAGTCCTTAACCACTGTACACATGTATGCATCAGAACAAGTCTTTGATGCAGTAATGCCAGCAAAGTGTGTTCTGGGTTAGATCAAAGCGTGATTCATATCAGTACTTGACTCTATCTGCCATCCACAAATGCTAGTAGAATATATATTCCCTCTTTCATTAATTGAATCCTCGCAGCCATAAGAACGCTGATTCAAAACCATACTGAAGGTGGGCGGCGCGGCCTGGATTTTCAAAGCAGTGTGAATGTACCACAGGTTCTTCAAATGTGGCTACCTGATACACACCTCTCATGAGTAGCACCAATGCTGCTGCAAGGCACACAACTGTGGCTGGCTAAAGCTGTGGAGGATATACCATGTTTATACACTGCTATAATCAGCAGTATGGGAGACAACAACAGCATTGGGATGCACCGGACATTTCAAAGGCAATGCTGAACTCCATCAGGACTGCCTCTTACCAAAACGTCAAAAATCTGTATTAGAATCAGCTTTACTGAACCGGTGTGAGAACACACACCAGGGATTCCGCGCCGGTTATTTTGCTCTCATTGTACAGACACAGAAAAACAAATACAGCTAAAAACAAGGACGACACGGTTAAATGAGAGTAAAAATAATCATTTAGCTATTGTGTACATACCAGTCGGTGAAAGAAGATAAATCTACGATTATCAATAAAAACAACAAGGAAAAACAACATACATACACGTGCTAACAATATGGCTGCCATGGTTGTGTAAACTCAAAACAGTGTTTTAGTGACACCATCTGTCCTCTGTGGGAAGTTTGGGTTGCCATATGTTCTTATTTAGGATGTTATATATTCGCACCTTGGGACTCTGCACTATCCAGACAACATCATCAATTTCCACTTGGGATTCGTTGCTCTGTACTTTTCTCTCCATTAAAGAACACATCATTATGTCAATGTGGGGAGTGAGTGCACAGCTTTTAAAATGGAAGGAGAGGAGCTTGATTTGATCGGCTACAGTTGATGCCAGCCCCCCGACACAGCCGGCAATAATGTATTCCTAATCAAACCCAGTTTCCAGATCTGGCACAGGTGCCAACTGTGCCACAGGTGCGTCCTGTGCACCCCGTAGTTGACGGCACTGTGTACCGTGCACCTCTTATTTATGGAAATAGGAACCATTGTTTTGACAATGAAAACTTGGGTTTGCACTGAATCTGTCAGTGCAGAGTACTTGATCCAATACAATTATTTTTAGTCTTTGTCCATAAGAAACACATCTGACCCCCCCCCAAACTGCCTCAGAACTTTGATTTGATAAGTCATGATTAATGCAATCCTCTGCCACCTACCGATCAAGCACAACTCCCAGTCCACCCAACACAGTTATGCCTTACGCCTCTGGTTTCCACATTACCAAAAGTCTGTTAATACTGTGCATCACTGGCTTGAAGAAAAAAGAAACAATTTTTGTCCATTTGCTGGCTACAATAACTACATACAGTACCATAAAGCTCAAATGTAGATAGAAGAATAAGACAGTGTGACTTTGCTTTGTAAAGGAGTCTGCTGCAGCACTTACCGGAACTGTTGCTCGTAATGGAGACAGACGCCTTGTTATCCATCCGTCTAGGTGAGCGTAAACTGATGTCAGGCTGCTTTCCACAAAGTAGCATATTGATACTGCCAATCATGTCCTTTTGGAAATCCAAAGAACTAGCAGCCTTAAAGATCATGGAGTTCTGCAATCTGGCCATCTGAATACAAGAATGTAATACTGGTGAATTCTTTAAAATACAGAAAAACATGTCACCATAGGGTAAAAATATGTATTCCAGGTCAGGTGTACGCGACACAGTAGCAACACTTACCTCCTCAATCACCGGTAATGCATCTCGAGTGGTTTTCCCAATCAGTGCGACTGTGTCTGTTACATTCAGATCCAGAGCTGAAGGTACCTAAAGTAGGGCATGGACAGTTGGTTTTCAGAGCAATAATGTAGCTACCAAATGAATGGCAAATAAACCTGACAATGTTATAATCCAATGTATGAATTAATGCTCCCAACTTTTAAAAACATTATTGTTTTTAAAGGTTCAGCTATTTTCTCAAAAAAAAACAATGTGTGCTATTGTAGTGCATAGCTATTAGCTACAGTTGACCTATTCACATCCATTTATGTTCATAGAGATCAACTGGCGTCCCAGCTCCATTTCAGCCTTTCCACTGAAGATACTATATGTTGGCAATACACACACTAATTCAACTGGAAAATTGTATCCCAACATCATCATCTCTGGCACTGGTTAATAAAAACTACATTAAAATGACAAGTGGTACTGTGTGTGTGACATCCTGAAGGTACACAGCACGAGTCCAATTACTAGAACTAAATGGCATGCCCTTTTAAACCATTGTCATTTTCATGCATCAAGTGCCAAGTAAAGGCTGCACTAGGAGGGCCTGCGTTGTCTTTCAGCAAATACAATTACGAAGCTCAGAAACGTTAGCGAGACGTAGGTCCACAAAGACAAGGTCCGATCAGGAATCTGTGAGAGGCAGAAAGAAGGGTAACACTGCTTTTGAGTTTTTTTAAATAAATCTTTTCACAAAAAGAAGCCCATTCAAGCACGTCTTGGACAACAGCCTGGGCTATTGATTGAGTCTCGAGGGAATTCACTAAGGATCACTTTTGGTGTGTGAAGAAGCACACATTAAAGGGAGGCGATCAAGTCAGAAAGTGCAGCAGTGAGTCTCAGACAATTTTCAGCTAAACAGCAGAAAATCACAGATCGATGGAAGAGTTTTGAGCAACGTCACATTCGGAGGTAGATAAACTCAACTTCTAATGCACGTTGTAACAGCTGGAAGACATCAATGGTTTCTTTTGGCTAACCAGGTGATTAGAAAAACAATTCAACAAGAATTATATGACCATACGTATTTTGAATGGACGGACAAAAATAACAAAACACACGTTGACATTTGAATGACCTGAGAGCCACATACATTCAAATGTCTTTTTGTTTAGTCCGCCCTGTGCATTGTGTTCTGAAATGATTCCCAGAAAACCAAACAAAGTTGTCGAGCCACTATCTCAATCACCCTCTGCCACTCGCTACCTCAGTGATAGACCCCGACTTCTTCCCTTGTCCTATTCTTTATATTGCTGTTGTTGCTATCACAATCACTCAGCAACGTCAAGCTTTAAGTGTTGAAGGCTTGATGTTCTTTTCCATCCATTTGCTTGCGGCGCTGAAAGAGCCTGTCCCGCCATATCTTGTCTGGGGCTTTCTTTTTTCCTGCATCTGAAAATGCCTGTGGGCTTAAATTGTTCAAATGCTCTCCTCCTACGAACTTCCTTCCTTATCACTTATTTATCCGATTTGCTGTCCCATATATTTTCTCCAAAAGATAAGCTCAAAGAAAAGTGCAGGCTTTCATCATCCCAAAGGGAACTCAAGAGATTTAAAAGAATTCAACAAAACATTTGGTTCTAATAGGTAATTCCCACCTGATTGCATTCGAGCAAAATGACTGGAAGACACTTGGGTGCATATGACAATGACCATTTTAAATGCTTAGAGACCCTATGGGACAAAAAAACTGATTTCTCACTCAAAATAAAAGAAACAAAAAAAAACATTAACATAATGGTGCCGTAATAACGTGCTGCCTGTCGGTTTTGCCTCAAAGTGGACGCATTAGCAAGTTTTAACTTTGATTTCTTCAGCTCTCGAAGTCACAGAGCAAGACAAGCATAACATTTCACTTTTAAATTGGTGACTCAATTGGCTGTCACAGAAAATCATTGCCTTTGAAATCGATTTTGCCGCCAGCCATGCGAGAGAATCACAGTTAGAACAGACAATGATCTTCAAATACTTTTAAAGAGTAATAAGGTTTGGAGTTCCATCTTACTGTACATAATTGATAGAATACCCATGCTATGAATTACCTTTTTCTTATTTATCTCTCAATTTAGGGTGAGTATCTATCACAACCCCCAATGCCACAAGAAGGCTCAGCAGGACATTTTGGCATACAAAAAAACATTTCTCTGGCATTTCATTTTTGCTCAAGGTTCACAATATAACTGAACACAATGTGAGACGAACGCAGAACTCAATTGTTCAGGCAGGAGCTGCCAATGACTCCGCAGGTATTGATAACAACAGTGCGAATGTTAGAAAGTCAAGACTTCCCACTTTCTTCGTGGAAGCTAATTAGCCTAGCCTGCTAGGTTCCATTTCTACCAGTGGAACAGAATTGTAACCGTACAATGGGTCACACCAAATGAAAGTGCATCTCCTAGCAACACCGGCTCTTAAAATGCCTCACGTAGGGTTTCACATGCATTCTCCCAAGTAGTTCCTCAACTGCAACCGTGGTGGCTGAGACACACACGATAGTTTCAAATTTACATGTTTAATACTACCTTCATTAGCCCAGACAGTGCAATTTGTAAGCATGCCAGATGTGGGTGAGGAATTACGGCTTTTCATATGAAGACATTATGACCTGTATTACTACAGTGTCCCCGTCAGGCCAATTGCTGTAAACTCCCAAATGCATATTCCCTTATTATGTCCGAGTTACTACGCAAAACTCCCAAGTCTCATCAACAGCAAATCAGACAAGTTGTGAGGTTTCGTCTTGGTGTGGAGGACAGCTCACCTCAGAAAGCACTTTCCTCGCATCCAGGTTTCGCAGGAGTACTTGCTGGGCATTAATCAGTTGCTGTGGATCGCGGGAGCAGCTGACATTTTGGAAAGCCTCCTTTTCAGCTCGGCTGCTAAATTGGATATACTCATCCAGATCTGTCCCCTCACACAGGATGCTCTTCAGCTTGTCTGGCCTCGGGATGCCCATCACCTGAAAAAATAAATACCAACTTTGGTAGAAGTTGACTAACAAGAGAACTTTACATCTGAGCATATTGTATTTATTGTGTGTATACATGTGTGACACAACACCAGATCAATGTTTTTCAAACCTTGTGCAGGCAGACAGTATGCTAAATCACACTTCAAAATCAGATATGAATGAGTGTTTTGACTATAATTAAGCCTGATGAAAGACAGGATACATGGGCAGAAGACAAGAGAATGGCTTATGAACTGCACTCGGAATCTTTACTTTCTGGGCACATAGTACATTTTGCAACAGAGCCCCAATGCAACCATCAGAATGCCTCATACTGTACACAGTAGGGCTCTTGTAATCACTTTGCACTGTATTTAAGCATCCTTGTCACTGAAGCAAAATGACCTTCTTGCAGCTCAATTGATATTGCTTGATACATATGGGGGTATCAATTGGGGAGCATTTAGAGACAAGACATTGTTATTGCGAGTTCATTTCATTCCAAATTACCTCCTGTAGCCAGCTTCAAACAACGTTTTTTTATCAAGCAAATGCTAGAGTTTGCTTTTGATTCCCGAGGCAGCTCTTGTCTATGATATTTTACATTTTAAAATGCTCAAGCACAACACTCTTGGCACATGTGGTCTTCTGAATATTTTTGCTTTAACACTTAAATTCTTATATTTACAGGAGGAGGTGGAAAAAAAAATCTTGTTTCAAAGCAGCTGGGATACGTGATGTTTCATCACGCGAGCAGCGTAGCAAAAATGATACTCACTGGATTGAGTTTAATCTCAGCATTCATGAGGCTTTGGACCACCGTTGGTGGCAGCGTCAGATTCTCTTTCAGATGAGTGGAGAAAGTTTCATTGTCTCTGAGAATACTCCTTAGGATCACTGGTTGAGCTTCAACATAAAGATGGAAAATCATTACTTTTGCAGAACAGCATTTGATAGAAAACCAAAAGGAAATATAGTGTACAGCAGTGCAGTTGATGTTTACATGTGTGATGCGGATGGAAAACTTAAAGGGAAATATATATGTGCTTTCTTTTAACTCAAATCCTATTTTCATAGTTTAAGCCGTAAATCCTCCACACTCGACCATCTGCACTGCAGATATTCTGCAGCCAACCCTGCAGTCTTTCTGTCTCTGCCTTCCCTTGCTTGGCTATCCTCCTGCATTTTATTTCCACACCACTGTTTCACAAATATGGGTCCATATAGAAACATGTGTGAGGCTTGTGTCATTTGCCCTAATGGACACCTATTCCAACCACGGAGGAGTGGCTGCTGTGTAACTAATAGGACAGCAGCCCTTCCAGTGCAATGGAAGGCTGCTCGAACAAATGCACTGGAGGATTTATTCTGTTGTTGAAAGGAAAAGGTTAAAGCAAAAAGTCCATGCCTTCAAAATCCCTGCATTGCAGTTGCTGAGTATATATATTCTCCTAAATGACATGAGCACTGGCCAAATAAGACCTAAAACAAAAAGAAAATCCTTACTCATAATATGGGTTGTTGAAAAAAATAGAAAATCAAAAATGCTGAATTCTTGATAGCCTTGTGATTTGGTTTTGTTTTACACACTAATGAATACGATGCTTTCTAGATTGCTGCAACTAAATTCTTCATTGGTGCAAGTAGAGGTTGAGCAACCCTCGAGGGACAATGTGTTGCTTTAACATGTACCAGGTTGTTTACCAGACATGTTCTTCTAAATAGCTGCCATCAGGTTTTAAATAAGATAGCTTAAAAAACAATTGACTGGTACTTGTTACCCCCCCCCTCACAATGTCTTAACATAGCAGGGATCCCACTCAAGTAACTTCACACACCCATGCACAAACTGCATCTATTCAACACGTGTTCCCCTTCTCTCTGGGACTCCCGCATGTGCTGTTGAGCTAATGAAGGGGCTACGTAATTCAATTAAATTAGCCCTTTTGCAAGTGTAATGCATGCAGCTCATTCAATTGTCAAGGTGACGGGAGGAAGTGACTTTTACTGGGTTGTGCAAGGTCCAATTAAGATAAATGTTTTGTAAAAAATAACAATCATTCAGTTTGGGCTTGAGTTAATTATGCTGTTTGATGCAACCAAACTAAACACATGTTATTATGCCCCTCGTGCCTGCGGGAGCATCAGGGGGGGGGGGGTGGACAGGGTTAGATTATGGGGGAGAAAAACATGCTCCTGTTGCCTTTCTGATTGAAATGACCACCTGAGTCTTTTAATCAACCCATGGTGAAAACAAAAAGAGGACAACACAATCACTTATGCCATCCTAGTCTTTTGATAGTACTCCATTCCCCATTCTTGCTCATGACCTTTTGTGCTCTTGCCTCCCGACAGTGAATGCCATTAATTATGCCCAGGCTTAGATCTTTGATGGATTTAATCTTGTATATTACAAGCCAGCGACCCCAAAATGCAAATGGCCCCTCAAGCCGTTTGTTGAACAGCAGAACCCCCCCCACCCCCCCCACACACACACACCCCACCCCCTTGTCTCTTTGCAAATTAGGTGCCGTATGAAAATCTGAATATCATCAGGGTAAATGAGCTTAATGCAAAGCAGCAACTTATCAAGACAAACGATCTGTCAGTCTGCACAGCAAATTGCATCATAAATAATCATGCGCTATTGTTTTTGAGGGATAAAGGGGAATAACAAATCCTCCAACTTGTCATCCACATGAAGGGGATACTTTCCTTGATGGAGAGTACTTAACAAAGACATAGCAGAGTGATTGTTGCTGAGGCGTTATTTCTATACTTTTTTGCTTTTGGAACCATCAAGCAGCAACACAACTAGTAGATCAAGAAACACCAATCTCTGTGATGATCCTGTTGCTTACCATCACCAGGGTTAGCCTGTGACAGGACGGCATCCCACTGGTCCAGGTCATCTGCCAGCAACTGTGCCTTGCTGAGAATAGACCGGTTCACTAGGAGGGTTTGCAGCTCTATCAACATCCCGGCAACTCTAGTTCACCAGAAAGACAAAAAAAAAGATCACAAACTGTCTGTAAATGTCACGTCTTAGACACAATCTGACATCACTACCAAAGCATTCTGTTTCATCCTGATGTACGCGATCTTAGAAGACAGGACAGGAAAGGGCACATTTGCGGTACGTACATGGAGTTGTTGAAGTTGTTGACTTGGCCTGGCGTCTCCCCCGGCGTTGGGTAGTTCAAACAGGGATTGTCGATGTTGCACATCATACCTTGAAGCCAGGGAAGCACGCCGGCCGACGGCATGGCTTTATTTGGGTAGTGGCCTACAGGAATATAGATGAATATTTACAGGATTCATCTAGCCAGCTGCATTGTTAACACATTGTTGTTTTGATATATATATATATATATATATTCATGGCTATCACAACAGAGGTTAGTATGTTTTATGTTCTGTCTAGATCATATTTGCATTTTGATATATACCTTAGCCTTGCGATCTGAGTGATTATGGAAACACACGTTAAGAA
The DNA here is from genome assembly GCA_032191485.1 of Leptoclinus maculatus. Lineage (NCBI taxonomy): Eukaryota > Metazoa > Chordata > Actinopteri > Perciformes > Stichaeidae > Leptoclinus > Leptoclinus maculatus. The sequence continues at coordinate 8,025,336 of JAVDOI010000020.1, read as the reverse complement.
CTGAGGAGTGGTTCTGCAGCTTTATACGACTTGTGAAATAGGGTTAAACATTACAACTCTGCTTGTTCTTACATTGGCTTTTATAAAGAGGCGTATTGGTGGACCGCACCCACACCAGTATGATGAAGAGAAACAGAGGCCATACCACTTCGACGACCAGCCGCACCTGCACAAAAGAGAAAGTAGTCTCATTTTCATAATTTGTTTATGAAAATGCATCTTTAGAACCTGTTATGGCTCACGGCATTTGCATTGTATTTTCATAAGTGAAATGGGACATCACTCGTAACGTCAAAGCAAAATCTAAAAGCAAAGGTGAGTGGGCAAACAGAGAACATCGAGTCTCTGCCATTGAGACCCCATTGATGATTGACTAACATGACCTCATGAGGCCGTGTGTATCCACAGTCCGCAAGCCATAGTCCACATGTTACGCTGTTAGCCTTGCTTTTACTCTCAGCACTTACCGGATTGAGAGAGGAAGCTCAGCGTATGACTCCACAAGCCGAAGCTATCACACACACTCCCCATCATCTCCTCCACACATTTAATCCTCTCCTGGATGAAGAATTCAAACCGCTTGCTTGCTTTAAAAACAACCACTTCAATACCTGCCAGCAGGTAGCGGCCCATGTGACATGCCAGGCATTTTTTATTTCAACCCCTGGGGGTGGGTGAAGAGAGAAACTAACAAAGCACAAATTGATGACCTCAAGGCTTTACTTCTTCACTGGGTTGTTTCTCATTTTGTTCTACTCAGTTGGCCTTGAGGGGTATTCTAGAGGCAAAGTACCAGGACCTTACATATGAGGTATACACACACACACACAGGTCCAGGCCTCCACATTTACCACACCTGCATGCTTATTTCTAACATTGTTGTTACTGTGGAAACACCAAAGTAGTTCAGTTCCTTTATACACGAGTCAAGGTAATGCAGACCTCTGAAAGCTTCATAATTCTGCAAGACGTAACATCAAACAGCCGGTGACTTCAAGTGAGTTATTACAATGCTGCAGTTCATCCTTCCTTGAGTCTTCAACCCAACACCCCCCCGCCATCTAGGCTTTTTTTTACGCATCCCCAGACACACCATCGCTCAACATCCCCCCCCCCCCCCCCCCCCTCCAGCCCTGCACTCACCCACCGAGCCCCCCCCCCGCGAACCTGAGCTGACCTGGTCTGCCTGCACGCTCATCCCTTTCAGCATCTCTGCTGGAGTGACTTGCTTGGTGGAATCAACTGCAGTTAGCCAGCCACCGTGTTTGCTGCTGTGGTAACATGTTCAGACATTGTATCTGATGACGCACATTAGCACAGATAATAAGAGCAGACATCTACGCTGACGTTGTTGTCTTCATGATTAAACTGGAGGGCCGGCAGAGGTGAGGAAATACAAAAACACACATTGCATGTAATGTCACAGCGCCGTTGCAAGCTTGTAAATTAAAGTGAAAGAGGAATAGAAATACGGGGTGGGAGATATATTGATATAGTTTTGTATAGGCATAGAGTGGATCACGTTTATCATTTTGCAGATGAATTACTGAACAGAAGAAAAAACGCAGAAAATGAAATTGCACACATTTCAAAGAAACTCGAAAGATTCTTTAAATTCTGCCCTTTAATTCCCTGCCGTCCGGGTGTCAGAGAGGATGTAGTTCTGCTGAGAGGGTGAATTATCATAATGTATTTCAAAGAAAAGGCAACGGAGAGAGGGAACACAGAGATCATGGGGACTTTCTCAAATGTCTGGCTCCCCAGGCATTTGCCATCGGACACCAGCGTCTTTGTGAATAGATAATCTCCTCCTGTGAAATTATGTGAAATACTGGACCATAAAATCAGTTTCATGCCTGTTATAAAATCTTAAAATGCTTGGTGAGGCATTCATATAATTGGTCATTAACCTCCACAAGCCCTCCAGAAGCACCATTGTCCTTGCTTACTCCCACTGGTTTTGTCTAATGACACTATTTCATGTTGACATTGGCCAAATATCCCACATTCCCAGCACAAAACCCACCACTGTCCCCTTGAATAGTCGAGCGGGAAAGTCGGCGGATGTTTCTCCCTCATATGAAAAAGGAAACCAACCCGTTCTTTCTGCCGGTTGACAAAATTAACAAGGCGAATGTTTCACAGATTTCAAAGTTAGAAAATTGCAAACTTGAGTTATTCCAAAGAAAGTATGAACTTTGATGAAAGCAGATTTTTCTTTGTGAAGATGTCTTTTGTTCTACTCTGGCAACAGCAGCGCGCTGCTGTGCTCGAACCCCTAACAAAAACAAGTGGGCGGATGCAACTCCTATCATCACTGCAACAATGCAAATCAAAGAGCACACAGTCAGCTCTTTGTAACAGCTATATCTGCCTCAGAACGACACGCAAGACATGACAACTTGTTTTTGACCCTTGAAAATGCGGTTGCGACACATTGTGTAACTGTTATCTTCCCCCAGCACGTGACCCCTTGGCCATTGCGGGGGACATAAGAGGCAATAAAATCCACCATATATCACTGGGTGATCATGTCTAGGCTAGTGTTTGTCACATGAATAAGGAAGTAATGACTCGGGTTCAGGGAACGAGCCAGGGCAAAGGGACAATGACTCAGAGACTTTACGCCCTCCTCTGCGGCAGCTGTTAACGTGGCGTAATATTCATGTTCTGTGTAAAAGTAGTCATGACAAAAGCACCGGAAAAAGTTGCATGTAAAGTGACAGCAGTTGAAATGACAGTTGGACTATTTCAGTTTTCATCCGACGAGTAAATACGAATCACCCGTAATTGTTTGGTTAACGTTTTTAAACTGCAGTGACACTAAACCGTTGGATAGCAATGCTGAGGAAAAGATGCGGCAGTGAGTTTGTGAGAGGAGCCAGAACGAGTATTTGCCCTTCAAAACTAAGCACTTAACAGTCGTCACTCCGAATCCCGGTCCATTAGGCCATAGGCCGGCTTCGTTAGAACTAAAACACGGGCAATGTGACATAACGTGCACAAGAGACACATCTCCAAAAATTGAAGGTGACACTCCGAATTGGTGGGCATTAAGGTAAGATTGTTCTTGTTCTCTAGTGGGAGAGTTAAAGGCGGCTTACTTCTATAGGAGACAATCTTCGTAGTAAATCCCTCCCATTACCTTCCCCTCTCATGAATAACTTTAACCTTGATAAAACAATCTTGGGACCGTATTCCTCACTTTCCCGCCATTGTTGTCCAATTTTAGCAGATCTACGTTGATTTGCAAAGGGGGAATGGTGAGCAGTACCTTTTGTCTCTTCCGGAGAGTGAAGTTCTTCCACAGGAGCAGAGTGAACTGCGTCAGGAGACACATTACGGCTTATCCTGGCAATATCCTGCCAAAAGCGTCGCTATGGAAACTGGTCCACTTAATAAACCCTGGAGGGAATAAAAGGCAGAGTTTGGTTTTAATACAGAGGAGCAATGCATCTTGGGGGAGTGCCACTAATCATTCACTTCCCCAGGCCATGGGGCTTATGGTGCAGCACCTGTTCTAAGAATTATTATCACCTACACTCAGCAAATCTCAGGACGGGGCAATGTCTCACGTGGAGGTGGTGCAGTCTGGATCTACAGCATCGGATGGTTGTTTTACTTAATGTACTGCAGAAAGTATGAGGTCAAACCTAAAATCTCTTTTCTTTTCCTCTTAAAAGGGGGGGGATACGACATTGTAAACTGTGCTCTTTGTCGAATTCTTAACCACCACTGTGCTACAAATTCTCTGTCAATTAAACGTTTTTTTTTTTTTGGTGACCAGAGCAAAAATAAAAGACAAGAAGCTTCACGGGCAACTTGCTGTAAAAATATTTATTGCAGGTTTTACTACCCACTGAACACTGATTACACAGATAATAAACAAATAGATCTGCTGAGGCATTTTTACACAGTTACATCAAGTATGACCTTTATAAAAAGCAAATGTACAGCTGACAGTGTCTCCTTTGACTACAGTCCCCATCATTGGCCTGCCACGAGGTCCCGTTCATTATTACAGGAATGTTAGCCGTCTTTAAGTCTAATTATACAAGTGGGGAGTTTAACAATTTACAGTCGGCATTTAAAATGTGTTCCAGTAAAGTATCTTTCCTGTAAATGAAGGTTTCACCCACGGTTAGGATTGTTCATATCATGTGATGTAATATATGTCAAATCCATGTATTTACATTGGAAGTAAACTAGAAAGAGAAAAGACTTTATTGATATAGGTTACATTCTGTTGAATAGATACAGAAAGGGGTAGTTGGATCTAATCCAGTGGAGTGAAAGTTGGATTTGAGAGCATGTGTTCGAGTACGAGTTCAACCACAAACAAATGCTCAAAAGCATAAAAGAGTATTCATTGTTAATTGTTTGATATTTAATGGCTAAAGTATGCTACCTGGCTGTGTTTGAAACATGTTGCAAAGCACTTCAACTGGCGCTCCGTGGAGACTCCTCAGAATTGAGTATGTGTGCAAGGTGAGTCGGGTGGGGATGGGCCTTTTTAGCCCAAGGGTAGTCCTGACAAAGTGCCACCTTTCAACGCTCCATTTCCTCTTTCTGTGCAGCTTCCATCTTCCCTCTGTGTGTTTACATTATTTACTGCTACTTCATGGATGTTTTATTTACCGTCATGGGAAAGCTGAGGCTTCCTCACTTCCAAATGGCCAAATAAGTGCTCTAATGGGGCAGTTCTTGTGGCAGTTCAATAACCGATTACACAATATTGGTGACATGTAACTGGCCAACATAGATTTTCCTGAAAAATATTTCTAGATTGGCAATGACAATTTGTACTAATGTAAAAGCCAACTGCGTTGAATCATGCGATTACATCTGTTAATTAGCTATTAGATTGCATATTTTTGACATTTACTACATTGCTGTAGCTTTAATGCACTATTACCACACCACCTCCTCCACAGTAGCTCTTCTTGTCGAGTACTATTCACTTTCACCTTCAATGCACGCCTTCCTTCATATATCTTTGGAAGATAATGGTGATTATGGAATTGTACACGGGTAGACTGGCCTGGGTCTTTACAAAGAGGCCTAGTATGTGCGCATGAACACGCGGCTCCGTCAAACGCTTGTATAATTGAGTATCTGCTGCAATGGCTCGCACAGCTTTCAAGCCTCATCTTTTGAAACATGTAATGCGCAGGAGAAGGACAGCTCGGTACCACCTCCACTCTGAAATCACGTCAAGCATGAAGGGTAAACAACACGTCTAAGAATACACTCAACCCATACTTCAAAAAGTGTGCGCGTGCAACTCCAGTTGGATTCAGAGAAAAGAGATGCGTCCGTAAAAGATGGTGTGTGTGTGTGTGTGTGTGTGTGTGAGTGTTGAGTGTTGTGGAAAAGCCCAGCTCAAGGACTCTTTTTCAATTCCACATCTAAAGAACAGATAACAAGGAACAAGAGAAGATACGATTGTGATTTGCATTGCAGCCGCAGTGTTATAAAACACAATGAACACAGTTCTCCAGAGAACAAAAAAACCATACACTGTGAAGAGTGTTTTCTGGATCATCTTTTTAATCTACAACAAAGAGAATAATTGAAGTAATAAGTCCTTTTTTTCGCCACTTTTTGGACTTTTTTTTTTTTTTTTTTGCCATCAGGCGCTGGCATCAGCTTTTCACGGTATCATTAGTTCCAAAGAAAGCTCCAAGAAAAGGGAGAAAGGGGAGAGAATGTAGTGATACGAAAGAGGGTAGCAAATATAAGTGCTGACGCTTGGCCTGGTGTTCGGGGACCAGGGACAGCAAAGCGCATTATTTCAGCCCCGAGGATGATGGAAAGAGTACACAGATATTCGTCATACAGCATGAGAGTAGAGGACGGCAAGTGAATGCCTTTGACATCCGTTACAAAGGGGCAGCCATCGCCCTCTGAAGAGTAGAACGGTCCCCGTGCTCCTTCATTCAAGTCTCTTTCTAACTACTCTTATCGTACGACGATCCACAGCCTCACCACAACAGGCTGTCGTACTGTTTACTGTGAGGAAGTAGGGTCAAGGAGATATTTATGTTCTTCGTTTAATTACAGGCAATACATTATGCTGAACCTCAACACTCTTCCCTGTTGAATGACAAGAGAGCACTTTGGTTTTTCGCTGACTTTTTTTCGCTTAACACCAGCATGATCATGCTGGTTATTTAATTGCCGTACAATTTAATCACCAGCATGGACCCTGATCGTGCTGCTTTTGTTCGTTGTACAACAATAATCTGAACTGACTAAGTGTTCTAGAAAGAGACATATTATGTGGATAATGTGGTGTCAAAGATCCTTAAAACTGATACCTGTAGTTCTGGATGAAAATAAAATAAGAGAAAAACAACTTCTACAACAGTGTTCATCGATAAGAATTCATTTTTAAAAAAAACGCTTTCTGCAGCCACACAAATGTATCAAAACTGTTGCAGCTCAGTATAGCCAACTGTCGGTTCACTTTTGATATTGAACTCAGTGTAATGTGTGGAAGTACCAACATAAATTATATAAATAATTAGAAAAGTGCACTCAGTAGAGTGTAGGTCTCTGTCAGGTACGACTGCATATGACCACTGCTGCATATGACTGAATGAATACACAACCCACAACTGGCCGATCTGCTTGGCAGATACATCTAGTGTGTCCCTACTTTAGTCACTAATTCAATCTTTTTTCGTACCAAACGCTCCCTTCAATTATATAGATCTGCTAAGCTGTGATATTGGAGTCTGTCAAAACGATATCGCCGACACTGCGTCTGTCATTACACGCAATTAGTTTATCGCTCCAAGCTCTGGTAACTGTGCTTTCCTGGGGCAACCTGTCAATCACTTTTAGCAGCTAATTACTCATTCATTAGAAACAAATGAAAACGCTAAATAAAAAAATTATAGGATGAACGTTAACCACTTAAGGAATTATTAAGACATGTCATTCAAGGAGAAGTTATTTTGCACATACAGTGCAACAGTTCTCACTGTTAATCATTAGCAGGTGTGATGTCACATCTGTCCCTCCATGACTGAGCAAAGTTTTGAAATTCTTCATACGTAGTCAACTATAACCAAACTAACGACTCGATTTTCTCCTGTTATTGTGGAACACAAAAGGTAACAATTGCACTCCTTGATTTCCATTTTAAAAGCAGCACAGCCTGGAGACCATTAAATGCTTTCAAATAAGATAAGCAGTTCTCAAGGCACTCTATTTGATCTGTACTTCAGAAGAGGCAAATGGAGGAAAAAAAAACACCGACAAGTGTATAGACGCCGGGGCCTGAGCCCGAGCCAGCCTCGGGAGCAGAGAGCAAGCTACAAGAACAACAGCTCAAGACGAGAGGCGGCAACACAGGAGGCTTGGCCACAAAACAAGTGTCCTGTTAGAGAAAACAAACCGTCAAAATCAACCTACCTCCGAGCTGTTCAGTTTTCACCCATCAGCACATCTTAGCCTGAAGATGGATTTGACCGGTTGTAACTGCAGGCCCCTTATGAGTCAAGCAAAAAGACACGGTTTTACCATCTCTTTTCCTCTCTCTCTGACACACACACACACACACACACACAGACTCATTGCCGACCTATCATGTATCTGTCCTCTTTTACCTAGAGTCATAAAGTATGCAAATGACCTCTGCTGAGCCCGTCGTAGCAACTGTAGGCACACTAGCACAGTCAGGAAGCACACAGGTGGTGTACATTGCACAGCGTGTTCCCTTAAGCTTTGCCCCGTAGCAGAGCACATATGCCTGCGTCGTGTAGTCTTGTCTGGTCTATTTTTCGGAGGGTGAACGGGAGCATCGCCCTACATTTCGCCGGGCCTTTGCTTTTTTGCATTCATGGGCTGTTGAAATTCGTCTCGCGGGGTCTCTCGCAGCAAACTTTCAAATGTAGTCACCTGTTGACTTAGCACAAATTATTCATGAGTTAATTAGTCCTAAAACTATTCCTTTTTTTTTTTTTTAATAAGTGAAACTTCAGTTAAAGAGGTCAGAGACCGGTTGGTCTCATGGGAAGTGTTGATTGTAATCGACTGAATGTGTCACACGAGTGTGTGTGTGTGAGGTGGGGGGGGGGGGGCAGCTAAGTGCAGTGACTGTAGGGTTTTATAGCAACTATATAATTTGGTAACAAGGGGGCTAAGATTTTATTACGCCAGGTGATAAAGAATAACACCAAAGCTGCACAGGGAAGACATCATTATGTTGATGAGAGGGGTGTTTAGACAGGGAATAAACAAGGACGCTTCACACTCTGGACGAGATTACCGTGTTCATTATTATGTCATTCGTTAATATGTCACTGAAAACATCCTTTTCAGAAGATAAAACGGGACTATTTCATAATTCTCTGCAATTCATTCCCATTGAAAATACATTTCATTGGCATTCCTATCATTCATGTGAAGATACTCACCGAGTGAGATTTGAAATTTGAAAAGCCAGATCATGAAATAACACGACTGTGTGTGCCAACAAATAACTCAAATAATTCGATTTTTCTTTTGTTTTATCATGATTGTTGTCAAACTCCACGAGGAAACTTTTCCGTCCCTCACAATCACAGATTCTTGAGCTGTCGGTCTATATTCTCAATTAGTTCCACACACTCACGGAACCCAGGTGAAACCTCAACTGCCCAAAAGTAATTGCCTCGAATAATGAAGTGCTGCCGCTCGCAGGAGCCAGCGCGGTGGAGTACACCTGCTGTTCCCAGGTCAGTAAACCGTGTATTAGTCTAGCCATACTAATGAAAAATAAGGTGCACATTTTGCAACAACACTACCTTTGTCATTTGTTTCTTGCATACCTTAAGGAACAAGCGATAATGGGAACACAACCTGAACCTGATGAGGAGAAATGAGAAGAGGGCCACAAACCGAAGAGCTGGACGAGCGCACAGTGAAGTAAAGAAAGTACTCAGGAAGCCATGATGAAAGCAAATATTCAGCGAGGCAAAAAACAGTTAATTTAATAGTTTTCCATGTCTGACTGGCTCGACATCGCTACACTATCCGCGGTCCTTGGGATTTCTGTGTGGAATGATGGGCAAATGATTTATTATTCTAAAGAGGGAGACAGAAAGCTCAAAATAATTTGCAAGCTCACACGAGTACACGAGAACCCGCTGCTGCTCCGACTTCACCGCCCTCATCGCCTCATCTCACCACTCAAATCTTTATAGGGCACTAATGTTTGCTGTGATCTGCAGAAGTAAAAAAATATTCCTTACATAAACTAGCGGAAGGAGTAACACGCTTCTTTGCAATCCTTGCTGATTTTGATTGCCCGCTCAGGGGAACTCCAGCACAGATAACTTCTTTGACTAACTTATTTATGTGCATCGTAGTTCAAGCTGGCACTATTACTTGGTGAGACCCTTGTGCGCTTGCACTTAAATAATAAAACATTTGAAAAATTACAGATTCTCAAATGAATGCCCAAGCGAAGGATAGTCAATATCCCGGGCTGCTGACTGAGAGCGTGCCATATCGAACATCACAGAGATCTCTTTGCTAGCAAGCTATAAGCTAGCCGCTGCTCTTCTGCCCTCACTTTCTACAATTCCTCACCTCCCCCGTTGATGAGGTGAGGAGTAAACACACAGGTGCTTGTTAACCATGTTCATCCGGACAGACCGGACAGCTGATGGACACTGCGCAGGGGATACACATTCAACAGCCCTGTAGGGTCACAGTTAGCATTTTAGTTGTCTGCGTTACGTCTGCCTCGGAGCGGGTTGGAGTTGTCCTGGGGAAAAGAAAAAGTCGAGGAAAACAAATAACAGCCTTCCTCGACAGATGCTGTTGCCTCTTCCCGACTGCCGGCCATGGGTACAGTTGTGTTTGTTTTGACTCCAGCCAGAACAGCCCACACAAGACTGTGCAGAGGAAGAATACTTTTTAAACTGACGTAGTCTGTTTTGACTTCGCCGATGTATGGAACTGCAGGGACAACATGAGGAAAAACAACACCTGGATATTTGGACTCACAAGTCCATCAGATTCAAGCAAGAAGAACTGGACAATTTGAGAAGACTCAAAGACACATCTGGGACATTTCTTTGGGATATGAGATGAGCAAAAAATAACAGCCTAATATTAAACTTTCATGGTTGCTCAAGAAGGTAAAAAAGGACTTGATTCAAAGTAGAATAACCGCCCTGCAGTTGTATGCCTCCGCCATCCAGTCACGTCGCAGTTTACATCCATATCATAGATGTAATCATTTGTATGGATCATTTTATCCTATTAGATATCTGTGCTTAAATGTCATTATTAGCATATGAATTCTTGAGTAATGGCCAAAAACACTGACCTTTGTCCAAAGTCTAATCGGCTCATCCTTAAGTCCAAGTGTACATTTGTGCCATTATTTTCCTGAGATATTGCGATCAGGAGAGAATCAGTGAGAATCAGTTAACTTCAAACCTCAGCGATTCAGTTAGAAGCAACAGAAGGGCCGAGAGCTGAAGACACAGATACTTTAAAAAAAGTCTATCGTTCTCTTGTCTCCTGCACAAGTCCTCTGCTCCTCTGCTGCCTCATTTGACACTCGATATCAGATTTGCTGTGGTAACATTGCTGAGTTGCATTCGGCTAAGGGCCCCGACACGATTCCCATCTTTGCAGACAAATCCAGAAGGCTTCCACACGTTTGCTTCTCAGACAGCCCGGTGTCATGATTATCCATTCATCACGGCTCACTGGTTTACTTCCTTTTGCATTAACGCAGCAAACAGCCAGAGCCTAGGTTACTAAGGGTAGCAGGGCATACAGCAGATAGAGTGGAAAAGCAATGGCCCGTTGCACTTATACGCTGCAACAGGCCATTACATTAATGACCGTGAGATGCGGTTAAAAAAAAAAAGGTACAAAAAGCTAGTAAGTGGATCTGTGAGTGAGGGTTATTTTGTCACACATACTGGGAGTTTTCAATGTGAAGATAATTACAGAATATTTACTTCCCCCCCCCTCACATTCAACTGCATTAATCTCTCACAAATAATGCACGCATATGCATGCTCACACACACACACACACACACACACACACACACACACACACACACACACACACACACACACACACACACACACACACACACACACACACACACACACACACACACACACACACACACACACACACAGGAAAAGAGAGAGAGGAGAGAACCTCCTTATCTTCATGAGCGCCAGTCGCCTCTCACAGATATACAGCTGCAGATTGTGACAAGTGGTCAAACTTTTCTCAAACTTGTATTCTACTTTACTTTTTAAAACGCTACAAAATGTGAAAATAATCACATCAAGTGAATTATAGCGATAGCTTACTGTGGCAACGCTTCTAAGCATTCGGGTCATGCCGTAGCTTACAGCGACATTAGTTTGCATAGCTTCTAGTGCTACACAACGGGGGAGTGGACCGGCAGGGCTGGATTTAACTTCAGAACATATTGCGCTGTCCAGCGGCTACTTACTGAGAGCTGAAAATAATCAGCTGGTGGCGTGTATCGGAGGAACACACGCCGGGCTAACAGTGGGTGTTAGCAGCAGCAGCAGTGTTTGGGAAGGGGCCCCACCAAATTAGAAAAAAGGTACAAAAACAGGATTTTACATGCCGACAGCACAGTACAAAAGGGATAATAGTCCGCAAGAGCCCAGCCAGGTGTGACACCTGCTGCCACACTGGCATGCAAAACCACAGACGCAACCGTGCCAACACAGCTTATTTACCAGCATATTGATGGGGCCCAATGTCAGCAATGGTCTGGTCTGCAGTGGTTGGTGCTGCTCCATCAGCTCGACTAGCTGGAGCACTCACTTGTACTGGTGGAGATTTCCATGTCACTGAAAGGTTGTTAACGCAGCGTTTGGAATCCTGGGTGTTTTATCAGTAGCTGTGTTGAAAGATATCGACCTATTTCCCACGGATGGCCTTCATGAACTTGACTTCAGCAGGATGCAGTGCTGTATGTTTTAGCATACATTTTACATTGACTAAGCACATTCCAGTTTATTTCCATTGCTTCGTAACCCTACATTTTGATCGCTTTCATGGAAGATGAATGTTTTCTTTCCAAGGTTAACAAATCAAGGATGACCTGTGTTGAACAGTATTTGTGCCATCAACAACGATATTGTTCCAAACTTTTAACTCTGATGAACACATTTCCCAAATGAACACATGCTGTTTTACAGTCTTCTCTTTCAAAAGGGAAAAGACCGCCCGACATTTGCAACAAAGATAAAAGCAGCGCTAATGAGAATTTCTTTTTTATCTCCACCCCTCATGGAAATATAAACGATTCTTCGCTGTGGAATTGCACGCCCGTGTTATCCGTAAATACCTAACTTTCAGTCTCAAAAGCTTAAACAAACATAAGTCAACAAGAAGAGCTCCAACATACACAACAAGGTTACATTTTCATTTAAATCCAATCATCAGGTTTTATAGAGTCAGTAAGAACATTTGACAGAACAAGCTCTCATGTTAACAGGAATGAAAACTGCATGTGGTTGCTAATCCAAGTGCTCATTAACGTGACAGCCAGTCTCCAGAATGCTAATATTAAGACACAGATGCATACTGTATATTGATGGTATACCGTGTTCAAATATTCTCTCTCTATTCAATATGGGTATACAAAGATAATATGATGTGCATTAATACTAGCACTTCCAACTTTGTATAAGTCGATTTACTTCAGTACGCTCATCCCTGAACCTTAACTCTAATCTTGAGGCTTATCTGAATTGTCCATTCGGTGTTTCAGAGCTTCCCTTAAATGAGCCTTGTATGCTCCCAGTAGGTGAAATCTCAGGCCAGCAAGACCATTCATAGGCCCGGCCTGGCCGATCCACAACTCATTATCTGGGAGAGTCGCACAGATTTTTGGCATCATCTACACCAGTGGTTCTCAACCGGTCTGGCTGCGGGACCCACCATCACCCCTTAATGGCAAGCCGCGACCCAAATCGAGGAACATTTTCAACTTCTCAAATGTATTTAATGAAAAGATGGAGCAGTTTGAACCCGAGCTGAAAACGTCCTCTGCAGTCGTAGTAGTAGGGAGCTCTCTTGTGCAGAGAAATTGTTCCTGTAAGTCCCCGTCCCACACATGTTTCACGTAAACCAGTAAAACTGTTTTGTTTGTTATGTCTGTAGATTCGTCCATTTGTAATGCAAAATGACCACTTGCCTAAATTCGAGCTGTGGTCTGTTGTTTGATGTCATCCGACATGTCTTCAATTCGTCTACTTATAGTGTCAGTTTATCCCCTGCTGATATTAGCATTACAAGGCATTAATGCCAAATATTGTTAAGGAGTGTGAATAGACGGTACTCTGCTGCATAATAAATCCCCTTCAAAATAAAAGCACAGGAATTTTTTTTTTTTTCTCTCCAGGCGAACCATTGAAAACGGGTCAGCGACCCACCAGTTGAGAATCACTGATCTACACTGATGGATGGCCCTATGAATCCTATACTTATCTTTAAGACTCAATCTGTTTGAGAGCAGCTACAGAGTGGCCAATTTTATTTTTTAAATATGCAGGGCAAAAAAAAAAAAAAAAAAAGCAAATATCTGGAAAATATCTGCCAATATCCTCCCCGGCTTGTCACTAAAATGAGAATAGCTGGTGCACTTTAATAGCCAGCCCACTTTAAGGCGGATTTCAGGACTAACCCCCTTCATTTTAATCCACACGTGGCAAGCGAGCCACAAGAGCTCAAACTGTACATACGTTCACATTGATACCAAAGCATATAGTACAGAAAAGACAGTATCACCTAAAAGCGGGGGCGACACAACACACACACACTTCTTTTCTAGTCTAGTGCTCATGACGTTCCAATATTGTGACTGTGGTAGAAAGGTGTCACTTAAAATCTATACAATGTTGAGCTTTTACTTCAAGGTTTTCAAGCAGATCAATGCAGAAGATCATTCGTCATTAATCTCCAATACACAACGTAAGGCCTCCGGAGAGACACACACACAGACAGATATTGTTCTATATTAAGAGCTTCACAAGGCCAGCATTTATTGCATGGCTGTTGTATTGGATTGCAATATTTTGTGCAGAATGTGCCAGTTATGTCCCCCCCCCCTCCTATATGTCTACCTCCAGTGAAAGTGCTTGCAAATCATTTCTTTACAAGGTAAAATAAAAAATAACGAACTGATTGCGTATTGATTACTGCCAACTGGAACAATTAGAGGAAGGCATCTTGTCCCTGATCTCTCTGCAGTGTGCTTGGAACTCATTGTGTCTGGTAGAGATAACAGAACCCTTTGAGTGTCCTCACGATCATATCAATTTGAGAGGAGGATCAGGTCAGTGGACGTTTTGCAATCTAGATCCTTATTAAAAGTATGAATGGTGTTTCGGCATGAGAGGAAACTGTCAAAAGTTTTCCGCATCAAATCGGCACACAAAGGCGGTCTTGGTCTGGGGAAGTAATTATTTGCAGTGAACGGCCACATATCTAATCGCTCGACAGAGAGGCTTGAGTGATGCTCATGTCTCGAGGAGATCAACTAGTGTTCTGTTCAAATAAACCTCACCTGTAACTCAATGAGGGAAGACATGTTGCTTAGAAAAGACAAAACCATAACCAAATATTGCAAATATCAAGGGTGCACACAGGAATAGAAGCAGGTAATGGAATTTCAGTCTGCTATTGTTTAGGGAAACATCACGAGTCGACTCATTTGTAGTTACCATCTTTCTTATTCTTCCAGTTTTAAGTACTGGTAGATGGGACAATGTGTAGAGGGGAGGACAAATGGATAGTCAGATTATACATAAAAACAGATTTAGGTTTTCCCATTATTCCACATAAAAGCACTCACAAGTGGGAAATTAATATTTTCCTAATGATATTGAAACTGGATGTATTCTAAGGGCAAAATCTATTAAGGGGCTTAATTTTCTACACTGTACACAACTTTGAAATTATTTATCATACTGTAAAGCCTTCAAAGTGAATTATTGTTTTCATTTGGTGAGTAGTGCGCTATGACCAATGTTTATAGTGCTGATGGCAGGCCATGTTCCCAGTGTAAGCACTCCACCAACTCAGACACAAATAGACATGAATTAATGTCAATTAGCACAACGGTCAAATCAGCTGTTGACCTGCTTCTTATTGCGTTTCAGACGTGAGGTACAGAAGACGGTGCGCTTCATTCATCAAATCATTTAACCTTACAGTGGGCATGTTGTACTTTAATGACGTCAAAGAGAAGAAAATTAGTTAAAAAAAATTTAAATACAGTAAACAGTCGACAGTGGACAGAAAAGGTGAAAGAAGTAGCTGCAATAAGACGTATACTTTCAATTAGCCACCAATTCACATATAAACAAGTACAGGGAAGTTAACTCGTTGAGTCTCAACATATCAACAGCAAATTATCTCTAATCAACAGATATGCCATGTGTGCTAATTTGTAGGAAAAAAAGAAAGAAAGAAATCTACATATTGTTGGATGTGCTCCAATTATGGGGGATTCACCCTGCTCAGTGAATCCCTGTATTCCAGGGAGGCTCCGACCGATTGTCAAACCTCAGAACAATGCAGATTCCGTCCTGGCCGTGGAACAGTGAATCAGCTCTTCAGAAATGCACCTCTGCTCTTTGCAGATGATGTGGTGTTGACTCCTTCAGAACTCGACCTTCACCACGCACTGGGGGCGGTGTGCAGCCGCGTTTGAAGCAGATTGGATGAGACTCGGTACCACCACGTCCGAGACCGTGGTTCTTTGCCAAAAAAAAGGTATATTGCACCCTCCAAGTTCAAGTATCTTGCGGTCTTGTTCATGAGTGAGGTTAAGATGGAACGTGAGATGGAGAGGCGGTTCAGTGCGACATCAGCAGGGGTAAGCAAATAAAAGATGGATGGTTGGATGGATGGATATTGTTAGATAATGCACTTAAATACAACAATAACCACAATAACATGTATTTCTCTAAGCACATCCGATGGATTATGGCATCTGTCATAATCACAAGACTTGAGAAGCTTAAATACTGTTACTGAAACATTTTTAAATTGCAGCAAAGAAGCGAGTACATCAGAAGATAAAATACATTGTTTTCTTTCCACACAGGGCACAGCAGCTCACGTTGTTGTGGTGGTTTGATTTTTTTTTTTGAGCTATTAAGTTTAGCCTTGATAAAGGTCACATAAGAAAGACTATCAAAAGGATTTTTTATTTTTTTACAATCATTTCATTCCTTGCCACGGCATGAACCACTATGTGGCCGACAACGAAACACAACGAAGGTGTTCAAAATGAAATTCCTGTTCAGAGCCAAGCAATAAAAGAAATCATTTGATTTCCAAGCCTTTTTGGCTGTTAAGACGATGTCATCCCTATTTTTGTGAAGTTTACGAGACATTAATTCCTTCATAAATCTCTTTTCCCTCGGAAAATCATACCCTCAATTCTCACTACAAACAAACAAAACGCAGTCATTTGATTGTCAGCCAAGTCACCCTCAAGTTTCAACTTGAAGTCAAGCCAAGTACTTACAGAATAAAACACAAAATAACAGGTCTAGCATGTGAGCAAATTAGGAATGAAATGACCACAAAAACTTAACATGTTGATGCCTTGCCATTTGTCTTGGTCACCCTTAGACCTTCAGCAGAATGTCATCGCATTTCATGGGGTTGCTGAAGAAGTAAGGTGAACTTTTGGCATTGTTCTGTTAGCAGTGCTGCAGCCTAATCGACCCTGAACATGTTATTTTTGTCTGTGAATACACATGGAACGTTTCCACGCAGGAGTCCTATGTTTGAACGCCAAAAAACTGCCATCTTACTTCGATATGTGAGGAGTTCCATGTTCGGGTTCCATGTAATAAAGGACTCAGGATGCAGGGCAATAGAGCTGGAATTCAAATAAGCTGTTCAATCATCACAAAATTCAACCATCTTACCCAACCTATTCTTTACATAATATGGCTGGGGTAACACAAACACAGGTGTTCTAAATTGATCCCAGTGTGATGTTACAGCCTTGAGCGCTAGCTGGGAATACAGGAAATTGACTTGTATCTTTTCATGCTGTATTTGAGAACAAGAGGTCGCTCTGATTCACCTCACCGCGTGAGGGAAAAGAGTCGATAAAAAGGTGGATAAACTGTCTGTAGGACATTTGCACGAGCAGCATCCGTCTCTTAATGAAGACCAACACTGGAACCCAGTTTGGAGCAGCATCTTGCATGCGCGGCATTTTCCCTGCGCTTCACAGTACAGCGCGTTCCTAGCAGTGTGCTAGTGACTTCAAAAAGGTAATGGTAAATCATTCGCTGACATATATGATACATCTGCAATGCACCACAGCGTTGTACTGCACCAGTAAAAGAAGAGATAAGGCATTACACAATCCAGAAGAGGGGCTTTTCACTAATTCAACTTGGAAAAAAAGCTTTGAAGTTTTCAGCATCACTCCATTCATGAAGGTGACTGTATTGCCTAATGCTAAACTGTAAAATATCTGTTACTAGTAAACTACCATTAGATAGAGCAAAAGGTCACCACTATTGCTATCTTCCATTCGACACTCTTACAAGGTTTCTTTCTTGACATATTTTTATCTAGTCTTTCGAACTGTAAAGCTCTGGGTAACAATGGATTTCTAAAAGGTTTGACCTTAGATTCACACCTTCGAGTGCAGACGGCTCTGGCAGACCCAAATTGCTGCTCACTGTTCAAAGTCTGATTGGCATTTCAAAAAATAGCCCATCGATTTGCTCAGGTTATTTCCCCCCCGTGTGACACTCTCCCCAGGCTGTTATCCCAGCAGGATGTTGACTTGCGGGCTCAGTGTAGGAGCAGGCAGCATGAGCTGGCTAAAACCAACTCGTTACAACCCACGGATGAACTAAAACAGCAGTAGAGGACAGATGCTGACCAAGACATGAAGCTCCTCAGTCTTTATACGCGAGAGTCCAACAGGCTTTTCAAAAGAAGAAAAAGAAAACCAGGAAGTGCCAGAATGCTAAACTCACATAATGTCAATAAATGCAGTGTGCTGAAACCTTTTAGACACCAGTGATGCTCAGCCTGCGTATCTTCAGGAATCCCTGATTGATCATATATCTGCTCTGGCAGTAAGGCCTTGGTATAAGGGATTGCAACAATGAGTAATGATGCCGTCCCATCTCCCACAGGGTATGGACAACACTTTATCTCTGAAGCCAAGAATCCGTCTCGTCTACCCTCAGGTTTGAGCTCAGCAATATGGTCATCTTCATCTGCTGGCTGGCTTACAAAAATGGTTACAACTTGGTCTTTTATTGTCATCATCTGACAATGTGCATGCTACACAATTCACATTAGGAATATTTTTTGCACCAGCTGTTTGATTGCAAAGATCACAGACAGCTTAATCTGACAGAGTTATAGGTACCCTGTCATATGACCACTAGTAGGTGCTATTAGGGATGTCAAGCAAAGTTTAGCGTAAGTACCGAGAATATTTTTGACTGTTTTCATTTTGGTCTATAGGTGAATTTTCATGGGTGCCAATGTAACCAAATGGGCTGTTCCACAGTGCTGCGCCCAGTGTGTGTGTGTGTCCAGCTGGGCCGCTCTAAGAGCAAATCAAAGTGCAGGCAACAAAGCAGGCAATTGAGTATTGAAAAAGTTTGAACATTGTCGATCGGAGCACCGTGATCAAAGGCAAAGGCTGAAAATAAAAAAGGGAAAGACATTTACACACCAAAATTGTCAGTGCCTCTGAATGGATAGCACTTTGAAATGATGCTCAAAGCTCATGGAGTTGAAAGCAAAATGAACCGCAGCTGACATCCCTAAGTGCAAAGAGCATTTATTTAATTGGATCCCCACTTTGGGAGCCATGATGGATTTTAACTGATAGTAAAAATACATTTTTGTATATGCCTACTCAATGTAACCTTTTGTAGTTGACTAATCTAAAGTGATAGACAATTGACATAGCTGTTGCTTCTATACCTGTACTTTGGAAACGTAAGAGCCTCTTGTGCCCTGTGATTGCTTTAAAACAAGGGCAGAACAAAGACAAGAATTTACCTGGAGTTTGAGTTTCCCGAAGGCTGTGTTCAAATCCAGACCAAAATGAACCTTTCATCCACATCTCTTCACAGTAAAGCCGCTGGCCTGACAAAAATATTTAGCCCTGCCACTCTCTCGATATTGGATACGTCACCCTCCATTGCCTGTACCATGGACCAATGTCAAACTCATTTTGCCTGTGGTGATTTTCTGTACCATGAACAGCACAATAGCTTTCTAGGAGATGATGCCGTCCACGAGTCTCAAAAAAAAGGTAAATACATGGCCGGCTCAAAGGGTACAATCTCTGAAGCTGTAATGACATATCGATGTTGGAGTGGCACTGAATACAATCAAAATGGATGAGTTGCTTTACATACGTACAACCAGACAGCTGATGCTCACTGTATTGTTCAAGCAAAGTAACCTTACCTACACAAACATGGAGGACCCACACTATCTGTATTTGTTTCTGATTAGACCTCTCCACAGGACTGGGGGGTGTCCACACATCAGGCTTGATTGACATCTTCCTCACTTACTGTGTAGACTGTTAAACCAGGGCTACTTATACCATTACAATTGTTATTGGTATATTGAGTTTGGTCACATAATTCCCCAGCACAGCTTCAACTACATTTCACCTGAGCAGAGGTGCAATCAGCAAGAATAGCTCAAAACACCTTTGTGGGTGTGCATGGCTTGTCAAAAAGCAATTTAACATACACTAAAATATCTTTCCATCTTTATACCAATTATCAGGCTCTTAGCTATTTAGCCAAAAGTGTTTCCCAATTACCCATTCTCTGTTTGTGTTTCTATTATCCTTTCAGCATTACCAGGACAAATACAAATAAAGATTCCTGAAGCCAAGCTGGCCAGATACAAAGAGCGACAGGCAGTAGAAATTATATCACCAACACAGTGACAACCAATTTGGCCAAACAGCCGCTGCCTGGATGCTGCAATATGATATGTCACCATGGGAAGGGAACTTTACACGAGATGTCAGGACAAACACTGCCAGTGACGGGCTGACCATTGAGGTAATCCATTACTGGGCTCTGATAATGGTGCCTCCGCAATCTTTCTGCGAGTCTCCCTCAACACCCATGGGGTTTGGGGGTGGTGGGATGACTGTGAAGGATGTGAGTGATGACTGTGAAGATGAATGGATGTTAGCGGAGCCAAGACCGAGCTACAGGGAGCGCACTGACTTAATACACCATCTTCAAATATGTCTTGCAAGTCCCAGAGCCAAGATCCACCCATCTGGTTCAGTCATTGTGCCAACAGGTGCGGCATTGTTATAAAGGTTTATGCAGAGGGATGTGAAAATTGAGTGTAATTTCATTGTGTGTTAATACCTAGTTAAATAAAAGTATAACGAGATACAGGCTGGCAACACTGTCATAAGAAATGAAAAGAACACTGTTCTGTTGCTGTGTGACAAATAAAAGGTCAAATCAAAATAGAAAAACAATTATAGCCACAGTTGGCATCGTGGCAATAAAGAGCAACATGAATACATTTATTCAACTGAGGCTGAATTCTGTATTCATTATCAACATCCCTAATATGCAACAAACTGTGTCAACACCCTACATCTGCAATATTTGACCACGCTTGAAACACATTTTATAGCCCTACAGAAAAAATAAAAATGTATTGAATAAATGGATCAGCTGATAGATGAAGCGACGTCAACAGTAGAAGCACAGTAGCGCCCATTCACATTGAGAGAGCAATGGCCGATGGTGTACCGTTATTACACATGTCAACCAATGATGTCATCTGTCACTCTACAACTTTAACACCCAGTGACCTACATTAGCGTTTACATGGTGGGCCCCGCTTTGCTGCGGTCGGGCCAAACAGAGGGTGTGAAGCCATGTTTGAGGACAGACACAGAGGCCCCACAAGAGGTAAGCAGAAAGACTAACCTCTCTCTCTCTCTCTGCTCTATAGCCCACAGGATAGTGAAACAGCCCCGCCTCGAAATAAGAAGGCTAAAGACAAAAGACCCACGGACAGGAGAAATCCTTAGTTCAAGTTTGACCCCATCCCCTTTCCCCCAAACTCTTTATTAAAGGACACTTTATGTTTCATGTCAACTGACTAAGAGTCTCCAGTTCTACAGTGAATCTTTCCTACACGTCCCATGGGTTGCCACATTTCGGTGGAGAATGCAGGCACTTAGCTCAGCGGCTCATTCAAACCCAAACCTGGCAGGGGCCAGAGCCTTGGAGCCTTACAAGATTCTATGACTACTCGGGGCCGGCATTTGTTAACATCAGAGAAGCCTACCGAACGCAGTAGAGTGCTTACCAAACAGACTGTTGAAAATGACCTCGAGGTATTTGAGTAAATAGCAGAAAAGCAGCGGCCTGAAGCAGAGTGGGCAGGTATACTAGGTCCCTGTTATTAGTAAACCTCACAAAAGTGAATTATTATCCACTCACATTAAGGTACAGACCACGAATAGCACATTTTGACGCCATGATGGGTGTGGGTTTTCTGCTGATGGGGGAGAGACTGCCTTATATTTTGGCATCGGAGGGAACCCCCACGACTGCTGACCCCAGAAGAATCAGTGCAAGGACGAAGCCTCCGAGAAACTGCAAAATAGGTCCTAACTGACCAAGGAAGCTGCTTCATGTCTCGAGTAATGAAGGAGATCTGCAAGTTGTTGAAGGTGAGTCAGATGAGCACCTCAGTGTACCACCCACAGACAGATGGCCCCCACCGACAGGACCTGGTAGAATTGAAGGGTGTGTTTCCTGACCTACCTGGACGCACCAAAGTTATTCAACACGACATAAACACGACATATTGAAGACCCACCTGGTTTGGGTCTAATCTTGATCCCATCAAAAGGATGCTGGCAGGTTCCCCTCACAAAAAGAGCAAAGGATAAGACAACCTTTTCTACCTCGGAAGGCCTGTACTACTACAAAGTCCTGCCCTTTGGAGTCCATGGAGGCACATTCCATCGGATGGCGGGCCAGGTGCTCGGCCTCATCATGCGTATGCGATGGCCTAATTGGACGATGTAATAATCCACAGCCCTGACTGGAGCCCTAAGAGGAGCTGGCCCGACAGCTAATCCCAAAAAGTGTCCCCTTGGTCTCGAGTAGGCAGAGTATTTTGGCTATTATCAATATTTTATGCCTTACTTTGCTACCATTGCAGCCAAAATGAAAAGAGTCACCCACATCATGTCCTTTGGAGAGCCAAAGCAGAGGAAGGAATGTGTGGCAATTAAATGGGCTTTAACCAAGTTGTGTCCAGGGTGTTTTTTTTATTATTATATTTCTTTGAACTATGTGTAAAAGCAACATCAATAAAATAAACGTGGAACAAACCACAGAGTTATGAAGGGATAAAAACATACACAAATGTGCCACAGTCAACTCCAATAAATTGAATAATAACAGACCATTAGTTATAGATGACACTAGTTGTCCCGTTGGTTGGTTACTCTGCCTCTCTGGAACAAAAAGAAAATAATAATAACCGTATGTATGCATGTATTACACTCAATAATCTCTGATGCTGCCTTTGGCTCCTAGTGTATAAACCAGTCAATACATAATCTACAGAGCATGTTGAGCTTTCAATATGCTCCTCAAACAGTGATCTACATGGCTGTAATATGGTAGGGCACACACACACATGCAGGTGCTCCTAACAGTTATTTCCGGCTGTGGATAATATCTTTGAATTTCTTTTGCCCGTTCCAGTAAGCAGGCAGCAAGTGCCTTGACTGACAACCTATGTTTACGACAAAGAGGACCAAGGGAGAGAAGAGACAGTCACCGAAAGAGGAGAACGTGTTCAAGTTTAAATGCAAAGTTGCCCACCATTGTGGTTCCTGTCATCAGTATTCTGGTTCACTCTGAGATACTCATTTATTTATTTTATTCTGTCTCTCACTTCCCATTCGCAAGGTCTGGGGCTTTTCATATCACTGTGTGATGGAATGTACCCATTGTTCCCCCTGGAGATTAAACTCCATGAAATGTCAATTTGAAATAAACTGTGAAAAAAGCAATTCAAAATCCAACCCAATCACTTGGGAGGGAAGGCGGAATGGAGGTGGGTGAGACGGAAGGGAGGGAAACAGGAAGAAACTTAAGCAAAAATGAGAGGAGTGTTTGGAGGGGGTTTCCAAGATGTCTTGTGCAAGGAAAGACATAGAGAGTGTTTAGGTGCCATAAATAACATTGTATTAATTTACATGAACTTGTGTGGTCAGCTGTGGATGTTTGTCATTTAATTGCACTGATCAGGAGTAGCACTCCTAATGTCGTATTCTATACAATTACAATAAAGGCTTTCTATCCTATAAAAGCGGCGAAAAAATTTGGGACTGAGCCGCGAAGCCAATCATTATTATTCCCCGAGTAAAACAGCCATCTTGGAAGAAAAAGTGTTTCATTCCTGCACATGTTCTGCTACGGGAGATTGGACAAACCGGCAACCAATACATCGTAAAAGTGCCACAGGAAGCTCGGGTGAGGAAGGTTAATGAACCCGCCTTTTTCCATCATCCCAGTGGGCGTTTTTAACGGGAGAAAAATTAATTACTTGTGACAAATACATCGGTGCTTGGACTCCCATTTCTGCCAGGCGACCTGTGAACAAAAACATTTTTCCAATGCGGTTATATTAGCCATGGACTTGCCTAATCAGGGCCCTATGCAGAAACCTGCGTCAAACACACAGAAAAGCGCATCACCAAAGCTCCGTCCCTCGACATCACTGACAAAACATGACAGCCCATGAAAAATGCAAAGTTCACAAGCTCCGACACTGATGGCATGCCGTTTTCGAGAATAAAACACCCGCACACACTCTGCCATTCTGCCTGTAATCTCTGGGGGAACAGCCATGTGAAATGACAGACATTCGTCCTCTTGAGCTCACAAGCTCAACCGTCTCCCGTCCCTGGCATCCTTACATAGGGATAACTGCAGGGCTTTCACATTCCTTTCGTTAAAGCAAGCGGCTGCAAGATGCTCTGAAATGGTAATGAAATCATTTGTTCCCGTCTTATTGCCGTGAAAATAAAATGACATGTTTTAGTATCCCCCCCCCCCCCCGTTAGCGGCATATTGACCCCATTCATCACGACGCTAAACGCCGTTTCCTTTTCCGTATGTGGTCACTTCGAGGAACTGTCCATTGGCCTAATGTGTTGGAGGTGTCAGTGTCTGGACCAGAATTATTAAGCTATTAAAGCATATGGAGTTTCAATAATTAAGATCATGCTGGCTCATGATTGCATTCACTGTTTCCATTAGAAACCATGGAGACATGATATTGCATACAAATGAGGCACTAGCTGTTTGACTAAATAAATATGAAACAAAATGTTTAAAGATCACTCGACACGCAAGGAAACAGCTATAAACTATGTCGGGAGTGCTGCCTACAAAATGAGGTAAACTGACTACGTTCTCTTTGATGATCAGCCCACTGAATATCAATACATATCCACATGGCCCGGCTCACCTCAAATCCTTTGAGCTGGCCAAAGAGAAGTGTCCCCGAAGGAGTGCATTCATTCTCACGTGTGACTCATGCCGTTGCATGATCCGGGGAGAGAAAAGCTCCCGACGGGGACAGATATGAGCCAAGAAAGAGAAGTACAAAAAGGTGAAGAATTTAATGTGGATGTCAGATCAAAATAAAGCAGAGGAGGTAATTCAACAAGGCTTTAGACACTACTGTCATTGAAAGCGCTGAAGTATAGCCACAGCAAGACAATTAAATAGCGATCAATTTCCTCTAATGGTCGCATTTGGTGGAGGAATGACGGATTAGAATCCAATGAAGTTGTACTTATTATAGCTGGACGCTTGCCTTTTAATGTCTGTGCGGTGTCACGCTGAACTCGCAGACAAATTACCCAGAACACCACAGCACTGAATGAATTATTTATTATGTTATACTGGACGACGGACACCGCAAGTTGAAACTTCCCCAAGAAAAAGGAGGTAAACAATAAAAAATGTAACTCAAAGCATCAAATCAAGATATGAGCGCAGAAGCTATTTGTCTGTTGTTTTAACATTGCTTAGTTATAGCTGTAGAACTATCTGGCTACACAATAATTAGTGAAGGGGAAACTGCCACTGGTGAAAACATTAGATTCTCCAAAAAATGGCAAATGAAAGCAGGTTTTTCTGTGTAATTTCATGTTCAGCCTCCACACTTGAGCATGAAGCCCAAAGATATTGTTGTTGGAATCATCATGCAATTCGGTGCGGCAAAATATACCGTAAAAGCATTTAAGCATTCGTGTTTATTGCTGTATAGAAAGGAATCAGCACATTTTTCATACTCCAAACATCAAGGTGATGGTACTATAAGTAGACTGTATAGTATAAACAACTCAAATTCTTGCCAAACTGTAAAAGGCATCAATCTGCCAGTAGATAAGGAAAACAAAAAAATTAAAATAAGCCAATAATGTCATTGCCAGTGCATGCAAACAATAAAAAAAAAAGCATTTGAATCTACAATTGAATCACTGTCTAGGTGGCCAGTTGGGAAGCACACTTAATTGACAGCATTTGTGCAGGAATGCTCCGTGAGCTTTGGCATAGATTGCCTTTAAAGCTCTCTTAGTGGGACATGCATAATTATAGAAACACAGACACAGATGCTCCCGGTGATATGATGGCATCAGAAGGCTCACTTAATTTAATGCAGGCACATCATTTGTCCTATGGGAGCTTTATCCTAATACAGGAGCTTATTGCAGATTTAGTTAGATACTAATTTCGGTCATCACTCACTTGTAGGACACTGCCAGAATTGCTAGCCGCATGAAATGGATCGGACATTTACCAAAGGTTCTGATCGTATATATTCAATTTGTTCCCAAAATGATGGAGGACATGACCTGCCTGACAGACTTGTTTGGTTATTTTTGATTTAAAGGTTGATGAAGCAAAGAAGAATTTACAGTTTAGTAAAAAAGAAAATCCCCCAATAACAAGTCAATGGCAACAATATTTTAATAAGTGTAATTGTATCCCCTAAAACTGGGTATTTTATTTAGGAACAAACCTACGTATTGGATAGTTTTAAAAAGACCAGACATACGTTTGTATTTTCCTCCAAGATATGATAATACCTGCGAAGGCTGAAGTCAACTTTCGATCTCGGAGGTCATTTGTTGCCTTAAATTGCTCCCAAGACAAGGCCATTTGGTTCACTCAAGTATGATCCACTTGGAATGGTGCAATGTCAAAGGCTTGTGAGACTTGTCTTGGTTAGCCTTCCGGGGGAGGAGAATACCACAACTGTCCATGATATCAGATATAAATGAGGAGATGCACTTCTGAATTGAGATGGGTCTTGATAAGCTATGGGGTCATTACTTTAAGTTAGATGGGGAAAAAAAAGGGATTTTGACCGAAACTCATATCTCAAGAGACAATGTAAGGTCATGGCAGTAACACGGGAAGGGCCGCGTGTTGTAGGATTATGAATCATGTGCCTGAGGAGCACCATTTGTAACTTGGACTGGTTTACAACACAACTATGTTTTGATGACAGAGAAAAGCAAACAATGTATTACAAACAGGATGTAGGGCAGTGAAAATGGAAAACTGTACACATGTTGTATCTTTGTTATTCTTCTGTGATCGACAACATATCTACAGTAGGGACTACTGGATGACATCTACTCGAAAACAAGGACAAAAAGAAAGAAAGAAATCTGTTCAAACAGGATCCCACTGGTTTACTTGCCAATAACTAAATACTGAGGATGCATCAGAAGCGAAGAAGAAAAGGAAAAGGAAGCCAAAAGATATATGATGAAAAAGACGTATGCTTTCAGCAAAATAGGAGGGACTTATGTGGCAACCTGCTGTTCATTTGAATCAGCTGTTCTGAAATATGAAAAGTGGCTTGAGCTTTTGATTAGTGCGTGAAAACACAAACATGGCGCGAAAGGTGTCACTGACATGCTCCGTTTTGAACATACTTTATTGATACTGTCAAATTGGATCGGTGTGACCTGACACGCTTTCAAATCACGAAAACAGGAATGATGTGAGTGTGAATCAGAGAGCCAACAAAAAAGGGTATGCTTGTTCAATGCAATGGCCTGGAGGAAAATGTAGTTCAATGACTATCAAAATGACCCTTTAAGCACAAAAAAAAACCTTAGTTTTTAAAAGCTGCAATTCTGTATCAGCACAATACGTGAGAATTGAGAACTGTATACAAATATTAGAGCCTTCCCTCTTCAGCAGTAGGACACAGGACGTGAAGGATTGAAGCACTAGACTCAGTAGACTCAGCTGTATTAGCCTGAATTAACATCAACCATAATTGCAAACATCATGCTGATATAACTTCCTGATGAACGGAAAACGTACTCGTCATGCCACCACTAGACTGCTCTGCTCGTCTCTGCCTCCTATGTATACTTGTCCTTTGTCTCTGCATTGCAGTGCATTTCCACCATTATTCACTATTATTCAAACCAGCATTCTAGTCAGTGTACTCGGACTTAACGGCTTGGTAGTTACAAAAAAAATATATGTATTAGCCTCCTTTCCAAATACAGTATTTCATTAAGAAAAACTGCCATTAAATGTGACATTTGCATTAGCAGACCCTCAGCAGGAAAATCAACTATATTACAAACCGTCTTTTTCTCCCCCGCCATCTGTGCGACAGTTCAATTTCCTGTGCAAAGCTTTAATTTGGAGCATCCTCTCGATAATGTATCTTGGATAGAGATCTTACAAGGTCACCCAGGCGTACAGGAGAAAAGGGGCCACCGTGCAGATATTCATCTGCAAGGTGATTTCTTATTTTACCCTTGTGCCACTGCAAAGCCCCAGTGCAGAACAAAGCTTATTTGCAGGGGATCACTTGTATCGGTCTTATCTTCAAACAGCCAGGGGCCATTTAGTTCTGACAGCTGCTGGTCAGAGCTGAAAGAGTGGCTACACAAATATCAAATAACTTTAAAGGCCAGGAACGTCATCCAACAATGCTGTTAGTCCCATTGGACCACTTCTTCTCAAGGTGATGGTAGAGGTAGGCAACGACAACTAAAGAGCAATCTGTTTTGCAATGCTTATCAAATGAAATACTTCAACCGTATTCAGAGCCCCCAAAAAAATGAAGGTCAAATATTGCAGAAAAACAACATATCTAACACAATAAACTTGAGCGTAGCATTGACCAAAGATGCTTGAAAACACTGTGCTGTCCATCACACACACACCGAACTAGTGTTATTGATTGAGGAATGTGCTTAAATTAATTGCCTAAGGTCAATCTATCAAGATAAACTGTTTTCTTGCTTCATTAAAAGGAAACAACAACTTCTCCCTCAGTCATTAAATGTGAGTTATTGACTCCCAGTCCTGTGACATTTTGATACAAAAGAAAAGTCCCACTGATTTTAGATAAACCAATTGTGTTTTGCTGCCCTTTCTCTTGTAAAAAATGTCTTTATCGGACTTACTCCCATTTTGTTACAGACTGGACGTCTGTAAACGCATTTATTTTCAAAGAGGATGGATGGATATGACTCACAGCTTGATATACTGTATATTCTTCAGACCTGTAAGTAGGACGGGAGCTACTTAGTAGTTTCTATTTTTTGGTATTGTATAAGTCAAATTAGTGTCATATTATGAAACCATTTAATTCCGATTTACAGATCCCAAAAAAATTTAAAATAAAAACAATTCAAACCTATAATACTGTATCAAATGCATAACTGGCAACAAGGTTACTATTCATTAAACTAATTTGGAGACCTGACACTTGAGTTTGTTCGATCACAGTAAACATCATGTCCACTCTTGTTTTCATCAAAGTTACTGCATTACTGATAAACCATGACACAATTTTGAGAACGATAAAACCGCTGTGTAAGCATGTTTCAAGACGCAAAAATGAATGGAAATCAATGGCTGCCTTGAAGGTAAGACAAACAAAAATCATTGAAACAACAATGATATGCTGTGGTAAATGGTCAGCAATAACATCTAGGACATGTCATTTGTAGTTGAATTGGTTATTACATACCAGGACGCGGCACCATGGGCACGGGGATGTGAAGGCCTACCAAAACAATGGAAACGGAGGCACGGGTGAGAAAAAACCAATACATTTGCACATTGTCTTCATAGAAAAACACATTCAGCGTTGCCTAGGACACACATATGACAACTTTATCTCATTCAAAGTT
Organism: Leptoclinus maculatus; assembly: GCA_032191485.1. Classification (NCBI taxonomy): domain Eukaryota; kingdom Metazoa; phylum Chordata; class Actinopteri; order Perciformes; family Stichaeidae; genus Leptoclinus; species Leptoclinus maculatus. The sequence continues at coordinate 7,996,037 of JAVDOI010000020.1, read as the reverse complement.
TTGTTCCTATGTTGTTCTGAATAAATTCTTGCCACAATTGATACTCCACAGCAGCCTCCCATCGCATAGCCACTGTAAGACCCTTTTCTTACAGTAGAGCAGTATTAAAACGAATAGCACCACTAGCATCATCACCTCATCTGTGTGCTCTCTGTGCCTATTATTTCTCTTAATTTGCAACTTTAACTGGAATTGTTGGCCGTCTGCAACTGCTGAGTCATCATAGCTAGCCCACATACGGTATATATTGGGCCCATTGGCAATGTTGAACAAGCCTAGAACCTCCACCATGCACAACGATCTCCTTTATCAAAACTCACAACACAGCAAATGATGCATGCATGATACCATTACAAAACTGAAAGAAATGCTACTTTTTCCTAAAACACGAGACTCGTATGAACACTGCAAACTGAAAAGACAAAATGGTTTCGCCTTTGCTTGCTTGTAATCTCTGACTCTACACGGCACTTCCTCATATGTGTACACTCAATTAAATTCACACTAATCAAACCAGCCTGGAATTTTAACTTTCCATGGTGTTTCCGAGAGAAATTGATTGAAATTAAGCCAATTAAGAATGTACAAGGAGAGCCGGGCAATTAGTGATTTGAATGCGTTGTTCAAAGCCTGAAATCAAAGAACTTAATCATTGCACAAATCCTCGGCCTTTCAGAAACAGTCCTCTAATGTGAAGCAGGCAATTGCAGATTTAGACCAAAAAAAGTCTACTCCTGTGACAGCGGTGAAAACCGAGCCCGTTTGCACTGTGTAATAAAATGTAATTTAAGTCGAATATAATCATGCCCCGAATATGAGAACGCGATACCACTCATAGCTAAAAAATAATATTCTGACGTGGATTAAATGACATCTGGTTTGACAGCAGGTTATTCAAAGTTTCTGTCTCAGAAGACTTGACGAAACTTGAGCCTGCAATTTCCTCACACAGCTTCTCTGCGTCTCCAACAAGCCCAGACTCCGACGCTCAGCGACCCAATTAGAAAACATGGCACTTTACAACTTCATCATTCATATCTAACTGTGTACAGCTACGTGCCAGCATCCGCGATACAACCCGTGTTGGTATTAGCATCCAGCCATATCCGGCCCCTGTGATGAAAGCAGATGTGTACACATTAGCGAGAGCATCCCTTTAGGGTATCTCATTAAATTGCTGAATCACAGCAGTGTCCAATCAACAGTGTCCACAGAGAATCCAGAGGAATATATTTTTACTAGCTTAGCCGCGGTTGCGCGTATAGAGCTTATTTTGGGGTTTCCGTGCCTGTTGAAACACCGGCCCACCAACAATAGGAAGCCGTATCTCTGGTCTCAATAGCATGCATTTTGAAGGAACACTGATTATAATCAAGCAAGGTCAAGAGATTAATGGATCAGTGAGCTCATTAGAACTACACACAGTGATCTTGTGAACCAACATCAAGAAACTGTTCACTTTTAAATCTCTCACTTTTCAAACCAAAACAGTAGCCACAAAGAAAATAATGATCTGCAAGTCGGACGTGTGAAGAGACATAGCCTGCGTATGTTTGAAGTTTTTTTTTAGGATGCTGCTGGTGCGTCTGTGACCAGCGCCGCTACCCTGCCGTGACACTATCGCCAGAGTCAATCTACAATATGCTGATTCCATCATAATAAAGAAAATTGGCTCAATCCCCGAGGAGAGGGGGCCCTAATAGAAAATAATTCTGCCCTTGAAACACTCCGGGCCTGGCTTTGATTAGATGATGCTATCTTTGTTTAGACTTGAGCATCTGGGGCAGGACCATGTGTTCATATATTTAATTAAAATACCATTGCCTGCACTGACAAAGGGTACTTATCTCATCAAAAGTGTTCACCCTGGATTTTTTTTCTCTTAATTCAAAAGATTATCTTCGTTGATTGGCCATAGAGGTGGGATGGATGGGGGCAGCGGTATGGAATCTTATTGGCTTGTCAGAATCCTGGCTCGTCCGCCGTCCACCTTGACTGCGAGCCAGACATCATCACCGCGAGCCATCTGGCACGGAGACAGAACTATTTTACCGTTATCGCCGCAATTTTTATCATTCATCTAGGAGGGTTGTGAGAGCATAATTACAGTGTCATTATGGTTGTCACAACCTTGCAACAACAATTTGTATCGCTGACCCACCAAACATGACCTTTGTATGCTTCTACAACAAGCCTCAGCTACTGACACAAGCTGTGGGACACATGGGCCACTTTCCTTTGTTATTATTTCTAAGTGGGGCTGCAACTATTGTTTCTCTTTTATTTTCACAACTTATTTGATCGGTTAGTCTATAACATATCAGAAAATAGTACATAGATAATGTTATAATTCCCCACAGCCAATGTATTCATAAGTCATGCTTTATTTGACCAGCAGTCCAAAGTCAAAGAAAAGCAGTTATCGTGCTTTTCATAATAGTTGTCACTAGTGTTAGTGACTAGATTTACTAACTTGAACAATATTGATATTCTATACCATTCGTCACACCCCCAGGACATATTGAAACAACATCGAGGGCTTAAAATTATATATTGATCAAATGTTGTGGGATAGAATTGAGAGCAGACACATACGTGTATCGTGTGCAGAAAATGAGTATTGACATCGTTTCAAAATATTCACTATTAAAATGCATCAATTCTATTTTTGACAACACTAGTTGCAACACTTTTTCTATCAGCAGACCAGTTACTTTATTTATAAGCACAATATAAAGGGATTGACTTTGTCATCAAAACGTAGGTTTTCTGACTGTAGCGTTAAATACCTCATTTTAAAAGATAAAATGAAGAGAAATGTCTTCGATGTTTAAGAATACTTGTCAGATTTCAGGTGCTACTTGCGTAGAGTAGGTATTTTAGATATTGGACAGTGCACAGTGGGCTATAGGTTCTGGTAAATATAGGAAAATCATATCCCAGTAAACCAAATATACAAACATAATAGAGGGAAGTTTTAAAATCTAATCACAACATATTAGTGGAAATCAGCGATGATCCAATGCAGTTTTTCAAGGTCAACATGCTGCAACATCTCAACTCGTGTCCAGACCGACTGTAAACAAGACGACAGCTGAGACCACGCCAAGAATTAAGTAACAGGTGAACTACATCATGCTGCAGCAGTCTCTCTGGTTATGTATACAGTAGCACACTCCATCCTGTGACCTGCAGTAACACACACACACACACACACACACAAATTCCCTGGGTAGCCATTACCACTTTCCCAGGTATACAGGGCTCCTTCTCCTGTGGCCTGTGCACTGAAAATTACCCTCTAAATTAACTCACAGAGGATCCTCGTGAATGTCACGTAACCTGTTTTGCCCGTGGCACGAGGGGCCCGTTTGCTTCTCCCAGGCGAGTAAGTGTTGTGATACTGTCAGGCATTAAAAGGGGGTACGAGGGTTTCGCTGCTTGTCCCTTCCGTCATAAAAAACGAGGCTGCGATAGGGCACGATGCGGTTGTATTTATGGAGGGAGCAAAAGTGACACGGGGAACTGGGAGTGTGTTTAAGATACAGAGCAACGCATGAGGGGAATTACAAAAGAATGTCTAAGGATGACATTTAGGTGATGCGTGCACATGAACAGCTACACGGAAGAGGCCAAATATCAACTTCGTGAGACAAACTTTCCAGTGACTAAACCACGATGCAGCCGTGTTTATCAACTCCTGTTAATATTTTGAATCGGTCAATTTCTAGATTAGTTGATCAGCACAGCACTAAGCAGCAAAAACAATAATCATTTATTCGTTTTTTTAAAGGAAATATGCCCAAAATTGACTTTATTCCAGCTTCTAAAATTTGAATATTGTCAGTCTTCCTGTATTCTTATATGGCAGCAAACTAAATTGGGTTTTGGCTACTGGTTGGACAAAACAAGACATTTAGAGAGCATGACTTCTGGAAGACTGATGAGCAAATTTCACTATTTCTGACTCATTACATACCAAATTATCAATGAAAAACAACTATTATTGAAAATGATTGGGGTTGCAGGCCCAACAGCGTTAAATAGATTCTGATTGGAACCACTGTGCCTCCTTTTCACAGCAGTGTTTTCTGTGGTAAAATAAATGTAGTTATATTTATAGTTGTTTTGATAGATGCACCTGCAATATGGCCCCACATGATTCTGCACTTTAGTGCTGTTAGCTGTCCGTGTTGTTTTTAAAACACTATATGCATTAGTACATTGACCCCGGTGTAAATGTATCGACCTAAAGACAACCTTTGCACCACATGTAATAGGAACGTTACAATGTTGAATAAGTAAGGTAAATAAACCATATTTAACATATTGTGTTGCGATATCGAAATAAGCCCATATTAATTCAGTAAAATAAAATAAAATAAAAACAACCTCGTTGATGAATTTCAGTTAATTGACTCAAAAGAAGATAAAAACACTGTAGACTTGAGCCGTGACAAACTACAGGGAACTAACGCACGTGCTCCAGAGACACCAGCTGAATAACCTGGTAATTAATTAATAACGTCGAGGCCCTTTTTGGTACCAACGCTAAACTAACAGACTTATTTAGCATATGGCAGTATTAACCTGGTATTCGTTGCAGCTGGGGATGTTCACTCACTTTTCACTATACCAAATTCAAGTGTCGTCTTTACAAAGAGTACAAAGACGGCTGACGTTACTGTGCAAGTTAAAGCCAACGATGCATGAAGCGTAAAGCTCACCTTTGTGCGTCTTGTCCAGGGAGGTTTTTTTGGAGAGCAGCATGAAATCCTGCGTTGTGTTTTTTTTAAAGTCACAGAAAAGTGAGACGCTTCTCACGTCAGTTGTTTCATCCGCAGCAAACCACGTAAATGAACAACTTCTGTTTAGACGTCTGCTCGCCACTTTGGAGGCTAACTAACGAGCATAGAAACGTCCCACAGGTTGAAACATTAGGAACTCGCTGGCAACATTTAACGTTCGGCTACAAGCAACCCATAATGCAACACTTTGTTATACTCACGAGGGACTAACGTTACATTTTTTGGGCACATTTCGTATTCACAAATGATATTGAGCAACTCGAACTATTATATGTATTCGCAAAATAAGGAAGCACCAAAGACCAGTTTTTAATTAATATGACATTTCCTAATGCTTTTATTTATAACAATATTGTTAGAAATTACATGCATGTTTTTATATTTCTACCCAGAACTTGTTTCCAGCATTTGTATCCCTCTAACAGAAAGCTTTCAAGTGCTTTTTCAAGTGTAGTTTGTGTATTTTTGTGTATAAGTGGAGCTTTGCTTAATTATGTAAGGTCCAAACATGATATATGTGTAATTTGTAACACACTAACAGGAAAGTGAGGGAGATAACAACTATGCCAGCAAAGTCCTGAGAGATTGTCCAATCAGCCAAACATAAATACAATTATGTGGCTCTGTAACAATAAATAGCCTATTCATTATTAAAGGTAGATAAAAGTTCACACTAAACAAAAAAAAAAAACAGAAATCTCATGTAAAAAAACAAAAAAAATGTACAATCTTTTGAAAGACATTTTGAGGTCCTGGCTCATAGCTTATATTAAAAAGCTAACCTAATAACACAGGTTATCAGGTCCTTTAAACTCACCTGTATCGGCGTGCAGGACCTTTAAGATGATAACCCTGTCGCTTATGGATATGCTTGATAATAACGTAGGTTTCTCCAGGTTCGTTGACCTTTCTTTTTTTTATTGCAGTGCAGACCAAGCTTTAATATCTCAAGAACAACCACAGCCCAAAGTCTTGAACACTTTGGGCCCCAAAGTGGCAAACATTGACCAAATCCTCGCCTCTATCTTAAATCAATGTTATCTTGGCTAAAAAAAAGCCAGAGAGGTATTTTCTTTTATGTGCTAAGGCTGTCAAGTTGTCCCAATACACAACGCTGGAGATGACATTGATTCACCTTTCATTTTGGAATTCTGCCAGACATTTGGCCATTGATTTTTCACTAGGGGGCGAGATGTAAAAAAAAAAAAAAACGCGCCATCTTTTCCATCACATCTGAGACACTCGTACACTGTCGTTCACATGGCATGCACCTTTCTCGTTCACGCACGTGTGTGCAAACATGCAGACTGACGTCCTCAAACACCAACATGTGAGCACACATGTGCACATCTGCTTACAAACACGTGTGACGACACGACAACAGTTTTCCAATACGTCCTTATCAGCACATCCACAGTGTCTAGCCCCCTGTGCTACACATGTTCATCAAGAACTGAAAATAAATTGTGTGATTCTGATCGACATGCCATTGGAAACATATGAGATTATATTGATTATTTTATATATCGGATGACTTTAATGTTCAGTAACATTAAAGCTGAAATCAAATAAATCAGTCATGGATTAGGAGATGGTATGATTGGAAGATTGGTGAAGAGCTGGAGGTATAGGATGGAGGGAAAACGCCCTTAACTGTCAGCAACAAGGACATCTCCAGTCACAGTCAGGGATGGTGGAATGAAACAGCTTGCCAGACAGCTTCCTCAGGGGCTTGAAAAGTGTGGTTCTTTCTCTCATAAGCATTTGCTCCATTGTCTGTTCAAAGTTTTTTAAAGTGTAAACAAAAGTTTTTGTTGTTGTTTTTTTTACTTTAAACTGTGAAATAAGGACGCAGACAACATTAAAGACGGTTGTGAGTTTCTACAATAATCGCTGATTATCCACCAGAACATCTTGAGACCCAAAAAAAAATAGCACAAATACTATGAATTAATAATTTCTTTGGTATCTCCTTGGAAGTGCTCTACTTTAAGAGCATTGAGCACATTAAAGGTTTTTTAGTCTAAAGTACTGATGGCAGTAAAAATAAATATCCACTTGTGCTAGTCAGAAACTGTTCTCACTTGAGTAAACAGCGTGAATTATTGAATATAAAATATCATACACCGACTGCAATCTGTGTCTTTTTATGTACCAGTAAATGTCTGTACGCCGTTATAAGTCTGCAAAGAGAAGTGACCTGCAGTGCTGCTTATTCACTGTGGCATTTTTGTGCCGCGCAAGCATGTTTCCTTGCCAGCGGCAGGGCAGCTTATGAGCTTGCGTACCAACTTATTAATAAAGTGGATAAGGAGCCAGAGTGGCATCTTCAGCACATTTCATGAACTCGCCCCAGTTTGTAAATGCCATTCAAGATGACGCAGCAGTGACAAACGGAGCTCTTTCTGTCCACCGAAGCCACATCTCTAAGTGAAGAGCCAATGCTCGAAGGGACGGTTCACCCCAAAAGCAAAAAATACAGATTTGTCCTCCTATCTGTGGGGCTGTTTATCAATCTAGATTGGTTTGGTGTAAGTTGCCTAGTTCTGGAGATACGTCTGCCTTCTCTCCAATATAAACGGTACTATATTGGCTCTGGAGTTGTCGTGCTCAAAGCGCCAAAAATAATACATTTGTAAATATCTACAGCAATGTCTCTCTCCAAAAAAAAATCATGCCCCAGTTTCTCAAAATAATCCACAGACATTATGAGCAGTTTCACGCAGGAACTATTTTCTTTCAACCATATTTCCGACATGAAGCTGCAGGATTTCTGGAAGCAGACATTGCTGTTGAAAGTTATTCAAATGTTTTTTTTTTTTACACTTTTGAGCACAAACCCAGAACTATCTCGTCCCATTATGTTGAAGAGAAGGCAGACTATCATCTCTATGGCCGATATCTCACACCAAAACAATTCGATCTATAAATACAGGTAAGTGAAAAAAACATGTTTTTCCAGGCTGTAATAAGAGGAGCCAAGCATCCCTGGTAACTTTTCATTATGACTCAGCACATCAATCACAGAACCAGCTCAGGGAAAATTGCTCGAGTTCCTTCTTCCTTCCTGCAGTACGTTACAACAGGATATTGTGAAATACAATAAGCAAACATGAGAGAAAAGTACAGAAAGCTTGTGACCGCTCATTACACAGTACAACAATTCATTTATTCGTATATATATGATGGGGCAGGGATGCAATATTTAAGTGTACTATTGAGTTTGTTGTGCAAATCAGGTGGGCCTTGAATTAAGGGAATGTTGGCTGTTCGCTGATGCTACGGCATGAAACAATACAATACTATGACTTCATATTTACATCATAAGACCGGGCATACTTACCTCTCCTCCTGCCCTCTTCCAAGGATGAATGGTCCAGGGTGACTTTCACGTGTCCCGCTTTAGTTTATCAAACTAATGTAACGCATACAGTATCTGTAAAGAATTCATTGGTTACACCAGCGATGATATTGAAATATTTATTACAGCTTATGAAATCACTGCTTCTATTGTAAAGCAGACCAGAGCATACAGAGCACATCCACTGTTTCTGGGCCAAAAGTGTATTTGGCACTAAAATGGACAGAGGGCTATAATGAGGGATATTAACTGATGATTTAAAAAAAAAAAAAATGAATTGATCGTTTCCTCATTTGGAGGTCCTTCGCTGGTATCCATATAAAAAGAGTTTCAAGACCCAGACAAAACTTTTGTCATAGCTAAGTGATGAATCTTAGTCATTAATTTATTTGTTGGCAAACAAGTTTCACTGTTACAACAAATATTAGTTATGTCATTCAACTTGGAAACCGTTACAAAAATGAATAAATAAGAAGCCATAATCATAGCCGATAATAAAAACTTATCTGTGCCACTAAACTTGGTTCCATCCTGCATTTGATTACTGTTTAGTAAACAGATAAATAAATATATTTTCTCCTTGAGGAAGAAAAACAAAAACACTTCTCACTCCAAAAGCTCTTTCTTTAATAAGTAAAACAACCATCTTTCTTTTTTTTTGTACAAGTGCCGGGTGCTCATCAATGTTCAATTTGTTCTCTCTCTCTCTCTCTCGAAGCACAAGCGAATGCCAATAGAGATGCAGAATGCACTATGAACCTTTCTGAGGGACATTCATGATTAACTTGGACTTATTCTGTCTCCTTGACGATCTGTGAATCATAGCTCTGCTATCTACACAGTGGAAAAAAAACAAAAACAAAAAAGGGAACAGAAATCTAACTGGAACAGAAAAGTAAGACCTGGAAACAAAGATGGAATACGCAGCACAAAAAATGGCAGCACGATACGCGTTTTCGTTGTGATATTTTTTTTGTGTTATTTTGCTTCTATTTAGACGGTTCAATTCATGGAAAGTGATAAAAGAGGAAAACAAAAAAAAACAGACTGGTACCAGAAAACCAGAAAGGCCAGCACAACAGAACAGAATTGCTCCTAACCACTACATTTACAGAGACAAAGGGTTTGCTCGGAACAAAAAAAAGCATACTACCGTGTGCAATGCTAGTTACCTGTACAATTACATAGAAATAGCTCATAATTATCTTATTAGTTTTTTTTTCCTCCCTCTTTTCACAACTGTTATTACAGTAAAATGAAAGAAAAAGAACAGCTATGCTTGAAAGCATACGATCAATAATTCCTTCATGGTAATTGTTCAAAATGTGTTTTGTGTTGTTTTTTTTGTCTTTTTTTTCACTTTCAGCAAACAAAATGTGCTGCAACTCACCAAAGAGGAAGAAAATCTTTCAAAAAAAGCAATATAGATACAGAAGTATAATAAAATAGTCCTTTTTTTAAATTTCCCATTTATTCTGGTGAAGCCTAGAGTTTAGACTTGTATAGTTTGGGGCTATGCAGTTCAGTTCGACTGTCAGACTACATCTCTGAGACCTACAAATCCTGTGCGAGTAATTGTCTCTCTTCACACTGAGACAAAACACGCCAAACCACACAGGGTTGGAGGAGGGGGGGGGGGTGGGGGACACAACATCAACAGATTCCCGCAATGTTTAACCAAATATAGTCACATATTAGCAATAATATCCTGTTGGTGGTCGGTAAAAGCGAGTCGAGTCATTTGCTCTGCTTCAGTCTTCAGGGCACAGAATAAAAAGAAAGGCTACCACTGCCAACGACTGAAGGGGACAAGGGGACACGGGGGGAGAGGACTACGGTAATAGGAGGGACACTGGAGGAGCGGGAGGGTTGTTGGGCCTATAGGCTGGTGACCAGGTGCGAGGGCTCCGACTGGGCTTCTTCTGGGGATAGATCCTCTTTGTTTGGGGGCACGATGAAGCCATCGCTGCTGCCCCGCCCTAAGTGGTAATAGGAGTGCAGCTGGTGGAGGTGGTTACGGGAGCCCAAGTTGGGCATGCTCTTGTAGTAAACGTCGTCCGAACTGGCCTCTGGGCTCTTGGCGTCCCCGCCGTCCTTGGAGCCGTCAGCAGATTTGGCAGACACGTCTGGCAGGCCGGGCAGCATGGGCATACTGGTGTAGAGGGAGTCTCTCTGGTGGTTGTGGCTGGGCGATGAGCCCTCGTCGTCGGTGTGCTCGTTGGTGAGTAAGGGGAAGAAACTTTCGCTGTTCTCCTGGGGGATCCTCCTTCGAGACGAGGAGGTGGTGGCGGACGAGAAGGGGTGGTGGGGCAGAGGAAGGGGTGGCGGCGCCGACTGGTGGAGGTGATTGTTAAGGTTGTCCACCGCCTGCAGCGACGGGAGCGGTCTTTGAGGCAACAGCGGGGCATTGGACTCCTCGCGGATTAACTCCAGGCCCAGGCCTTCGTCGTGGTGCGGACCAAAGGTGGAGTGGTCGTCCAGGCTCAGCGCCACATTCATGCCCATCCCCATTCCCAAGCCCATCCCGTAGCCACTGTCCTTGCCGCCGTTGCTGACATTATTGACCAGCTTATTCATAAGGTTCCGGTTCTGCTCAGTGGAGCGCTCGTGGGAATTGTTGAGGTAGGAGGGGATATAATTGGAGGTGAGCTCTTTCAGGATCTTCTTTTCCAGGGTGGTCTCCTTGTGGTTATAGCCCCGATCAATGATCTGGACGCAGTCGCTCATGTACTCGGCGCTGGCGATGCTGTAGCTGTTGCCATGGTTACCATTCAGTGGTAGAGTATCCATGACACTTGTATCCCGGGCATTGTTCAGGATTCCCTCTGGAATGACAAACATGGGTTGGGTTGGGGGTATAGAGTGGGCAGATGAGACGGGTGGAATCTGATGGGACGTAATTGCAACCGCTAAATGTCAGCCACTTTTACAAACCCAAATTACACCCATCAAATTCTCTGGCCCCTTTTATTCTGAAATATGTCCCGAACCCCAAAGCACTCTACGGAATTATATGTCACCCACAATTCTATAAAGTGTGCTTTTGTGGAAATTAAGATCCTACAGTATTTGGATTAGGAAAGATATGAAAGCACAATACAAAAAAAACAACACAATATCCTGTAAATATGAACATCATACACACTTACCTTTTCTAAGACCCAATTTCACATTTCATGACTCTATGGCAGGTGGTGAAAACAGCGATATGTGTGACACGCAACGACACAAAAGCTCAAGCACAGCACAAAACACACACACGCGAAGCTTCAGCACGACATTCAAGCAAGCAAAGACAAAAACCAGAGCCATGCATGGAAGACTTAAAGTGAACACAAACCAGAGAAACAGCTGTAAATTTGGACCCCAGCCATATTGTCCCATTTGAGCATTTGCAACGTAACATTACTGGAATACAAATATTTCTTCATGTCTGCTTTGCCTGTGTGAACATAAACAGTCCTCTCTCTAGACATGAATTAGTAATGCATATCAACCCACACTGAAAGGAATGAGACTTTCTGTTCTCTCTGTTTTCATATTTCATATTTTATCTAGTCCATCAGCATCAACGCATGATTTTTAACGTTAATTCAAACTACATCATACAAGGCCATCCAGCCCACAAGCTGGACCTCGAACTTGACAAGACTCATTTTTGAGACCTTCAACACATGTGATGGCTTGATCAAAGTGAATAGCAAAATATAAATAAAATAAATGCACGAACAGGCACGGGGTGTTCAATATTTACTGATAAGAATACAAATCATTCGATATTGATAGGCCTTATTAAATGTTGAGGTGAGTCGTAATGGTGACTAATTGGATTAACTTCATCAAGAGTGCGATACCAAACGGGCAGCAAATGCCTGAAGTCTTTTTTTTTTTTTTACATCAAGAAGTGCAAAGTACAATAAGCAGTGAAGTCCAGGATGTGATTTAAAGTGATTTGTACAGGTCTATTTGAAACGGTGAGGGCCTTTGTCATAAAAGAACGCTATTACTTCCAAAGGGAATGACATTTTGTTTTCATTAGCCCTTTGTCAGCATCGAGTGAAAAGAAAGTAAAGCCAAAGTCAATTACATTTGATAAGCAATGTTTAGTTTGACTCCCATACTTGTCTCTCTGTAGGGCTCTTTTTTTGGGACAGCATGAGGGGAAGGAAAGAAGAAAAAGAAAACACAATAAGCATAACAGTGACAGGTAGAAGAGAAATGTGCACATACAGTATGCTGATGACGCACCGAGAAAAATGCTGCTGGAATGCAATCGTTTCATAGAATATCGTGCAAATACTGTGTACCCACAGAAAGAAACCACAACATATCAGAGAAGAACATATATAAGAAGTAAAAGATGTTTCTTGCAGAATCCTCGGGGGTGAAACATGGCAACGGTAGTCGAGTGTCAAACGCACCAGTAAATCGTTTGATGCATTTGCATTTTTCCAGATATTTCTTTAACACCTACGGCGATGTAGGTGAATTATAGCCCTCTGTCACAAAGCTCCGATGCAGTACTTGTATTGCATACATAAATTATCCCCTGATCAAAGCTCTCGGAGTTTTTATCTCGGTTTCACACAAGTTTTACAGACTCACAAAGATACAGGGATCTCATATTGACTGCCCAAAAGTTGGAATGAAATAATAAACAGCTCTGCACACAGAAGAATAGTATTTTAATATGCTGATGCCAGATTCAAATGTATTTATTTTTGGCTGATCAGAGATGGTTTCTAATACTCAAATCTAACATTTGTTATATTCAAGTACCGATATATTGACTGCCCACCACCCCCTCACCCCAAGCAGCTAAATAACGGGCGGATCACATTTACGTTGACTTAATAACCCTCATTTTGAATATATGAATTAGCAAATTTCGACAATCAAAAGTTCCAAATGGAAAAGGCAATTTATTCTTTGAAAGAGTCAGAAAACTGAACCATTTATGGCTTAAAATGGAAGAAATGATATTCATGAAATTATTAAAACACAAGAGAGTCAAATTAATGGTAATCCTCATTTCTGCTCCTCAGACTACTCTACTCTATGAAATATAAATGAATTGCATTTTAAATTTAAATATCAGATCCCCAAACAACGATGTTTTGAGGATCCAACAGGAGCATAAAGAGAAAGAAACGCTCCAAAGAGAAAGACAAAAGACATGGCACACAAGCTTTCACTGACAACATTAGAGCACATTTAAAGTAAATGCCTGGGGATGTATCCAGCTGCCAACAGGCACACGTTTTTCATCATTTTTACAATGTCTACGATGGCCAAATGTCTGGGTGTGTACTTTGTAACCGAATGGCACGGCCTGACTAGAAGCCACGATACACCCCCAATGAAAAACCCCACAGCACAACAAACCTGTAGGGTTTTTGTGACAAAGCTATAGTTTGTTCAATGCTAACACACAACACCTAGAGCAGTGTTTTCTTTTTTTTTTTTTTTTTTAAATCAAAGCCCTGTAAAAACACTCGAGGGTGAACCACTGGCATTTCTGGCTCAGTGCAAAGTCTGTTACTTTTAACTCTCCAATCGTAGAGTTGCATTCTGTTCCTGAGCGTGAACAAAGATGGGGAAAAACCTCGCAGTCTCTCCAGGACCGGACCAGAAAAAAGAAAAGAAAAAACACTGCCCTAGCCACAATGTTTAAAGAATGAAAAGAAGCTAGCACACCTTGTGTGTTGTACATGCCCAGAGGGTTGTTATAGATTGCCGATTCCCCAAGCAATGTATTATAGGGATTGTTAGTGCCATGAGGACGTAGGAGTGCATTAGGTATAAGATGGTTAGCCATAGCCCCTGGAGCAGCCAGAAAGAGACAGAGTGAGACAGAAAAAAAACAGAAGAGAAAGAAGAGCGTTGAGACAGAGAACGGTAGGTGGGTGGATAAATTGTCAAAATATTTAGACAGACAGAAAGAGAGAGAACATACATATCAGTTGGGCAGACGCAGCTGAGCAATGGCAAAGCCGTTAACACCCAAATGATCACGTGATCATTAATGTGAGGGGGTTTTGCTACATGAAAGTGGCAGAGCTGAACTGACACGGCTAATGGGCCCCGATGGAAAGTGTGTCAATTGGATTGTTAAAGGTATAATATGCAACAATTTCCCTACAAAAAAAACCCTCTGATCATCACTTATAACCCACTGGGAAGGGTGTGGCAGTGTCTGTAACGGGTTGTTATATCGCTGTGTGTTTTCATGTGCTTCTTGTGTGTCACCTGTCAAGTCTCTCTCTGCTGTGTGGCGCTATATTGGACCGTGTCCGTGACCGAGCGGAGACACAGACCGGCACAGAGAGAGAGCAGAGACAGGCCACAGCAGGATGAAACGTGCTGCATTCATTCAATATGCTGCACCTTCCCGTAGTGTTGGGAGGCGGCATGGGTGTTTCTATTTGTGCGAAAGAACGTAAATGCTGGAAAACAATCAGATAATAATGTTTTTTGCAGCTTTGTTCTCACTAGTGCTGTTCCCTCTCTAGCCCGGTCGACCCTATCTATCCATCTATCTATCTATCTATCTATCTATCTATCTATCTATCTATCTATCTATCTATCTATCTATCTATCTATCTATCTATCTATCTATCTATCTATCTATCTATCTATCTATCTATCTATCCATCTCTCTAGCTTACTAGAGGGGCACATTTTTAATGCTGTGTTTATAAAAAGCAAGCGAGAATGTGCCTACATATTATACCTTTAATGCCAGCCATTAGTGTTAAGCCTGTTTCTGTGCTCCACATTCAGGCAGCATACTAGCCTTAACAGACATAAATTACAAAAGAAACATCGAAAATGGCCAACACAACACGTGGACTGTTACATTTCTAGACTCAATCAGGGCAGAATACAATAATCACTCGGGAAACTGTTTGGTCTTTGAGGCTGAGGTCATGAAAAAAACAATTTGTTTTAATTGACTGTTTGCAAAACACCTTTTCTGAACAGAGATTGCAATAATCAGCAGTGGTAACGTTAACTAAGAACCAGATCAAACTGGTAAAACTGGTCTGGTGGTCACCTTACAACTTCCACAGAGTGTTTTCACTTCATGAAAGTTAATTGGAACATTTTGGTTCCCTAAAAATGTCTTTTTCAGCGTCCGGTTGTACTCCATCTCATGTCAGTTCTTGTTGCAAAATGCCAACAAGGCAAAAGGGCAGAAACCAAAGATGGCAAACAGGCAAAATGCCAAACTAGAAGTGAGAGGCCTGCTGTCTCTTTCTGAAATCAGGCACCCGTTGCTTCAAAAAAATAAAATAGCTCAGAATTCTGACTGGTACATCTCATCTCTGACATCTCTGGTGCACCGCATGGCCTCAATCATTTGGAGTTGGGATATATGGACATGACCGCTATCAATTCTGCTGACCTCGATATATCCCGTTGTGTTTGTTTACATTAGATTAGAAAATCCCCGAATGACAATAATATTGTTTATATAATATATATATATAGTCCAACAAAATGACTAACCGCGTCCTGTCTTTGGTCAAGATAGTTATTACTTCAACCTCGCCTCCTGACAACATTTTTTATATTTTCAAGTGTTTGAATACATTATGCTGAATATCAGGTGTGCTGGACACATTCACATTCATTTCCTGTTTACAAGACCTGTCAACATGAAATGATGCTATTATTTCTTAGGACTTCCTGTATGCTGTGCCACAGCAGGTAAACCTCTTTTATCTGAGGGACGAGTACACAGCAATTAGAATGCTCTGGCAGTGTGCACTGTTATTTTCTAATGCTCTGAATCATCTGTCAAACCAATGGAGACATATTTTATTATATTTATAATATGACTTTGTGATACTCCATCTTTTCAAAAAGTTGGTCTTTTACTTTTTGAGGGGGTTCTTATTAAATTCAATTTTAATTACATTTTCTATGTTGGAAGACATGGATGACATTTTAAAAATAATAACAGTACTGCTGATTTAGAGTCATCTTTCAGCATTCATCAATATTTAGATTGAGTTTAGTATTTATTAGCCGTATTATAATTTAGCTTGGAAAACAGAATGTTGAGATTTTTTTTAGATTTTTTTAATTTGTTGTTGCTGTTTGCCCTAATTACAGTGTATTCCATGAACACTAGCCCATTTTGAATTCTCCCGGTGACAGATCCCCCCACTTATTGTGTCTATGTTGGATAAATTGGACAATTTCCACAGCTCCACTGATTGCACTGATTGTGTGGTGCAATAACCCCCGAATGCTGGGATAAATTGAACATGCAATGCTATCAGGATGATTGCATGACTACGCTCTCGAGTGTCAGCTGCAAAGCTCGCTTTCAGGTGCCAAAGGGGGGAAGGGGGGGAGAAGCCGGGGGTGCGGGGGGAAATCAAAAGGACAAATCAGCAAGAAATAGTCGCTCCTCAACTCATAATAGCGTAATAACAGCACGGGAGCTTTTTGCATCTGTTCCTTATGATACTTGTGATGGCAGGACACACTTAACTCGTGTGAGTGTTGTCTCTCTCAAATCCAGCCTGGTAAGAAGCCAAGGGTATGAAATTGCGTTCATAATTACTAACTCCGCCTTTTTTCCTTTATGGAAGATCTCTGTACACGCTCTTCTTACAACTTTTCTACAGCCCCACCCCCTCTCCTGCCCCGATCGAGCCTCTCCACAATGGATCGAGGCTGTGTCTGTTGGTGGTTGCTAAGCCGAGTGTCTAATTATTGAGATCTTGACACTTCTTCCCCGTGTCGAACATTAATCCATCATTGTAACTATGCATTAGTGTCGACGCAAGCGGGCGCCCAGAGCGAATTTAGAGAGCAAGCAGTGTGGAACTGGAGCCCTCCATCAAGAGATGCGATGAGTGGGGAGAGCGTTAGGGATGGATGCCAGCCAGCGCGGTATTTGCCACTCGATGTCAGATGTAGGCTGTGATCTATTTTCTGTATAATCCGAGGGACTCCGAAGTTAACTCCATTCACTGCACCGCTGTCAAATACATTATGGAAAAATACTTTTTTATTAACGCGTCTCTGAGAGGGAATTCCACTGAATTGATTTTCTGTTTTTATTCCGGCACTTTTTCCCGGGAGTAAGCCCAGTTTCACTGTCAGTTATATTTGCACTGCTTGACAAGGGGGGGGGGGGGGGGACAAAATGAAGACGCAATTGTATCAGTCTTATTAAATGCACCAAAACCAGAAATTGGATTTCATTACATTCACTCAATTGTATTTGTATTTGTTTAGATTAAATGAAATCCTTTTTGCAAACTCCTTTGATGATTTGTTGATGCTTCAAATATAAAAAAACATTTTTTTTGAAGCAGTATGACACCAAATCAGGATTTTATTTTTTTTGAATGTGCCTCCTATTTCAACTTGTAATCATTTGGAGTATCTTGTGCAAACCTTTGTGAAATGACTGATTTACCTCGACTCAAGGTTTGCAGTTAAAAGCTTTGCTTTTCAAAAAAAAAATGGTTTTCATAATCTAAAGTCTTTGTGTCCTATTAAATGGAAATCGACTGCAACTGGAAAATAGGGACTCTTTTGTGAAAAACTGTATCTTGCATTTGTAATAAAAGTCTAAAAGGTGAAGGCCGGTGTATTCAAGTAAAAGGGAAAAAAAGGAGTCATTCAAGTAAATATTTGCTGCGTGACCAAGTACCTCTGTTAAGTGATGCAGAGCTGTTGATGTCGCCGGTCATGAAAGAAGACTCTGACTGTTTTCTGACTGTGTCATTCCACATTCGACGGATGCGACTCTGCGGGGACAAACAACATGTCAAAACACGTCAGATTTCACTCTGTACCATCGTCAGAAATACAGCTGAACAGTAACAGTCTAACATTATTGAATGTTTGTGCAGTTCTTATTACACTCACTAACTTGTAAGCACAATAAAGGGTGAGATATGAAGCAAAAAGAAA
Organism: Leptoclinus maculatus; assembly: GCA_032191485.1. Classification (NCBI taxonomy): domain Eukaryota; kingdom Metazoa; phylum Chordata; class Actinopteri; order Perciformes; family Stichaeidae; genus Leptoclinus; species Leptoclinus maculatus. The sequence continues at coordinate 7,977,926 of JAVDOI010000020.1, read as the reverse complement.
TAAGCTGTCTGCTTTTTAATCAAGTTCTTAAGCCCATAAAACACGTCAGCTGTGGGTATAAACCTCCAATTAAAGATGAGCACGAGCACTGGGATCGGCGAAGTCAAGAATAAAGTCATCATTCAAGCTCTCTCCGAATCAGTGTCTCAGGTTTCAAATGCTCGATCCAAAAGGGTTCATCCTGGTTAATTATGTGAGTGTCCCACGGGCTGTTGCACAAGCTGAGGATCTGGTTCTTCAACCACGGAGCTGAAGACTTTCTGTCTTATGCCAGATGGGCTTGGCAGAGGTTTTCAGAGATTTCCAGATTGATACACGGATGGTGAAAAGCAAATACTGTTCAAAATGTTCCGCGATGAAGTGCTTCACATAAAGGATAATGTGCTCTCTTTTTTTTGTGGTTTTGGTCGTAATTTCTACCATTAATAAGACTATTGCACGAGAGTATCATCCTTACACTGCCTTAACACCAATGTATTGTGAACCAGTAAAGTCATGGAATGAAGCAATGTTTTTAAGTGGCCTTTAACGCCACAAACAGGATTCAGCTTAACTATGACGTCGGCACTGCCATCATCATTATCTAAATTTGGAGCAAATGTCAGAGCACCCTCACCTCCTGAAATTCTCTATTTGACAAACAGACCGTGAGCATGTTTTTTTTTCTTCATACATGCAAGTTTCACCATCGTCTCGTAAAGGATGTGGGAAAAACACGGCACTTCTGTGTCGTCACCCCCCGGGTGACACACAGCTCTTGTAATCTTACGGGAAACACATACTGACACGGACGATCTCAATAACATATTCTACGTCGTGTTGTCCCCGGCACCGCAGACACAGATGGGTTTGGAAATGACACTGCTGTGCTACTTCTCGTTCTTTTTTTTTTTTTGGGGACGGATAAAAACTTGAACCATTCATAGCCAGCGGGTTCGAATGTACTTTGCTGATTACACATTCATTTAGATGCCTCAGAGTAAGCAATAAACAAGCACGTCTTCCTGAGTGTTTCCATTCCTGTCTCGCTCATATAAAGCGACTGAGCATGAGGTTACAGCCATCTTGTCAAAGCACTGTGCATAATTAAACGCTTTGATCTGTGTGCAGAAACCAGCTTGTATCGTGGGTTGCCACTGCACGCTTGACTCCAAGCACTATTTAAATAAACTGAACACTGGAATATGGAAATGATGTTCAATTACAGTGTATCATGGCAATTCATCCTATACTTCAGGTCAATGTGGGCGGAATCCATTAACCATTGACTTTACATGGGGACAGAATTCACATATTTTGGCAGAGAGTCCCAATCTGCATCTGTGAGCATGAACAAATTCCTCACAAAGCTCCAGCCAATAGTTCAGTCAGCGTCGCTGTACCAATGTGCAGCCTGCTCCAGTGGAAATGAATTCCAGACTGACTTCATGTCAAATGTTTAGCTTAACAGGCGCTACGCTTCCCTGCTATCACTTCCAAACAAGGACATATGCTGTACTTCCTTCTATCGCGCATACCTACACAGTCACCTCTAAAATATGTTCTCAAAAGTTCTTAATAACTTGAGCTGTGGTAGGGCGACGTGCAAAACATTCAAGTTGTCTTGCGTCTAAATTCCGCAAGGATGTGCACATCTGTGTGATGTCATGGATTGTTAGAGGAATAAGTCGCCCTCGCTATGCAGGCCGACTACTCAAAGATAGAGTTCAGTGGAAATCTAAAACCTAATGAGAGTTGACTTGTCCTGCTAAAGGAGATCCTGTCAAGTGCAGTGACTCAAGAATGAAAACAAAAAGTAGGACTTCATTTTGCCACCTGTGACCCAGTAGAATAACGTCCTGGCGCACGAGAGGCGGTGCCTTTTCCAGAGCCGATGGAACTGTCCACACTTTTGCCACTGCAGCAGTGAGTACGCAGGCATTTCCCATACTCCTTACGCACCTGCATGGAACAAAAGCACAGTTACAGGCAATGCAAAACCAACCACATGACCAACTCCAAGGGTACCGATATCATATTTGGCGCATTTTGGAGATGCTTTTCTAGCATTAATGGCGATCAACTGATTTCACACAGCACATCTTGAGGACGACCCCGTACCTTTTTCTGCAGCACACAGTGGAAGATGAAGATGAACATTCCTTGCAGGGAGTTGAAGATGGTGAACAGGTAGGCCATGACCACCGTGCTCTCGTTGACATACATCAGGCCAAAGGCCCAGGTCAGGCCCAGCAGGCATAGCAAGGCAATGGCCCCAATCACCCATGATCTGGAACACAAACAAACGGCCATCTTGCAAACCATTTGATACAGTGAGTATGCTAAAAGTGCTTTAAAAGTGGTTTTGAACTTGGGAGAAGAAGTGGAAATTGTACCAAACACAACATTTTGCGAGAGTAAATGGAGGTTAAAAGCCACAATGTGAACTGAGGTGTGTACAGTTATCAAGGTTTCCCTACGAGAGGGAGAAAAGGCACAAACATGAAGAGGGGGAAGAAACTGATGAGAAATGACGATGGCTTTAATCTTCATCTTTTGATTCCGTCTTTGCCATCTTTTCCTTCCCTTATTTGCACTCTGTCAAGCGTTGCCATTGACTGTTCGAAAAAAGCCATAGATGATCATAAAACTGCAGATTCGTACATATACGATATAAATGGGAGGGTAACAAATGTGGCATTTTTATTAGAAGCCTATTTAAATGAGTACATTACATGTTGGATTCCATTACCTGAGGGTTGGGATAAGTGTCTTGTAAAGTGAAAGATTGAACTGAGATTAATAACAACGCAGAGTCTATTAAGAATGAAGGGCTCCATCTTCACGTAGGGTTACACTTTTTCTTTTAACGGTAAAGAGGCGGAGTTACGATTCATATCAGATTCTCGCCCGCGTCTTTCATGTCCGACAGCCTGCGCGCTTGACAATCTCCCCTTTGAGTGAGATTAAGTCCTTTAACAGCGACCTGAAGGAGGCAGTTGTGTTTTCTCCCTAGCAACACGATGTGGTGGTCATACCACTGTTACGGTTCAACTTCAATACTCTTATTGTGAAAGCGCTTGCATAACGTCTTGCTTACGACTAATTAATTTCATTGGGGATGTTATCAATAACTGTAAATGTGGTTATTCTAAGGCTTATTGTATTACCTAGGTATTGCACATCACTAAGAATGGTGACTGCCAGGCATTCAATAAGTCCAGAAATATGAATTTATCTCCATGGAACTTATTCTGCTGTTAATTAGGCTACATAAAACTGGATATAATTACGGTAACATAAATTGTTTCAATCATGTATCTATTAATTTCAGGTATTTCAAGTATTCATCTACTGCTTCTAGCTTGTTATATCAAACGTTATGTAGACTGCACTGTGGAGATGCAGGTGCCATTTAAAACGAATCTTGCTCGTCACATCTGGAGGCTTCGTATATATTTAAGACAAGAGTGCTGTGTGCACACTAATGTGGACTTCAACGTGACGGAGCACAATAAGTCATGTTGATGATTCAGAAAGGCGTCTGGATGGATTAGGGTTGCGGATTTGTTCATATGGAGGAGATAATGAAAGATGGAAAATATGGGGAAATGGCCCTTCCAATTTTGTCTTACTTGATCTCAGGCTCATAATCCTGATAGCTGGGCGATATGACAAGAGCAAAACAACAAAAGAAAATCAAATCGCATCACAAAACATGGGGAGGCGTAATCAAAAATGTGTGGCCACAAATACAATGCAGAAATTAAGACATTAAGAGGGGAAACAACACACCAAAAAGGAAGAGGACTTATTTTGGCAGCGGAGATTAAAGCTACATTCACGGCATTCGCATCCAAACATCAACACCAGACATCCAGACATTTTGGGAAGGGATTTGTTAGTGATTTACAGGTGATAAACCTCATTATCCTCGTTCAGCTGAAGTATCTAACTCCCCTCATAAATGCTGGCAGACTTTCACATTTAAGCTGTTATAAATGGGCCAGGTGTGCGGCCAAATAAATGATTTATGAATTCACCAGGGCAACCATTAAACATAATTTTCCCAGGGCTGTCTTAATGACCTGGTGGGAGAGGTACTTCATCAAGACGACTGCCCCCGGAATGGACACGGAAACACAAGCAAGTGGGCACAAAGAGAACAAAATATTGTCCTCTAACGAGCGACAGTTTTGTTCTCCGGCGAATGGTTTATGATGGAGACACAAGAGGTCATAAGTAATGCATCCGAGTGGACAGGATATGAAAAGGCTACGGCTCCTATCGCACGTGGCTTATCTTCGTCTGGAGTTATCAGATACAAATATGGGGCTGAGTTTGAGAGCTGCACGGGAAGGAGCCTTGAGGCGAAAAACTTCAGAGGACCGCATAACAGTCACTGAAAAGCATAACAGCTCACTTATAAACGAAGAAGGTGCATTTCAGTTGAGTTGTATCCCGTCAGGACCGCTGCATGCCTGAAAGCTGCTAATACAACAGTTACAAAACCTCTCAGTTCATATTTTTGGCATCATTACGCTCAGAATTGTTTATGTATGGATGTACTTGGTAAGGCAAATCATGTTATTCAGGAATCATTTTAATTAAACGTGTTTTATTCAAATTTTAGAATGTTAAATATAGCATCTAAGCAATAGAAGTACTTGCTATCAACTGAGCTTTTCAGTAAACCATCTATTTATTTGAATGGCTGTGCAATATATAGATATATTATCCATCTCTGAGGGTTGCAGCAGAGCACTTCTCGGCTTTCAAAGCACAAAAAAAAGAGACAGACGCTTTATTGTGCCAATTGTCGACAAGAATTCCACAAATTTGCAATTTTAAGCAGAGAAGCCCTTCAGACTGTGGCATCAAATTACCACCAATTTCCTTCAAATTGACTTAATTTGCAGAGGTGCCATTCATTGCAATGTCACAGATCATTTATGCATGAGATTGCAATTGGTCAATTCAACCTGTTTCAAATGTGTATGAAGTCTTTTTATAGGCCCGTTTCTGGGAGGAAAAGAGGAAGCGCTGTGATCAACTCGACAGGGTGTTAATTATTCAACCAAAGGTACGCTTAAAATGCTAATCACCTCAAAGTGTTTAAGACATCAATGGCGGCAAAGTTTTTGATGTTGGCATAGACGTTTTGTATCTTTGAAAATCATCCTCGTTAGAATATTTCAATTGAAGTTTCTTATCTGGACGGGGAGGAAGCTACGCAAGTCTTCTCTAAAAAAAAAAAAAATGGACAGTCCATTATGTTCTTAATATGCCACATTCAGAAACAAGTTTGGGATGTAAAATCACAATGGTGCAAAAGTCAATGTTGTAATCCATAAATCACAGGGCAGTGGCAGCGGCTGTCTCTATTACAGGGCGAGGGAGGAAGAAACACATCAAACACAATATCAATTCTATTCTACATCCTCTACTGAGAAACGTTGCATCTTACCAGTGCCATTCTACAATAACACATCCATCATAATAACGGTAGCTAAAATGAAGAGGAAAAAGAAAAACGGAAGATGAAAAACAGAAAGATGTTGCAGATAAACACAGCCTCGGATAAAAAAAAAGGCAGGATGTGTGTGTGTGTGTGTGCTAATCAAAAGAAGAAAGGAGGGGAAGGAGAAAGAGATACACAGCGAAGAAGAGATGAAACGTTCATATTAAAACAAGGCAGCGTGATGAAATCTGAACAGGAAATGTGACATCAAACCATAAAGAGGCGGCAAAACGGCAGAAATGCAACGCAAAAAAAGAAGACACATCTCATTAAACAGAGATAGATTGACTTAATTAACCCGTAAGTGTCATCACCATCAAACCGGTTCACCTTGGTGACTCGAAAGGGAAGCTCATTGGGAACGCACGGCAACAGCTGACTGCTCCACCACATTGGGCACCGAATGTTATTTCAACCCCATGTTAAAAACTGAAACACTTAATTTCCCATCACACTCGCCCTATTTCTACTTGTTTACGATGGAACAGACCATGCCATGATGTGTTTAGCTAAGCAGTATTTTTTAGTAAAGCCATTCGTCTGAGTTGAGAAATGGGTCTCGACTTAAACACCGTGTCAGATGAATGAGGGCTGACAACAGCGGCGCTACTTTCGTGCTATTTTTCCAACGGTCATGTGAAACATTGCAGACTGTTTCGGAGTGAGTGAGTCTTGGGGGGGGTCAGGAGGTCAGTTGTTTCGTACATTATGTGAGGCCAGTGTAATAAATCACACGGCACTGAGAACTCCGGCGGTCAATACTTTACTGCGGAGCAAACTAACGCAATGTATCTTGCGGCGCCAAAGACAGGCAAACGTACAGTAACCGCCTTGACAAATGTTACCTGGAAAACGATTACAGCATTTTTGGATCAGTGCTCTGCTGAATGTACCTGCTGTTCTGGTCCAGTCGTGGTCTGGAGCTCTATCAAAGTTCTCTGCTAAGCAATCTTTTTTTTCCCCCCACACCATGCACTCAGTATATAAGCTAGAGAGCCAATCAAAGGGGCTGCAGGAGGTCTGCCTGTATTTCTGCCTTTGCTGTCACAGCGAGGGTTTAGTTCGTAGTGGATGTTTGAGCTTGGGGCTGAATTTATTCGTGCATATAGCGCATGTGTCTGAGTGTAAACGAGCACATGTTTCTGAGTACCGACAGTTATTTCATTCAATAGGAATGGCATGGGGAAAAGCCACGTGTTTCTAAAGCAACAGAGAACAGCCTAAAAATATATATTCAGATCATTTGGACGTCAAGTCTTGACGGCTGTGAAAATGATCCAGGCATCCGCTTCACAATTCTCTTGTCATAAACCCAATTGCTGTTCTTTTCATTGCTCCAAAGTGCATACAAGGGATCTACATTTTTCTTTGTTACAACCCCTGAATCAAATAGGACCAAAACACATAACCTGTTATTTCACAGAATGTTATTACAAACTAGGACAAAAGAGGTGACACTAAATGGCTTTCACCATGTAGCCACTTCGGGGAAAGATGTCAAGTTTGGATTGACCTGTCATTAACATTGCAGGGAAGTATTTGGACCTGATTATAGCTTTGAAAAAAGCATGGCAGAAAGAGCAGAAAAGGAAATGGCGAGACCTTTATCAGATAGATGAGAAAGGATTTGGGTTTCACCAGCTTTGCATTAATCATTAAAACGTTTTTTTTTGGGAAAGTTCTTAGTCACCACTAGCCAGCTTCCAACCAGGGATTTAGGACAGTAGGAAGACACCGTAGCGTCCAGAACTTAGTCAACATTTGTATCCTAAGTAAGCCTGAACTTATGAAGAGCTGATGCAGTCGCCAACTTCAAAATATAGTAACGTCTGCATTTCTCAGAAGTGACGCATCGAGTGAACATCGTTAAACGCCGACTCTCTTGCTTCGCGTCGTCTTGAGGTAACTGTAATGTCAGCGCCGGGTCTCACTTTGAGCCCCGCTCAAAAGGCAGCACTTAAAAACCACAGCTCCACTCAGGAACATCCTGCAGTGAACTTGCGATTGAAAAACAAAAAGTATGGTCTGACATGGTGCAGCTTTAAGCATGCTATGTCATGCTTGCAGACGATTGTTATTTTTTTAATGTGTGCATCACGGTGCTGAGAGGAGCAGGGCAGACAAGGGCCCACTGTGCTGCTGAGACACAAACAGTGATGTGATGCCACAAAGAAACAGCCAGAGCGCCGGCCATAAAGTAGACTAATGTGTCCAGAGTGGCTTAAAAAAAAAAGCGAGGGAGACAGCAAAAAACAGAGCAGAGACCCTTATCTATCATAGCAAAGGGGCGGAAAAACAACTTCTGCACTGACACCAGGTAGCTGGAGCTTACAAGCAAAGGCAATGAGCGAAAATGCTGTGTCATTCTACAGGGCAAAGGGACCTTAAACACAACTTTATTCACAGTTCATTCACATCCAGCACAGGCAGGAGGAAACTTTCAGAAGTTTGACTGACGGTTCACCTGAACCAGTCTATGAGGTTAAATCTGTGGAGTTTAATTCACAAATGGCGGTATGTTTCCAACACTGCACGAGACGACAATACATGCAACGATTTAGCTCTTAAAGCCGCACTAATCAATATGTTTAGAGCAACGATGACCACATGACTATTTGAGAGTAAAGGCCTTTACACAACGGGGGCAAGGCGGGTTATCAACACGAAAATGTATACTTCAAATACTATATGTATAGGGCTTTTATTGTGAAGGTTAAGAACAAAAGGGGTGAATCTGGTATCTGGTATGGTTGAAAGGAGTAATATATGTAGTTTGCCGTCTTGGTTCGGACTATGGAGCCTCTGTGTTGTTGTTTCATAAATATAGATGCAACTGTTATATAAATATATGGACGTGCAAATGAATCGCTTGCAAAAAACGGGCCCCCGGTTGGTAAAGGCCTTAGGTCTGCACTTATTATCTCACAACACTAATGTAAATATGATGGATCACACAACTAAAGCCATTTGACTTTCGTGCCGTCCTCGCAGTATACAAAACACATCTAAAATCACATACAAAAACATTTTTACGAGCTGAAACTTACCTTAGCAACACTGAAATTAATTTCACACGTACAGTAAATTAAAGTCTTAACACTTGTAAACGCCAAAGAAAGTTTGAATCTGAGTTATATAATCATTATTGTCCCTCAAGCTTTCATATCATCTGGAAGCAGCCAGGCAAAGGCAGATAAACTGACTCAAACACACATTAGGCGCACACACACACAGACACATAAAATATGAATATTCATTGGTGGCATGTTGACATCAAGATAACACCAGGTCAGGTCTGTCAGATTGTCTCCTCGCCTTTTCCCGTGCAGACAGCAGTGTTCTTCAGATAACGGCGGGGACGCAATAGAATACCTGTTTGATTTTAACCCTGCCTGACACAACCTTTCAGCTTAATAGGAGACGCTTACCTTGCAGGCTCAGACTCCCAGACCCTTGGGTTGGGTGTTCGCAACCTTAAGTGCTTTTAATGAGGTTTTTGAAATAGCAAAGAGTGGGGTGGGGGGGGGGGGGGGGCGGCAAGAAAGTGTGAATTGCTCAGAAACATCGGCTTGAATACAGAGTAACATCGCCAATGTTTCTCTTTAACCAGGGCGTCATTAAACTGAAAGAAACGGGAGGAAAAGTTGCCTCAAATTGAGTCGTACGCGATGCAATTCAGCTGTCAGAGTGCTTTTGGTGGAAGCGAGCTAGTCACATTGAAACATTCTATCCATCTGTAACAAATGTCATGAGGAGTGCTATTTCTGGACGACTTTAATGGATATCTGGGTGATGTGAGTGCTCTTACTTGATGTTGTCCAGGCAACCGGAGTCTGGTTTCAATATGGCCGTGTGATGGAACATCTTGTAGAGAGCGATGCCCAGGAAGATCACATTGAGCTGAGGGACAGACAGAGATACACAGAGAGATACAGAGAGAGAGAGAGAGAGAGAGAGAGGTTTTATGTTTCCTGCTTTCAGCTCCATTCATTTTAAATCAGAGCACTTTGTAGAGCACAGAGCCGGAGCGCTGCAGCCAGACTTGGTTTCCCACTTTGCCAAACAGAGCACAAAATCCTATGAAACCCTCTACGGTGGTGTAACACACTAAACAGAGAACGGTGAGACACGACAGCTGCATACTTGTATGAGGGAGCCTTTCCGTCTGACTCATTCAAACTTGTCTCACACTTGGAGACAAAGCACAGGGAATAACTGCCACTTGCTGCAGAGTTGGTTTTCTTTTACATTTCTTTCCCCTTTTCTTAAAGCAAACACTGACCACTTTGAGTAACTTCTAATCCCATTATAAAGCATTATAATACTGATTATGATGCATTATAAGAATACCATTATGTATTACAACTATGGGAATTATAACACCAAAGAAAGTCGTGATTATGGTTATAAATCACTGTGAACAATACTATTTATACAGTGCTATAAATAGATTACAACGCAGTATAAGTATGATCATAACGCATTAACATGGGTGTTGTAGAAAGTGTTGACAAAAACATTTTTGTAAAATGCTTGGAGGTACTTTTCACATTTATAACATTCTTTCCAAAATAGATTTTCTTGTTTATGAATCTAAGAGAGAAAGGAGTGAGTCATGAGGCACACGGAGGTGCATTGTGAATGATTCCACCGAACTGGAGCATGAAAGAGCATGATGCATGTTGGGATTTAGCATCCGGCTGAGCAGTAAGAGTTAGATTCCCACACGTTGGGACCCGTGGGACAATACAATTGTCACATTTTGTAGTTGTTGAGGACGTTTACTCGTTGATTTACTGATTCCCAATATTAATTATGATTGCCGACTGGGTGTCTTGGAAAATAAAGAGCTTGTGGCACAGCAATATTTACAGCTTTGCATTAGCTTAAACAGTTAGAAGGACATTCTCACATCAGATTTAAAGCAGAGGGATCAATAAATGAGATATTTCATTCGAAAATTGGGGCTGTCATAGCTGGGAAAGACACAGAAAGTGTGTGTGTGTGTGTGTGTGTGTGTGTGTGTGTGTGTGTGTGTGTGTGTGTGTGTGTGTGTCTGCACCCAAAGCTGTCTGTGTGCCTGCGAGGAGGAGATGGGGAAAAAGGTAGTGGAGTACGAGATGGAACGGGAAGAAAATCAATCATAATCGCAGTGCGGATTACTCCAACACTGCATACTAAGCAGAGTTCACTCTCTCTCTCTCTCCCCGCCCCCCTGTCCCCCCAATAATTGTCTTAGCCGGTGACTGCAGCGGGGTGACAAACTGCAATATATTTCCTACACCCCTCATTCGTTTTACTGGACGGCTCCGTGCCCGGCGGTGGCATATATGCTCAACAGGGCAGAGAAAAGAGGGAGGACAGGAGCGAGGAAAAGGAATCTCGGCGGACCATTTAAGCGATGACCCGCAGGCTAAGTAGGGTTAATGAGCAGAAGGGGTGGATGGGGGTAACGCTTACCATAATTATCAAGGTTGCTGGTCCTATGAAACTCCAAATGAAGTAGGTGTCCAGGCGAAGCCAGCAACTGCAATGAAAGAGGCAGGAGTGAGAGGAAAAAGGGGATGGGGGGGGGGGTATACAGAGAGAGAAAGAGATTTGAGGTTATAGCTTCGTTCTCATGCTCAGAGGATATACATCAAGTAGGAGGCTGGAGTGGCACAAAGGAATAGGTACTTCAAAACATAGATTGCCGCAAGGGGCTTGGAGAATTATGACCATCAGTGCGAATTTGGAGGAAAAAGGGGGCTTTCAGTGGCAATGACAGCAATAATGATGGGCTTTCATAGCCAAACAGGTGTACTATCAAAGACAAAGGGAAAAAACGGAGCGGGATGCAGCTAAAACTGTAAAGCATGTACCCTAAAGGCTGGGAGTGACCCGACTCTAGTACGGTTTCGGTTTCAATTTGTCGGGGTTCAGATAGGAAATTAACATTACAAATGATAATTTATGGATGATTCAATTGGTTCTCAATTGAATCCGGAGCTGTATCACTCCAAAGGAATTGGATTGACCGTGACCCTGACAGACGTGGTCACACACACAGTCCTTTAAGCACTCGGCAAAGTGTCTTACATGCTCCATGTTAACTGCGCTGACTCTCTAGGACTGCTGCAACGATGTCAAGAATTAAATAACACACTCTCCTGACCTCAACTCATATCAACACAGAGCAGATAGTCAATTCTTCTTTGCTGAGTGGAACTAAATACAGACCAGCAGGGCCGATGGAAGGTGGCAGTGCCCCTTTGAAATGGCAGAAAAAAAAAAACTTGATTCATGACCTGTGGTTGAATTATTAATCTTTTAATCTCCGCTGCTGCAGCAGCAGATAGACGCCTCCATATTTGGCCACTGGAAAATTACAGTTCATACGGACGTGTTGTCATTCAGGCCGACGAAGTGGAAGTAGAAGAGTATTAAGCTGTAATTCAACAGCATATTAATGCAAATTGAGATTATGGGGAACACAGCACTGGACCTTAGACAGTGACTGCTGTAAGAAGTGTAGAAGAAAAGAAAATATCTGGCACACTGCCTTAAATTCTGATTTCCGAGGAAAGGTTAGGTGTCCCCCTTTTGCATAAAAACCTACTCTGAAAGCAGAAGACACAATGATCCATGACATCATGGATGCTATTGTGGTCCCATTCTCTTTGAGGAAAAGCAGGATTTACAGCGAAATAGCCTAAAAACCTCAACCGCTATAGACAAGTTTCTATAGGTTTCACTTTTTTTGTCACCAAAGAACCCGCAGACAAACGAGAGAGAATACTGTATATGAAGTGACGAGACACAAGTTGACTGGTCTTTTGTTGTTCCTGGGACTTGATACGTCTCCCCCCCCTCACTGGTATCAATGGATGAGAGGAGGAAACACAGAAACAACACATATGGATGCATAAAGAAGTGAATAGGCGCTAACAAAAGACACACAACATGCACAGAACTCTGGCTGCTCATCAAAGCACATGCTCCGAAACGTCGCGGTTTTAAATGATGCTGAAGGTTTCGGTTGTTGTTTTTTTGCCTTCTTCTTCTTCAGATCATAGAAAGATTTAAAGACGTGGTGGGCGGCGGGAGCTGCGGGCTGTTGTTTTTTTTCTTGCCTTCTCTACCTCCTCTTCTCCACTTGTGTCATCGTTTGGACTTTTGGAGCACATCTAGTTTCATCTACCCCCCCCCTGGTGTGCTTCTTTGTGCACTATTCCATTAGTAACCAAGCAATAAAAACCATAAAAAGTGTGCCAGTCAAAACACAAGCCAAGCTCGTGCCAGCAGTGTTCTGGCATTCTGCAGCGATCTGAGACAAGGCTGTCCTTTGAGCCATGGCAGCTTAATCTGGAAAGAAGTCTTTGCAACAGAGATAGTCATTTCGTTGGCGTGCCAGTGAGCTGATGACCAAGAGTGTGAGTCAAGCAATGTGAAATTATTGCGCCAAGGAGATCACCAGCTGCCTTTTGGTTTGGTCTTAAGTCCTGAAGCACATTGTGCCTAATGAAGCAAAAAAACGCCTTTTTTTTAACCCTTTTAGATCACATCGCCGGTGAAATTGTGCAAATATTTAACAATATATATATTTAAAAAATGACTAGAGATCAGTTTCTTCAATTTATATCATCTCGTCTTCATGTAAAACAAAGTATGATGTGTGCTTAAATAAGCGAGTATTGTTAACAAACCAATTTCAACTCATAATATCATGACATCCATCCATCGATCAATCAATCAATCATTTTTAGCGACAAGGGAGGTGCTCCAAATCGCACTATATCCTAAATCCCTCTTGTAACTGTGCACCACACATTGAAAATGTATTTCAAATTGCGTTTTGTGTGGTTGTGTTGACAAGCATACATAGTCAAACTAAAACAATAGTGTGGTCTTAAGATAGCAATAGCTAACACAGCCAATAGTCTGATTGTGTCCCGACTACATGTAGCTAATGTCAAAATACAAATAACTACAACAGATTTCAATATATACCAATATATATAGTAAACAAAGTTGGCCTTGCAAATGTTTTATAAGAAATAACAATGCATTCGACATGTTTGTTGGGCCTAAAGGATACAACGGTAATGGCGAGAGACACTGCATGTAAACATAGGTGTACGTATTTACAAGAAACCTCCACAGGACTCCTTCGACAACACCCACCATTATTCTTCATGCTCAGCGGAAACACACGGGACAGTTGCACCGACTAGTTTTGTTGAAACAAATATTCTATCTCCTGAGTTTACAGGCGGTTTGATGCATTACTTTCATTAAACTGTGCCCTTGTTTTGCTGACCACTAAGACGCCTTCACTGGACTCGAAGCAGAGTCAAGTGTCTTGCTCAAAGGCGCATTTAGAATAATCACTCAGAGTAATTGAATGGAGGTCCTTCTACTTCCTTTGGTTCAAAGATTCCGAGGTTGATCTCAGCCTTTGAACAGGTGACTTCACAAGCCTTGCTGAGCTCCAGGCTGCTGCGGCCTTTTTTAATGTGCTCAGTTATTACGAGACACGGGGGCTCAGCTTCAGACATCTAACCTGGGTCACTTGCTCAAAGTGATACCACCTATGATAGCGCTGCTATGGTCCCCCCGAATCAATTTGCAGCGGGACTACGTGCCCTCCCACACCTTTTGCTATTCACCACGTATCACGCCTTGTCCTTTCCCTCATCCTTCAATGGCTGAGTATAATTGTTCCACCGGTGGCAGGCTTTAATTATTCACATGATGCCAAGGCTCAGGCGGTGGCAGCTATCACCTCATCCATCACCAAGAACTATGGCTCCGCCAATATACAAATGCACTGTCTATCAGTTGCGTTGTGTGTAGCAATGTGTGTGTGTGTGTGTGTGTGTGCCATTTATGATAAACATCTTTTAAGGAACCTGCTGATGCTGGTCTTCATTATTTTCAGATGGGTTTGAGATTAACTGAGAGGAATGGAGGCCAATCCTCTGTTTGGCATTACACTGCTTTATAGACCACTTTGTATTTCAGGGGAAAGAGCTTATGTAGCTTCTGTAGAAAATACAAACAGGCAGTCTCTGTCGCTGCCCATCTTTTTGTTAATCTCCTGTCTTTTTCTCTCTCATTCACCCTCCATCTCCCCGTTCGTACGCACCCCCCCCCCCCCCCCCCTGTGCCTGTGCTGTAATTTGTGCATCCTAAAATGCTGAAGACATTAACCATAACAGCCCCGCCATTCATCCGGCAATACCATATCCTGAAGTGAGCATTTTTCACTGTCAAAACCGTGTCAATTCAGCAGTGGGGAAATGTATACGCAGCTTGAGTAACCGTTCGGGCTTCATTATTAAAAGTTGATGATGAGCAATGGCTACTGGGGCGTCATCTGCAAGATTGTTAAAGCTCCTAAAACCAAATACAAACTGTCGCCATGTTGTCAGCAGGGCTTTCTGTGGCTGTAGATACAGTACACACAGAATGGTTGTTTGGCTTTTTTTTTTTGGCTTCCTGCTCCCCACTAAACCCCAGCAGATCAGGTTGTAAGACACAATGTCATGAGATGACTATATCAGCATCGCAGTACGTTGCTTTTGGTATCCATGTCAATTGAATATATTTGACAAACTGTTTATTTGGGTTACACTGAGTGACAGAAAAGGTAGAGAGCTGGTTGGTTAGGCCGGGTCCTCCAAACCACATGTTGCTCAAGTGTCCTCTAATGAAAATGACAAATCAGTCATAGTCCCATCAGTGATGCAACATTTCCCCCAAATCATTCCAGCAATTAAAGGACATAATATGGTCTGCCAGGGTCACACTTTTTCCAATATCTACCGATCTAGAACTTTAGTCTGGAACTTATTTCTCATATATCTACATTTGCAGACAAACCAAAAAACGTTATGCACCTGCAATCATACCATTAATGACCAGGAGGATGACGAGCAGTGTATATATCTTATACCAAACACCTATTAGCCAGGAAGAAGTCTGCACTAAAAGGTATAGAAAATAATAGGGTGATAGAAATGGGGTTACTCCTTTCTGAGGGAAACATGTCTAATGGATACTCACCGATGCTCAGTGAATGCTTGACATAAACTGACACAATTTAAAGTAATTGATATGTTGCACTATACAATAGTGAAAGTAACAGTAATGTATCCCAGTGTAAAAATAATAAATATATAAAAAGGCACCGTCATATGATTTTTTTTGGTGTGTAAGACCTCATTTTTAATTGTGAAACCTAATCCAGCTGCGCATGTACTCACACTCGGTCGGTGCCGTAACTGCGGTAGTCCACGGCGGCAGAAACGGCCACAATTAGCGCGGGGACCCCGTAGCCCACCAGGTAGAAGTAGCGCCGCCGCGAGTGCTCGCTCTCAAACACCTCCACCAGCATGATGTAGAGCTGCACGCCCTCCAGGAACATCCACGTGAACGCCGCCAGGAAGAAGAAGTGGAGCAGGGCGGCGAAGACGGCGCAAGCGATCTGGGAAAGGTTTATAGTGGCAGACACAGATGAGAGGGATAAACAGGGAGGGAGATGTGAGCCGTCACAGTTTAAAACATTTTAATCAAATCAGTTTCAATGCGTTGCTAGAGGGCATAATATGACTTGCGAAATGTGTCCCCCAAGTGACTATAACTGAGCAGCGTTTTTCTGACCTCTGCAGATTTTGCCTCTTCCCAACAATTAGCATTGCTAAGCTCTGTTTGGCTGAAGTGATTGGATGTTTGCCTGTAGTGACTGGCAGGAGAACGCTGCAGCTACTGAGCCCATGTGGTCTTGTTTGCTGTAGCTGGCATGGATGAAAGAGAGATATGAAGAAGCGACGTCAACAGTCCAAGAGCCATTTGGAGCTCATTGCATTTTACACGGCGGCCAGGTGTGAGCACATAACGTCGCGCGACACACTGCCTGAGCTGGTAGAGATACGAATATGCAAGACTAGAATACAGCAGAGTGTCAATCGCGTGTATGCACGTGCCCACACACTTTTCGTACAATAATAAGATACAGTACTTACATGGATTGATCTAATTATTGGCACAGTTGAACATAACTAGCGTACATTGTCACTGAAACGGATCCAATTAAATAACTAAAAGGTTGAGTGGACATTAATTGCAGTCCAGGAGAGTGATCTTAGAGCCAGGCTGTGAATCTCACCCCATAAAATGTTATGGAAGGGAAAAGTTGTAGGGGCCGAAGCATTATCTTCAACTCTCCGGGGAAGTAGCTCTGCGGCTAAACTATGGCCTCTGAGTTTTGGTTCTGATAGTTATGGTGATATTTGCAGAGCAAACAATAGATGTGATTTGATAGCATGAGGCTAAAAAGTAAGGACGTATCATTTATTTCTCTATTAATTTAGTAGTTCTATAATAATTCCAGATTTCACCTGCACCTGTTGGTAATCTTGGGGTGATAATGCTATAAACAATGCTTATAAACAAATACAATTATTGAAAAAGACTATTAGCAATAAGATATATTCCAGTGTCTGCCCCCATTATACATTCATAGACACCGAAATAATTTCATACTGTGCGCAGACAATCACTCCAGCAAAGCTAACTGTGCACTCATCCTCATTAGCAAGCAAAAATGGCATGTTTGCGAGAAGCTGTAGGTGGAATAAAGCCCTCCGCCAACTTGTATACATGTAATGGCTCCACATTTGTCTACAGTGCGAGTGTTGAGCACACACACTTGAAGATGACTGTGCAGTGACAGCATGCCTCCACCTGCCACCACAGCTGAGCTCTTACAGGAAAGCAATGCCATCCAAGCTGAAGTTATTATACTAGAAGACGGTCTAGTGTATTGAACAGTTTAATCCAGATGCATCTGAAGTGTTAACAAATTGGAAAACCGCACAAGGAGGTGGTTGGGGAGTGAACGGATGAATTCATTCCAGTGAGTATGTGCAATAGAACAATGATCTAGATACGAGGAGGTGAAGCTGGCAGGTGTGTGGTGCGTCTGCGTATGTGAGAGTAATTTCAAGTATATGTTTGCGTCTGTGCAACTCGGGGACCAAGAGAGAGCGTTTGTTGAATAAAGAGCATCCGATTCTCTCCTTCTCTGTCGTTCTTCTCAGTGAGCCTGGAAGAATCAAAAGAGTTCAGGGCCACTGGCACTCTCTGGGAAGCACCACTCACAGCACAGCAGGCCACCAAAAGGTTATGTTTTGTAAAAAAAAAGAATATGCGTGGCTCTTAAATCTAGAGGAGATGGTGAACACTCCTCAGTGAAGGTTAATACAAAGCTTCTAGCAGCCTCTAGGGATCATGTATTTGGGGGAGGGATTTTCAACAAATTTTGTGATTCAAGATTTGTTTTTTGTGCAAGGAGCAAAGAGAGGGGGCATGTCTCTATCTAGACACTTCAATGCACTGGCCAGATGTTCCAAATGCTGCTACCTGAGTGTCTACATGGACTAAAATAAATAACAATATCACACCCATACTGGCCATCATTTTTTTTTAATGGATTTAATGGTGCTCCGTCAGATCATGTTAAGCTTAGATGCACACAGGTGGACTATATTTAAATACATGCGACTTCCGAAGATAATTGGGAGCACCAGATCATATTAAGGGGCTTCATAGCAAATAGGGTGAACGCGTATGTGCACATCACTTATCAGTTTTTTGACTATTTTTTGTAGGTCCATCACATAAAATCCAAATAATAATCCACTTTAATTCCAGGTCATCGTGCAACACAATTTAAAAAAAGAGGAGAATATCTTTTCAAGCACTGTACAGAATGATATTATATTACATTTCGGCCAATGCATCCCCCTAAATGCTGCACACTGTACCTTTAAAGTTTTTCACATGTTTTGCAGTACTTTGTGCAGCATGCTAAAATGCAACAGCGCTAAATCAATCGATACTTAAGTAAGTATTCATCAGCGGTAGTCTTACCGGCTGGTCACCCCGATTGATCCCCACGAGGAACAGGGACTCGGCGATGAACAAGCTGATGCAGAGGTTCTTATGGATGGTGTTACGATCACTCTGGAGGCCGCGGAAGAAGCAGAAGGTGAAGAGGCTGATGAGCAGGCAGACCAGAGACAGGAGGATGCCAACCCAAGTAATGACATCAAGAAGCATGTCATGGACGGGGTCCGTGTTCTGTAGAGGAGGTAAGAGAGAAAGTGGTCAACAACGTCCAGTCATACTTTTAATATAGTCTTATTATTGCACCCATAACCACATTTTGGTATTTGACAAAACTGTACTGACACTTTAATGTGAGTATGCCATGCACAAGGGCTCATTTGTAAAGCAAAAACATAAAATTCAAGCATGAACATATAATTAAATCACCATTCTGTTCCAGCAAAAACTCAAAAGCTTCTATTTTCATGATTTATTTAGTTTTTAGTTTTCGGGTGTAAAGTGCATGCGACCATCCAATAAACCGCTACAGAGCAAGTCACAGGTGGCAGATATGAATCATGAATTAGTCAGTGTGAATCAATCTAAAATGCGGCTTCATTTTTGGTCAGGCAACAAAGTGAGAGCAGTCCAAAGGGTGGCAGGTGTCTCAGACCAACACAACATGAATACTATCGAAACCACAACATGGTCAAGCTTTCAACTGATCCTTTTAGATTATTTCCTCTTCTCAAATAGTAATTTGCTACCACAGCCAGTTTTGGGCACTAAAACGCCTTTTGCTGACAATAAATTTGTGCCTTTACGGGAGAGATAAGGATCAACAGTGATTCCACTGCAGCCATGAAAGAAAATTTACATCAGTCCATAAAAGCAAAGTGCACATAGGGGTACTTGGACAGAAGTGGGGGAAAAGGCAACACACACTAAAAACAGCAGAATCTGCAGAATGACTGACTTCTGTGGCCTTAAACACATGGAAGCAAAGACATTACAAGTGACATTCTGCCAAGATCCTGCCCAGGGTAAAACCTAGGACTGTTAGGATCGGAGCTTTATTAGCAATGTGTAATAGGTGGCATCTTGTCACCTATTACAGTCCCAGGGCCATTCTCGCTTGATCAGCAGACTGCACGGAAATCCCCCAAAACAGTGATTCCCAAACAGGGTATCTTGTACCCCCCATTGGGTACCAACATTGAGTAGTAGCTCAACTAATGTGATGGAATAGAGCTAAAAGTAATGGATCCATTGTTGAAATGACCACCAACGTTCAACTGTATACCAATATTGTAGTTGAAATCATTAATAGTTAAATATTATCCAGTTTAAAATAATTTCAAGAGAACGCATTTGGAAACCCGGCAGGTGGTGTGCATGATGGGGTTCTTGATTTATCTGACAAGGCTGTTGGGGGAACATCTGAAGATTTAACTGTGCACAAGCACACAGTCAGCGAAACAGATGCCCAGGTTCCCCGCACAATTCACATATGGTATCAAGGACTGCACTGTCATGTGAGAATGTTGTATCATGCTAACGGTGGGGGGAAGAGAAGACTCGCCAAAGACAGACGCTAAATAATGACACAGGCTTAAATAAGTGTCTCCTATGTGTAAAACATGGGGATAGGCATCAGAGAGATAATTACTGTATGCAAGCACTTTGGGCAGCTTTTAAGACTTCCTAATTTCCCAAAGGGATCGTCCTCTTTTTCATCCTGCTGGGCTTTGATTCAAAGAAGGGAGGAATCGAGTGAAAGTGGTTGTGGTGGTGGTGTGGGGGGGGGGAGGACGACAACTGACTATCATTCCTGCTGGGACTCAAGTACCAACTTTTAAATGCTGAATTGACGACTACGTCTGAATGCTAATGAAGATCAAATCGGACTTATTTAAACACAGAAGAATGCTGCATACTTAACGGGCAAGACGGCTGATTAGCATTGACAGACAGTTAAAAATAACCCAGCGCAGGTGAAAGCAAAAGATAAACTCCTTTTAACTGTGTATACATCAAGGACCGACACCGTATATATATATACTACCAGACTTCAGAGTGCAGTTTGGCTGTTTGACATCAAAGGTGGCCTTCAGCAAATAACGTACGACTCTGAGCCGTAGCGTTGGACAAACCCAAGGAAATATTTGCTTACGTTGAGAAATAACGCCGCAAAAAGCATACTATATGTCTAATATGTCTCTCAAACAAGCACCTCTTTAAATCATATTTTCGACCACAGTCAGCAGTATTTTCCACGGGGGGGGGGGGGGGCAGGGAGAGACAGACTACCAACAGCCACGGGGTGTTTTATGTCTTTTCTTCTTCACACCAGTCAAGTTAGAGCGAGGAAACTTGGGGGGAATGACGTATTGCACAAAAGCCTGGTTTAGTGGCAGCACAGCTAATGCTAGCAGAGAGGGGAACAGATGCTGATCATTAAGGGGCTCTGGTACAATAACAGCCGCAGTGCTCCTTGAGTCTGGGGAGTGCGCTCTTTTGATTTTCCTGCCTGATGAGCCGTTGTGTGTACGTTGGAGGGCTGGGGGGGGGGGGGGGTTGGCAAGATGTTACAGAGAGCAGACGTCTGTTTGAGTGTGTGTGTGTGTGTGTGTGTGTACGTCTGTGTGAAAGTAAGGCTGATTTCAGCGCCCTGTACTTTAGAGGGGGGCATACAGTATACTATGTCCAGAAGTATTCGTATGTTATATCATAAAAAGTGACATTATAGTATGGCAAAGAAAGGAAACGGATGTCGTTTGTGTTTTGCATGCTCTGTCGGTACATTATGCATGTGACAAATAAGTCTGTTTTCAGTCCGCTGCGTTACAAAAGGTATCGATGCGGTGGGTGGTACTAGCTCCTGAGGTCTCCCGGGCTAGCGAGCTGTGCACTGGCTGCAGGCTCTATCCATCACAATCTCACATTCAATTGGCCAGGTCAGAGAGAAAGAGAAGGCAACAGAGCAAGAGAGAACAAGAGACAAAGCTATAGAAACACAGAGAGAGAGAGAGAGAGAGAGAGAGTGAGAGAGAGTGAGAGAGAGGGGTGCGGAGTGTATCTACACCTGGGTGATGGATTTACTGAGGAATGATTTCTTTGTTCTGGGAGGTGGATGATGGCTGAGACGACGCCGGCCACACTGTCTCTGCTGAAAAGTTTCCTTTTACTGGCGGGTCTTGCCCAGGCAGGATGGCGATTGGCAAATGATCTGCAGAGCCTCTTGCACCTAACCTTCACACCGAACAAGCCTCAAAAATCAGTCTAGGGGTCTCTGAAGTGAGCAGACGTGATTTGCTCTGAAATCCACTCGCTGTGTCGCAAGGCCGGTCGAGTCATACGGCAGCCATGTTACTCAGTAGGGCGAGGCGCATTTATTCGGTTTGCCTTCCCAATCTTTCTCTTCTACATTTTTTCTCTTATTTCTTAAACACACATATTTTTCATTCCAGACGGATGCCTGAGGACATTGGCTCTGCCCCTGATCTGCTCGCACGCAGCACATAATAAGGTTTCCTGGCACTCGAGCAGTCTGACAAAGAGGTTGCAGAGGTGCTCCGCACGCTGGTCAATACGGCCGAGCCATCTGAACTTCACTTCACATCTTACACATCTATTAAACCACAACATTCCATGTCCTGAACCAACTCTCAGGAAATACGCGACAGGGTGACGCGGTGAAGAGGAACAAGAGCTTCAATCCTTTATACCCCAAAGAACCGCTCGCAGCATGGGGCCATGAAGCCAATCCAATTAAAATGCATAAATCTCGCTCTACGCCTCCAGAGCTGGGCTTTGACTCATGAAATATGGTCAGGCAGGGCAGACAGTTTGCGCTAAGGGGTAGTGGCCCACTGCAGGGAGTCATGTGACAAGTTCACCTCCGGTATGACCAAGGATTTATGATCTGCACAGGGATGAGGAACAGTTGCAGAGAGGGCATACGAGTCAGGGGTCCTGGCAAATTCGTCAAGTTTAAAAAGGGCTGGAGGAGAAATTCCGGCTTGCTTGGCGGGAGTTGACATTCAACACAATGCAGCTAAAGTCACACTGTGTTCTAAGCTACAATAACTATATGATAAAATGCCGACGCAGAACTTTCTGTTAACGTGGTCTCCGTCTTATCTGTACGTGCCTTTAACATCTCCCTAGCTGTGTGTACAGTACCCGTACGTACACAACATGGTGAAGTACACAACTAACCTTGACTGTCCTTTCTCATCATAGCTATTGTCTGATGGTGCCAGGGTGGAGATGTTCTATAAAGACAGTGATTAATGATACCCAAATATCACCCTCTCCATCATCCAGTGGGAAGTGCCATTGATTTATACGAACGGGTCTGTCGGGAATAGTCTCACTTACCAGTAGCTCGTTGCCTCCCTGGGGCCTATCTTAGCACACGCATCTACTGCGTAAATAATAGCCTGTAGGTGGAACCACAGCAGGTCTATATTTCTTGAGCTGGGGCTTATACTCTTGCCCATATTTAAAACATTTGTTTTAATCTCAATGCCCACTAGCTATCTCCACAAATGGCGGACTTGAATTCAAAGGAAAGGGTTCAGTAAAGAGCTTAAGGAGCTGGAATAGGCATGAACTATTAGAACACCTATGTTGGAAGCAGATCCTGATGATTCATGGTTTGCTATTGTGACATTGATAGAGCTTCTGCATCTGCTGAAGCGAGACCAAGTGACCCAGAAAAGGTCCGAGTGGAATGAATGTGTTTAGGATTTAATACACATCAAGCATCTTCAATTGGAATGAATGCGTTAGGCTCAGAAACAGGACATCTTGAGGTGAGAATCATCAGCGTTCTGAGCAAAGTCACATTGAAGTACACCCACTCTCACATCACTTGCTCCAAAAAAAAACCCTGTTTGCTATCATTCTGTAAAGATACAAGAGACATATAATCTCTCACACGCAGCTGCCGTCTGTGAGTGCCGGTTTTTAATTTGTTTATGTGGCCGACGGCGCTTCTCGGATTTCGGGATTCAGTCAAAGGCATCGGTACTCTCTGGCTAGATAGCTCAAAATTAGCTAACAAAAGGGCCCGAGTGGCAACACAGGCAGCAGTGACAGCGCTTGATGCCCTTGTGATCACCTAAGTGGCGGTTACCTGATTCCCTGTATCTGACAGATATCCTTTGAGTGGGTGCACTTCTGAAAAGTAGCAGGCTTCGAGTTAGATATTTGACTTTAATGAGTTCTTGTGAGCTTGACACTTGTAAAAAAGGAAATTGCATTAGCACTAGGGCACTACGCAGATATTCACACGTCTACAACATGTGAATCGAAAATTATTCTGAGGAACTAATTGACTTGAAACATAATTAATCCCGATGAGACACAGTGTGGAGTTCCTCCATTGCTGAGTCTGTCTAATAATCTCATATGCAGTACATTCGAGTTCCATTCATTATGGATATGAAGCGGCGTGCCACGTTTTCACCTTCCCCACGCTCACAATCAAAGCATGATTACAAGGCAGTTATTGTTAACTGGTCTATTTGTGTACATACATTAGTTTTGTATCATAAAAGTTCAGTAAGTAGACGTCGGGAAATCTTAAAGTTTATAGTTGGAAACATGAAACATGTCAGGTATGATTATAGAATCATGTATAATGATTTTCAGACAATCACATCTCATTTGGAGAAAGTCAACATCCAAAAATAAACTTTCCCACAACAGGATTTGGTATATTCTTCTACTAGATATGAGCTGGAATATAAAAACACACTCGTATTCTGCTCATCAAAACCGTTAAAAGTTCAAGCGTCCAAAACCAATGCGGCAGCTTCAGATCACTGCGAAGGACAAAATGACACCGGTCATAATGTCACGCGCACAAGTAGGGGGGCAATCTTGCCGCTTCTAATCCGTAAGAAGCATGCGGCACTTCAAACGCAATCTGAACTCGGTGCTAAAAACGTAACACGGAAGACATGTTATTAAGCTGAACATAAAGATCCCCTGAATATAACACTGTCATTATTCCCAGCTAGCGCGCACGCGATCCATCGACTAAAACAACCAGATGAAAGATGATGGCGATACTGTAGTGAGCATCTGTCCTCCGAAGAAAATTGCAATTGCAGCTTGCCTATCTTTTTTTTTTTTTTTTCTTCTTCTTCCAGCGATGCCACTGAGAAATAAACAAGGTTAGAATATAATCTGTTGCTCTGAGGGTAATGAGTAATAACAATGCAGAGATCAGCGGTGGTATGTTGTGTTGCCATGGATACAAAAACAGATCCTCAATTCATTGAAATTTCTTTCTCTGCCTCTCTTGCACACATTCCCGCGTTCCCCCCCTACATCCAGTGTGTTCTCAGATATAACACTGTGGCAGTTTTGGCAAATGAAAAGCCTCCGTATCTCCCATTCAGTGGCACCTTCCAACAAGCTTTTATAACATCCAAGTGGGAAAGATAAAACATAAGGGAAGGGGGAGGGGGGAGCTGTCACTCAGAGCTGAGGGTGTAACTACTGTCCACTTTCCTCCGGTGAATGCAGTGCAACAAGCAAGCCAGGCCTTTCCAAAATGTTAGGGGACTGGCTCCGACTGAAAGCGCTCCTTTTAACTGCTTCCCTTTTTTTTTCCCGGCTTTGCTTTCACCGCGTGAAGGATTCCATTCTTCGCCGGCTCCCTCTCTATTCCAGACTCGGCTTCAGTCCTGCAGAGAACTTTAGTGGGTCCAAAAAAGTCACGCTGCTGAGTGACAAATAGTGTCTTTCTCTCTCGCTTAGAAGTAAACCATATCGCCCCGAGACCTTCCAGCAGAATGTTAGACTGTGTATGATAGTGTGCATGAAAAATGAGGGATGGAGTCGGATTGGGGGGGAAAAGGGAAGGTGAAGGAAGGACTAGTGGTTGAGTGGAAGAGGGCCAACTGGGACGGCCCTCAGAGTGTTTCCCCCCCCCCCACTGATTCAGAGGAGAGGTTCTGGAGAGAGATGCCATAACAGATACCAAGAACTACTCTGCTCTGTCAGCAGCAAGCTCCTCAGACTTCCAATGACAGAAATGATTAAGCTGTCTGTCAGCATCAGAACTACGGCACAACTTCTTCCCCTGAACGGCAATCCTCCTTCGACACACTTGTACTGGTCTTCTCTCCCTTTGTATTAATCACTTGCACACAAATCTCACAGCCAAATTACAAAAGGTTGTTTTTTTCCCCCCATCTTCCATTAGCACCTCCCAATGAATTAAACTCAAGCACTCCACATTTACATTCACACTTACTGTACTCATTTCACTCTTGTCTCTGCGTTTACCCGGAAGGCAAAAAAAAAGCAAATGGTGCACTGAGACAATGTGTTCCTCCTTTTTCTGTCTTCACATGAATAAATAAAAAAAAAAACACATTCATGCATTAATAAAGAGGGAAGATGGAAAAGGCTTGGACTCAAAATAAATGATGTTAGGTTTCAATCCCTTTATAAAAAATATATAAATGTGGCTGATAAAGAAACACATATAAATATATATATACATATACTGTATATATATATATTTGCTATTGCTTTAAGATTTACACTCAGGGAACATAAAGTCCATTTCTGTCAGGGAATAAATATGTGCTTGTTAGCTAAATGGCTGCCTACAGTATATGTTTGTACATTGCTAAGCATAAAGTGAGGTAAGATATCAATAAGACATTTGTTGGATTCGGTTATTATACGACAGCAACACTATACCTTCCACATGTGGCCACTCAAAGAGAGGTAGTTAAAGAAAAGGTAAAGGCATATTTCTATAGAAGTATATTCCGATGTCAGATATGGACTTTCAAAAAAGGTTTGAAGGCCAAAACAAATCATTACTCATGAAACCAATGTGTAAAAAAAAAATCAAACACGCACTGTGTATGCTGCAGCTCTTATTAAACAGCTGCGTGCACAAAAACACTACACCCACTGGAGCCAATCTTGTATTTGGGCTGCTTCACACATAGGACTTTTAAGGCGGCTGCGATCAATACACACTCTACAGTGAAAGGGTCACTGTTTAAAATCCCATGAATAGGGTGTGTGTATATTGGCACTTTAAATGTTAGTCTACAAAGTGCTGCGAAGGTTTCAAAAACACTTATTCTATTTTACCTTGTGAACTCAAAAGCCAGGGAAATATAAAACATATATTGACAAACAGCAACTGCTTTACAATGTTTCACGCTGCCTCAACCTTACTTTTCTTGTCAACCTATCAACTCGGAATGGACCGGCTCGGGTAAACCATAACGGTAACTAATGCATTTTCATTTCTCTCAAAATGCATTTGGTGAATCGTTTGGTGGATACATATGTCCCATTGAGAAGCACGAATAGGAGACGGAGGCCGGCCTACCTTGACATCCACATGGGCCATGAGGACAGCAAAATTGGTGAGATGGGTACAGGAGCATGTGGTGTGTGTCCTGTTGGTGCCGAGCAAGCGGCAGTCCTGCGTCGACCAGAAACCAGTCATGGTTTTCTTGGAGTAACTCCAGAATGAACAGTTGGGGTTGAAGTTCTCCTCGGATTGCTGTTGGGAGGGCAAAAAACACGAACACATCAGTAGAATCAGACACGGTAGAATTAATGACAGGAAGAGATACAGCACGTCCTCCTCGCCAAGTACAACACAGGGGTCTGGAGTTAATCACACACTCGCTTTGTCCATTTCTACCTTGCTTTGTTTGCAGAATAAACGTCAAATCAGGTTCATTTTTCCCCCCCACTGCAATCCGTATCCATTCTAAAGTGAATAGCAGGTGGTTTTTACCGACAGCATCAAGCAGCCCCATGCCTGTTTTTCATTGTTTTTTGACCTTTCTCTTTAACTTTCACTGCATGAAAATTGACTACCCCACTGTTTAATGGGTACCACCGCTGTCTGCGAGGGGCTACGGCCCTAACGACCAGCACACCTCCCTGCTAAACTCGCTTGCAGTTTTATTAAAGTCACCCACCACCACTGAGGTTGAGTAACACACGAGCACAACAAAACATAACTGCTGATAAATAGAAACATCAACGACCTTTCCCTCTGGAGCCCAATTTCTTTGTGTAGCTTTGGTAACAAAGGAGAGCACACTCAGGATCCTTTTGCTTTGTGACGCGCAGCTTCCAAGGTTAAACATGTCTGCTGTCTTACTATTAACACCATGAGGGGCTGTAGTTTTTCATAGTTTCACACTTTGCTGTAGGGTAATTAGTCTAACAAGGTTTATCCTCTGTGAATGTAAATTTGCCGCTGACTGGGTTTACCCTTCACACATCCAAAACCCTGCGTGCAATATTCCACAGCAAGGAGATAGGATGACCCTCTGTTCCATTAATGGATTTAATTGGACCCATTAAGTGGTGAGGCAAGGAAGCAAAACAATAACTAGAGGACACATCATCATCCCAGAAGACTAGTGATCCAAAACAGCATGGTTGAGAAGGGGACTTAAGTGTGGGAAGCCCAAAAAAAACAGGAACCCCCCGCGCTTGGTTAGGAGAGTTAAGATAACTACGGTTTATTTTCAAGGGCAAAG
Organism: Leptoclinus maculatus; assembly: GCA_032191485.1. Taxonomy (NCBI): domain Eukaryota; kingdom Metazoa; phylum Chordata; class Actinopteri; order Perciformes; family Stichaeidae; genus Leptoclinus; species Leptoclinus maculatus. Next base: position 7,949,999 of record JAVDOI010000020.1, on the reverse strand, counting down.
TTGAAGTCCACTCAACATACCTGAGATACATATTGATACCTCCCAATGTTCTCTATGCAGGGGCAACATTTAGTTCATCAAAATGAAATGATCACAATTATCTACTTGTCTTTGATTTGTAGACAAAATAAAGTGTATCATTCCTCCTGTCTTAAACAACCCCTCTGTCTGGTTTACCAGTCTACCAGAGAATATAGAGCTTTAGATCCGATACACCAGAGCGCTGTATTGGCGCCGTGTGCAAAAACATCAATATTGCATCCAATCAAATTAAACTCATCGCGCACGTTTGTAATCATTATTAATATATGATTAATTGTACAGCCCTTGGTGTACACAAAATGCACTCTATATGTAAATGATGTATGTCTATGTCACTTCAGTTGAGATGACAACACAAGCAGCAGCTCTCTCTCTCGTTACGAAAGCAGAAGAGGGCTACAGTGCAGAAAACACACTTTTTTTTCCAAAAGGGCACTGTTTTATGGAAATGACTTGATCTGAGCAAGAAAAGGGTACGAAAGCTCCAGTGCCCCAACATTAGACGAACAGTAAAATGACTGAATCTAGGATCCAAATTACACTTAAGGCAGGTGAGTCACAGCAATAACGGCGCTGACATTGCCCCCTGACATTTTCCCATCATTTAATTTTGATATCCTTTCACTCTCTGCATCCCTCAGCGCGCTGTGCATTTTTTTTCCGCCGTCGTTTCTTCCTTCCAGGTCCCCCCCCCCCTCCTACACATGAGACCCCGCCGCAATTCTCTTATGGTTTGTTCAACAGCCTTGATAATCGCTGAGGGCGCTGTTTGCAGACAAAACAGGGATATGTCGAGGGTGGCAGAGTGTGGAGAAGATAATGGAGTCAAGAGGGAGAAGTTGCGACTCCCCACAATGACTAAGCAGCCTCGAGCGAGGCTCAATATGACTGATATTTGTTCAAGAGATCAGGCTGGTATTTGTTCAAACTAATAACCAACAACATGCATCTCTCCAGCATCACCTTGTGAGCAATTTCTCACACCTTCCCGTTGAATACAACGTCATATTAACTTCATTTTCTTCGTCTGAGATGGGATTTCTACATTTCTGTTGCACTTCAGGCATAGAGAGAATTGTGATGAAAGGGTTCTATTAAGGTGGCGCAATGCGATATGCAAGTGTGTGTTTTGTGTGAAAGTAAAGTGGAAAGAGACAAAAAAGCCCATTCAATGCAGACACAGTCACATCAAAGGAAAAACAAAAGCACATCTCAACTGAGAGACAGAGCATTACCTGGAGATGCCTAATGGTAAATATGACAGGGTCAGAGAGGTAGACTTTGTTAGAGTCCTTGTTGATGGCAGCTGTGATCACCGGCGAGTTGACAATGACGGAGTAATTGGTCGCCATGGCTTCGCTGCCCAGCTTCATGCTGGCATTCTCCGTTGAAAGGTAGACCCCGATGTGTTTGTACAGCACGAACGCTATCCGAATCTCACCTGCAAGAAGACCAGCAGGGGCAAACGGGTCACTCTTCCACACGAGACAAGCGAGTAAAGAACACCCGACATTGGCCAAAAGTATGTGGACACACCCCAACATTAAACCATTGAATGATTGTTGAACAGACGTATTAGCTAGAAAAAATTAGCTTTAATAATTGACTCATGTTGCTTCTTCCTTTTCTTCTTGCCTATGATAAACCTTCAACCCACACTTGGCTGCTTGATATACAGTAGAAGTAAATAGCATCAGCCTGTGGTGGAGGGTGAAGGTGGTTAGAAGGATCAGAGGTAGCTGTAAATGGAAGGTCATTCAAAATACAGAACCACAAAGCTAGCGGCACACAATGTATATTAAATGTCAACATTTTCTTTGTATACAAAAAATGTCTCAAGTGGAACTAAACTAGGAAAAACAGCCCCGGACCTGAAGAACACAACATTATGAGCAAAGGGTACACACAACATACAGTGTATTGATATTATAATGTGACAACAATGTGCTAATATGCTAGTTATATGGCTTGTATGCTATTGGGCTTTGGCAACTTAAGCAACACTAGAGAAATACTGGAAATCAGTTGAAGCTTTGTGAACACAATAATCAGAAACAGTGTGAAGTAAAACAGATAAAAAAAGAGACTAATGACAAGGTTGTAGAAATAGTTCTGTAAGAAAGAAAAAAAGAGAAATCTTTCCTACATCAACAAACGGTTATTTTAATTCAGCATCCCCACAAGACGTGGTTGCCACTCATCATTGAAAGAGCCGAGCATTTTTCTTCTTATTAATGTCTCTCTCTCTCCTTGTCTCTCTCACGCACACACATCTATTTCCTCTCCTGCTGCCTCAATATTCAGCATCGATATGAAAAGAAAATTCCCTCCCGCCGTGACTGAGATCACTCACTCAGATGAAAAAGAAAAACAATGTGGGTGCTCTCGCACTGGATGAGGGGGGAAAAGATCCGCCACCCTGCTGTAACGATGCGCGGCTGGACACAGACCCAGTCATCCAAGCTGAGAGGCACCGGGCGCAGCTTGAGTCGATTCTGATTTGCATGGGCTGATAATAAAGTCTAAAAATGGCGCTGCATTGCTCCTGGTAATAGCTTTGTATTGTGTCTAACGGCCTCATTCACAGTTTAGAGGCAGAGCTTGAATGTAATTCTACAGCCAGGGTGGGTGTTTGGAGTCTTAGAACGATCCGAGTGCTTTATATGCAGCCCAACAAAAGGATTTGGGTGTCAAATTGAAAGTCATTTACATTGCATCAGTAATGAAATTCTTACAAAACCTTTGCAGCCCACAATGCAATATTACAGCGAGATAAAAAAAAAAAATACTTTTTGATTTATTGCAGCTGATACACCGAGTAATACAACAGTATATCCGTTATAGTCGTGTCAAATTCTTACATTTCTGTTGTATTACAAACCTGAATAACACATAATGCACAGACTCTGTGTACCAGGCATGAATACAAACAACAGGGGACCATTAAAAGCAGATTCAAAAGTTTTTCCGACGACTCACCATTTCTTCCGTGCTGCTTTAGCGTGTTCGCCGAGAGGTGGATGGAGTTGCCCTGTCCTCCCGTTTGTGGGAACTTCAGATCAAGCAAGTTCCCATCTGTGCTCATCCTCGCCACCTCCAGCTCTTCACACATACGGATTGGAAACCCAAGCATCAGCAGTTAAACAATCAATACGTTTGATTTTTTTTTATGACACACAATAGACATAATAGACATACAAACTGCTGCAGGCTGTAAATTGCACAACAGTGCACAATATTGGAGCTTAAAGGCCTTTTTCCACATTATGGGCAATATGGTTGCCCATACACCGACTATATAACATAAACAAGACGTGAGACAACAATAACAATGTTCAGTACCTTCAACCCTGAAAAAAAAAAACATCCTTTCAACATGCGGTGAATGCCATAACAGAAGTGTAAAACTAATAAAAGCGATCAGGCTTTGGCATGAACCTGACCTCCTTATGACTTATTGACACAGCAGCCAATCAACATCTCCAATCACTTCACTGATTCAAAAAGCCAGTCTCCGATAGTGCTGGTTTTATTAATCCAAAGCATCTCCAACGAGCACTAAACGCAACACATCCTGTCTTGATTCATGCAGCTTTGAAGGACTGCCTCCCTCTCAACTCTTCATATGAAGGGGAGGTTTGTGTTACAGGCCTCTTAATCAAAAGACAATCAAGTGTTCAGGTGACATTATTTCCTTTTTTAAGTTTTGTCTTCGGGCCTTTGGAAAGAAAAGAAGAAAAAAAAAGACATCTTCATTTCAAAGAATCTTTTTCTCGAGAGGAGCGGAGAGAGCAAGAGATACAAGGAGATAAAGACCGGCTACGGATCACGAGCTCACTTCTGTGGCAGCTCAACAGCTGTTGTGTCTGAAGCGAGCTCCTAATTTATGGTTCAAAGACTACGGCGTAATACCGCAGAGGAAAATGAGCTGCCGAGAGGAGCTCATTCCATCAGAGTTTATTATGGTATGATACAATTCAGTTTGATTCAAGCAGTCGAGTGTGCTCTAATCTCGAGTACGGGTGACCCGCGTGAAGTCTGGGCATTCCTAAATGTCACATTAACCTCCCAAAGCACTGAGACGAATCCTCTTGATTCATTGCGAGGCAGAGGTACCGGAAAGAAGTTGCACAGATGTCAAAATTCCAAAAGATGAGGTGAGCAGTATGGACTTAATACAGGCGATAGGCGTAAATAACTGAACTGCCATCGCTGCTGTGGCAGCTCATTTGTACACTCGGATGACGTGTTGGGATTTCTTGGCCAAGCTCAATGAATTAGTGAAGTCTAGTCATCAGATTGAGGTGTTTTAACGGTATTCGTTGATGCAAGTGTCTCTGACTGAAACTATGGCAATGTTTTTTTTCCCCCACAAAGGTGATGTCATGAACAATTCCATTCAAATGTTTTGGGTCGGAATAACATTCAATTTCATACCGGCTCCCTTCATCTGCTTGAGAGGGTGATTTCCGACCGCGATCAGTCCAAAACGTTTCACGGTCAATGACACCGCATTCGCATTCCCTTCTGCTATGCCAATGCTTAATGGCGGTCATCTCTGGCGCAACACAAAAAAAAACCTGGCTGGCAGGATGAGTGTGCGGTGGAGAATCTCAAACACAATGCCATCCAAGTGCAGGAAAACTTCATCAAGCCTGATAAGGCATTCAAGCTGACGATCTGACGTCAGTGGGCTATGACACCTCTGTCTTTGCTAAAGGTTAGTGCCCACGGAAAGCTACAAAGGGGCCACATTTAATCCTCCCTTTGTATCCGTTTCCCATACTATCTCTTAAGAAAAAAAAGAAGAAACCTTTGTATTAATGTTCTCTTGTGCTTTTGCAAAGGCCAGGGGGTTTTGGTGATACATTCCTATTCAACTTAGCTAAGACAATACCCCAGATAGCTCACCATTCCCTGGATTCCAAGCCTGCCGTTGGAATAAAGGAAGCATTTTTCTTCTCCCTCTCTAGCTCCCTCTCCCCCGTGTGGTTGTGTAAAAGAGCTTACGATGGGCTTTAGGGAATTCCTTTGATGCCATAGTCGTTGCTGGACCCACAGGCTATACCTTCAAAGCCCCGTCTAAATAACACGCTAATCGGCAGAAATCTGCTCATGAGATTATCATGCGGAGAGTGAAGCGCACTCTCGGCGCAGACAAAAGCCCGAGACGAGCGCATGCACTGTGACGTGTAAACACAAACACAGACACAATGGGTGAGGAAATATCCTTCTTCTTTTGAAAGTGAAGAAAATAGATCTCATTATGAGCTTAAACCTCAAATTGGAACGAGGCGTCAGGATTCATTTTAAAGAATGTGTCACCAGGTGCAATGAGCTACAGTACACCTGCACACACACACACACACAAAACCCCGTCACTTTACATGTAATTCATTGCGAGAGATCAATGATTACTGATGTTTAAATGGTGCCGCCCCTTGTCTTCGTTTAACTACCCCTGCATGGCATGAGGGATCGCAGGGGCCAACTGGCTGAAAAAAAAAAAAGAAACAAGCCAAACTAACAGAGAGATAAGGCCGAGTAAACATGTCACCAGCACATAATTAACCAGACTACCACTACGCGCTGTGAAATCTCACTCCAGTTGAGCAGTCTCCTCTTCCCCTCTCTAAACGAGCCCAGAATCTCCTTAATACCCACATGAATTGTGTGCCAGATACAATAAAATCATTTTATTAATTCCCCTTTACGCTCCTTTCCTTTTTAGTCTGTAGACCTATATTTTTTTAGGTTGCCATGGTAGCAGGAACTTAGAAAAAAAAAAAAAAACACTTCTTTTGAGCGGAGGTCGATACATCATAACATTGTTTTTTCTTAATTCCCCGTGCCCCACTCGCCGCCCTGTGCAAAAAAAAAAGGTTTTTTAATTCAATTGTATTTTGTGCTTTGTAAACGGCGGTTTTTACAACAATGATGTATCCAGTTTGTAAAAGCTCAACGAGGGAAAATATTGATGACAGTTGTTCCATTATCTGTGCTCACTTGGTATTCACACACTTAATAGTGAGCACTGATCCCCTGGTCTGCACAACTAGTGGTTCATTCCGGCTAATAATTAACACGAGTATAAGTACAATCATTTGAGATAATTGATAATTTACAGCCGACTGCCATCAGACACGAGCAGCCCCGCCAAAATGTAACCCTCCTGCGAGGGGAGAAATAATTAATCCAGTGACCTTCACACTTGTTCCAGCGCCTCAAGAGCACCGCTGTCAATATGATAGCACCGTGGATCAATAGCTGGACGGTGAACTTCGTAACCCCCTGTACAAATGGCAAGACCAGGATGGAACACCGCAGACACATGAGGGAAGGAACCCACTGGAAAACCAAACATCCAATAGCTTCCAGTTTTCTAAATATCATAATTGACAACGCAGAGCCAATAATCTGTTCCTCAGCAGCTTGAGAAGAAATTAACTTAACTCTGTTCGAGATGGTTTACTCATGCAGACAGACCAAATTAAAGTGTGATTTGTTTGCTGGCGTACCATTTTCATTGCTTTCATTGAAAAAAGGAAATCCAGATCTCTCAACCAAATGACTTCATCAGAATTTGATCCATTACTTCCAAAGTTAATTTGAAAAGTATAGAAGAGCCATTTCATTAGATCGTTCTATGCCATGTACAGTAAAATATGCGAGGAACCACCAGGAGCCGGAGGAAGTCTCTAGTCTCTACGCTTTCAGCTGGCTGGACCGGAGAACGACTTTAGCGCCAGAACAACTGAAAAACCGTTTTGGCCTTTCGTGTCCAGTTAACAACCTTCTTAGGAATTCATTGGGTGCCATTTTGGAACATGATTCAGTTTTTTCTAAAAAAACAATGGAAAAAAAACAACAACATTCCACACACAGTCTTAAAACAAATTACAAATGTACAATAAATGACATTTGCATGTGAAGATTGGCCAACTAAAATGTCTTTGCTTGTAACTCACGGATGTTGTCGGTGTTCTCTTGCACGATGTCGGTCTTCAGCAGGTTGTCAGCCAGGACAAAGGCCCCTTGCTCCACAGTGTCCAGCAGCATGGTGGCGGCCCGCAGCTGCTCGCCCGTGCTCAGCTCCCTCCATGCAGCCTGGGCCTGAGGCTGCAGCAAATTGTTGACCGTCTCCACCATGGCCTGTGGGGAGCCCAAATCATTGATTTAGTCAACAGAAGCTAAGCTGGCCCGGGACTGCTGCTGTTTGACATGGTGATTTGGTAAACGGTGAGAGTGAAGGAAGTGAAATGAGAGTTCAGGACTGGGGAAAAAAACAAACAAATAACATAATCCTGTGGGATTGTGCAAAGGAAGAAGCGTGACATGTTTGTTTTTCTTTCTTCCCATTTTGCATTTCATAATCATCTTTCTACGGAGTCATTTCATGACCTTATTTCCAATTCATGTACAAGTTTTGCTTTTGGACGCGGGAGTGTAACTGGTAGCAGCAACACCTGAATCGGTAATGACATTGGATGTGTCGTTAAATTGCTTTTGTTACCGTTTCCCTTTATCTGGACTACAAGCAGAATGAATCATGTAAGTGAATCAGAACCAATGCTTACAAGACTACGGGCCAGTTCTTACATGGCTTGAGGCTAGAGTCTTTAATTGGTGTGATTAATGTTCTTCCATGCAGACAATCCCCAATACACAAAAGCACGGCTAAAAAACAAAGCAACATTGAGACATGCCAATGGATGGACAAGGTGTTTGCTGGTAGCAACGATCCTCAACTGTTCGGCTCACATCCTTCCTGCGTAAATAGCACCGAACAACTAGTATGCCCCTCTCTAATCTCCTCACTGCCAAATGCCAGTAAGCAAGGAAGAAACAAGAGCATTCTCAAGACCTGATGAAAAATTAAGAGCTATTAAAGATTTAAAAAATGCCAATGGCAAGATTAATGAATGGGATACTAATTGGTCAGGCAAACTAATTCATCCCCAGTGCCACTGCCCTGAAGAGCAACATGAGCCTGAGTGCAATTGGAATTAAAAGTTATTTCAAAGCCATTACAATACAATGTCCATAATGCATCATAAACATACTTATAAGGTGACATTTCTTTGCAAGGATCATAGTGTGTTATAACGAGCTAAATTAACGAGTTTTTACTTTACTTAAAGCAAACACAGACAACTTAGTTACTTAATCATATTACAGTGCCTTATAACAGTAATTATTATGCATTAGGAATATACTATATTCTATTACAATTATGGGAATTATAATAATAATGCCATCAGTTATACAGCTTATAAGTATGTATATAATGCATTATGAATAGAAACGACCTTATGTGTTACGATTACTGTTATCAAGCACTTTCTTTTCAAACACAGTACTAAAAACAGATATCTCATGAGTATGTTTGTAATGCATTATAGACATGGGCGTCATGGAAAGTGTTTTCCAAACATTTCAGAAGAATCCCAAAAATGTTTGTTTGACTTTTGATTCTCCACTTGCACTTCTTCAAAAAGCCAGTTCAGTTTAGTTAGACTCATGATGCGTGTGAAAAAAGAACAGGGGGTCTCACTACAGAACTTCTCTCTGAACTTCGCTTAGATCCCCTTTTTTTGATCAACAGCTTATGAAAAGGAAGAAGAATTGTAGTACGACTCAAAATCAGCATGGGGATAAAGCCAAAGGCGATGAGAGACATCATGTGCTCTAGTGTATCAAATGAATTCTTGATCAAAAGACAGAAAAAAAAAAACTGGCTTTACCAAGCAACTAGTCACTAATCCTAAGTGTAATGGACCCCCACAATTACTTCATAATGTGAAGATGTACGTTTGTTTCAAATCACTGCGACAGCAAGAGGAAGACGGAGGACCGACTGTATTCAACTCACTGGCGCTGGATGAGAATTTCAAACAGCACCAGCTGGCTTTTCCTCATTCAAAACATACCCTGCACACATTAAGCCGCCCACAACCCAGACACCACCACACACACACACACACACACACACACTGTGAGAGACTGACGCAAGGGTGAACACACACCTCTGCACCTGCTAGTATACCAAAAACACAAGACAAACTCGCAGGCACACGCACGTGCACGTGCACAGACAGTCTACCAACTTTGATGTAATTATTCATTATCTGCAGCCAATCTCCAATCACACCTTTTGACATTCTGCCAGAGGCAGAGGTTGATTCACTCTCAATTAAGGAGCTCTTTTTCTTCAGGCACTGAGACGTTTTTCCTTTTTTTCCCCCCCCTTTGTTCAACACTGCAAGATTCGTTTTTTTTCCCAGCACTTCTTAAAACACTGAAATAATGGTTATTCGGGGGAAAGGATGGATGGACTTGCAGAGGAAGCAGTCTCGCTTCTTCGCATGCAGAAGAGACGTACAAAAAAACAAACAAACAACAAAGCAGAATAATAGCACAGCCCCGAAGACGGAGGGATCGGGTCAGAAACCTGATGAGGAGGGATTATACGATGGATAATTGATAAACAAGAGTGAATTAAACAACTGAAGGTTCTACAGTATGTATCAAACGTTTGTATTGGAAAGGTCATTTTTCTTACAGGCCCTTCAGGCATGTACAACAACGTCCAATAACGAAACGCAATAAAGCTGACATTCACTCATGGTGCATCATTTGGACATGCAATAGATTACCAAATCACTCTGATGCAAATTATTCATTACTGCTATTAATATGCGTGTAGCATGCCAATTTTCCCTCATTCAAGGCAGAGAATGAAATGATGATATAAAGACTGCAGAGTAGTGTCTAGATGTTGGAAACCAGTGTGCTTTACAGATAAGACAATTACCTTAACTTGAGCTACACTACACATACAATATAATGGGGGGGGGGGAAAGAGTCTCTTTTAGTGTTTATGATTACAAAAAGGAAACTATGTGTTGCATTTGCTGCAGAGGAAAAAAAAGCACGAGCCGGAACAATCTGCACTTCTGTGTTATTACTTTGTGCCCCTGAGAGTTTTGTTAAGCTATCTGTGTTGCCAAAGATCACTGGAGCTATCATTTAGGACACTGTCTGGGACATTGGGGTTTTTACATTTTACAAAAGAAGACCAAACTGTGACATTTTGGGATAAACCCTCATTTGCTTTCTTGCAGACACAAGAACACATCATTAGTCTACTTGATCCATCCAGGTAATGTAACGTAACGTGGCCTTTTTTGGAAGATATGCTAATTAATTTTCTTGCTGAGGGATAGATGAAGAAGATTGATACCGCGCTCATGCGTGCATTGGTAAATATGAAGCTACAGCCAGCTGCCGGTTAGCTCGGGATGTGCAGCCAAGCGTCACATCACTACCATCATCCCAGTCCGAGCAGGTGAGACGGGACGGTGGCTTGCGCTGCTACTTTACTGCTATTAGCACGCTGCCACTCCATCTGTCAAATGTAGCAGCTCGGCAAACTCCCACCCGGTTGTTGTTGTTTTAAGCTACATTGCATTCCTATGTCGAAAAAGAACGTAAACCAGCAAGAAAAAACCAACAACTATATTTTGGTTTCTGGTACACGAGGACATGCTAATCGTTAAACTGGACTCACTGCTGGAATGTTCAAGTTGGAACAAGCGTGATGACTGGGCGTGAAAAAGCTGCAGTGCACAGGCCATTTACACCAATGCAGACGTGGAGGAAGGGAGAGGTGGACATTAGCGTGCGCTTGGCAGGAGTCCAAGCCAGCCGATGGTGTGTGTGCTTTTATCTGTGTGCTGATTGATGAAATGAACTCTGGGTCTGGGAAATTGATTCTGGCTGAGGCTGATCTCCCTCTCTTCCCTTTCTGGCTTGCTCGTTGGTCGGCTTTCTGTGTACACCCGTCTCTCTCCTCTCTCCTCCCTCCTCCCATCCTGTGGACCGGTTGGTTCCTCTCACTTGTTTTCTCTCACTGACGTTGAAAGCTGATCTCAAAACGGGGGGGGGGGGAAACACCACAAACAATCTTGTTCTCTCAGTCCTCAATCTGACTCGATGTCTCTTGGCGCAGGCGAAGCTGTTGCATCGTTTCTTTATTTCTTTTTTGCGCCTGTTTCATTTGACCTGCTAGCCAAAGCAGTCTTTGAAAATCTCTGCAACCGTCACGTTTAATATGTCGTGAAACCTCCCCCCCCTCTTGTGTAAGTGGGTGGTTGTGTCTGTATTTGTGAGGGATTACCATTGTGTTTTCCGTCTTATGTCTTAAATTTAATCTTACAATTGTACAAGACCCAAATAGCAACCCTTTATGTACATATGAATGGCAGAGAGAGGCAGACTTTAAGAGGCTTTTAAAAAGTGTTAATTCCACAGCACTAACTCCGTCAGTACAATAATCAGACTGCAACCTCCAGGTCCACTTCACAAACCAGTGTGAAAACATGAAAACCTAAATATTTTCTTACGCTACATTTTACATACGTGCAACATAAACATGAAATCCTTCTGTCTCCACTCTGAGCAGAAGCGCCTCACACAGTCTATTCAGGCAGCGCCGTGCACTGCAGGACAGATGAAGAGGTCTCGGTTACGAGGATCTGGATATCTTCATCTTTTAACAAATTGACTACCAGGGAAATTTTATCATCTCGTTACATTCTTTGAACGAGGAGCCTCCCCTCGTTTCGCCTGCTCTAAGGTCATCCTGCGCTGTGACACTCCCCCTAGTCATCTTTGCAAGGTGTCATTTTAATGAGGGGCCTGGAACTCAATATCCTCCCTGTATCCTAAGAATTCACACTCACTTGGCTCCCACTAAGACACAAGATATTAATCTGTTATATTATGCGTTGAAATGGCCATATGCATGGGTAATTTAAATGTAAGTCACAAATCTTCTGCTTTAAAAGTAAATGAATGGCAAAGGAAGAAGCCATTCAAAGCTAGACTTTAGCTGCAACATGGATGGACATAATCACAGTAATTGGACCATAATGTCACCGCCTATGAACAAGCTGCCATTACTATAACAGAAAGGCACAGAAGGCAGGCCGCTATTTTCATCATGTTTGTTCGAAATCAAAAAGGGCACAACAGAGGAACATTCCTCCAGGGGAAAGAACAGAACACAGGGAGTTGATAACTATACAGTACGCTTTGTAGCTTTATCAAGGCCAAATCCTTTTGGGTGGATTTGAATTAGCTGTGACATGCGGCAGATATCAAGGTTCATGAACAATCAAGAAAGATTCAGAAGTCGTCATAATTAATTATTGTTTCATCTGCACGGGATCAATAGAGGCAGGGAGATTGCTGCAGGTTGAACTGTTTGTGAATATGTAAATGAAACAGCAAATGAAGCTGTTCCTATTGAAACTCCCCGACGATACGAACAAGATGAAGACCTCAGTACCTTTTCAAGTCGAGTGTCATCTTGTTTTTTCATCTTGTTCACCACTTAAGCGAGATAAAAGCCCTCAATCAAGGCGAGGCTGACTCGTCATCTCATCATCTCATTTAGACCTCAAGCCCAGCACTTTATTTTGGACTATGTCCCCCTTCACCACAACCACACCTGCACTCACACAATCTGCCTTCCCCCCCTTCCCCCCCAAGGACTGTCGAAGTCTGTTTTCAGCACCGTCCCTGAGCTGAGGGACAGCAAAGGCAGGTGCGCCTCTCATTTGCTTTGTATTCCTCTGCTAATCCCATTTATAACAACCACCAGGGCCCTGTCGGAGAAAACATTGCCCAATTTCCCTAATCAATGAAAGTCCCTCAAAGGCTGGCAGCGTGTGCAGTCGATGCCTGTGTTTACCTAAGGCCACAGATGTTGCTCCATTATTCCGGTTCGTCAAGTGAAAGCTCCACACTGTTTGTCAATCCGGCGAGGGAACGGATGAGAGGAGGAGGTGCACAGCCGGGTAGCGTGTACAATCGTGTATGGTAATGTACACTACATCCGCAGCATATACTACATTATGGAAACATGAACCCAGATGCAGCCGTAAAAGCATACAGATGTGTGCAAATCAATTTACATTTGTATGTCATTTTTTTATGTTTTCATGTTCTTTAGCCATGCTAGTAGCAGGCTGAAACATCTTAAAAAAAATGTGGATTGCCATGTAATTTTGAGCAGATATTCACGGGATGAAACCCAATAACTATGAGGTTGACATTTTTATTTTTTAGGGAAATGTCTCCCCTCTAGATGAGTGGTAATAACATCTAGCGCTAATATACATTCAGTCGGTTTCGTGTCAATTAGCATACATTAGCATGCTAACATGCAAAACTAAGATGGCTAACATAGTAAACATTATACCTGTTAAACATCAGCATATTAAAATTGTGTTTTTGAGAGTATAAGCATTTTTGCACCAAGCCCTGAGAATGTGCTCGACAGTGGGAGTCCGTGACAGGGAAGGATGTTATATTTCAGAATTTGGCTACCCTGACAATTGGCATTTGTTGGCAAAAACAAAGACAAAAATAGGATACCACCATTCTCATATCCTATGAGCTTCTCACGCTCACAAACCCATCTGCACATGTGAGCACGCTCAGCCATATGAAAGCATTCCAGTCGGATGTCATTTGCACAATCACATGACTGTCCCCAGCCTTCTGACATGCCTCAGAGGAATCGAGGCAAATACAGGTTGCTTAAGATGAGCGCTGCAGAGCATACATACAAAACAACATCTGCCTATAATGTGAAGGTTTATTGGAGCCATCTGTATGGCAGACATGGATGTCAACTTATTCCATAGTTCTCTTGTCAAGGTAGAATACTGATGGCGGCTAGTGTGTCACCCCAGGGATAACAAAATAACTCAGTAGCCAGGAGAAATGGCTGACGGAAGCAACAGACACCCCCCCTAAATTAGGACACACATGTATTATGCATCAGGGGGACTCATAACATGCCATGACTTTGGCTGACTTAGTAGTTAGAAGTTGAGTTGCTGGTATAATGAGGTCACTTCTTTTGGCTCGTAAGCATGTGCAGAGAAATGTAGGAGTGCATTTCATCTCAGTGAGCCTGATTTTTGACTGATGCTATCCTCTTATGCAGGTTATTTCACTGGAAAGCAGATGGGTATTTTTTTTTTTTTTAAATGATTGAGACCCTGGAGAAACCCACAATGGATATATGGCATTTGAAAATATAGAAATTCTCAGCCTCATGCTGAGGCCAAACATATGAGGGGAGGTGGGAGAATATCACGACATACTGTATGCATGCAAGGTACAAATGATAACATATGACATGACTCTTACATGTTGGTTTGAGACACTGATGTTCACTTGGAAATAATGCACAGTGACATTTGATCCTTTAATTTAATATATATATATATATATATATAGTTCTTTCCACCTAAAAAGGTCAAACTTCAATGATATGGTAAAAATGTAAATGACGGTACAGTTTCCACAATGATGGAATGGAAAGTGGGTACGGGGGAAAAGTTTGGTCCAAATACCTGAACATAAAACCGGCAAGAGCGCTCTCTTTTCTGCAGCTGCAACCCAAAGGAAATGCAAATAGTTAGCAAAAGGTCATCAATTCAAACAAACCCACTTGAATACATGTCCTCTGTTTGAAGTACAGCTTTGAGAGTAGTGAGAGAGGGAAAAAAACAATCACTGCAAAGTATTATATGAAACACATGAATTATACACTGCCGAAGAAAAACGCCGTGTGTTAATTAGCACTGAAATGAGACACACTAGACATTTGGGAGCATGCCTCTGACACTTTTAAAATCTGATTTTCAAGGTTTTTTTGATCATTTCTATTTTTCACTTTAGAAATTTCGATGAGAACTCAGGAGAGCTATTTATCTTTTGAACCTCTGCCACGGTTGAAGGAGAGTTAGCGCTGACAACAATTTAGCATACCTGAAAAAATGACAGGCAGCCCAGGCTCAAAGAAAGGCTGTCAGCACTCCATGGAGACCGGATGATTTTAATTGAGTTCTGATACACGCAAGGTAGCCAACGGTGCTACTATGTGGCTTAACAGTTCCAATGCTAAATCCCATGCAGATTAGCTCCAAAGAGGTACCATCTCCCCTTAAAGGAGCCTCTTGCTCTACATCACAGCCCACTCTTCTGGAAACGCTCCCATCCGTACCGTTAGCCAGCAAACCCTTTGATCATGAAAACGAAACTGATCTCACCGTTTGCCAACTCAATCCTTTCATTGTCTGCTGGCAGAAAGCATTGTGCTTCGCTATCAAAAAGGAAAAAAAAATCTTTAATTCGCTTTAGCTCTTTGCAGATTGTGTCAAAATGATTGAACTCGGGAGGTAAACATCAGCCACTGCCAGAGCAGAGAGGAAGAGTTCTGTGAGCTCTCACTAGCAAAAGGATGTCACGAGCAAAGATGCCCGAACAGAAGGGAAAGATATCGAGAGATTTGTCTCCATCGATGCACCAAAATGCAAGGATGGAGTATATATGGAGGACAGAGAATTATAAATCATAAGTAATCCCATGACCTTCTAAAATGATCATGGATCTGAAAGGTTTCTTTTTTCCATATCCCTCAACCCAACTGCAGTTTTCCTTCTTGCCCTTTACGCATCTTTACAAGAGAAGCTAAAGACTTCAAATGCAATCGCAACCACAGCAGTAGCCTCTATCTTGAGTGTTCCGCTTTTATGAGAAACCCGGTTTTTTTCAAGAGGTATTATAAACTCCAGTTGCCCCTCAATGTGGATTTGCTCATCCCAATCCCTTCTGAGGCCTTTTGGCCATCTTTACTGCCACCCCTCTCCATTGGAGAAAACTGGCACTAAAATCTCAATGGGGACATCTGTGTCTGCTGCGGCAATGAAATAAAAACCGTCCCCGGAAAAAAAAACTATCGGCGAACAGGTGTTCATGTTTCTCTACAAGTGAAGCCGCTCCAGCAAATTAACGACTGACATTTTGAATTCCACTAATGTTTGCTTTTCTGTTGGCTGCTCAGCAGACAGAAAGTATTATTTTAGATCGCTTTGCCTGAGTGGCCCCTGAGTGCCCTCTAACTGCGCTCTGCTGCGAATCGGGGAGCAAATGCATTAGATCGAGGTTCAGCAAAAAGATTAAAAACTCCGCACTCCCACACTTTAGATCCAGCCCGAATGAAAACTTACCCAGTCTCATTAATAAAAACCAAGTGGTGCAAGGGTAGCGCTTTTGACGAGCATGACATATGGATAACATCTTTTAAACTACATCAAAGTTAAATCAATAGCAGAATACACGATACCCGTGTAAGAGATGTGGTCTGAGCTTTCCACCTAAATTGAAGGACCACAGGAAAACGGAAATCATTTCATCTGACAGCACTAGGCCAAATAGCAGATCATTAAAAGAATACCCACTGTTCAGTTTTGACTGCATTGGGGTTTTGTGGTAGGTAGGCCTTCAAATTTAAGTCAGATTGGCACTATTGAGTTAAATTGCTCACTTAAAATCCCCCCCGTATGCTTCTTTGCAACAAGCAGGGGAATAGATCACCATTCCTGCAGGCCATGTTTGACCAGCCTGTTAGTAGGCAAAGGAGAAGTGAATAACGGGGGCAGTTTTGGGTTATTTCTTCTTTCACTACCTTGTTCAGGCTTCGTGCTGCACTGTCTTTGCCACCTGGCGTGAGGTTCCTCAGCTGCACGTCGAGGAGATCCACCAGCTGAACCATGGCCTTCACCGTGAAGGTGATGTCTCCCGGCTGAAGGTTACGCTTCGTTTGCTCCGCCAACTCCCTGGCAATGACTGCAGCCGTCTCCCCAGCTTTTAGCTGTGAAAAAGTGGGACAAACCGATAGAAAGATTTGAATATCTGAACTGGTTAACATGTATTCCTGTACAGCTGAACAAACAAGCCTCATATCTATATAGTTTTTTTACTGTATCATTGTTACAACCTATACAGTGGGAAAACATGACAAATTGCACGATACAAGTGTGCGACCCCTTACAATGAATGCCGTTTAGCCTGTACATTTTCCCCCAACGGCTGCTATAGTGCACACAATTAATGTTGCGAGACGGTCCTCAGCTGAGTGTACACACATTGTATCCAGAAGCAATTTTGCTACTATTGAGGCAATTTCCCCAGATCCTTCCCAGAAATTATTTTTTTGTTCGAAAGCTTACGTGATTTTTGTGTCATGGGATTTGTTGAAAACGGAACCAAATCAATGATGATTTGTGAGCATTTTGCTCAAAACAAACTTTGCCTCATAATGTTTTGGAGACCTTTTACAGTCTATGTTTTCTCATTTTGTTTCTCTCACATTTATTTCCGACACCCTCAGACTCTCCACCGACGTTACCAGAATCCTTTCTCTCACCGACTCTCCCAAAACAATTCACCTGCATATACAAGGACATTCCCTCCAAATCAAAAAAAAAGCTGTTCAAATAAAACCTCTCCACCGAACGAACACCCATTGTTCAATCATAGCTAACATAGCTCACAATAACTAAGGCATGGCAAGTCTGTCAAGGCTTTCAATGGCGACAAAAGGAGTTGAGACAGTGATTTTCCACAACCCGAAAACAAAAGAGTAAAAGCGCAAGAAATTGATTAAAGAGTGTCTTTATCCTTTTAAACTAAGACTACAATTAATAGCACGTCGGCCTCCTTTGTTCGGTGTGGTATTTTTCCAAATATGCAGCTCGTCCTGCTATTTTTGGGATTTGGGGAGGTTTACACTCCAGCAACCCCCAGCCAACTTTACCGGAGAGAACTTTTTTGTTTGACAAACGCAATGGACAAATCCATTAGTCACATGTATCATGTAGTTTTGCTTACAATAGAAGGCAGAGTGCCCCATGCTATTTCCTTTCAAAGGAGAAACTTCCCTATATCTAACTTGTGAACTATGGAGGCATCTGCTTATTGGCTAATGAGGTTCACCGCAAACCCTGTGAACGTTTTTTTGCTCACAAACTTTATACTTTGCAGAGTTATTTATCCTGGTTTTCAAATTAGTGTGTGCACACACACATACAGTATCAACCCAGCTCTCCCTACCTAATAATGTGCAGCAGTGCCCTTTGATGTCCACCCTTTCCCACTTTTAATTTATGTCTCTACTTGCCAAGACAGTAAATAAATGGGTCTAACATAACAACTAATTATTTTCAGTGCATTGCCGTGTTTTGTTTTCAATTAATATGAAATGTATAGTGGGAAATAAAGTACTTTGATGAGTATAAAACAGACATAAAAGTGATTTGAAAGTCACCAAATCAGACATCAAAACCTTTTTACACGTCAATAACCATAACACAAACATTATGTAAGAGTTGGTCTCAATAACCTCATTTGTGCAGTCGACTTTCACCCTTTTGGTCCGATGTTGTCTTTCAAAGGTCCGGTACCTTCAGCGTTTTACTAACAGACTAGGTGTGGTAAGAGGAGCCTAAAAACCGCAGTTACAACCAACTAGAACAGGCCAATACTGATCTACTCTGGCATCACCTGCTGTCGTCGCCTGTGAGTTTATTAGTCAAGCCAATTATGCAGCTTAAATTGGTCTTCACAGAGAGGTGCATGCAGGGGATCTGGTCTTTGGAAGATGTTTTCCTCATTTCCCTCTCTGCTCTTGTCTCTTAATGAGAGGAGCTGGGGATGCCGGGTAGATAGCCGTGTTTCGTTTCTCTCTCTCTCTCTTTCTCTTTCAGTTTATCTTATGTCAATTCATTCTCTTTTTAGTCTCTACAGTTTCCTTTCTCATTTCGTCTACGGAACCATCTGGTAATGAGCAGTGCCACATTCAAGACAATGGCACCAGATATAAAATAACGAAGTGCCAGATGGGTATTCCGGATCTCTGACATGTTGATCTTCATTAAAGCCGCCCTGCCTTCACACTGCTGAAGTGTTGACTCGCTTTTAAAAGATGACTATTTCTACATTAGAATCACACTGTTACCGTTCAATCCATGCAGCAACATAGCAAGAGGCCATATAGCGAGCTCAGGAAGACGTTGCTCTAGTTCATTCCTCCAAACAGCAGCCTGAAGTGGAGCTTTACTGCGGCGCTCAAACGGTGCAGCGCTGTACAGAAACGCACCTGATAATTTCTCTCCCTTTCTATTCTGTTCCCCAGCAGCCATTCTCCATCTAAATCGGCAAACTACAGTTTGTTTAATGGGCCGAGCTTTGTGCTGTTGAGTGGATCATAAGTGTTATACCATGCACGCCTCAGGGCCCTATGAGTTTAAGGGAGAACATTGCCTGCAATTCATAACCTGGAACCCTGATCCTCACTTGCAGTAACCGCCTCCTCCTCTTTTGATTCGATTATATTGCAGATTTAAACATAGGAAGCTTTATGTGAGGCTTTGAATAATAACTTGCCCGTAGAGGAGGAGATACAAATCGTTTGTGCTCGAGAAACGTAGAATGCAAATTGCTGCCGTGTCGTAAGACAGAAAGTGGTCTGGATCAGCTGTTCACTAAACTATGGAGCTGTGGTACTCACTCCGCCTCCGCCCAACCACCGATGCCAAACACAAGCATTACCCTACTTTTAAGTGAGCCCCCCCCCCCTGTCTGATCCGTAACATTAACACACAAACTAAAGCTCTCTAAGTGAAAGCAATAGACACCCTTGGTTTGCATTGTGAGCTTCTGTATACCTTCTGGCTGATGAGGTTGACCCAAGGGGAGGTACAGTTGCTGAAATCAGGTCCCTGGGGGTCCCAGTACCCCTCTGGGCCCACGCACAGGTATGAGGCCACACCTAGAGAGAGAGAGAAGAAAGACAGTGGCCTGGTGAGAACAATGACATCAAATTGATCAGCTCAAGGGACAAAACCATGTCAGGAAAGAGCGAGCAGCTACAGTGACACATGTCATGTACATGTGTGTGCGTGTTTTCTAAAAGATGTCTTGAGAGAGACATTTTTTCCAACTCGCATCAAAGAGTGATGGGCTACACTATGCATTCAGTCTTGTCATCTAACGCCCAATTCTTCCGTATGTCAAGCACTTTTCCTATTTGCAAAACTTGTCGATATACAGCTGCGATGTACCAAAGAAGCACAATTCTTCAGTGATTAAATTAATGGCTGTAGCGAAATGTAATTGGGTGGTTTTTATCTTATTGTGACTGAAATTAAGTTGCTTCACTTGAGGACGGCCACGCTCGCCCAGACAGTGTGTGGATATCATCATTGAAAGTCAGACGGTGTCTGCATGTGGCAGTTCCACTCCTGCATGAGGAAAAATACACCAAATGAGGTGCCAATTAAGTCTGCCGCAGCTGAATTCATCACGGAAAAGGTCAATTAAGTTGGTCTGAGAAAGCCGTCTCTGCTGACAGATGTGTGGTGTAGGAGTGTCAGTCTTCCATCTGGAACAATAACACCTCCAGATCTTGATTAAAATCAAACAGTGTGACCATCATCTGTTAAGGCACTCTCTAATCCTACCTTCAACCCTTCTCATAATTAATAAATCAAACACACTTAATGAAGAGTTTTTGTGCAATCAATCCAATGGATGCAATGTTTTCGAAAAAACAAAGTCTTGTCTTTGACTTGCTCTTCCACATAACTTGCATCTGTATTTTCAGAGCTGACATCAGCAGGGCTACATGCTGACATTTAACTGCCCTTGCTTGTGCTTGGAGAGAGAGACGGTGTGTGTTGGCGGGTGACACGACCGGCATTAGCGGATATAAAATTTGATTGACATATAATTTCCTTCCCCAGTCCACCTTGGACAGCCTTATGTTTGATGGTTTTATACGATAAGGGACTCTGCATTTTCCTCCTACATTGAGAGGCAGGAGAAGGAGCATGAAAAGAGGGAAGGAGTGAGAGAGGGGAGTCAGACGGGTGTAGGGGGGGAAACGGAATGACAGCGAGCGAAGTGAGGTAGATGGAAGGGGAGCTCGAGGAACTTTCAAAGACTGGCAGAGGAAGCTCACAGAGCCGTGTTCTGCTTGGCAGTGTCGTCTGAAGAGCAATGGCTTTGAAGAATGTGCCGAGAGGAGGTGGGGTATGTGTTCCTCTTATCTTGCCATATGACGGCTGTTAGTGAGGTCTCGACGGGTGCTGGTGTCGCCCATTAATGAAGCCTGTATGTGTGTGTGTGTGTGTGTGTGTGTGAGTCTGTGCGCTGACTGATGAAATTAACGATTTTTTCAGTCTTCGAGACAGATTTTAGGCTATAATGTCACAGCCCGATCTAGGGTGACTTGCTCTATGAAATAATCATGACAGAAAAGTTTCAGAAAATTCCTGAAAAAAGGCATATTTCGCAATTTAACATGTCTGATTTGCATTACCTCTTATTTGGGTTTCAATAGCTAGTGCAGCGCTTGTTCAAAACGTGCCTGTTCAGAACGGGCCGATTGCTTCACACTCTCATTCTTCGCTTCCTGAGAATTAGACCTACCGTGACATAGTTGCATCCCCGAGCAATGCTAGAGTACACGCGCCATTTAGGTGCAACGGCTCACACGAATGGCAAAGAAAAGTAAACTTCGCCTCCCACCAGCCAGAGGGACGGCGCTCCCGACTGTGGCAGCCTGAGCTCATCGCGGCCACTCTAGACGATGCGATTCCACCAGACATGCAGCGGTGCGTTTCAGAAGCAGCTCCCTGCTCTACCCTTACAATACACTACACAGGATGTACATAAAGAACCACTAATACATGTGTTCCATTGTTCCTTGAATCCCAAACAATACACCCGCCAAGTGTGAAGTTGATCGGATGAAAATCAAACGACAGACAGACTCCTTCCATTTTCGACAGATGTATTACCACCACCGAGTTGCTTTATTAATGCAACAATACTGACAGCAGAAACCCACAACATCAAGGTCTATAGGTTACCTTTCAGTTAAACTTCAATTCTTCCCACACAGTTCATCTCGTTCATCTTGAGAATGCAGCAAGATCTTCAACCATATACCATCGGATCCTCTCCTTCAAAAAGTCTATGCGTTCAATGCAAGTGCTTGATCAGCACTTACATAGGTATTCGTACTTCCTGAGGTAAAGCTTTTATATCTAAAGCACCCAACATTGATTTTTTATCTTAATGCATACTTGACTTCATTCTCTTAGTATTGATACAAAGACGGAGCTGGAACAACATATAGGGAAACAAAAGCTCAACAGCCCTTTCAGAGTGCCGAACACAAACGTGTTTAGCCGTTAATTAATTACACCAATTGTATCCTGAGAGACGGGAAATAAATATGGGTGTGTGGCGTACGAGTTAGTAGTTTCCACACTGATGCAAGGCGAAACTATCTTTAGCCTCGCATCAGTGAGTCAGGAATAGAGAGTGAGGCGAGAGGACAGGAAGCAAGACGACGAGAGCTGCAGGGGAAGTGGAAACATAAACATCAAGGGGAGGAGCCTGACAGTAGACCGTCTCCAAAACGAGAGTATTGACATCCTCACAGAGTGAAGGAATAAAGAAACATATATCTATACACACACATATATTTCATTAGCAGAGTGAAACCGTTAAACAGAGGAATGTTTGAAGTTTTGGAAGATTAATCAGGTTAACAAAATGTGACTATTTAGAATATCGTGTGATGTCTTATGTCTAAACTGTGACAAAGCTACAACGTCAACAGTGACAGCTTCAATGACAATGAACAAAGAACTGATTAGCTCTCAATTTACTAGTGGATGCACATTCCAACTCTCACGACTTGTAACGAGCTTTAGGGAGTGAAAGAAGAAGATACTGGATATAAGTGGCTAAAATGAGTTTTCCTCGTGAGGCAAAGAGGTTAACCTGATACGGTACTTTTCAAGGGAAATATCCACTATCAAAGCTCACTGGAGACCTATACATTCCATGTGGCCCGAATTCCCCCAATTAGAGGTCGAGGGTATGGGCTTGGGAGAAGAATTCCAGGGCCTGCTGCCGTCACAATTTGGACCCACAGAAATAGTGGATGAATGGAAGAGAACCTGGGCAACAAAATAAGACGATAAAGACTCCCTTTCATCGATTTGACGTTACACAAATCTGCATTACCTGTGGTTCCTGGTGGACAGGGCATCTTGGCCACCACGCCCAGCTTGGTCTTGGGCCAGGAGATGTCCATCATCACCAGGGGATTGCAGTACTCCACCCTGACGTTGGGAAGCTTGGAGGAAGGCGGCGCCCTGTTGTCGTCTTCTGGGAGCAAACCCTCCACCGGCGTCTGGACAGGAGCCACCGCTGTGGAGGTGGTCCGTGGCCACTGGCCCATTGCGGGCGTTGTGGCAGGCATCTTGGTAGATGTAGTCCTGGCTGTTGTGGTCGTCATGGTGGTTGGTCGAGTGGTGGTCCGCGTCGTTATGGTCGTTGTGTCCATGTACACCACTACAGAGGAGGACGTTTCTGGTAAAGGAGAAAAGAAGCAGCAATGTGAACCGATAAGATTTTCAGGAAAAATGCAGAGTTGGAAAAAGAAGATTGAGAATAAATGTCTTTCTCTTTTCAGTCACCCTTCATTAATGTCTGAGGGAAATGTATGTTAGTGGGAAAAAAAAAGGCAGAGCGGACACAGAGGGGTTCTGTTCTTCCCTCCTTTCTAACTTGTCAGTTTAAGAGCAGATAGTTCGAAGAGGATCAATTGGAACTGGCAGGTGTGACTTACACGGGCATGCATGGCGTCTAGTTTTGGACCCCCCGCTGGCTAAGCCAACAGACACACACCAAAACGCACACAGCTGTGAAGGATAAAAGTTGCTGTTGACGAGGGCATATCTCTGTGAGTCAATAGCTGGGTGTTGTAGCTACATGCTATTTCTGGGTCAGACGGGACAAACTGAAATACCTCTTTCCTGGATGCGAGTCCTGCCTGTGGTTACACTCCAGGAGGTGCTTGCTAATGACACTGTTTACCTGAGCTGTTGGGGACGAGGGCCATCATAACACCAACTCACACACACACACACACACACAGACACACACACACACACCCCCCAAGATGCACTGACTAGGTAATCCTTCTCTTCCCACTAACATTCATATACACCTCCTCTACTCCGCGTCATCAATCATCCCATCTACTCAGCACTTTCTGCCCCCTTTTTCCCCCTGGGTCACTGATTGGAAAATAGGGGCCCCAGATTTATTTAGCGACAGGCTTTTTATGAATGTGTGGACTCGGTTGAGCCACAGAGGGTCAGAGAAAACCCCCAGAGGTCATACTTCATAACATATCTTTTGGAAAGTGGGAAGTAGCCAGTTTATTCCTATGAAACTGTGTCCCGTGGAATATAATTCAGGAGCGTTGCTCTGTGTTGCTCATTATACAGTTGCATTATTTTTGCACAAAGATTCTTCAATATGCGATACTGGCATTTTCATATGTCATGATCTTATTACTGAGTGTAGTTTGGAATAAGGCAGCTTGCTCTAGAGCCTTTCAATAAATTCTTATGAGAGAGCATTTCTCACACACACACACACACACACACACAGTCTGGGCCTTCGCAAAAATGCAATTTGGGATAGTCGTCTTCTTCCCCCCCCCCCTGCTTAATGCAGCGATACAATCAAAATGACAGAAGTGACAAATGTCTTGTCATGTTTGCATGAAAGGGGAGCAAAACAAAACTTAATGAGGGTCAATTGTAGGTTAACAGGTGTAATGGACATCACACACATCATTTCTGAAATCCAGAGATTCAATTTGCAACTGGACCGATTCCTCTGTATGGGGAATTTGAAAGCAGTGAAATAAGACTAAATCAGTGCCACTGTTTGTGAATTGCCGAGACGCCTGTAGGCTGTAATGACACGAACAAGGCCACTCTCTCAGCAGTCAATGGAGCCATCCGCTGAACAGAACTCAACGATAGCCAAGGTTGATTAAATAGGTTTCCACCACCGCAAAAAAGTTCCAGGCTGATTAAGTGTTTGTTTTCTCTTGCTAACTAAAGAGTTTTTCTGTGTTTTTCAAGATCCGCAGGTATCTTGGGCACTCCTGTGGAGGCACTCCATCAGTAAAGTGGGACTATAACTAGAAGCCCATTGAATTGCAATGTGAACTCAAGGCAGGCAGAGCGTTTTTTTTTTAGTCCCAACTGCCTGATAATGCAGATTATACAACTGCAAAATATCTGTCAGAGACAGAAAAGGAAGAGAAAAAAAATCACCTTCGTATAGAGAAGAAAATGTTAAGTGGAATACTCAAAAAGATGTTATCACACGGGTGAATATGGATGCAAATGCTTGAATAAGCGAGCAGAAAAGCACAGTCACAAGCGCGCACACTGGCAGCCGCACGTCAAACAACATAAATTGACACTACCAACCATCAACAGGGCTTTTAAAAACCACATGAATACTCAAAAAGGTATTTAACATTTCGACCAGCCCACAGAGACAT
This sequence comes from Leptoclinus maculatus, assembly GCA_032191485.1. Classification (NCBI taxonomy): domain Eukaryota; kingdom Metazoa; phylum Chordata; class Actinopteri; order Perciformes; family Stichaeidae; genus Leptoclinus; species Leptoclinus maculatus. The sequence goes on along the minus strand of JAVDOI010000020.1, from coordinate 7,924,645 downwards.
CACCATTTACATTCTATAACCACTATTAGACATCATCATCAATCTGCGCCACGACAGCAGATCCTTTGGCTGCAATGATCATGAAAACAAGGAGGGTGATATATCTCCAAGGACGCCAGTCTATTTATTGGATTATTTATGAGTGAATGAATTTATCTATGCATGTGTATGTGAGAAGTGATGATAACCTCAAATATGTTTCACCAGCTCTTGGTAAAAGGGAATGGCATTCATTTAACTTTAATTGAAATCCGGCCGGTGGTGCTTAAAGTGCATATAGTAAAAGAGCCCCGTAAGAGTACCCTCGTGGAAATCTGATCATGGAAATTCACTGCTCATATTGAGGTGAGGAAAGGTCACCTTGCCCAGACTCAGATAAGCTAGTGGCTAAAAAGGTGTGCAGACAGGCCTATTAAGATAAGGGAAATATTGTACTGGTCAGGACGGCTGATACAGGAGCGATTCTGAATGGGACACATTTTTGCTGAGGGAGTTTGTTGCTTGAGCTGCCCAAAATGCAAACTGATGCAAGTCAGTGAACAGCACGGGGACAGGTGATGCATTAAATGTGCTGAATGTGGAATTCAAAGCATTAGTATAGCAGCACACAACTATTTGCTCTGTAAACATATAGTGGACTAATGGCGTCCTGGGCAGAGAAGTTGCTCTCCCGCTCTGTGTGTGTTGCAATCCGGGACCGGCTGTGCTTTTGGTGCACACGAGCCCCCGAGTCTGTGTGCCCCACTGGCTGGCGGACCGCGGCATCGCGGAAGACACCCGTTAGCTCCGTCAGCACTGCTGCTGTTGTTTGCACTGTTCGAGCTGTTAGCACGACAGCCGTCGCCATGTTGAGAGCCGTGTGGAGGTAATCAATCATACAAATGCTCAGAGTTTGGACCATATAGTCAGGAGTAAATACTTAGGACACCAGACTATATATTAGAGCCTTTCAATCACAAATATCAGTGTCATCAATAACATCAATTTCCTGTTTTTCCTATTCTGCCGACTTCACGTGAATGCAACTACTGAGTTAACAGAATGGGACCGTGAGCGACAAACATGTTTGAAAAGTGTATCTGTGAAATGCTAAAATCATGTCGTCATATAGTCAGCAAACTGACTCGTTAATGTCAGGAACACAGCAAAATCCATCTTTCTAGGTTTGCCATTTCGCTAACGTTAGCAACAGTGTGTTTTATCGCTTACGAACTTCATTTGAAGAGGCAGGATGAACTCTCTTCTAACCAAGACAAATAGCCAGCTATCATTGTCCTCCACTTGTCCCCACTTTTTCAAATAATAATAATGAAAGTTCTATCACGTTCTTTTTTATTCCGGGTATCATGACAGTACAGAGAGTATGGCTTGAGGAAATCGCCACCGCAGCGTGAGGTTAATTCAAAGTCACTAGGAACCATGTCTAGAATGTAATTCTACACTGACAGATGATCCCGTTGAGCCCACTGTTGAATTATTTTTTTAAAACGCAGCATGTTAAATACGCCCGGCAAAGACATCCACAAGAGGCAGAGAGAGCGGGGAAGTGGAAAAGAAGAAAGTGTCCTTGAGCAAACTTGTATATCTTTTCCATGAGATGAGCAGAAAAAAAAAGGAAAGCCAGCAGCAGACAGCAGCCACAGTCTGCAAGCACTATCGCCTTGGAGACAACACAAGGACATTTTGTTTTGCTTTGCCAGCTTCCCCATTCTCTCCAAAGGGATGAAGGGAGGGAGAAAAAAAAAGCTCAAGAGCACCAACGAGGTTAAAAAAAAAACATTGGCATTCTCAGTGGGACTCGTGAGTGACGTTACAGGCCGATTTGAATGTGCGTAGTGTTTGTGGTCTACAAAACTGTTGACCACAAAGAAGACACGGAAATATGACGATAGATTGGTGAATTTCTCATTTCAATGTCTACTTTACAAGTACTACCTCTTTGCAGTATTTGAAATAAAGAATATGGCCCGAGGGTGTGTTTAGGTATTTCATGATACAGGTTTAAGAATATAATTCAATAAAATGGTCTAAAACCTGAAAAGGTAATTTAACTTCTGTATATTCCGGATTCAATGCATTTTGAAAGGCATTAGAAGATGATTAAAAATGAATAGTACCAACATCCAGCTATCGGATATTCATGATTCTTAAGCTCGGGGGGCTTAAAAATGTTCCTACACCTGATCAGGTGACCTTTTCATTCAAGACAGGAGCAAACTTCTGTGGGCGCTGCAAGCTTCCCTCTCATTGAACCACCAACTCCACTCATCATTCACGCACCTCTTTTAATGCACAAAATCCCCCTCGACTAAACGCATGAAGTCTGTTTCCACCGCACACACCGAGCTTTGTGCTTCATTTCAAAGCATTCATTTCTAACTAATTAGCCTCTCTCTCTGTATCCCAGGGCTCGTGGCTTTCACAATTAGATAAGCACGCTCTACTTTGGCTCCTGGAAAAAAAAAAAAAAAAAAAACTGCTATGCTACTATGAAATGAATCCGGTTTATATGACTTGCCATTTCCGCACAGACGGCGGGCTCGTGGGCTCTTGGAAAACTTCTGCAGAGTCGAGATCAAAAGAGGTGCAAAGGGCTTTCGGGGGTAAAAAATGAAACTAGCATCAGACAGTAAAGTGACTCCTCCAACCTTGTGCTGAACCCAATTACCTCCTAATTTTAGTATTCAAACCTTTATGCATGGTTACTTACTTCAGAAAATAGAGAAAATATTGGGCAGTCTTAGCGGGATGTCACCCATTAGCTTCCTACTAGCATGCTAAATGGGATTTCTGGGTGCTGGGACATGTATTTTTAGAGTGAACCGGACTAGAGTTTGGCTATTAGTGGAGCTCTCAGAAATAAATTTCAACCATATACTTGTGTCATGTGGCTGTTTGACGTGAGAGTGCTGCTTCCACATTAGTTAGCTCTGACGTCAGAACTTCTTTGTAGCAATAGGTAGAAAATAGAAAAAAGTGGGTTATCTTGTAATTATAGTTGACCAATAAATATAGTTACAAATTTGAGAGTAACATTAAAAAGGTGTGTCCCAATGTGACCCAAATCGTACAGGATGAAAGCAGAGAGAACTGGAGACAAAAACATATCCGAGGCTTTACTATGTAAACCAATGGTGGTTTGTTAATTCTCAGCTGTCAGCTAATTGAGCATTCAATTTGTACAACATTTTATTTTTGATGACAAATCATCTATTTAAGCAATCTCGCAAAATCAGCACGCGCTTCATAATGGCATAATTCTCTAAACTCCCAGGCTTATCAATCCCCCAACGTTTATGTTTATGCACGATCCCACCAAAATGCTACAAGACACGTGGTGTCCTCGTGTGCCGAGGAGAATGGTCGGGCAATGACATAACAAAAGTCCTGTCATTTAATGGAGTCTTTTGTGCCAGGACCACAAATCCATCAGAGAGTGCAACTGGGATGTGGGGGGGAGGGGGGGGGGGGGATAGCATGGTGGTGGCGGCAGTGTGTGCGGTAAATTATGCAGCCAGACATCCGGTAATGCTCCGATATCATCTGACATGATGAGAACCGTAATGGATGGGAGAGCTATGCATTGTTTGGCAATTAATTTCTCATTTACGAAGCTCTCTTCCCGGGACTTGAGAGGGCATCTGTGGAGGTCACACAGCCCTGGGAGTAAGGGTATGCCCGGGGCTGATATATATGCACACATGGAACGTAGGCCCCGGAGAGACACTCACAGTGTTTGAGTGAAATGACAGAGGAGAAGCCAGCAAAGCCTGCTAGCATATGCACCAGAGTGAGGTACTGTAGAGTGAATTCACAAAACAGATGTGCAGTAAATACATGCAAAGGCACAAGTGCCGTTTTTTTTTTTTATCCCCAATGTGCATGCATAGAAGCTCATCTGCATTTGCAAAATTAGATTTAGCTAATTAAGTTGTATTAATTTATTAATTCTATATATTCTAAAATCTCAATTAAAAACACATTATGCAAATATGTCATGCATCTACACATTTACCATTAATATACATCGTACAACACTGTAATGGTTTATATTTAAATACCACAGTCCACAGAAACCCATATTTAGCATCCATTAAAAGCTAAATGGATGAATGTTGGATTTTGTCTCACAGGCTACTGACAAGGCAACACATCATCAAACGTACCAGGGAACGAGGAGGGAAGAGTAGCATGAGCACATGAGCAGAGGGGATTTCAGACTCACTGAGAGGAGAGGAGCACTCCTTCAGAGTATCATCCAATTGCCAAAACGTAAAAGTAAAGCTTTTCCAAAGACTCTCAACCAACAGTAGTATGGGCCAAATGGATCGGGCAAAGCTGTGTCGAGGAACTCTGACACTGGTTATGAAGAGATCCTACGGAGGCCTCCAATCAGATTTGTCTTGGCTGATTGGCCAAAATAAATCACTTTTGAGCTTGTGTGTCACCAAGCTTGTTAAATGTAATGTGGTAAATGTGTAAACGGGTTCCCATACACACACACACACACACACACACACACACACACACATTCAGGAGTAGAGTGGAGGAGAAGATTCCACACACTCCAGTACTCTAGTTGCACATTCTTTTCTTCCGTTTGGTATTCATTGGGTGAAATCAATGCCAACTACCTGCTTAGTTCACACACTGCACAGCTGATCGGCGATGTGGGGATAGCTGAGGGGAAACGCGTGCGTTTTAAACACACAAATCAAAGAGAAACTGTGAGAAAACACACACGGTACCCTTTTTTTTTTACTCCACACACACAAAAAAAGGGGCGAAAAAGCACGTTTTGCTAAGTAAAAATGCACCTGTGTCTTATAACCCCCATTCACCCAAAATGCTTCTGCATAAGTGTGTTTCCCCCCCCCCCCCATGTCTGTAGATGTCAGGAGAGATGGATAGGTTGCTGGCCTTAATTGAGGGATTGCCTGCCACCCCTCAAACCACACAGGTGATCTGTGTGTGATTTCCGGATGAAGGTAGAGCTGCCAAGGCCCATGATGGATGGATGGCCAGCCAGGAGGAGGAGGGACACCAGACAAACCCACGTGATGTCTAACGGGGTCTCACACAGAACGTAACGGACACGCTGGACCACTTGAAACATGAGCTCGCCACCTCAAAGGTTCCATTCAAAATCCATAGCAGAAATATTACACAAGTAAGCTCAGATGAGCAAAACACAATAGCATTAATATGGCAACAATGTTTATATTTTACAATATAGTAGAATGTATTCTTACACGCGGGAGTATGGCTTTGAAACATTACAAGAGGCTCTTAAGCACCAACAAAGTGCCCCCTGTTGCCATGCTTTAAAAATATAAAGCTGCCTTACTAACAGGGCCCCATTGTGTTGCAGCAGGGTTTGCAAGACGATCGTGCATGCGTCTGTGTGTGCGTCTGTGTGTGTGTTTGTGTGTGTGAGTGCGCGCATGTGTGTACATGTGTTAGAAAAATCATGCCAGACTATAATCCTAAACCTTGCACTTTCCCTCGAAGAGAATTGCCCTCTGCAGGAGGTGCACCAGGCACGTGTTGAGTGCGTAGCTCGCAAATAAGCATGTAGCCTACATTTCTAAGCCTCCACATCAAAGAGGGATTCATGCAGCAATGCAAAAGGCCGTTTACGAAGCGAGATATTTCTTGAAGCTTTGTCATCAAGAAAGAAAAGGTCCTATGATGATGATGACGTAAGACAACTGCAGGGTTTCACTTGGATCCATACAGTCAACGCGTCAAAATGTATCAATCAGAAAGCAGCCATGACAGATACTGGGGAGGCCAGTGGGACAACAGTTTGTGCCTTTAAGAGCAGACTGAGTCCCACTCAAGATTATCTCCACCAGACTCTGCCAGCCAGCATTTACTGCTTACAGTCTTAATCAATTTAGCATGTGTCAGGCACTTCCAAATACAGCCAAAGACGGGCTTGAGCTTCCAAAACATCAGCTGCTTCGGCATGAAGGTCGGCACACCACGTCTGCCGGCTTTCTCCAGGCTCGCGGCGCTGGCACCGTGCCTTGGCCAGATGGCAACATGTGGCAACATTACAGGAATGCCAGACGATGGCTGTATATCTATGACACCGACTGCAGAGTGACTGAGACGTTTGTCTCACTGGAATGTGAGCTGAAGGGAACATCTCAAAGATACTGACTGCGAGTGTGTGAGGCTGAGGGTAATTTTCCTCATGTCCCTCGCCTTTGCAGTGCTGTCGAGTCCCGAGTGCAGCGGGCGCCTCGCGCTCGCTGTGGCAGACAGCTCAGAGGTTATTCTGGTAAAGGTGAGGCCAGGTCCAGCAGTAATGTCTCCAGGAAAGTTAAAGGAAACAGTACTGCAGGGTTTTCTTTGGTTATTGTTAGCTTTTTTTTCCTTATGCTGAGGGAAGGTCCATTTTTTTCTTATTATCATGGATTCTATGAAGTCCTATGCATGTGCACACGTGTGTGTGTTTGTGTGAAGTTTTCACATGTGTGTGGAAATCAAATGAAATGAATCAAATCCACTGCAAGCACAATCATCTCATTTGCTTGAAATCTAGTTAACAATACTATCGTTTTGGACTGAATTGAGAATCAGCAGTGAGAAATAAAACAATCTCAATCTGATGGGACAACATGAAGACTACAAAACGGTGCACATACCGTGGTATCTTCATTCAGAACATAGTAACCCATATGCTTTGGTCGAGTCTGGAGAAGGTCTTTAAGTGGTTTGAGACTGCGACACTGTGACACTGAACAGAGAGATAAGCGCTGAAGAGAATGGATGGATGGTTTGCTGAGCACTGACACGCTTTGCAGTAAGAAGTAGTTCAGCTGATGTACTGGTTTTGATGGAACAATTCAAAAAGGCGACAGCCTGGTCAGAATCAATTATAATACTTGCTATCTTGACAATGATTTCCAGCAACCTTTCCAATCAGAGGTGTGTGCGTCTCGCTAACAATCCACTAACTTTCCTCAGTGGAGGGGGATGATGGAGCGGAACCACACCGTGATGAACAGAGGGAGAACAACTCTAAATGGTGGATCTGCAGAACTGGGTCATGGATAGTTTGGGGGACAATTACTTTCAGAAGATCGGCAACCTCGAGCGAGCCCACTACGGCCTTCGCAAATGAATTTGCAAAATTGCCATTTTCTAATAGAGAGATGCTTTTTTTTTTGTCTACTGGCTCTTCAACTATTGTATATGCTGTATATTTCTTTTATGTTTTATGTTTCTAAAAAGATCATAGAGCAATTTCCCAGTTGTCCTTGCACCCTGCGCATTGAATGTGATCATGTGAAGTGGATTAATGGTGGGAGAGCTTTCATATCTGCCTGCTAATAGCAGTCTGTGCAGCAACAGTCTTTATCACCAATTCAGTGAATTTAATTATCAATGGAGTTGTCATGGAAGCACTCTTGGGCATAGATCATCCGTCCTTGAAAACAGGCTTGTTTTGGCAAAAAAAAAGATATTGCTCTGTCTGTTGAATAGACTTCAGCAACTACACAGATTATGTTTTGGGAGTATTCTAAAAGTGGGGAAAATATATATATATATTTTTTTTAAAGAAACAACTCATCTTTTTTTCTACCAAAATATTAGGGGCGCACTAAATTATCATTTTGCTGAAAGAGTTCAAATTCACAATTAAACACAATATGATGCTTAGAAGCCCCGGTACTGCTTTCTGTGCAATTCCAGATATCATAACCCTGTCGCTGCCAACTGCCCTGTAGCAGGTGCAGTGCCCTGTAGCAGGTGCAGTGCCCTGGCCCGTGTGGTTGGGCATACGGTAGCGGGCTCAAGCTGTGGCCTGGCCATTCCTCTCCTGCTCCGTTGCCAACCATGCCATGCTCTACTTGTATGGCAGGTCACAGGCTTGCTCGTGGAGGGGGGGGAAGCGAGCTTGTGTTAGAGCACACAATGAGACCTTTTTCTGGGAGTGTCAACAGGCACAATGATCACCGACACTGAATTGTATTTGCAGCAAACGGAAAGTACTACCTACACATTTAACAACACCGCTTAAGGCAAAACTAGTAAAAGTGTTTTGTTTTCTTGGTAAAAGATATGTGCGTCAATAGATTCCACACCTTTGTGGCTCTTTCACTGCAGCCATTGCTGCCGTACGTTTTGCTGTGACTTGCTATTCACAGTTTTCCTCCATCACGCATTCTTCTATTCGATCCATGCACACTCTCACTGGAGTAGCATGTAAATGGCTTAAACATTATGATTCAGCAGTGTACAGACTCATTCGTGTGTGTGGTGAAGTGGTCCACACTGACGCTGAATTAGCCAATTCCGTGGTAACTATGCTACAATCTCATAATTAGGCGCCTGGTGAGACAATTGTGTGAAAAAAAAAATACTTGAATTCACCAGAATAAGTCTGCATTCTCTTTTTTTTGTATTTGGTTTGGGAGTTGATCAAATGAAATGGTTTACAGTGCATTCAATCACTCCTTCATTTCTTATCAGGCTGTTTATCTGACATTTATATTTGTTCTTTGCCTCCATCCATCCACTTAATGCAACATTTTACTATCTATATTCATGCAGCAGCCTCTTTTTTACTGGGCAGCTTATTCTTGCACAACGGCAGCCAGACGCACAACATCTCAGGCAAATGCTGAGGATTTTCTATTTGCATGTGAATTAGCGTGTGTGTGCGTGTGTACATGTGTGTGCTCATTGTGTATCGCTGATAAAAAGTGACGGATAATCATTTAATACAGAAAAGCACATTACAACATCATTTCACTCTCCTTAACTACAACAAATTATATTCAGAGTATCATCAAGACCAAACCCTGTAAGCATGGTCACTGAATGAATGAATACATTACGGGGAGTGTTGAAGCAGGACTCCGTGTATAGAAAGAAAAAAAAAGAGTCGGGGGGTAGAGCAGCAGCCAGCGAAGGAAAATAAATTAAACTGGCAAGCGGCAGGTAGAGAAAGCTCCAGAGGAGAAAGCAGAGGTAGGGACTTCACACTCAAATAACTTGTGACATTTTTGACTAGAGCTGTTGATGAGATAGCGCAAAGAATTACCATGGTGTGTCAAAACTGGGTTTTTTTTTTTCCCGTTTCATGCTTCAAAACAAGCACCAATTTATTAAAAAGAACAATGGAGGGGAGAAATTAGACTTTTCAAAAGAGTTTTTGGAAGTCTAATGTAAGCAGTTGTTCCCTCTGCAAAGGCAACAGCTAGAGTGAGGAACAAAATGTAGCTTGTGGCTGAAATACAACATGTGAACTACTTACAGTGTTAAACGCCCGTATGTGGTCCAGGCATCAAGAAAACACAGTTTTTGGTGAATGACAAATATGTTCTCCTATATCATGTGAAAGCTAACTATGGTTTTATACTCATAACTTCTATGCATCTACAAAATCTCTCTCAGGTTGACTTGATTCCACTTCGGCAATAAGTAGAACTACAGAGGTGACACGTCGAGCAGCATTCCATAAAGCCAATTATCACAAAAGCTTGCCATGCCAAGCTGTTCTTTGTATCCCAAAATATACAAACGTGTGGAGCAAACCAAATGACACGCTGATTGTCTTAGAGCCTTGTAATTAACGAGGCTAAACGTGTAGTTTGTTCTCTCTATCGTACTGTTCTATCTTGTCTTCTCTCAGCTATGTTTTTTTGTCTTCATTTTTACTTTCTTTCGCTTATACCCCAGTTTTGTCTTTTTTAGCTTTCTATAGTTATATTGCCTTGTATCCTGCTTTTGCTTTTGCTTTAGATTTATACAGGACAATTCATTCAATTCCATATAATAATCATGACAATGTGGCCAGTATTTGTGTCCCAATATCTTCCGCTGAACCAAATGTAAGGATGGCAAGATGTACCAATGTCATTATCTGGTTGCAGAAATGAAAGTAATTTAAATGTGCGCTCTGTTCCAGAATGTATGTGTAAAAAACAAAATGTCATCCAGCTTGTCTTACACCTTAAAGTTGCACTGACCCAAGTAGAAAAGGACATTAAAACAAGTAACGTGAATGAATATTATGAGAACTGAATAAAGAAATAAGTTGGTCTTACCGAGTCTGTTGTCCAACGCGCCAAAGTCCAGCGAGTACTTCACGACGTGGTAATTGTTCCAAACGTACAGCAGGTTGTCCCTGGGATTGTAATCCACTGCGGCGATGTACTGATAGGAGTTGGGGAACGGGATGTCCAGAGAGCCATCTTTGCTTAGCTCTGTGTTGTAGATGTAGTCAATCTTGTTCCCCGTTGCCTCATTGTCATCGTCCTCATACACCGACTTCACCACGTACAAGATTCCGCAGATCATGAAGGCGTTGGATGCCGAGCGCTTGTCATAAGCTGTGTCCCAGGTGCCCTCGACGCGTAACGTGTAAGGATTGAGCTGGCTGATGACAATCCGCCCGTTGTTTTGCTCGGTGGCATAAATCACCCAAAGGCCATTTTCGTCAACGGCCAAGTCGATGTCCGACTTGCCTCCCCAGCGGTATGGAGATGTGTCGTGGTAGTTGGCGTTGGCGATGATGGCCTCGCCGCTCTTGATGCGAGTTCGCAGGTCAAACTTGACAATGTTGCGCGTGCGCTCCTTGTTGAAGAACAGCGCCCCGTCATAGACCACGAAGCCCGTTCCGTCCACACGATGTGGGAGTTTGTAAGTCGTTGTCGGCCTTCCGGCGATAAAGTCTTCTTTGGAGGAATATTCGGTCAATGTGTCAGTGCGGTAGGGTGTCCAGGGCATATAGTAAATCTTATCGGAGGCTTGGAGAGGGTCTTTGCACCAGGCTCCTGACTGGTGGTCCGATTCAAAGAGGTGCTCACTCTGGTACACCCTGCGCAGAAGCCCTGGGCACAGGAATACTGAGGAGCCAAAATAGGGGAAAGACAAGTACAGAGTTACATTGGCAGGTATTATTCATCAATAACTTAAAACAGCAGCTGGATGCAAACACATTGACGTCGAGTCTTCTCCACCGTGAAGGACCGAGATATTGGGTCACACTCTCTTCATTGGTGTCGGGATGATTCGATTAAATGCAGAAAAAGATTACAGACTGTAAATGTCACATGGAAATAAAAAATATTTTTTTTTATAGAAGACACTTCCAAGTCAGTTAGTCTCTAGGCCTTAAGGCAATTAGTTTACAATATCACTGAAGGATCAGACTTGTGGGTAGAGGTGAACAGAGTAAATGAGGGTTATTTCTTCTGACTTAATGCAGAGCAGAAACAAGTCAGACGATGATGATGATGAACTTACCACGGACGGACCGACTCTCCCACATGCACTTACACACATTACCATGTGTTTGTTTCTCTTGACAGAGTGGCTTTTCAGTACACGTCTACTAAATGACATATAAATGCAACAGAAAAAAAAAAAAGTTGGACTCTTTTCTTTCATTAAAAACACTCTTGTGACACTTTTTAATAGATAGTATAAAACAGACAAACCCAAAGTTAAAAGATTTGGATAAATAGCTGCGCCTTCATTATTGGCTGAGGCGGCCCTTTATGAGATAGAAAAGAAAAAGACACAAATACAGTAATTACATCATCAATATAATAATTGCCTGTCCATTATTTCCCCCCACATGACATTCGTAGTCTGCAGCAGGATTTACAATATCACACAGTAAACTAATTAAATGTGAAGTGGTTTGTACACAAATCTGATAAAGCCAGGCCAAGGCAACACAGCTCGAGCAGGTCAATAGTGGAAACGGTTTGCAAAAGCTAATTTCAGTTGATTATGGATTATCTTGGACTGAGGCAATTAGAACGTTTGTCGGGATTACATTGAGTACGTTAAAAGACTCGTCTTAAAACTACAACATAAGAACAAATAATTACAAACAAATGACATGTGTCTTTAGTATATTCACACCAAAAAAGAGACAAAAAGAGACAAAAAGAGACAAACAGGCCGAAGTCTGATAGAAAGAAACAAAGGATTTGCACACTACAATGTTCCCTTTTTTTCCCCACACAGGTTTGGGCCCTACAGTACATCACATATAAAAACAAAGTGTGTGTCAAGGCTCCTTTTCACTGTAATGGGCCAGGAGGCCCGACAACGCTGACAGGTTCTCGCCGCCGATCCGTCGGGAGGTAAACGCTGCACACTCCGAGGAGAAGGAAGAGGAGGAGAAAGAGACAAGCACAACACAAGAGGCTTCTTTTCCCTTGTAATCTCTTAAGATTAAACATGTTGTCTACCTGCAGGTGAAAAATGTGGCGAGATGCGTCCTGTTGACACAGGCGCCTTGGCACACATCTCAGCGGTTGCTCCACTAAATGCTAAAGAGGGACATTTCTGCGGTTGAAAAAAAAAGGGGACGAGGTGTGCCGGGGTGCAGGGTCAGAGAAGGTAAAGCTTTGTACCGACGGCACACGGGGCTCTGTGAAATATGCTTTTTAACGACGTAAGCATGGGAGGAGTGAAATGTATTAGAGAAGTGATACAAAAGCAATCATGGCTTTCATGGGGAATAAAACTGTTGCCTTAGCAGCAGCAGACATCTCTATGAAATGTTTTGAACCCCCGTTCAGCTTCATTGCTCATTCCCTTTGCCACAGATTTCAGTGTTATGTCATTAATCCACGACTACTATGGAACTTAAAATGTACTGCAGCCAGCTATTAAAGCAGAACGCTTGACTCCTGTTTATTGATTCCATTGCCAACTTTGACTTAAATCCAGCTTTGTAGTTAACGCCTGACAAAGGACACTATTCCAACTCATGTAGGAAAGATAACACCGCAAACTCAATGCTCCCGGGGCACGAGTAAAGATTTAGTATATGTTCTGCAGCATCATCGTGCTGATAAAATAATAATGTGACTCTGCTATGATCTGTCTCCAGTATTGACGAGTAAGTCCCTGAAGGTTATAGCCATCATCACGTTAGAGCGATAATCAAAAATGCTGACAGCTTATTGGACAAACTATTGATCACCCCTGTATAGCCGTCTCCTTTAATAGTATGCAGCTGATAAAGCAGAGCTGGAATAATCTTCTTTTATTAAAGGGAATAAAAACACCCCCGGGTTATGGGATTTCACTGGAGAGCAGGTCTGTAATTACCTTACCCTAAAGAATTATCATATATGTGGCATATATGTCGATCGAGGAATGAAGGTCCAGGGCGATAGTAACTGTGGTACAAGACTAAATGAGAGAAAGCATTTAGCTAATTAGGTATTTTTTCTAACACCCGTCTCCCTGATCAATCAAATTTCCCCATGAATGGCATGTTTAACCTCCCCAATGAAGCATACAGTGAACACAGAACCACACAATATCAGACACCTGCTTTAGCGCCCCCGTCACCCAAAAAACAGCAAGCCGACGCCCAAATGAAAAGATGAAAAGGAAAAGTTGTTGGCATTTAGTTACCTTTTTGTTCCACTTCTATTTTTTAGGCATGAAGGGAAGAGAGAGAGAGAAAGACAAAAGAAAGAACAGATTAATGATGTGATAACCGGGAAAAGTCTTTATTTTGTAACAGTCGCGCAACAGTGTAAGAAGAGCACGGGGTTAGTGGAATAAACACACAGAACATTCAATCATAAGCTTTTAGGAAAGAGAAACAACATGAGCCTGTTGGAAAAAAAAGACAGATTAATCAGGTCTTAAAATTGTACGAGATGTTTTTTTGGGCTGTTTTTAGCAGTGATGGCTGTGGGATGGGAATGTGTAAAACAGATGACTTTTTGTACATTCATCAAATCATTCAACTTTATGACCACTTACAAGCAAGCTTACGAGTCCAGGGTACAACTGCGAGGAAAAAAAAGCACCGAACATGCAAATTGAGTCGCTTACATTTCACACTTACACACAAGCTGCAGTTTTAAACTGATAACCTGTCACTTCAATGATGGGATATTGTCAAATGCTGACTATGGATGAGTACCTCATGCAAACCTCCAAAGACCAAAAGCTATCCCCTTCAAGGGCACTGGTTTTGGCACTGGTAAGTTAATGTCTTGTAGTGGGTGTAATGGACCACTATCATCGATCCGTACCTAAACGAATGTGGGTCGAAGGTAAATGATGACGTTATCACGATGTGTTCACGGTGTAGTTTTTGTGGGAACTTTTAACACACATTAGTCGTTTGAAGGAGATGTTTTCACAGCAGCATGAATAGAAATGATGACCTGTTTACACTGGCGCTAAGCAGCTTATAATACATCATTAAAACCACTAATGACAAAATTTGTTTTAATCAATAACACAATCTTTTTATTTCAATCAATAGAATTGTGCGTTTTTATGAAAAAAAAACACTATAACTTACTATAACAAAGTAAAAGCACAACATTTTCATTCTACAGCTCAACAAGTATTCTGAAAGCCTGTTGAAGAAGTGCTGTGGCTGTAACATCTTTATTTCCAACACGCTATATGTATTGCTTCCTCTTGTGGACCAGCTTTTTTTATGTCAGCCATGGCATTTGGCCGGTCCCGTCCCTTCCCCTCCCGTAATCCCGGTTCTAATAACAGAGGATTAACCTCCGTTACCAGGGCTTACAAGAGTCCTCTCCTCCAAATGGAGAGTGCCAGTGAGTGCGGTATGGAGGTCAGTGGATAGGGGCGGGGTGGGGGTAAAATTTGAAAGATGTGAAAGTTATTAGAGGAGAACAATATTAATGCAAGGCGGTGAGCCAATGAAAAGCAGCAAGTGAGGTGAAGCTGTGTCAGGCGAGGGAAAGAGCAAAAAAGAGAGGAAACTAATGGGGAGGGGAGAGGCTTTCAACAAGTTGTCTGTGTTGGTCAGATCATAAAATTGTACACTGGTACAGCACTGCACCTCATCAACAGCAAACACTCCAGCTGTCACAATAAGTCCATACAGAGCCTGTGCAACAATAGCTCCGGGCTACATCTGAATCACTATTACCGGCAACTCAAATTTGCCAATAACTCGGAACTACACGTGGACCCCATCGATCAAATCAAAGTAAATAGCCAATCGAAGCCTCTTCACCTCCCATGAGCAATGGCCACACAACAGGGGCCACCGGGAGGCCGGCATTTCTGATTGAGCGATAGCTTACAGTGGCGAGGGGAGAGAGGAGGGTAATGATCTATAGAAAAAGGCATTAAGCGGTGGGGATGTGAGAGTTGGTATACGACGCAATTGCCGCGGGAGATGGTGTGTGAGAAGCAGTGGCGGCTGGTCCATAGAGGGCGCTAGGGCGCCGCCCCCCCTAGAGCTACAAAAAATAAAAATAAAAATAAAAATAAAATTAAAAATATAAATAAAAATAAAATTTTAAATAAAAATAAACTATACAAATTGTCAATATTTGTGTTTTTGAAACATGGAATCACCCAGTAATATGTGTAAAATATGATATCTGCGGTAAATATATGCTTTTCCTGCTTGTCCTCTCTGCCTGTCTGCTCTTCCTCTCTGTGTGTGCGCGTCTCAGCTGGCTGGGGCGCTGGAAAAACTGCCCCAAAGAGGCGGGTCTATAAAGCAGTTTAGCCAATGCTGAGTAAAGATATAAATGAGTGACATACAATTCAGCCAATCAGCGTCCTCAAATAGATTCAGCTTGGGGCAGTTTTTTTCCTGCCCCAAGCTGCGCGTTCTCGTCAGGAGAAGTCTCTACAGGAGAGCTCCAGTGTGAGCACTACTCCTCCAAGACCCGTTTGAGAGGAGAACTGAGAGGAGAAACTACTGAAAGAGTTGATCCCAGATCAGCCTGACCTCACAATCAGACAGCAGACTAGCAGGAAAGAGAAGCAGTACATGAAGCTTCTCTACTAGCTGTACACCAGACAGGTTTGACTAGCTGGATGACGTCATGAGAATAACTTATTTATCTTTTTAAAACAACGGGGACAGAACCAGCATGGACAGTTAGGGAGTGAGGGACATGAAGCACCTGTCTGAGAAATGGATATATAGTTATATATATATATATATATTATTATATATATATATATATATATATATATATATATGTGTGTGTGTGTGTGTGTGTGTGTTTTATATTATAGTGAATATTATTATATGATATATATATATATTATTATATTATACAGAATATTATATGATATATATATTATTATATTATACAGAATATTATATGATATATATATATATTATTATATTATACAGAATATTATTATATGTTATATATATTATATTATACTGAATTCCCTGTGAGGGTGACTAAAATAAGATGTCCTGACGTGTTTGTGAAAGTGTTATTTACTGCTTTTTTTCGTGTTGGAATAAATGTTAAATATTTAACTGCAAAGTAGTAATGCGTGTTTGATACCTTAATTTGTTTGCATTAAATCATTCTGGGATGTTTGCTGAAATTGATTGGATGTGGCACAGCCCTACCAAGAACATTTTCCACCAGCCGCCACTGGTGAGAAGGAGTAAAGGATTTGGATGAAATACCCGACAAGGAAATATATATACGCCGCTCCCGGGGTCTTACTGTACAGTATGCGGCCCTGTCGCTTGACCAGAAAATGCTGCTGGATGCAGCAGCAAGGTCACCCCTCGGATCAGTCAAACCAATTTGTTCACGTCGCGTCCACTCGTGTTTCACTGCAAATACAGTACAGTGCAGAGATATACCTGCGACGCTGGCCCTGAACGTCCCAAAACTTACGGCAGGAAAACCAGAGTGTGACGGAGAATTGATTGATTTGAGAAGCTTCTTTACTCCGCCCCACCGCCCCCATTGTGACCGTAATGCGATTTTGGTCACGGCTGTCATTGAGTCACTAAAAAGCACTTAGCTCTCTCTCTCTCATCCCTTTCTCTGCCTTCTCCTTGTATTTCTCTCTGCATCGTCACTGATGAAACTATTAAAAATGTGCAAATATATACAAATCCAAGAAATAAAGGTCCTTTTGGAGGTACCGTCCCCTCCATGAAAGGGTTACGTCCTCTTCCATCACACAAAAACAGCGAGTACCGTATTCACAGGCTCTACGTGATGAATGAGCCTTTCTCTGCACTCCTGTTCCAAAACACTTGACAAAGCCTTGTCCTGATATTTAAGGACACAGCATTTAATAGGTTATACACAGCGCACAGTCTCACATGTCCCCAGGTGTTTCTGATTCTATACACAATCTGTTTCATAATAGCGAAGGGCAACAACAAGAGCTTCTCACCTGAGGTCTGTACAGTAGAGACCACTTGACGGTATACGGTAAAACAATTAATAGAGAGACTCCAGTGAATTGTGCGACGATGATGTTAATGGTAATCGCCATCACTCGCCAAAAACCTCAAAACAGCAAATGAGGTAACGAGCTCATTATTTGAAACAAAGATGACTAGTGTTGCGTGGCAGAAATGAGATTGAGCAATTTTGAAAAAAGTTAAATAAAAAATAGGCTCCACGTAATTTCATGAGAGGACCTGGGGTGCTGCACCCAGGTTGGAGTTTAAGGGTGGACAGGCCCTGCAAGCAACTTCAGTGTGGCTTCATTTACTGCTTGAACTTGTAATTTAAGAACGTCGTTTCACCAGTCTGATGGGGAAAGTGACAAAGGAAAATAGCTCATCATTCGGCCGTTGCAACGAGCAGGACAGTTAACAAGGGTCTGGCACATTTCCCTGGAGATAAAACCAAAAAAAAAAATGACCAGCTTTAATCACCCTCCCTCGGATGCCAAAGCAAACCGGAAGGAGGAAATGTCATCATTGGAAAAACGAGAGAAGAAAATCCCCTTAAAGTGTACAGATCAACTGGGCTCGCCACTTGACCAAGTTCTGTTATTGTGCATTAATTATCTAGGATAGATTTGCCGACAAACCGGCTTCACTGTGACATCTATAAAGAGAGACTTCGCAAATATAATTTGGAACTTAGAAATGCAAGGCAGTCCTTCTTCTCTGACATCATAACCAAAAATAATAACAATACACGCGCCTTATTTGCTACCGTCGACAGGCTAACAAACCCACCAGTGTCAGTAGCTGCTGAGCTCCAATCCACCTGGGCTTGCAATCGATTTGCCTCCTTTTTTACTGACAAAATTCAGAAAATTAGACAAGCAGTCAGTGCCTCCACACCAACCACAGGATATGTGTTGTCCCCATCTCCGAATAACATCCATTCAAATATCATGACACAATTTCATTCAATCGACCATAGAAGCTTGGAAGACATTATACAACATCTGAAGTCATCCTCCTGCTGCTTGGATATTCTACCAACACGCTTTTTCAAAGATATTTCAAACTGCATGACCACTGATCTTTTACAAATTGTAAACACATCCCTTCTCTCAGGTGTCTTCCCACAAGCCCTAAAAACTGCAGTTATTAAACCACTCCTAAAGAAGGCTAATTTAGACACCGCAACAATGAAAAATTATAGGCCAATATCAAACCTCCCATTTTTAAGTAAAATAATTGAAAAAGCGGTTTTTCAACAGCTGAACAACTTCTTGGCCGTAAATAACTGTTTTGATGTCTTCCAGTCAGGCTTTCGACAGCACCACAGTACTGAAACTGCTCTTGTTAAGGTTTTCAACGACATCCACTTAAACACAGACAATGGCAGAATTTCAGTCTTAGTATTACTGGATCTCAGTGCTGCATTCGACACGGTCGACCATAACATACTACTAGAAAGACTAAAACTCTGGGTGGGACTCTCTGGCACAGCACTTAACTGGTTTGAATCCTACTTGAAGGACCGAGAATACTTTGTGTCTGTAGCTAATTACACATCAGAACTGACTAAAATGACATGTGGTGTTCCCCAAGGTTCAATACTGGGGCCTCTTCTGTTCAACATCTACATGCTTCCACTAGCTCAGATTATGGAAAACAACAAAGTCTGTTATCATAATTATGCAGACGACACACAAATCTACATAACTATATCACCAGGGGACTATAATCCCATACAAGGGCTGGGTAAATGCATTGAACAAATCAACAACTGGATGTGCCAGAACTTTCTTCAATTAAACAAAGAAAAAACAGAAGTAATTGTTTTTGGTACCAAGGACGAACGATTGAAAGTCAGCGCTCAGCTTCAATCACTGATGTTAAAAACCTCAAACCAAGCCAGAAATCTAGGTGTAGTTATGGATTCAGACCTCAACCTGAACAGCCATATCAAGACAATTACAAAATCAGCCTACTATCACCTGAATAATATATCAAGGGTTAGAGGACTTATGTCTCAACAGGATTTGGAAAAACTTGTCCATGCATTTATCTTCAGTAGACTGGACTACTGTAACGGTGTGTTTACAGGTCTCTGTAAAAAGTCAATCAGAAAGCTGCAGCTGATTCAGAACGCTGCAGCTCGAGTCCTCACTAAGACAAAGAAAGTGGATCACATCACTCCAGTTCTGAGGTCTTTACACTGGCTTCCTGTCCAACAAAGAATTGACTTTAAAATCCTGCTGTTGGTTTATAAAGCACTGAATGGTTTAGGGCCAAAATACATCTGTGATCTGCTGCTACCTTATGAACCATCCCGACCCCTTAGGTCGTCTGGGACTGGTCTACTTTCTGTTCCCAGAGTCAGAACTAAACATGGAGAAGCAGCGTTCAGTTTTTCTGCCCCAAATATCTGGAACAAAGTCCCAGAAAGCTGCAGGTCTGCTGAGACCCTCAGCTCCTTTAAATCAAGATTGAAGACTTTTCTGTTTGCTGCTGCCTTTAATTGAACCAGATTCAAGGATATTAATCAATCAGCTGCATTTCTGCATTTTACTACTGTATTTTATTTCTTACACTGCTTTTTAATGTTTTAATGACTGTTTTTAATGTTCAATGAATGTTCTTAATTGTTTTTAAATCTCCTTTTCTTATGCCTTATGTTTTGATGCTTTTAATGGTTTTATGTGAAGCACTTTGAATTACCTTGTCGTTGAAATGTGCTATACAAATAAACTTGCCTTGCCTTGCCTTGCCTTCACAAAATTGCACACAGGCACACCTGGAAGTAGCCACGTGCACACTCTCTTATCTTTTGGCCAGTGGGAAGCAGTTTGGGGTTAAGTGCAAGGCTCTAAGACACCTCAATTCTACTCACTATCACGATATAGATTTATCTGGAGATTAGTCTAGGGATAGAAAACTGCTGCCCACACAGAAGTAGACACAGCCGATCACTATTAATGAATAGGTGGTTTAATATTTAAATTGTGTTCTATTTGTCTTGTCTTTTCTTTTTCTTTTGGGTTAGTTTGTGTTCATGACAGTTATGGAAACAGCCAATCAAATAAGTGTTCTGGCAAAACAATAACTCACTAAACTGTGGTGCATGCAGCTTGTTACAGTCTGGCTGCTGCATGGTTTAACATGCCAGACACATAAAGCTGGGAAAGGCAACATGGCTGATGCTGCAGCTTACCTAATTGTTCAAGCTGTCGAAGCCATATTTAATAAAGCAACCTACTCTTGAAAATAATACATTTATTTCATGGTTATACAATTCCCATTTCAATCAAAAACTACAAAAAAAACCTGCTTGCATGTAATTCATGCTTTGACAGTGTCGATACCATAGGCAGGCAATGCTGCAGCACCCTGCTGTTCAGCCATACCATACCCTATATAAGTCAATTATAGTACCACTCTATAATGCAGTCCATACAGTATTTGCTCAGATAATGAATAATTTCAAATATCATTTGCTCCTGAGAAGTTGCTCTGCATGCGTATTGTAGTCTAGGTCTCTGCTTAAGACACACGCTGAGCGGCTAACAATGGGGACCCTGAGCGACTCAGAGTTCCCGACCCCGTCATGTGAGCGGCAGCTGTATGGATTTCCATTTGAATAATTAACGCTTCCCAATTTCACACTAATGGTGGAGAGGTATCAGAATGGTATCATTAGCCACTAATAGAGATTCATGGTGGAATGGCTGCAATATTTTTTGTAATATTCCCCCCCCCATCCTCTTTTTTTCATTCCCTCTCTCTCTCTCAACGAAGGAGATGCAGAGTGCAAACCCCTTAACTCCATCCCATCAGCTTTTTAATTAATGACACAAATTACGGGGCCTTGAATAGCATGTGCCTAAGGATGGGGGAGGACACGCAGGCTACCATCTCTCTTTCTCTAGATTCTCTCTTCATCTCCCTCATTTTGTTTCCTATCATTTCCCTCGGGTTGGTGCTCGTGAGTCTCCCACACCATCATTACAGGTTCCATTTCTCAACACCCGTCTTTTTCCTTTTTCTTTCAACTACTTGTCTGCTCTCTTTGTGCCCCTTTCTCGTACCTATTCAATCTCCTCCCTCGTGTCTCCGTTCAGTCTCCATCGCTTTCTCCTCGCCCTCCTACTGGGGAAACTGCAATGCTATCTCTTATAACCTTGGCGATGCAGGATGCCGCGCACGCGTGTGTGTGTGTGTGTGTTTGTGTGCTCGTACTTCTGTCTGTGTGCGTGCACGTGTGTTTGTCTCACTTTTTGAGGGACAGGTGCAAGGACTTGGCGCTCAGCCAACCTGCTACCCACGTAGGACAGAACAACAGAGGGAGAGAAGACAAGTGCAGCCGAGGCAAAACAAAATTAAATACAGTTGTTGTGGAACATGGCGGCAACCGGAGCAGAAATAACCTAATAGCACCTCCTGAAATATTTCATGATTTTCCAAGGACCTTGAAATTATGGAACAGAACAGAGGGATGGGGGGGGGAGGGAGAGAGAGAATTGTTGGAGTGGAAGAGAAAGAAAAGAGGATGTTTAGCCTGGTGTGTGGCTGGACATGGTGGAACATCAGTCAACAAAGAAATAAAGAAAAGACAAGGAAATAGAATAAGAGCTTTGATTAGTATGGTAATCATTAAAAGGAGAGGACCCCCCCCCCCCCCCCGAAGAGACCGATCTCTAATTAGTGCTATATCCTCGACGCTTGGCAACCCAATAATTCTTTCAGACATGTGTGCCTGAGTGTGCGTGTGTGGGTTGGCTCTTGAAGGAAACACAGATAAAAGCTTTGCTTGTGTTATATAAATGGAAGTGTTTATGAACATTTCCAGAAGCTTGTTCAGCGAGCAAAGAGCATGTATTCCGATGTGTTGGGGGGGGGGGGGGGGGGGGGGGTGTACATTGTTGTCTATCCGTGGAAAAGCCGGGGATGATCCTGCATGTACGTTGTATTAAGCAAAAGAGAAGCCGGTACAAAACAAGAGCCTGATAGATTACACCATCTTATTTAGCTATTAGTAGGGGAAAACAGTTTCCGCATGTCCAGATTCACCCCTATCACACCACCATTTATCCACATTGGTAATCACAGCCTCCCCGTGCAATTATATCGCCTCTCAACTGGGAAAATCATTTCTTTTTATATAGGACCATTGTTAATCCAGCCACGAAACTGCCATTTTTCTATTTATTTCAATTCACCACACTATGAAAATATAAACATCATGTAGTAGATATACAGCTGGTTTGTTATTCATTAATATATCGTATTAAATCAAGGAGTTAACCTTTTATTTTCCATGTGATAATAGTATTGTTTATCAACTTTTTACATGAATAGTATAAGAAGAATATGAACTCTGTTGTCTAAATTAATATGTCCTATAAACTGTAATTAAAACATATTTGGTTCCACATATATTGTATGTTATATACATATATTTGCCGTATCATGATACATAACCGAAATTAAATCTGCTCTAGCCCACATGGCTGCTCTGTTATTAGAAATGTATCTGTTATAGTTTTGGTGTCTAAATTGCAGCCCTGTAATAATAACATCACGGTAGACGGTGGGCAGCCCTGCTCCACAAGACAGCAAGAGCCGGAACAGCAACAACCTACATTAACTCTCCAGCTAATGCCTCCTTCTCGTCCACAAACAAACAGATGTCTTGCCCTGCACCACTGTGGAGAAACGGCACCGTTAATAGTCAGCACATGAAACTGCTTTAATGCTTGAAAACCTCTGAAGATCGGTCAGTTTAGATGTTGACGTGGTCCCTATTCTTTAATATCACTTCTGACAAAAAGATCCTGTCTGTCATTGGCTTGTAGGCTACAGTTGTGTACGGCCTCTCTGCAGGACACGAGCCTGGTAGCTAAACAGTCAATCAAGCACAAACACTGACGCACCCCTCAGAGGCTTGAGGGAAAAGAGCATCTCTTATACATCTCCCAAGACTGCAAAAAAAAATGTCACATGTAAAGACAGGGTGTTTCTGCAGAGCGCTAGATTAAAACCAATGTGCTGTGAACAAGATCAATCTCTGCAAATCCAGGCCACGACACCGGCGTGCATTCAGTGTGTGGAATTATATGACAGAAAGTCATCGTCATCCAAGCACTCGCTGTGTGTGGGCCCGGGGAGTGGTCAGCTGTCACTGAGTGATGTGATGGCATTACAGGCCCCCCCCCCCCCTTCACACATGGGGAAGAAGTGGAGCTGGTCGCTCAGGTGGGGAGAAGAAAAAAAAGCTGTCTGAACAAGCAGGCTAATGCTCACTGGCATTTCGGCAGGGGAGCGAGGTAGGGTGTGGTTGTGTGATGTATCTGCTGTCACGCTGTTGCCTCCCACACTAGACCTGATGAACGTGGATTGGAGAGCTCAAGGGCAAAAAAAAAAAAAAAAAAGCCACTGCACTTCCATGCAATCTGCTTAGTAGATTTACCGATATCAAATAGAGTGATCTACTCTTGAAGAAGCTTAAAATTGGTGCAAGATTATCCAAGGCGTAAAGAGAACTGCCGGGGTGCTTTGGAAGACTGCTGATGGCGTTTGAATACTGAGCGACTATCAAAGGCCAGCTACATCTGAACATCAGAACATCGGATTCCTGTTAATAATCTAAAAATCCTTTACATGCGTGGAGACACTAAAACAATGGGTGACCCTGACGAGACACGTAACTAACCGCGCGGGTCCACACTGCAGGCCGTGAAGTCGCCCAGGTGGTGTTTACCTTAGGTGTGACCACTACATAATGGGCCCTGTAATCACACCGCAATCTGCCCGAGCTGCATTGTACGTGATAGCCATGTGCAGGGCATCAATTTCATGGTTTCACCTGCCAACACAGAAGGACAGAGATTGGTAGCAGGTGCCGAGTCGGACATGCCAAAACAATCTACTCCATTATTCAGTGAGCCCCCCCCCCCCCCCCCCTCTGTACTTGTTAGCTGTGTTATTATTAGCTAAATGAATTAAAAAACAATTAGGTGAGTTGGAAATAAAAGAACTCGCCAAATTACATGGCAAGTTTCTATGTAGTGTGAGCTCCGGATTATACCGCTCCGTTCGAATCAAGAGGACTGATTGCATGATTATATGTCCTGGCTTTAGCTTCCCAACGTGTGAGCCATATCTGACAGGGCTGAGCTGGATCACACTGTGGGAGACAGGGTTTTACATTGTCCTTATTAGCTACAAACAGTGGGGGGGGGGGGAACTAGTGGCTTACGTATAGCCACAGACTGCCAGCAGGTTTTCTTCCTTTGTTCTCCCTCTCTCATCTCGTCTGTGTCTTTCCACGTTTGCCTCCACCTCATGCGCCATGCATGCTGAAGTGTCCATTTTGGAAAAGTGAGAGGATCAAAAGCGGTTCCCTGGCAGGACGTGTCATCATCCAGGACCTAATGTTTCTGGGAAGAGGGGTTTGACCGCTCGCCTGGACCAAATAAATCAGTCAATATGAAAACCACACTGAAAGGTACCTCTCACTCCCGTGCTACCGGGAGATGGCTGACGGCCGGGAGAAGGACAAGAAAGGTAACGGCAAGCTGTCAACAACAGAACGAGTCTTTTAACGACAAAGCATGGGCTTGAATACGTCTTTTTTTTTTTCTCCTTTGACAAGTCAGAGTTTGAAGGGCCACAGAGGGGATGTAAGTGCTTCATTACTGCTAATGGAGAACACTGGGTAAGGTAGGAGGCAGACGCAGTTGTATTGACCTCTCACGAGCTCCACCTTTGAGGAGGAGCTACGCGGAGAGAAAGACGGGGAAAGCGAGCGAGCGAGGCTTTAATAAGGCACTAAGAGAATAGACACACGCATCTCTCCGCTGAACCGTGGAAAGTCAAGGTGAGGGGGGCGGGGCAGAGGCAGATGTTCACCCGTTGGGAGCAAAGTCATGTTTATGAGTCATCATAAAGGGTCAGCACGTCACTTCTGCCTGAGGCTAGCCTCACTAATCTGTAAAGTGCATGGGGGAGCATGCACGAGCTGCACTAGTACAACAAAGACTGAGACCTCTGGCAAGATGAAGGAGTTTACATGACTCCACCATGATCACAGGGTCAAATATAAGCTAGTTATTATGTCTTTAGTACTTTGTTTTTCCATCCAGTAAGATGCATCATTGTATTTCTTTATTGTTTTACCTTTCTATGAGTGCTATTTTTTTTTATAGCAAATAATTATTCAAGCTCAAATGAAAATATGATGGAATGCCCGGTGCTCAGGCAAACACCGGCACTCTTGGTAGTAATTGTTGTAAGACAAAAAAAAAAAAATCTTTCTCATTACAAGTGGTGGAGCGGACCAAATCGCAAATTAATAAAATCAATATTGTATCTGCGGCATGTGTCCATCGATTTAGCACACTCCTCTGCCATTATTAACGGTGGATCTGATTGTGCAATCTCGCCCCGGCTTATGAAGATATGGAGAGGAGAGCGGTAATTTATCCTAAAAAGAAAAGAAGCTCCACGAGGAGAATACAAGATAAAGGCCGTCGGTGAAGGTGCTAAAGAAGAGAGGCGGGGCAGTTGAGGGAACAGAGGGAGCAAATAAACAGATATTGGGGGGGGGGGGGAAGGCAAAGCAGAGCATTTAAAAGGACAACATGTAAGTGAGAGAGAGGGAGAGAAGCAGAGCATTAGGACGGAGAGGGAGAGCCTGTCAGAGGAATATAGAGTCAAGACTGGAGACATGGGTGGCTGCTTCCCTTATTAGACACTCACATCCGTCAGTCTGTCTCAGGAACTCGGTAAAGAGAGAATTGAGCTGTAATGTAAGCTGCTTTTTTGTTTTTTTGTTTTATAGATTTCAGTATGAGATATCCATTGACCTAGAGGTTCGCGCTTTATTATGCAAGACATGTAGCACAAATTTAATCTGGCCTCAAAACAAAAAAGAACCGTCTCTGAGCTCGGCACATTCCAGCAAAAAAAAAAGGATTGGCTCATTTTGGAGGCAAAGAAGGGAAGCGAGTCCACTGGGCTGTCACAGATGAATTGCATTCACAAGCTGCAATAAAATATGTTTCAAAATCCGTCTCCAGTGACTGTTTGTGATTACACTTTGCTTTCCTGCTCAATACACAAAATAAACGCCGACATGACTTCTGCATTGCCGGCAGAATTTGTTATCCTTCAATGGTCCTGGACACAATGCATAGTTACGCCAGACAAGGTGCCCCCCCGTTTACCGTCCTGGTGCACCCCTAATAGGCAGCCCCGAAACAGCATAGCTGCCAGAGTCAGTTTGGGCAGACTGGTTCCATGTTTCAACTTGGCTTTTGTTAAGGAAGTTGAGTTAATCAATGAAACAAAAGGTGGAAGGTGAGTAGTTTAGGCAGACAACTGAATGTGAATGCTGTAGTTCACATGTGCTTGTTGCACACGGACACCTCAAACAGACACCGACGCTGGGTGGCTGGGATAGAGAAATGCGCATATTGAAAACAGTCGGGTATAAAAGAGCCATCTGCCAGCTCTGGATCACAGGTAGAAATGTTTTTTTTATTTCACAACATGAAAGCGCTTATCAGGCGGACTAGTGAGGGAGCCATGTGAGGACATCAAATGTTAAAAAGATGGTTTTTGATCAGATTTAGCTTGAACCCAGCAGCTAAACTGCACCGATAATTATCTGTGACCAAATATTTCCATTTCCATATCAGCACTTTATACAGCACGGCAAAAAAAAATGATGTCAGGATTCTGGCAGGCACAATTACTGTGGCTTTGGTGTTCCATTTCAAAAGGTCATCATAACACAATACCTCAGGTCATATGGCAACGTCCACGCCGCTTCCTCTGGCCTCACCTGGACTTCCTCTCTGCGTGCTCATCCTGTCACCCCCATGCTGATCCCTCCCCTTGCCTGCCCAAATGTTTCCACTCAAGTTATGCAGCGCTTGACAAGCGTGTCTTCACCTGCTGCACTAATTAAATCCTCTTTATTCACCCCCTTTCGGAGACGCTTCAACTCGTCTGAACATTAACCGGCGTCCGCCGAGCTGAACTGAACCGAAAACAACAAGTATGTTTCGTTTTAGATGAAAGTCAGACGGCCTCTATCGCTGCTATGCTAACAGAGACATGACATGATTCCTCAAAGATATTGCAGCACTGTGAACTGGGGGAGCTGATGGGAAGGCACTGACAGGCACCATCTGAAAGTGAAATGAAGCTAACGCTTCCCTCGACTGATTACATTTGCAGGGTTTTTTTTCTTCCTTTTTTTAGTATGTTGTTGACAACATAATTCCCACACAGCCGTATGATTCTGGGGAACAATTTCCGATCGGTCTCAAATCATTTGCCTGGTCGTATCACGTTTAAACTCCATAAATTAAGACAACCAATATCCCATAGAGGATTGTCACTTGTAAATAAATTGACCGTAAAGCTGGCAGGATGTTGACATAATTGATGTTATGCGTGACGAGGAAAATGATGAAAGTGTTAATCTCCGGTCAATTAGAATAAAGACTTTAACATTGGATAATCAGACTAAATATTCCCCGACACGGATATACCGAATGCTTTTTTTCACATGTAAACAACACTGTCAATTATATCTTCAGCACTAAAACGCGGCGTTATGCTTTTTTGGGTTCCAGGAATCATCACTTGTCTTCACATCTGAATGTGCTTCGCTGAACTGGATGACACATTCAAGATATATATTTTTGAACATTACTCGCGTGCATGTTAATAGGGTTGTTGATGAGCCATTGCTAAGAGCATGGAGAGGTGCTGAAGAGCGTGAGAGAATGAAGGAATACATACTGTAAGGTACACATTCATATTGGACCTCCAGATATTTGTAGGTTCCTGGGCAAGGGTCAGGAAATACATCTGGTCCAGCCACAACAGCACACTGGGTCCGGTTGTTACATCTGAAAACAGAGAAAAAGAGCAACAACATCAGACACTCTTGCCCTTCTGATCGGCAACCATATACAAGTAGCACATGAGTCAGATGTTTCGTGTGTGGTGAATGGAGTTGAACGTCTAATTCTGTTGCAGAGATTATGAACATTATGAAGCTCTACTGTTAACAGAAATGACTTACCCAGTCTTTTCCCTTAAATACATAGTAACTGAGTCGGGTTTTTATACTGTATTTGGACACGTTAAAGGGGCACTTCACCGTTCATACACATCAGGTTCACTTTCATTTTGAACTTGGTAGGTTGCAGTGTTTTATGATTCTTATATGCTATATGAACCCTACTTTGTTTAAGTTGTCTTGAAAGGTTGACTGTAATGCTGCGACAGATATTTGATATTTGTGGGGACACATGACTAACTGAGGGACTAGAGATCTCAGACACCACCCTGATTTGAGGCAAGGTAACTGAAAGTTGTGTGACATTTAAAGTGGAGATAGTTCAATCTCATGGGTAAAATTCATCTTTCTGTTGAGGGGTAAAGTTGGAAGTCATGGACCTTTAAACCATGAACAGGTCACATTGCTATTACTGCATGATGGATGGTAGTGGTGGTGGTAGTGGAGAGGAGGGGGGGGGGTAGACACAATCCAGTGTGTGCGATGCCAGCTCCAACATGAAATGCGGGTCTTCATTAAAAAAAACACAATTATGGTGGCGGTGGTGTTCTCATGTGACATTTTGTTTTGGGCAGTCATCAATCAAAGCCCCCACTTGATATGCACAGAGAGCCTTTCGCCACACATAATAGCAACACTTATCTCAAAACATTAACTCTTAAACGCTCTGACAAGTATTGATCCGTCGCTGCTCTGCATCTGGTTGCAAAATGAAAAAAAAAGCGGGTTATGAAGGTCTGTCTATTGTGTATTGTGATCTTCATGGAGGCCAGCTGCTGCAAGCTACAGTATATACACAGGATCGCCGTCCGTCTATACTCATTTACGGACCACCATTATCTTGCGATATATAAAAAGGTGTTTATTCCCCCAGCAAGGCCGCTCACTGTGTAAGTCTTGTGAAGGTCAAGACGGGTCCTGACACAATGATTCTCTACACCTTAATTAACATTGATCGGCTGTCGACTAATCAATCGAACCAGTGATGGACAAGCAAAAAAGGGGCCCCCCCCCGTCTCATTTCAAGCCAACCCAGTAATAAGATGTGGTCTGCCGAGTCTCGCCCATGCAAGCTTTATGGGTTCATGAACCCCCGTCACCTTCTGCCACTCACTCCACTCAGCGGTCTGTGGCCTAACCTCCCTATGAAGAGTTAATTCCCAGGCAGTAAATGCCAGTCAAATAAATAAAGGGTCAAGCCTATAAAACTGAGAAACAATTATAGAGGCAGCCTTCTCATCTCTACACCCTTCCTCCTTACTACCATTTCAAGTGTATTCTAGAGACACACACACATGAATGGACATAGTTGTTGGCATATTTTGTGGAAGGACAACATGTACTTTTACCATTGCTGCCCTAGAAGTTAAGCTATCTAGATTTTGAATCATAATTTGTAATAACTTCCTCATGAGGGATTAAACATAATGTGTATTTAACATGAATTGCAAACTTAATCCCAGCCTTAACATCTATCTTGACCCATATTCCCTCTGCTGTACATTCTTTTTTACCTTTGCACGCACACACAGCCACAAATACCTCCTGATCTGATTCCCCGTTAGCGTCCTGAAGTACCCGCAATCTTGCAGTGGAATAAAATAAGGTGGAGGAATAATTACAATTAAATGTATCAAGTGCAAATCAATGGCAGAGTAGGAGGCGGATCAATAGCAGGAGAAGCTGCCCACGCCACGTGCCACAACGACTTCACAATTACCAATTAGAGGGATAATCAGGATCTCATCAGACACTTGGCTCTGATGGAGCCCTTTGAACTAGCAGGGGGAGAGAGAGAAATGGATCCACTCTGAGGGATGTATCCAAATATGGGAATGCAGGGTGTACAGTATAGGAGGACGAACACAGCAGGTGATTAGAAGCTTCAGCAGGCTAAATGCTGCAATTGGCGGCATGCCGGAAGCTCGGGTCACACACACACACACACACGGTACAAGCAAAAAGGATGAAATGTACTGTGGGACACAAACAATCCAAACTATCCCTTTTACTGGATATCAACATTTCATTTTTTTCAAACATCACTGTAATTGTCAATACCAGTATATTCCGACAACCCTATTTGAAACATATACAGCAATCCTAAGTGTCATCAGCAAATGGTAATGGATTACATCTGGATATAACCCTCTCTCAGAGCTAAGATTCTGAAAAATAGGACAATTTAGCCGCAAACCGCCCCCCCTTTTTTCCCGCATTTTCACTTTTCCTCCCTCACAGCTTTTTCCTCTTGCTCCCTCATCTGCTGTTTGTTAGAACTGGCAGATTAGAGCTCAGACTGCCAGCTGACAAGGGGAGATGTGGCACAAAGCACAAGAGCCCTATGTAAGCACAAACTGTAATGACTATAATCGCCGGCTGATCCTGCTGCTGCCTCTGATGTAAGTGGGTTGAGTCCCCCTCAGTCTATTGACCACCGACAGGAGAAAAATAAAGAAATGAATGGGTGAATAATTGAATCAATGAAAGAATGAGAACGAAAAAGAGAAGGAAACAGCCAGTAGTTTAAAGACAGGGAAGGTGCAGCTGCTGTCAAAGCCAGACAGATTTGTCCATATTGGAGAGTAATAAAAGAAGAATTGGTGAGCACCACCGTTCCCTTTCAGAACTCAAGTGATTTATATCAGGAGGAAAATACCGACCAAGTGGAAGGACGGAAAGGTTCGCCAGCTTTTAAAAGTTCAGGAGGAAGAAAATGCGATGCTGAATCTGCTTCCCATACGGCAAATTGCTGCGAGTGATTTTCCATAGAATTCACATCAAAGAAGTTTGCCTGGAGTACGTCTCATAAGGACGGGGACGGTTCAGCTTGCGTACCTCATTGAGGGGAACGCCTCTCTGTGGAGTTCTCCCACAGTTTCGTATGTGTTTGATGAAAACACATACGAACTGTCAGGGAGCACAAACTCTCCATTTGCTTTCAGTTAAAAAGAGCAAGCACAGCCAAATTGCCCCACCTCCAAGAAATAAACACACACACACACACACACACACACACACACACACACACACACATACTGGTATTAGTTCCCGTGTTATGAAGAGAAAAATATGCACACGGTGCTTGAGGGACTTGGAGTGTGTGTGTGTGTGTGTGTGTGTGTGTGTGTGTGTGTGTGCAAAGACAATGTGTATGTTGGTATTGCTCAATGTGTACACTGCAGTGTGTGTGTGTCAGGCTGTGTACACACTTGTGAGAGTTTGTATTTGTAAGAAAAGGGGAGGGAGGAGGGGAGCGGGGAACAAAGTGACGGACGGGTCAATATCCCCATCCCTCTGCTGGGACCCATTACGCTTTAGTGATGGTCTTCGCCACCCACGGTCGACTTCATTCATTATCTTTGCTTGCTGCACGACAAAGCATCCATCTTTTCTCATTCAGTCTGTCTCCTGGCGCTACACACACACACACACAAAAAAAGAAAAACCTTTAAAACTCCCATGGAAACCTCAAATGTTATAAGGAGAAGGGGAGCAATGGCCTTAAGCACTGTGTATTTAGCTCTGGAGTGAAACCAGGAAGTATTTAAAGTCAACTGTTGAGTGTTGTTTAGTGTGGCTCTTTTCAGACGGAGGAATTATCAGTCCCTGTGGAAGCTTATTGTTCACAGAAGCTTGCTAAGGAGCATATGTATCACGCTTTCTGCTGCGGAGCTGCTATAGAGTAATTTATTCTTTATATGTTCCAATTATTTGGAGTTACTTCAAAGATACCCTCAGCGGGGGAAAATCAAACTGTAACAACCATGCTTATGCTTTATAAGTGCTGCTTCTGCTTCTGGTTGTGAGGGTTGGTGATCGAATTCAGTGAAACTACACCGATATTATTAGTCGTCTGCTTATACTCTTGTATATACCTATACATGGGCTGTCAATTAATTCAAATTTAATTGATTAACTGCATGATTGTCCAGACTCAATTGCAAATGAATCACTTTTTTTTTTTTTTATGTGTTCAAAATGCACCTGAAATAGAGATTTTTCTCGTATTTAATACTCTTATCAACATGGGAAGTGGACAAATATGTTCGCTTTAAGCAAATAGATGCAGATCAATCTTTGGAAATCAATTAACACCGCAGTAGTTAGAGGGGCTATATTCATAGAACTGGAGTTAGGTCCAGTAACTACTATTTCCCACTGCTGCTCAACATAATGTGCCGTCACCTTGAGGTAACTCCGATTGCTGAGTGGAAGTCCCCGGAGAGAGTGCAACCGGCTAATTGTGGAGGGGTCAAAAAAAAGGGTTGAGGGCGACTTAGAAGTACACTGTATTTTGAGGTTTTTATTCACTTACACTTCTGGTGTGAACCAAGCGAACAAAAAAAAGAAACTTTTGAAACCCACAGGTTGAATGCGAGTCCAGAGGGTAATAGAGAAGTGACACATACATATTCAGAGAACCTACCCTTCTGCACTTGTATCACAGACGCATACAAATGTCTATATACTCACTAAAAAATGAACTATAATGGCACTACCACCCCAACACATTATTATTCTAAAAGATGCAATTTGTTTTCCAAAACACCAAGAGAGAGACTTTGCTGAACGCAGATTAAAAAAGCAGAAGAGGAAGATGTGGAATGAAATGTATACAACATAAGTACAATGGGCCAGTGTGGGTGTGGAGTACTTTTAAGTGCAGCCCTGAAGGGGCTCGCCGTCCTTGAGTATTTAACTTCACAAAGCGCCGCACAAACACGGATGAACATCTGCTGGCAAAACGCGCGCAATGCACCGACTATGTTCCCGACGGATGATTGATCAATGCGAATAAGTCACAGTTTGCTACTTGGTGGCATTAGCAACCTGCTACGAAAACCTTAGAAAAACAGCAAGCTGTCACGCCGTCTTTGCAAAACACTATGGGTGACAAAACATCAGCCATATTCCTCTTTTATAGGATTAACTATGTGGAACTAAGCAGAAATGAATGGAGTGCCAAAGTGACTGTTCGGCATAGAGAAGATGGAGTGTTTATGTGCGCGAGCTATATGAATGACCTTTATCAGGCTCTATTAGGTATGGAATAAGAGTTTCATCAGGGACGGTCAAACAAAGGTCAAGACTAATCATCTCTCACAAACTACTTCCACTGCTTCCATAAATTCAGTGCCATTTCTAAAAAAATAAATAAAAAAAAGAGCATTTTAAGCTTTTTTTTTTTTCCTCCTGACAAACATAATCCCTCTTAGCCATTCACACAGATTAGTTTCATAACATTTCCACATCACACAGTTTTGCCTCTCACTAATATTGTGTTTTGGAGATAAGCTGCATTTTTTGTCCCAATGCAACAAGCTGTGAAAAACACAGTGGCAAGTAGACGAGAGATGACAAAAATCGGAGTACATACTGAGACTTTATGGATGTGGGCGATATATGGATTCCTCGATGAGGTTCCTCTGCTTGGCGATAGTCCAAGAGCCTAAAGTGGAGCACCGGCTCCGCTTGATAAACACATGCTTTTCCTGTTTCGCAGCGTGTTTGGACGAGTGGGCACTTTCACGGAGGTGATGACTAAATTATATTTGGTAACTGAAAAGAAGAGACCGGGCTTGTTTATGGCTCACGATGATGGATAAGACAAATATAAACAGCCAAAAGATTTTCCCATCTCGGATTTGTCCTATTTGTACCTTTTCCCACTTACTATTAAGTCCACACCAGGATATAATCCTGCCTCGTGTTTGATTTTTATTATATACATTATTTTTATGTACTTTATATTACCACTTAGTTTTGAGGAGAAATGGATGCAGGTTATTTTTTAAGCACATCTGAGCTTGTGACTATTCATTAAGACAACACCAATGTCAATATGGAAACATTCTGCATGGAAAAGATTAATCCCCACAGCAGCGGTCACGACAAGTTCAAGTTGTCCTCCAGCAAAATTTAGGGCCTGAATGGAGCACGGCAGTAAAACCCCAGACATAGGTTTCTTTATATGTTGGCGTGTATCTCTGTATGTCATTTTAAATATTGTGAATAGTGAATACCCATTGAATGAATCTTCTTTTTTTTTTATGAAAATCAGAAATAAACATGAAACAATAATTGAACCGACCGGAAACAATGACACAACATTCATATGAAGTATAAATGCACTGAGATTGTCGACATAAAAAGTCGAAATAGCTCATTTTCACCCCTCTCAGTTGCAAGTTAACGTCTTTTTGCACAGAATCTTCTGGGTAGTTGGCAGGCAACACATTTGAGTTGAGGCCAGAGAGAGGTTATCAGCCCCAGGGGACGCACCCCTCCCATGATGAGCATTGCAGACTGGATGCTGTTCTCCGTGAGGTCCAAACAATAGGATTCGCCACGAGAGCAGAGACATGTTTACCGACACCACAAGGGCTGATCAGCTGTGGTACACATTTGGTAAACAGGCGTTTTTTTGGAAGACATGCACACAGACTTAAAATCACAAGAAACAAAAGTGCAAATGGAAGTTACTCAACACAACTCGCCGTGCTTTGGGATTTAACAGATTAATAACAGATGATGACTTTCAAGGCATGTCTCTGAGAGAGAGGTCGTCAGATATTTCATGTTTCTATTTGCACTACTTTGTGGCACCGAAGCCCGTTACTGAATCTGGAATAAGTCTCGGATATTTGAATACTACAAATGAAAAACCTCGGAGCTCTTCGGTACGTGTTTACTTCACCTTAAGCTCTAAACAGCTTGCTCCAAACACTCTGCTAGTGAAAGTGGACTATTTCTGCAGCGTAGTGTATGTGCAGAGGAGGAAGCGAGCGCTTCGTGTAGAGTCTAAGGATTAAGCGTTGATTGTGACCAACATGAACTGCGCAAAAAAAAACATGTCTTTCAATATGGAACTTTGAAATTGTATATATGTATCTTGACAGCTTGTCAGCAAGATAATATCAGATTTGTGTTTGTCAGGAATAAATGCTAAAAATACAGCTTCAGCCCTGGGTCACATCAAACTCAAGACAATTTCTTGGAATGAATTTTGAATGAGACACCTTGTTATTTCGGAGGAGAAGTAATCCTGCTGCAGACGGATCAAACTTGCTCCGCTAGCCTCTTAGAAATTAATCCATCTATTTTGGTGCCACAACAGGTATTAGGTGACGCAATTTCTCTCCCCACCTAAAAGGTCAATCCGTGATTCCGCACATGCTGTCGACATCTATCTGGCTGTGCACACCGAGATTCCATTAAAGTATGAATTTGGCCCATGCTGGAGAGTGGTGGGGGGGGGGGGGGGGGGGAGTTAGACGTTTCCAAATTCAACGTTAGGAGAATTACTGATCTGAAGAAAATCCAGTAAATCATACAACAAAAGTTTGGCCTTGTATGATAATTCATTTAGATGAGTTTTAGAGTTCATATTTTTCGCAGTTTAATTATATTCTTTCACACACTGGCAATACACGATCGTTCTTTTGAACACAATAGAGTGCGTGTGATGAATTCTCTTTGACATCAATGCTCGACCCCCTTTTCCATAAAACGCATTGCACATGTAAAGCTTATCTCTGCTTTCAAGGCGGCGAGTGGTCTGACGGAGCACAGACGCACGAGTGTCTGTGTTCTAGCTCTTAAAGGGCAAAGATAAACTCTGCAGAATAATCCTCAGACGCTTCCTCGGATGTCGGGAGATACGCATCTTGGAAAATAGCGCAGCTCAAAAAGAGAGCAAGAAAAAAAACAATGTTTTTATTTAAACATAATTGTGATTCCAAGTTGTGCAAATATTAGTTGAGATATTTCTCTCCGTCACACAAACATTGAACCGCAGTCTTCGTAGCCAGAGTGAAAATTCCAATAAATAATGCATTAACTGAATCAACTGAATGGTCGATCCATCGGATGATCGCCATAGTCGTCATCGCTCCTTTTAAACTGAGCCCTAAATGAGATCAAATGGTAAGGCTAAGCAGAGTTGTGTGTAAATGATGTCACCACACATGCAGAGATATAGGATTTCTATGCTGCAGTGGCTATGGCTCGGTGGATAATTAAAAAGCCAGCACAAGCACTCCTGTCAATATCTCCCCTGACTGCTCTCATTTAAAACAAGGCAACAGGGATGTCTGCCATGGAGGACTGACAGCTCAACCTACAATTTGTAACAGTCCATAAGACACAATATCTTTTCCCATGGGGTAACTATTTCCCTCAGATATGATCAGTAAGTAACATGTCAATTTACAGGCTGACCTGCTGACACTGATATTCGTTACACAAGCCTAAACACTTTTTTCCCCCCCCCCAATACATTTCTTCTATTAAAAGTATACAAATAAATAAAGCTCAGCGTCTGATTTGAATATCTGTCAAAAATAGGAAGCGTCTAATCTCCGGGTATGCGTATGTAAATCATCACGCCCGCAGGGTCCCTCCAGGTGCCTGTAAGGAGGCAGAAGGGAGGATTGAAATGTGCAATAACTTCACGAATCGATTTGTTTGGTGGGCGAGGCTTATTCACTGGGGTCTGCCCGTCTAATGATTTACGATTTCCAGGATGAATTTTTCTATTCTTGCCAACAAATGATGCTGCTCCCTATCTTCCTGGTGACGCTTGATTTATCTCCCAAGCGAAGGCCCTTAGGGACTTTCAGCCTCTAGGCCCATTTTAGGCTGAGCCTCATTTCAGGGGGGGGGGGAGGCTTGTAAAAGGGCGGATTGGGTCATATTCTTTTCTATAACCACAGTCATATGAATATGAATGTGTCACATATTGAAGAAAAACAATAATTTGATGTGCAAGGTGTGAAGTAAGATTTCTGACGCGTGCACCGTGTGCATCAGTGGCTAAAATTGAAGCCGCGTGTATGAGCACCTGCAGCTCTGCAGGGAGGCTTGTGCGCACTCAAACATGCACGTGCATTCACACACCCAATGCACTCTTTCTACAGCATGAAAGGAATCCGTCCCGAAGTATTCCAGTGACGGGCCCCATTGAATTGCTGACCACGGTTAGCCTTTTGAACCACTCCCGCTGAGATTCTGAGCCCATCTCAAGAGCATCTCTGCGAGCGTCAGATTCTTCGGGGCCAGCTCCCCAGCGGTGCCTCTGCTGTGCTGGCCTTCAGACGGACGGGATGGGGAATAGAAAAAGGCAGAAATGCCACTGCTTTGACTTTTTAAAGGCGGCGAGTCCTGTTTGCTACGCACAAAGAGCGGCATCTGCTGCTGGTTCGAGTCAAAGAAGTTCTTTGGGGGGGGGGGGCTTATGTGGCTGCATGCACTGTGCAGCGGCAACAAAAAAGATTCTAATCCTTTCCTGAGACCATTATTCAATCTCTATTTCGAGAAAATGGGAGGAAAGTCTGAGGTTTGTCTATACAAAGAATACAAAACTACTCAGACCAACACTCAAATAAAATAGCACTCCATTCTCTGTATTTATAATCTACACACAAATCAATACGCATACTGTATCACTGATCTCCTCCGCCATCTCTTTTTACCTCTCTCACTTTCCCAAGCGAGCACACACACACACACCAAGGCCTGCCTTTAAGCACAGATTTTTCATTTCTAGTCGCTGTCACCATGGTAACTTCCAATGTCCGACTTGGGCCGGGATGTGCTTCCAGCACTTTCCGTCTTCAAAGCCCCCTTTTTTTTTTTTTCAAAGCCTAAAACCGCATTGCTTCACTAACGGTCCTCCATAGTACTTAGCTTCTAGGAGTGTGTTTAGCTTCTAATTACCTCACATGACAAAGGGCCCGAATAGGTGCGTCTAATAACAAACCACTCTATCTATACAAGCCACAAGGTTTAGCCATAAATAAACCTCTCCTTACAAGCTGCGGTTTCACAATCCTTCAAGTTAAACAAACAGAATGGAGGAGAACTGAGCGTGACCTTGCCGGTCTCTAACCAGCCATTTCATTCTGTAGGTTTACACGCTCACTTCACTCCTTTTTATACATTCAAAATGGCCACCTTTGTTGTCATGAAGAAGAGTGTCTTGGCAGCGCCACCCAAGCAACAATTAAATATTCCTGTGTTGACCGATCAATAAGAGCCCCACCCCCCCCACCACCACCACCTCCCCGACCTTCCTCATTCACATCTCAATAATGAAAGACGAGCAGGGGTTATGAGTAACCTCGGCGTTCGATACAGGAGGGGTTAGGCGTCGATAGCTCGGCAAGGGTCCAGGCCGTGCATTGGCATGCAGGAAATCACCGCGGGTCTTAGGGGATTGTCCTGGAGGAAGCATGGCTGGGATTAAAAGCTTGGGCTTTGACTGAACTCTCCTGTCTCCTGTGTCAATATGCCCAAGGTACTGTCAGTCACGACGTCAGTCTGAGAGGAAAGTAATTTACTGGCCCATAAAGGAACAAAGGCCCTAATTTAGTACACAACGTATCAATTACTGTATGTTGATGGTAGCACGGCAGCAGTGGCAAAAAATACACCTGGAGTACAGCAACATATTTGACATTGCAAGATCCTTATTAAGATAGACTTTTAAAAGCAAACATTATTCATAAACCTGTAGAGAATGATTAAAACATTATCTGTGGCTGTCACAGTTAATGAGAGCTGCAACTAATGATTAGTTTCATTATCGATTATTCTATCATTCTGTTTGATTAATCAACCGTTTAATAATTCTATAACGGAGCTTTTCAAAAATGTTCAGATTGACACGGCGCTAATAATTATTTAAGCACTAGAGTCAACTTCCTGTTTCATTAACATCTTCCTCTGTTGCGTTAATTAAGGAGCCCTGCTTCACGAACGCTGGGTGAGACTGCTCCAGATGTATGCACGGCTTGCGTTTTCGGCAGACCTGTGAGTGCAAGCAAGGTGAACACGGAGGGAATTAGAAGTGCAAACACTGATATCGTTCTGGCCTTTTGCTGTACTCATATCATAGAGGTGACAAGGCGTTCCTTGTATTTCACCCCACGCAGCACCACTGTCCCATCGAATTTGTCAACTGAAGTCAAGCTGTTTTTTTTTACTTCTCTTACATACCAGGTCTTGTGAAACTACACAGCCTGAGGAAGATGGTCGCAATCAGGTGGAAAACAAAGTCTAGAGAGTGTCATCCTGTCTGTTTCTGCTCGGCTTGTTTCCCAACTCCGGTATGTATTTGGTGTCAACGTCTGTTTTGTGGCAGAATATTTATTGCATAACTCTTTGAAATGACAGTCTTTTTTTGGGAGCACACTTTGTTGTGCTGTTGTACAGAACATAAAATGTGTTTTCTCCACACCTAATTCCAGCATTTCTGGTATCTATGATGACCTGAGCCCTGTCTCATGAAGCAGGATTAGTGGGTAGACAAGCTAACTTTGGGCTTAATCCTCACGGTTTGTCACAAAGACTTCTCAAGTTCAAACCGAGTTCTGTTGCTATGGTTTTTAATGCCGCATACCAAAGCTCCAAAGGATCCGTTTTTTCTCCAGGCTTGTGGATAAATAGGCGCCACCATTTCTACGCGGCACCAACAAAGACAGAAATACTGCATTCACATGGAAGTATAAAGGAGCTGACTTCTAGGTAGTGAGAAAACAGATGATGGATTTATCAATGCAGTAAAACAAGTAATATTTAGTAACACAGACAGAATTCTACTCTGGTTAAAAAAAACAGAGTCTCCCTCCAAGAAACAATAGGTAAAGAGTTCTCACTACATTTGATTCACTAGATACTATTAATAGCTGCTAAACTATTCTACAGTATTCCCAACAGTGACTGCGGTTTTGACATCCATGTATATGATGTTGTGACAAACGTGCTTGCTTTATAAGAAAGGAGAAGCGCTATTACAAACTAATTCAAATATAACATTACTATTTAAATAGAACCGCATTGTTTTCTGCCTTTTTTTCATTACTTGTAATATGGTACCTTGTTACTTAGCTGAGTTATATTATTGTATGCAGCTGCAACCTAATTTCCCAACTGGAATCAACACTTTCATCTCATCTGTTATTAAATATACTGCCGTCATGCTTTTCTTCGCACACAATCCTCTGTGGTGGGAATCTGAAATTAAGATTGAGGACCAAGTTGTCTTTCAAGAGTTTATTATAGCGTTTGCAAATGGGCTCAGATCTTCGGGTCTCCACAGAACAAGAGCCCAGTATTAAAGCTACATCTGGCTTTTACACCTTTTCTCTAAAGGACGTAGGTGACTGTTAAAAAAGGGAAATGATCCTTTCGTGCAATGGTGTACACGCCTCACCCATTTTATTTGTCCTTGCATCATGGGGTACCTTCTTGAAATGGTTCAGAGACAATCACTTTCCGGCTGGCATTAACAAAAATGTGTATATGTATCACAAAAAACAGACCATAACCCAAAGATTAGCCCATTGGATGGCTTTTTTGTAAAATGCGATGTCAAATCAAGATGGCTTGGAAAGGCATATTCAAATTCTCATCCTGTAACTAATCAAACAGCAACTGATGTCCAAGTTGCAAAGTGAAAAGCATTGTAAACAACAATATCAGGGAGCAGTGGGCGTTAAGTGAATTCCATCAACTTTTCAAGGTGACACGGGAAACCTGATTGGGTGACGACAGTATCAGCAGCCAAAGGAGAACAAGGGTGCAGCGGTGTCTCAGATGAACCATCTTTTATCTCTGCTGCATCCCTCCATGTCATTCTCCATCTATGAACACGGTTTCACTCCCTCCCTTCCAAACAGTCTCGCTGTACCTTTCTACCTCTTTGCTCCAATGACACGGACACAGATTACAGCAAAACCTTTCTTCAGTTTCGAGTTGTTTCATTGTCGAGCGGTTTGAGCCAAAGAAACAGATGAAGCACGGATGCTACTTGCTAAATTATTCCCTCTATCTAGAACACAGACACATTCAAGCCATTTTTTAACTCCGTAGGAGCTTGTGAGAAAACAATTCAAGCACTTTCCCTGATGTGTGAGGAGTAGCAACAAATGGTAATTATAAGAATTATTTTAAGAATTCAATTAAATAAAAAGTACTCAAGGTCTCCCTTGAATCTTAATATCAATGGGAATTACCTGGTAGAGTTCACATACATTCCCTCTACTGAAAATCCATTGAAGTAGGCAGCAACCAACCCTTCTGTGCAATTGCAGTTGGTCATGTTGTTAAACCCACATTTTTTGCAGTGTTTAATAAAGAAACTAGCCACGCTTGGATGTCAGAATTGATGCAATTTTGGTGTTTTGCCAAGCCCAATTCTTCTAAAATCCAGAGCAGGGCATCACATCAAGAGCCTGAAAACCTCCACTAGACATTCGGCTCCCACCCTCTGCAGCCCCCCACCTCAACGAGCACATGGATTTTGGTCCATGACAGCACCCACAAAAGCCCCTCTTCCTGCTTTAAACACAGCACTTTTGAACATGGCTCTAAGCAAAATGGCGAGTGGGCAGGGCTACACGCTACACTCCTTTATGGTGTAAAGCATTACTCTGTGGCAGATGCGTACACCTTCCTTAAAAAATCACACCATAGGAAGGAACGACCACAGTGCAGTGGCTGAAAAGGCTATTGATGGAATTAAGGCTCATGAATAAGAATGTAGCGCTGGGTAAGTGAGAGCTCTCCCACTGTGCGGTATTGACATGCTCCAGGGTCAGAAAACAGCCCGGCAAAAATGAGCTCTCACAAACAAGCATGGGGGCCAGAAGGAGATTCTAGACACAGATAACAAACTCCACAACAGGAACGTGTGTGTCACTGAGGATGAGGTACACAATCAATCAGGGTGATGAAAGACATCACAACAGTTTACACTACAAGACAACACGGGGTCATCTCATTTTGCATATGGGTTTGTGGAATGTTTTTTTTAAATCATATTGATATATTTAAGACATTAAAGGAGATGAGGCTTGAGATAGTTGAGTTTCAAAGTTATAGATCATGTCACAAAAAATCTAATTTTGGAACATAACAACTAACTCACGGGGCAGAAAAGGTTGAGAAACGCTGTAGGCCTATTAGAGAAAATATAGATTTTGAGAATGGACAGGATTGCTGCCAAAAACTGCTTTCAAATATTTCTGAAATGATTCAATTTTCAAAAATAAAAAGAGGGAAAAAAAGATATATTTTCAGCCATTTTGGCATGGTCATATAGTCATAGACGTGTGGGACTAGAAACTTCAGCTCCCTGAAGACTTTACTTGACTTGAGATTGAAAGGCAAAACAATCAAGACTCAAGTATGAACCTTGTTAATTAAATAAACAATAAAAACTAAATGAGGCAGTGACAGTCGGGGCACATCACGAAAATATGTATTTATTGGTTAGGTCACAGATGTGATGTCAGGCATGTAAGAACACACTATTAGCACAATATCAAAGGCCAATAGGCCAATAGGTCTATTTATTATGGTGAACGCAGACATTAGAAGCTTCTTCAACAGTGACAAATGATTACATTTAGGAAGTAACAAATCAGGACGTCATTGGTAATAAACGGCAGATTAGCTTGATGGTGATGACAATTTAAACCATGTCACACTCGTACGGGAACCAGCGATGCCAAATTAAATTGATCGACCGTCATGAATTCTAAACACAGTGGAAGTCATGCACAACTAACAGAAACCCTAAAGATACGAGCCTACGAGTGGATTACTGGATATGTATAGAGTTCAAGTGGCAAACTATGAATATTATTCAGCCGCTTGGGCTAGATCAAAGTGAATTATGCAAACGTTCTATGAAACATTGATTACAAGAGTGTCATCAGTTTCTCATCTTGAAGATTGATACATTAGGTTTTAGCTCTCCATTGCCAATTAACCACGCAGGTGGGCCCAGCACCTGAAGATCAAACGGAGAGGTAGTCATACAATTTGAATTGATTAGGATTGAAAGTTAAAAAACGTATCTATTAAAACAAGATCTAATTGGATGAAGAGGAAGTGGGATTGCAAAATTGTAAAGGTCCCCAAATCTAGATCTATTTTCTTGCCAAAAAGGGAATGAAAGACGCAGATGAGAGCGTCGACTGCGGGTGAAATGAGACCATGATAATAAAAACGGGTCCTTTGTGAGGTGCTAACCGTGCAGCCATCAGAGAGTCACGAAGGAAACAAGGTGAAACCGCTCCTTGTCTAGCTCCCCTTGATTTCGTCTTGCCAAGTTTGGAGGGCATGCGGCGTGAATGTAGATCCCCCCACTTCCACTTCCCTCGCAAGTAAAGCACCCAGAGACTTTGGATTGTAGCTACTCATTCATGCCCGGGCATAAGCTCATCAGGAAAGAAAAAAAAGTGATGCGACAAAGCCAACGAAGAAAAAGAGACATTAAAGTAAAATAAAGTGCTAAGGAGGGCAAAAGGGATTGATAGTAGCGCAGTAATTGAGAGGACAGGGAGAGAGACAGAGAGAGGGGTAGATGGCAGGATTAAGAGAGGTAAAACGTGCCTCGTAATGCTGAGGCTGAGCAACGACTGGCGGCTTTTCCCAGCCAAGCACTTTGAGCCATCCATCGTTTTTCAGAGGGACTGGAGTACCTCATCGCAGCCTTAACGCTCAACGATGAGTCATTTTCAAAGCCAACCCAAGCCAGATGACAAACATCACCCTTCACAAAAAGCACACGGACCAATCAAACATTTTAAATATCCATGACAAATACTGGCAATCCAGTGTTGTGGCGGGAAACACGGAAAACACACACACACAAAAAAAAACATGTTTTGGATGCCATGAAACACTAGAGATCACAATATTAAAAAAAAAAATAGATCTAATTGATAATTCCATACTGGAAATGCACACGTGACATGGGTCTACTGAACCCAAATTGGAAGGAGGATTTTAAAAGTAGATTCCGATCCACAGGAGAAACATCTGTGAACAGACAGCTTCTGATCAGCTGGTTGGGAAGAGGGTCTGGAAGCCAAATCCAATGGCGAACATTAACCCAATCGAAATCCATCCACCAATGCCGTGTTGAAAATTGGTCTCTTGGCGACCATCCCTAGAACATGTGCAGAAGATGTGGCAAGATGCCAATAAATAGCACCAACGGCAGCTGATGTGCCGTGTGTTTGTAGAGACACCGAGTTTCATTTCGCAATAAAATAACCGGCTCTGTAGTAAAACTTTTGCATTTGTTTCACTAAAGTGATTAATAAGGTGGGATTCAATTAGAATATGCTATTATGCTTTTATATGCAACAACAGCGCCGCTGCTGCCAAAACTGAAGCAGTTTGTTTAAGCCGTTTACTGCATATGATTGCATAAACAAACAATTTGCCACAATAATCCTGTTTACAGGACTCTCCTGAGAGAGTTGTG
Organism: Leptoclinus maculatus; assembly: GCA_032191485.1. NCBI lineage: Eukaryota > Metazoa > Chordata > Actinopteri > Perciformes > Stichaeidae > Leptoclinus > Leptoclinus maculatus. The sequence continues at coordinate 7,880,098 of JAVDOI010000020.1, read as the reverse complement.
GATTTAAAAAAAAAAAAAAAAGAAAGATAAATAGTCTGCTCACCCTTATCAAATTGAATCAAAAATGATTACAATCATAATTCTGCTGTACATTATCATACTGCCATTCAAATGGCATTTCAGGAATTATAAATGCAAAGCTACTTTTGCCAGACAAGTTGAAAGTTAGGGCACCAAAACACCAATAGATGGGCTAGAAAGTGGTGCTAAGGGGAACATTCTCCCAATAAATAGTACAATGAGCATGAATAACTTTCACAATTTACTCAGGTTATTCCACAATTGCAGATAATTAAGGAAAGCCGTCAGAGAAAAGTTGTTTTTATGTGAAAGTGGTAGACTGAGTGGATGAAAGAGCCACAACAAGTGTTGGACCTTGCCATCAATCAGCATGAGAGGATTTTATTTGGGGAGAGATGATGAATAGCCAGGAAAGTGTTGCATGCCCTCTCTATGTTACTGGGGGGAAAAATGGATATACTGCTTCAGGGCAGAATCAAGAGACATCAAATGTGTGTGTTGCCTACTTCTTTCCTGCCCCATTAAAAAAAAAACGAAAGCAGAAAACTAGAAGAACAAGGATGAGAGACTATGGAGCGCAGAGAGAAGGGCAAATATCAGACAGAGCGAAGGAAGAAGCCGAGTCGGCTCCCTGCACTCGGACTTACCACCTGCTCCTTTCTGAATTAGCCCTTTCTTTACCGTTTGCACTCATCCAAGTGAAACTCACTCCCCCAGCTGACAAATGGACTGAGGCCTCCTACTTTCACTTTTTAAAACATTATAAAAACTCGGTGTTTAGTGAGCCACCACTGAGACGGCCATTAATCTGATACCAAAAGACCCAATGACCAGACCCGAGGCTTCCTGAGGGAAATATGCCCAGAATCCAAAAATATTTTTCAAAAACTCTCAAAAACTTCTGGTTTCTTTTGCAAAGCGCTCAAACTTGTAGGGGCATAACAAAGTCTATGGGGCATTCCGCTCAGAATCTAAAAATGAACACCGCTACGGTTGATTCAAACCGCTGGCTTGGTTGGAGTCTTTTATCTTTTTTATCTCCTGAGAAATACCAATCCGCTTGGTACGGGGAGATGTCCTTCAACATTCCCCATTTGCGAACCCTGGGCTTCCTTTCCCCCCCGTCTAATCACCACAGAGGCTTGTACGGCCACTTCTGGAGACCCGGGCTGACTGGATGGACTGTAACGTTTGAAATTTTTACGGGAAACTAATTGGCCAAAAGCGGTAGGCTCTTATCAAAGAAGACTGGAGTAGGTTTGGACGTAGGAAGGGGGGCAGAAACGAGACAGGATAAATAATGTAAGGTGATGTCATCCACTGTAGGAAAAGAATAGAACGAGGAAGAAATAAATCTCTTTGATTTAGAAGGTCTTTGTGAGAAGGGTTACGCAAGGGCACGAGGCAAACGTGTACAGATGGTGTGGGGGTTTAAATTCCTACAGTAATCCAATCACCTTCCAAATGCGTTCATTACTTATCATGTTTCCTTTTGCATATTAATGATGGCATGCAAAAACCACCCACCATTCTGTATTTGCTCATACTCTTACAACAGGCGTTTGCCCCCCCCCTGTTGCGCTCATCGGTCATGTTTTTGTTCCGTAATTGTCAGGTGCTCAACACATAATTGTATCATGGGAAGAAGAAAAAAACGGCCTCCAACGGAGAAGAGGCAAACCAATGACTCTTGCATGAATAGAGAAAGGCTGGTAGGGAAAGCGTGTCGTCAGGACCTCACAGCAACACTGCTGAGTGATTGATGCAATATCTGCACTGAATATAATCCAATGTGCTGCATGCACGATTAAAACAAAGTGTACATAATTATATGTACACTTTGCATTATATGTCTAATTTGGGATGCCCAGTAGGAACCGTGTGGCGTTGGATCCTTCCGTATGATTAAGTACTGCGGAGCCACTTCTATTACAATCTGCCCGAATAGCACCTTTAATTTAAAGCAGCACCTGGATGATATTTGCACCTCCAACATTAAAGTCACGCATTCATTCATCTGACATCCAATTGTTTGGGGAGTTAAATGTTTATGCAAATCTCGACTTTAAACAAGAAAGGCCACTTCTGATAGAGCTGTGGGAGTCATGCATGAGCAATGATGGTATTACGCTCACATCTGCTCAGCATGATAAGCCCTCTCTTAATGTCAATGGCAGCTGTCTATTTGCTTGTATTAAAGACTATATGAAGTATTTTTGGCTACTATATGAATGCTTTTCTTTAATGCATTAAGTATATAAAAAAAAACGAGGATTATTAAAGGCGTACTCCAGCAATTTAGCGCTACAATTCCATAAAGCCGCGGGACTCGCATGAATCACCAAAGGCCTAGATATGCTGACTTCTATTTGGGTCAAGCTCCAAATACACTGTATGCTACATTTCCCATGATGCAGCGTCATTGCATCTTTTATTGAATTCCCCCTACTTCCTAAAGTATATGCCCAATTATTTCAAACCCCACATCTTGTAACGCAGGCTTTCTGTTGATTAAAGAGAAAAATTAAAGCTTGGATAAAGAATAACTAATGACATCATCAGATCTATACAACTGTTTGTCACTGGCTGAGTTGACGAGTATCAGTGGAGATAACTAAGACTCATCATTAATAGCAACCGTTGTTTTATTTGAGAACATGCAATCAGCCTTTTATGTTGACATACTGTGAAATATTTATAATTTCTTTTGATGAAACACTGTGATGTCTGTCTGTAAACACGATTAAATGCTGAAAACCAAAACAGGAACGGATATGAAGCAGTGTGAAGCAGATGGTCCCATTCTAATATGTGCCTAGCCACCCTCAGAGCTGAGGGCAAGCGAGGACAGGTAGGCATGCGATTGTGTTTTAAGCTTTTCAGAAGTACTCTGTCATCTTTGGGTTTTGAATGTTTATAGAACATTACCACTTAGCCTGATTCACTCATTTTGAGTGTTTTTTTTCCTATGTTGCCTAAAGAAGAATGTTTGTTATTACAAACAAAATCAATCCTAAGTTAATTGGAATTGTAACTTACATACTTAACTCCCCCTTGAATTACACGCCTTAGTATTTTTAGCAACCTCAACATTTTCCCAAAAACCGACATCTATAACGTCCTCTTTCAAATGAGTGGATTTAAATGAAGAAGAAAAACAACAACAACGCAGGGGAATCTTCAGTTAATCCTACCTTCCCGCTTAAACAAATATCTCATCAAGTCCTTAAACTCTGAAATGAGGTCAGAAGCCAAGGATAATGAGAACTGGAACGTATGGGAAAGATCACCGGCAAAGGAGAACGGATCCTCCCCATCTGCTTACCCCTTCTTATCCCTCAATCATTCTCGTCCCTCTGTCAGCGCGTGTTGTCATCCGACGGGAGAGGAGCCATTTGTCTCGTGCATTCCAAGCGTGGTGAAGTAAATAATGGCCGGGGGAAGCATTTATTCCCCACATAAACATCATTAACGGGAAGGTTCTCAAATGTCAACTGTCACAAGGGCCAGCAGGTTCAAATCACAGGTTGCGCTCATTTAGTTTCATCGTCCTCGAGAGCCTCATCAAGCCGCGATATCTATTAACCTTCATCATTAGCGTCACGTGCGTCAAACACAAAATGCTCGTAGACAAAAATATGTATTGTTCCTTGAAATGACAAGTGTGATGACACAGCAAGCGGAAGGAATCCCAGAGAGAATGAATGTAAAGCAATACAACAGACAAAACAGGGACAAGAGTGTGTATGTGTGTGTGTGTGTTTGGGTGAATGTGTTTCTTTGCACCATCCTGACCTGCTTTTCTCCTTCAGGGGTCATGCACAAGCCTGCCACAATGCTATCAGCTGTCCCTTAAGGTACCTGCTGAGGTCTACTGAGATATAAGGTGATATATAGCTTTGATATAGCCTGTAATTACTGGCCGTGAAGGCCACACTGCCTTGGGGAAAGGAAAAGGGGAACACAAAAAGAGGGAGGAGAGAGAGAGAGACACACTGGGACTCTGATGAGAAAAGGGTCACTGTTGTTTGATAGCACAAGTGCCCGGCCTCTCCAGTGATTTCACACAGTGGGGAAATGGCACTAGATCCATACATGCTCTGGAGAGAAGCCTCAGCTCCCAAACAATAAGCTCCAAAAACTGCCCAAAAGGGGAAAAGCAATGATTGCAAAAACCACAGGCTTGCAGCATGTGTGCAACACTATGCAAATACAGGCCTCAGATTGTGCTAAAATGAATCCTCGGTAGCGCGTTTCAATCAAAGCATCGTTAGCCTCCATCAAGCTTGCAACACGGCACCACCTATAGGGGACGTGTTTGTCCAGAGGCTGCGGACTCTGTGCAGCCACGGACGCTCGCAGCACAAAAGGGAGGGACGGCTAATGAAAGAGAGCCATTCATTTCGTCCTGTCACAGCATGGTGCGAGACAACCTTCATTTTGGGATGCATTACCAGCACTCACAAGCTCAGTGGCGTGCTATCACTCAGATACAGGGCTGCTATTAGCTCCCGCTTAAAAAGACTGTAATGGAACCAAACACCTTGCCGAAGTGGCTTGGTATACACCTCTATGAGTGGGCTTCACTGGAAAAAGGTAGCACTTGGGCTTGATAGCTGAATATCAATGGAGCGCTGTTCGTGGCTGGGGGGGAAGCAGGGGGGGATTGAGGTGTCTAAATGTATATTGACAGCTCGCGAGAGCCGGTGACATGGTTGGGCATTTGCTGGTGATGGATGCTAGGCCTGGCACGCAGACTAAGCCGGCAGCAGCGTGGCTCATCTTCAGACGGGACGTGAATGCTAAATACCACACTTGCCAGTCACCACGACTTAACTGGTGCCAGCAGGAGAGGCAGGTGGTACACAGGCTAGGCGGGGGGGAAAAAAAGGGGAGCAGAGCCCCCACAAGAGGAAAATACTATCAGTGCATTCACAAGCATGCTAATTAGATTCTAAGGTAATGTGAGCATTACTGCCCCTTAACCCGTTTATCTTTGTTAAATTTAACATAATCAGATGAGATTAGTTGCCAACCTTTTCACTGTCTCTGCTGTGTCCAAGTTCCATACTACATACTAAACATATACAGTTATAGAAATATACACGATTTACCATTTCATCCGTCAGACAACAATCAAACTGCTGCCTTAGAATCATGATGCCAAATAAACTTCACAAAGAAGGAGCAAAGGAGTTTTCTAAGATCTTTCAGGAGCTGGTTTCACCATTATAAGCAATTTATTTATATATTTGCAGCTGTGAGTTGCAACCTCCATTTTCTTCGTGCATTGTGTTGAGGGGCAATATACAGTACACCAAGTGCATTTTACTATGCATCGACTTAATTGTGTCCAGTGTGAACCCACCACAAAACCTGCTTTGTAGTATTAAAATGGGACACCGCCTCTAATGTCCTTAGAGTGGGAGATCATTTAAAGATTGAGTGGACTCAAGTTAGTCAAGTAAGATACAAGTCCCATTCATATGAAACATTTTTTATATTTGCAAGAAGCCTTGCAGATTGCATCACTCTCGCCAGCTGGACTTTGAACAGTGTCTGACTTTTGAAAACTGTTACAGAGGGCATTGGCTGTTTTGGTTTTTATCTGACTGATAAATCCACTGTGGAGAAACATATCATAGGGATCCTCATCAAAACATTATGATTGGGCAATATAACCATTATTTATACCCCAAATCTTTTAAACTCAAATATTTATTATGGTGACTACACATACAAATTCACCTCCATGAAAAAACAATTAACTTGAATTAATCCATCTATTTTCTGTCTCCCTTTTTGCGTTCTGCAGTCTACAACACGTCCTTTCAGACATGAGCGCGGTAATCACACAACCCATTGAAACGACAATTACTGTGGCAATCACATGTAAATGCTTTAATCACACCATTACATTGTTTCGGGTTCTAGCGAGCCTGTAAATATACTGCATGATCAATAGAGGGGGAGAAAGGAAACAGGAAAGAACGAGACGGGGGGGAGGAAAATCAAGCTAAAATATTAATGAAGGCGTGGACTTGCATCACTGCTGATATTGACTCATTGAGAATTTTAAAGTTGACAATATACTGAAGAAAGATAAGTTCAAGAAATACATAATCTTGTGCTTACAGGCTACAAAGCTGAGCAAAGTGTGTTGGTTGTACTTTAAAGAGAGGTAGCAACACTGTAAATGAGACATTGCGACATTGTTTTGCAGTTTATTCCATCACGGATCACATTATCCTGGCTGAAATCATACGGTCTCTGCGACTACAGTCAAATCTTCCAAGACTTTTCTGTTCAAATTGCTTCGTTCTGTTGCACTCTTGTTTTCTTTTAACCCTAATGAGCTTAGCCGCAGGTGCCTAGCAACGGCTCTGACAGCTCTACAATAAAATAGTCGGGGGTGGCGTTTTGTTTGTTTGTTGTGCTAACCTCCGCATGCTAATGTGTAGCTGTGACGCTACAGTTACAAATATCATTGAATCCTCTCACCCCATACCACCCACACCTTTCATCCACTTAGCAACTTCCTCTCCCAAGACAAAATGCTCTGGCTCTGAATCGGACTGCAGTTACCTTTTAGCATCGCTGAAACGCCCCCGGTAGCAACGAGATGCTAAAAAGACTGGCTTTTCGCTAGTACTTTATGTTAGTTTTGTGTTCTTGACAGTAGCAAGACCGGTTGATTCATTCCTGCAGGGATTTTTTTAGTCTGAGTAGGCGGCTGGAGAACAAGAGAGCCACAGGGCGCATCAATTATCCGACAACATGTTTCACACTACCTCTTTTCACCATCAGCTGCTTTTCACACAGCTGATTATCTGAACTCTATGGTACCGAAACTAAAAAGCCAAGAGCAATTGTTTGATAAAGCTCAAAGGTCCATTAGTATTCTCAAAGGGGTCCGTCCAATGTGAAACTAAAGCTTTGGAAATCAAAAGAAGTAGACTAAAGTTAACACAGAGTAGCAATTTAGATAAAGTCCATCCCTTCTAAGTGCTGCAATAAGTCAACAAAAGAGCCAAGATGGACTATACATATGCTCACTCCACACCCGCCTTAAGCTCTACAGTTTCTTGAGTCCAAACTTCTTGGTTAAACCCCGAAACTTGTGTATATATTACCTTAATGTTAGCAATCCATTATACTGCAAAAACCAAAGCACGGTGCGCCTACACTGTCTGCCTGACAAATAGGTCTCCTGGTCCCGCTTTGTGCACAACGGGGTCATAACTCTGGAACAAGACTCACATGTGGCAGCAAAGCTCATCGAGTATGTTTATATTTTGACAAATAACTGATAGTATACATTACTTCAAATAACTATTGATTTGTGTCAGAGAAAATTATGACTGATATGGATTAGCAACCAGGTACGATGAGGTTTGCTGGGACTCTTTGGCCAATTAATCAACACAGGGGCTTGTTGCTAAACCAGACACCTACCAAAAAGAGTTTTTTTGTATTAATTTTCAAAGCCACTAATGGCTTTATTATGTAAACATGGTCCCGTATTTTCTCATTTTTGCTCATCTTAAAGGCTACTGCTCATATTTCTCACACAGCTCAATTCATTGAAATGTGGTGCGTTCTACATTTTAAAATCTACGCACCATTTTTTTTATAGTCTGCAGTGTGAATAAGATAAATAAGTCGTTTTATGAAGAAAAATGTCTCGAGGAGAGACGCATTTAATTCCATTTCAGCAGACCTCAGGTGGGAATTACAGCATCGCTCATTAACTTGAGATTTACTGATTATGTTTAAGATTTTTTTAACAAACAGCTACTCAAGTCAATTACTTAAACGAATAAAGCAAATTTAGCTTGTGAGTGTGGCTGTGTCTGTACATACATTCAACTATTCATATCCCATTAGTCTAAATGGATCATCTATGAAAAACCTTATAGTATATGTATAACCACATAGTGTTGGCTGTGTACGGCGCCCTCTGTCCCTGAACAGCATTCAACGTGAATATTGACATTAGATTCCAAATCCATTTATTAAATAAATAAAAATCCGTCAAACATAATGAATGCACGTAAGGCCTTACCTTTGTGACATGATCTTGTACGCATCTGGCAGGTAACACCGCGTGTTCTCCATCTGTGCTGGGTCTGCGTCACAGATCTTGTCATCGGTGCGGCCGTAGTTGGCGCTCTCAATCATGATGACGTCCGTGCCCGGGCAGCGCAGCTCGATGGGATAGCTCTCGCACGACAGCTCCCTCCTCACCACCGCCATGGGGATGGGCGCTCGACTGAAGGCTGCAGAGGGGAAGAAAAATAAACTTAATGTAAGTAGGAGTTATTCAGATTCCTTCCCACTCTACTTCGGTTCAAGGGTTTTTGCACTTATGTGTGTTTGGCTGAGCCCTGAATTAAAAAAAAAAAATCTGTATATTCCTAGAGGGAAATGCAAAAAAACAATTGTAGGACCTGTAATCAAAAGGTCTGACACTGAGACATATGAGGAGAGGTTGTCCACCCTGGTCTAGAGCGTGTGGGTGGACAGGATGCTGGCTGTTTGGAGTGGGAGGATGAGCAATACCACAGGGGCCCTCGAGAGGCCAGGAGTTGAGAAAAGAGAGAGTGTGAGATTGACACAGCTCAAAGAGAAGGAAATAGACACGGTGTTTGCATTTGGCTGTGTTGAATAAAAACGCATTACATGGGCATTGAACGGAGAAATTAGAGACAGACAGAAACTGAGCAGAGCGTGTCTCATGTAAATTGTTACTATATCCTTCCAGACCAGAATGTATAAATCATAGGGGATGCTCCATTCTTTGCCTTTTAAAGTGATACAATGCACTTCATTTAAGAACACACAGGCAAGGAGGTAGAGGGTCAAAAGGTGCTTGTTGCCTCAAGCCACAGCTTAGAATCTGAAAAAATACCGTGGAGCCAAAATGGCCAGGAGTGCTACTGTGACCGAGCGGCGGCGGTTGGTTCGGAGGTTGCTATTTTTTCCCTCTCCTTGACACGAGCGCACGCACACGCCCGCCCACGCACGTCTGCGGAAGGCTCACACTCGCGCACACGCGAGCATGTGCACGACAGACCGGAGGAGAGTTCTGTGTTTACAGCGAGAATAAAAAATGAGCGAGAAGCGTAAACATTGGCCTGAGTGACTGTAGGAGGACTGTGGCAGTTATAGATTGTTTTTTTTTTATAAACATCCCTTCAGACAAGCGTCTGAGCTGCAAAAGCCACCACCAGACGACGACGAGCAGCACGGACATTCATCAGGGAGGACAGACGGACGAGGGAGAAAGAAGAAAAAAGAGCACAGAGGGTTCCCACATGTGAGGGTAGGGCTTGGCGGTATCACCTGAAATCAATATCATGATGAATTGTAACATTTACCTGGGTAACAATAAATGAAACCACGTTTTGGTTGTACAAAAACATTCTCTGGGACTCTCATCAGTTCAGTGTGTGTGACAGAATAATCTCAATTTAAGCTCCGATCACTTTCTTTTACTCTTTAAACCACACCTCAATGGGAGGACCATTTGTCATCCCATTCAAAACAACTAGTAATTGCACCTCAAGTTGAAATTATTTCGTCGCACGTGAATCAAGCGGAGCATATTCATGGCAACGTGATAAACTGCTCTGTGTCTTAATTAAAGTGTGAGATTGTTTCTTTTTTCTCAGCAATGCAATCATTATATTATATGGCGTGGTTGTCGTTCAGGCGACGGTAAAAAATGGCTCATATTTCCTCTGGAAACTATAAAAATGACTAATATCCAACAGAGGTTACATTTAACTTTGTTCAGCATCGTGTTGACTCATACGGTGTTGAAGTAATCAGCTGAGTGCAACCGTATTGACGTGACTTACTCGATTTGGAATCAAACCACAAAAAAGCATGAACCCACAGATAATTGTCCCCTCGGCATTTCCGCTCCTCTCTACTGAGCATTACAGCACCTTTCAGCTCGTTGTTTTGGTTTTACTGCGCAAAAATCTCTGTCATTCTCACTTCTTCAAATGTCATCCAGGTACCACTTCTTATCTTTCTTTAAAAAACGAACCACAAACATGAGAGAAATCACGAAGACACTTGGAGAGGTGGAACAACAAAAGAAGCCCCCTCATTATCGTGTCACTCCATTGTGTCTCAGAAAGCCTCCAGATCCCAACACGGTAAAGCACACTTGCCATGGAAACATCACAAATTGGCGTAATCGTATTCATTCTGGTGATGAAAGCCATCAATTATCTTCCTCTTAATGGGAAGATGTATTTCGCCCCCTGAAAAAGTGCTGGTATGGATCGCACCAAACTTCTTTGAAACTGACTAGCGCAAAGAAAGAGGATAACATGGGTTGACTTTGGACAGGTGCATTTAGATGGATGACAGAAGAGTAATGGAGTCTGAATGATAAATACCAATCTTGCTTTATTTATTGATCTTCATTCTTTTGTGTGCGGTTTCTCTTTTTTGGAGAGCAGCCATTCAAAGTGTAGGAGGAAAAAGGCCGGTTAAATGGTTTCTATTATACAACCTCGGAAATTTAAATCTTGACTAATTTGATCTCTGCGATTTGTCTTCATGAATAATTCTTCTAAGCCTTGTTATCCTGAAAAGGCGAGGGGCTCAATACATGCCAGCTTCCCCATAAAAAAAACACGAAAAAAAAAACAGCAGAGTTTTGAGCATGATGCCGTCAACATGGGCACCAGCAATCCCCTAATGTAAGCAAGTAAATGCATGCCAACGGTGGCTCGGATTACCCGCCTAGTCAACAACTGTAGTGTAATTACATTTGTGCCCGGAGGCGGTGATTGATAGGGCTCATATTCCTCGGGTGCCAGAGCCAGCATCCTGCCCCCACTCGCACACGTCGCCGTCTTACCTGTGCACACCATTGACAGAGCTATCGAAAATCAAAATGGTCTTATTGAAAGTCCATTCTCTTATCTTTAGGCCTATGTTTCGTTCCACTTTATCTCTCTTCCCCTCCTCTCCAGCCAATATACCGTAGAGGAGTATTCGCATGCAGAGTGCATCTCTTTCTTCTCCACTGCAGATTCCTCCCTGGATAATTCTTCTCTGCGTGCACCGCACAATATGGGGGAGAAAAAAAAAAAAAAAAAGTTGCAGTTTGGGGAAAGCCAACTGTCAGGGTCACGCTGGATACTTCCATTCCATTCACGCCACAGAGTGTTTTTACTCGCGATGCTTACAAATGACATAACTTACAAATGAAAATTTCTAAAAACGCAATTACCGTACTCACCAAAAAGGGCAACAGAAATGTCAGAGAGAAAAATGGTCATTTGGAAAATGTCGATCCCCCGCAGAGCTTTTAATACAATTTAGAGGGGGGGGACGACGCTTTGGAGTTCTGAATGTGGGTTTGTTCACAGTAACACAATAGTTAAGGTATATAGTAAGAAGGAACAGGAGCTTTTTCTTTGGTCACTGACACATTACCTTCTCTGAATCACCGCGCATTGAAGTGCAGACCGAGCAGAGAAAGAATGACATTTAAAAGTCATCATTAGTAACAAAACAGGGGCCTTAGGGGGCTTGTATTTTCATTCCATCTCCCAAGAAAATGTGTCAGGGACAAGGAGTTAAGGTCAACCAGCACAAATTATTACAATGAGCCTGTCCAAATGAGCCTCCATCACTCAGATCAACAGATGTCGGGGACATGCGACGGCTCTCGACAACACGGTTTTCAGATCACTTTCAGACTTCAGCTGAAATGCGTTAGCTCAGACACAGCGGATCATTTCCCAATAAATAATAATGCTCCCCCTGCAATTAGGCAGCTGGATAGTCTGGCAAAGTACCAAATATGTTCCCAGTAAAGGAGGGAAAAAAATGCTTAGGCTATTAATATGTGAGGATGTAATATGTTATCCTTTAAAAAGGAGACTCGGCCTCTGCAGCAGATGATACAAACTGAAAACTGCATGTGTATGTGCGAGAGGGGGGGGGGGGGGGTTGCATTCAAATGAACTCCGACTTCATTGAATTAATGTAAGATAGATGGAAGAGAGGATGAGATGGCAAGAGCTGATTCAACAGATCAAATGTCTCTTTTTCTACCGAGAAAATCGCTGGATGGGCCCCGGCCCCCAGAGCTAGTGATTAATTAGTGCATGAATCTGGATACCGTTATTTGATTAGCCCAATGGCGGCCTGTCACACCCACTTCTCAGTTTGCAACCAACAACATTTTCTGGGGAGAAGGGAGGGGGGGGGGGAAGTAATTTGCAGGACTACTTTGAATTTCAACTCTTTCAACTCGCGCACACATTTCAATAATGCATGAGCGATTATTTATCTTGAAGTGAGAAACAGTTCAGGCAAATTGTTCTCCCAAGTAAATTACGTTTACATATGGCCAAAGGCGAGTGAAATCTCAAAAGGCTTTTTGCGCAGAATGCCAAATTATCCAGGAAGGGAAGTGTCAAAAGAACTCTGCAGATAAAGCGTTTAAGAGAAGAGCATCAACACAACAACATGTGTGCTGCATAAGAAGAATTGCATTGTCACGGTAGTCAGACAACTTTGTGACAAAAAGTTTCACAGCTATAAAATTGGAGACTAAATAAGCCATTTTGTCGAAAACGTGAAGCTGAATGACGGATATTACCTCCGTAATGATGAATTCATGAGCTGACCACGGGAACGATGGTGACAAACCTTTCAAAATCGACTTGATGGCTTTTGACACTTTGACCAATGATGCTGCAAAGCACAATGAGCATTACTCATTATGACAGGAACCCAGAGATCCATTCAACGCGCCGACCGAACGAGCCATTTGTTTTGCTTCTACTTTGCGTTCGCTGACACACATTTGAACACATTAATTGGCAAACACACCATGCACTTGCAAATTCCAGCAGAGAGGAAAGACTGATGGTTGTTTTTTTGCTGGGCGGCAACGTGCAAATGCCAGTTTCAAACCGTCAGTCAAACTGCCCATGATGCCTGGAGGGAAATTAGCTCTCAGTGTTAACAAATTAGCTCAGAGGGAGGACGAGATACAGTGCAGTCATACTAAAACTACTGCAGCACACTGGATTCAACCTCTGAATGTTGAATATTTGATCTGGGGGGGTGAGGGGGTTTAAGAGGAGATGCACGCAACCATCTACCTGATGAAATCGAAAAAAATAGTCATTACAGAGTAGCAGTGTATTGCTTTTTTTCCCTCTCCTACGCTAACAGTGTATCGACACCATGAGAGTTAATAACAGTGAAAGTTAATAAATTGGTGGGTGGAGGGAGGGAAATCTGCAGAGCACAGCAACCTCCTTCCACCCCTGCGATATACGCTTCCAATAGACAGTAACCTCATGTTTGCGTACACACAAGTAACAAACACCGGTACCTTGCCATCACTCCATAAAGGCTTGATTCACATACTCAGAACACAGGGGTGAAGTGTCTTTCCACGCAGCAAGCACTTCCATTTAATTAATCACTACTTCAATTCATTAAGTGTATAGCCGTGGCAAGAAAAAAAAAAATAAAAGAGAAAATGGGAGGCAAGTCTCCCATCAAGGTCTTATGTTCAAAACCACTTCGGTGTGCAAATTACAACATTAGTTTCTTAGGTCAAATCCACTCCAGCTTCCCACCAGTGATCCCAATCAGTGATGTTCAAGTAGTTTTGTATTTTTTTTTTAAGACTAGCTGAATTATTTTTAAATTCATCCTAATTAAAGGGAACTTTTGTTTGAAAAATACTTCCTGTTACTAGTTGCCAATTCAGAACAAATGTTGGTCGTTTCCCAATCTTCCTTTCCTAAATGTAAACAGAGCAGAGGTGTGTGTGTGTGTGTCCTGCTTCCTATCAGAGAAGTGCCGTTTTGTCAGATGGTTCAAGCCGGAGTCGAGTCTGTGGAGCTGGCAGCAGCTCCCGGGCAGCGAGCCGGGCTTTGTTCAGCTCCCGTCATGTCTGACATCGTTTTGCTATTTCCTCTCCTTTCATTGCGTTCTCCCTCTTCCCCTGTAACCCACCCACATGTGCAGGCATCACTCAAGGGAACATCTCAACCAAGACTAATGCACCTTGGCCCTCACCTACTGTACGGTGCCTCCCAGGCTAAGATGAACACAATCCCTGTCTCACACACACACACACACACACACACACAAATCCCAGAGCAGGCATGACTCAACATGCCCCTATAGTAACACATGCCCTGATTGTAATTGAGGTCAAAGAAAAGAAACAACGGGCTGATTTTCGTCTTGTGTGAGGGGAAAGAGGTCTTTTCCTCACTCTTCTTTTACCACACATCATCAGATAAAATTGCCTAAGAGCACACTGGAGGCAAGAGCGTGGCTAAATTTAGCATCGCGAGCTGAGAACTGCAGTGGGAACTGAGGTTGTTCGGGCCTCCAGACAAGGAAAACACTACAGAGTACAGGGGGCCAGGCTTTCAATATGAAAAGAAACATGCACGCTTTGTAAAACATCCTGAGGGAGCTATTTGTGTGTTAAATTGGTGGTAGATCTTTCAGATTTCACAGCAAGACATTTCCGTGTCGGACTTTTTTCTTTTTTTACTATTTTCTCCAAAGGTACCGCTCTTAAACACCTCCTTACAGCCGTGCTCAACTGAAGGATCACCTCTAGAAAACACACGTTTTTTAAATGGCTGATATTCTTTCTATACAAAGCAATATTCCAGTTTTTTGCACAGTCAACTTTAGCAACTAATATACTTGAAGTGGTGGTAACTCAAAAGTACATTCAACCAGGGTGGCCACTTCTGTGAATCTGTACATTTTCTGAATCCATGGAATCTCCAAAAACCTGTATGCACGCATGAGCAATGTGGTGGACGAAGTATTTAGATCCTTCACTAAAGTAAAAGTAGCAATACCTCAATGTCACATTTAGTTTTTTTAACATTCAAGTTGATGATATGCTTTGTATGTAAATGATTGATCTTCAATGTAACTACTTACTGCAGCTGTTAAATAAACCTTGTTGATATATTTTTCATCTAAAATAGAGTGGAGTATAATTAAAGAGCATCAAATGGAAATACCCAAGTAAAGTACCTCAAGAATGTGCCGAATGTGCTTGTGTTTCATATGCTTTACTTTGATGCCGACTGTGAAAATCATTTTGTGACAAATCAGTTTTTGTAAAACGGCTTCAAGTAATATTTGACTCGTTTGCTTGTAACAAAAACTGTATTTAAAGACTTGTTTCTCAAGTTGTAGGCAAGTGTGTATTTTTGTTTATTCTTTTTCAATCACAAGTTGTTATTTTGTGCTCTTGTAATGAAAAGGAAACAAGGCAATATCGCTGTCTGAATGGATCCCAGGGGCTTTGCTCATTAGAGTTGTATCAATGGTGCAATAGTGAGTGCAAATAGAGCTGAACCCCCAGCGCTAACATATTGGCCACCAGGTTACCACCATCACAACCAACGTTCTGCTTTGGCACAACATGATATGTGCATGTTGATCAGGCCGATAGCGGGAAAAAAAAAAAGTAAAGCACTTAATCTGAGATGACCCCAATCAGTCTCCAACACTCCACTCCGCACCACATCAATTGTACATACAAAAACAAACGTGTTTCTCAACTTGAAACAAGCACAATGTGGAGGAAAGATAGTAACATCATTTACATAGAACAGCACATTGGTTGTTGATGAAATCTTGAGAAGAAATTTCCTTTTCCGTTTCTCATGGAACCTGTATGAAAAATGTAGCCGCGTTTGGAATTCGGGGTTGTGGGAAAGTCAGGATGAGCATTTTTCAATATCTCGTCATTTGAAGGCAAAAAACAGGAAATTGAAGCTCTCTTTCGCAGCGTCCTTGTTTGCATTCTACTTCATCAAAAGTATCCTCGCACGAGGTACAAACTCTATGAATTACACTGTAGTGATTTGTTTTCTGCAGCAGAGCACATTTGGAAATGAACCTAAGCCAATTCTCTTTCCCATATTCCTGCTAGTAGAAATTTGACTGCAGTGTAATATCCGAGGGGCAAAAAGCATGAATTAATACCAATTAAAGCTCAGCGCTGTAATGTTTACTTACATAATGAAGAACAAGAAAATATTTAAATTAAAATGTGATTTCATGCATATGCATCTGTTGTGTTTTTTTTTATGTTAACAAAGAAATGACCTCATAATTCCAAAGTTATTTGTGCCAGTGGAGCCACATCCATAATATCAAGCACTGGCGAAAAAAACATGTCAATCTTACTCGAGTGCCATTGCAGATATTTTCACACAACTAGTCAATGATAAAACTAGTTAAAGCTGTACACCCCCACAAACAAATCCCTGAAAGGTATAAGTCAAAGGCATTTCAATGAGTATAGATGACAGTGGGATGAGGGGTTGGGGGTTGGGGTTTGCCCTATATACTGTACGAATCAAAAGGGTGGTGCAATCGCATATGCCGGGTGGCATCAGCAGATTAAGGGCTGTCTGTATCTGTACTCAAAGTAACTGCAAGCTGTTTCTATTCTTTTGTTACCTCCCTTGTGGTTTGTTCATTCCTGCATGCGTTTGTATGTGCAGCTGCCCACATTAATACAACATGCATTGGGTTGTGGGGGGGTGTCTCCCGAGGGACTTATTTCTATCTGGCGAATACACCTACGCAGAACACCGTTCCAAGGATGATAATTTCTTCTTGCTCAGTTTCACCTCCTTTTCCCTGAGCTACAACATTACTAGCGAGGTGTACCACTGATTCCATATGCCAATCGTCTCCTAGAGTCCCAGTCTGTCCTATGTCGGTCATTTCAGTGGTTCATACTGGACATCTTTAGGAGGTCTTTTTCAGTAGGGTCACTGTATCTAAGGAGGCAATTGACCCCTTTGCCAAGTCCCGCCGCTACTCCATTAAGCTGTCAGATCTACCATGGAGCCCACACTGTCACTAACTGCATAAATAAAAAAACGCGATTACAGAGAGAAGCAGACAGAAGGGTCGACACTACACATCTGCAGGATGTATTCAGGATGTTGAACTGATTCAGCACCAAAAACAGGTAAAAAAAGATGAAGATAGAAGCTAAAGCACAGTGTAAACAGTGAACCACCCCATCGAGACAAAAGACAATGAAATTAAGGACCAACGTTGTTCCTGTAAAGAAGGGTAGGTCTTTATTCACTGTTACAAACATTTAAAGCATGTGTATACATTCAGTATACCTAGTAGCTTGCGTAGCAGAGACGTGTTAACACTAGTTAATATTGTGCTAGAAACGGAACATCTTAGAAATGGAAATCTACTGTTAATGAGTATCACTATTGCACAACATTTAACCATGACTAGCTCAAAATCCACAAAACCAGCCTGAAAATGAAGCGAATGAAACGACTGCATTAGAGCACAGCCGTGTAGTTGTCAGACCCTGGTCAATGACCCGATGCTAAGCTATGATCGGCCAGTCTGCTCTTGAGGGGCTGGACTCAAGGGTCAATTGTGCGAGCTTGTAGCAATGCTAAATGGTTAGCATTGGCATATCGCCACTCAAGAAGTTCAAGCAAACGAAACAGGAAAGAGGGAAGGGAGTGTGTGGGTGAAAGGAAAAGTAACAAATCAAAAGTGAACAGGAATAAAAAAAAAAAGGTGCTAGAGACAAAAAACTAGTGTTGGATAAAGAACAAAATGTGAAAGAGGAGATTATTTAACCACCCACAGAGGGAGAAATCATCTCATTCCACATGTATGCAGTTAAGGCAGTGCTGCTGAAATTAGCCTGGGTGGCTACGCTACAACTGAGACACACAGCTATAATGAACTCCTTTGATCGTCTTTCTTTCTCTATTCAACATGACGGGTATCACAGACATAGGGTTTAGCATGTAGAGATATACGAGAGCTGAATATGTATAAAGCAACATGTACGTGGTGCCCACACATCAAATCATCTGGCCGCAACTCTTAACATGTGGCATATTGGACCCGAGCATAATAAGCATGGCATTGGAAGGAATGCGAGATTTTTTTTGGCAAAACGTGCCACATGGTTTCACACAAGCAGGTTCAGAGCTGTAATGCGTGATACAGTAGCACATTGAGATATCTTTGCACCTCAAAAAAACAGCTCTTTCACTGAGACGCTTCAGTGGTTGTGTACAGTTTAAGACTGCTGCGAAGCATTTACAGTTCCTTATAAATCATGAAATCATTATTTGACTGAGTCCTGGTTCATGCGTTTGCATTTATGGCTGATAAGAGAACTTTGGCACCACATTTCCCATCATGCCTTGTGTCAGTGGTTGCCAACCTGCGGGTAGGGAGACCTCCAAGGAGTCATGAAATACATTTGGGGGATTGTGAGATTATCTACAGGATAAGAAAGTGAAAAACTTTCGGGAAGTGCAATGTTAGCTGTGGGCCAACTTTGACATTTTGGATGAAGTCATTCTACATTAGCTATAAGCACTTCTTTGAAATACAAACAGTCCTATGGGTTAAGCTTATTCTTTTGAGGCAAGATCTAAAACTATAATGAAATACAAGCTATAACTTGATCATTGACATGATTTCAGAAGTTGCGCAGTGCGTGTAATGTACTTGCAATCCATTTTACTCATTTAGGTCATGGAAAATGGCAGCAAATGGGCACTCGGGGTTAAATCCAGACCTCCCACGGGTGGCCTCCGTGATCTTTACCGTGACCCTGATACAAAACACCCACCATTGTATTATGCAAGAGGGCTAACATGCAGCTGAGAAACATCTGCAGTGGTCCTATGAAAATGACCTATTTTGTTTGATGCCGTTGCTCGCTGCGGAATGACATCGCTCACTCTGCCTCTCCAGTTTCAACCTTTTTCCTCAGTCCATCCCGTGGCAGAGAAAGGAGAGCATTATCACGGTGAAAAAGGATCTCCTTCTAACCGCCCTCCTCCAAATGAGGGGCAGTGATCACGGAGGCAGCGTGTGTGTGTGTGTATGAGTGCATGCCTGAATGTGTGTGTGTGTGGAGAGTGGGAGGCAAGAGGGAGTGCACCACTGGGGAATGTGCACCTGCAATTCTTCTCATTTGACACAGTTGGTCTTTTGTAGGGTCCCGGGCACAGGGGGGTGTCTGTGAAAGTTATGGCTCCTGCCCTTTACCCCACCTCCCAAAAAAAAGACATCTTCACTATATTATTCTCCATCTCAGTTTGGAGTAGCCCATGTCAAGAATTAATGTGTGTGGGGAGGGGGGGGGGGGGGGGGGGGGGGGGGGCAGCAACACATACACACACTTAAACGGTTGAAATCTTTACCCACACTTTACCCACAAAAACTACAAAAATATGACCTAAGTTGTAATGAAACCAAATTATCCCTTAAGCTGAGGGTCAAGGGGAGTGTACTTAGGGAGTATGTTTGGTAGGGATACCAGTGATCCATGGCCTAAACTCCTCCCATGTCCGACAGCTGTGGTGCCAGACTGAAGCCAAGCAGTGACCCCCCCGGAGTCCTGATACAGCACGTGAGGCCAATAAGGAAGATTTGTGTTTGAATGTGTGGGAAGGCTTGAGAGAAGCAAGATAAAAAAGGGAGGGAGGGTTTTCTTATATCTCCGTGTGCTGTGCATGCAGAAAAATAAATACATAAACCACAGTGTATTTTCCAGCCTGAGGGAAAAGCATGAGAACTGTAGACTAGTTGACCCTGGCATCCTTCCAAACAAGGAGGCCGTCCGAGGAGCTACCATTACTCCCGCGCTATCCATTCCCCTCTCTCCTTCCTTTTATTTTAATGAGAGCACAATTAATAAGGAAATGGAACAGCCTCCTCCACAATGGAACCATTCTTTTGTCAATGGCTGTATTGAATTCCCCTTCAAGGCCACTGGGCCACATTGGAGGCCATCTCCAGTATCGGCCCACCTCCCCCCACACACCAACACCGCTGGCTTTCTATTGCTTGCTCCCTCTCTCGCTTATCCTCAAGGTCTCATGGGCTAATCTGTGCCACGGTATCATTTGATCCCCCCCCCCCCGACCCCTTTGCTTCGAAAATGCAGACTTTACAATACTTCATATTGATTCGCTGAGACAAAAATCACCAGTTACCGTGCATGCTTGGCTTATTCAGTGACAGAGCTGAGGGAAGAAAGAGAGCAGGGTCACACACACCATCTTGCCCATAATTGTTTTTTTGCGACATCTGTGTTGAACTTTAGTTTTACGCAAATGGCATCAGATCTTTGGTATTCTTTGTTTGTGTGTGGATACATTAAAATTCACCCGATAGCTTGAGTGCTGCATATGAAAAGAAAGATCAAAAGGTAAAATAACTAATTAATTCCTTAGCCCTTTTAATTTCCAATGATTCCCTTTGTTGGTCAAATGAAAGGTGCTATTGCTTCACCTTGTCTGACTAAGAAAGGCCGCTGTACTCTGCAGTCCTCTAATGCCTCCCGATTGTTCCTGAAACGTTCAACAACAGCGACAAAGTCTGATGCATCAAACAATACAAGACTATAATCAAGATTTACTAACAAAGAGGAAATAAAAGCAGCCGGTTGTTTCGGTCTCATTGTACCGTTTTAAAAGAATTGTTAAATGAATATGGTCTTCACTTGCAGGCCTGCTTTCTTCTTCTGGTGACAGGGCGTCATTATGTCGACTTCTTCATCAACAGAGAGTGCCGGCGTATTTCATCGGGGGCAACTGGACCAGCGCTTCAACCGTGTGCTGCTGTGTGGCCACTGAGCAACACCTTACATTAGCTGAAGTAGATTTCCCATCCCTTGAAATCAGACCTGCATGTCTCAATGTCACTGAAGAATGACACAAACACCGCAACTTGATCAATAGTCTCAGCTAGATTGCTAGATAGTTAGTGCGGGTGTAAATATTATCCAATTCTGAGTCAAAGAGTCAAAGAGTCAAAGATTCAGCGGTACATCAACACACAACCACAGCTCCGACCCAAAGCCTGCGCGACGTTTGTATCACAAAGGAATAGCATCTAATTCATTATTCCAATTTTTTTTATGTATTTTAGTCATTTTTAAGATCAAAAACAGTAAAAACATTACATCCTTATGACAGCTCAATCAAATGGGCTTTGGATTGTGGCATATTGTCAGAAATGTGTCTGTGATATTGGACTGTGTACCTAAAGTAGATGCATATTGAGAGGGAGAGATGAACAGCCGTAATAGATAGACATCCCCCCCCCCCCCCTCCCCCACACACACACACACAAACATAGAAAATCTAGATATCAGTACATGTTACAGCAACATGTGGCTTTTAATGGGGAGATTCTAATCTGAATAATTAGCAAATATGCATAGTGTGTGGCCTCGAGGCATGTATCGCAATCATGTGCCGCAGCAGCAACAATTCATCATGTGGGTGGGGTGGAGGGGGGGGGGGGGGGGGGGGCGTCGACAGCCTCACTGTGCCTTCACTCACACACTGTCACACAGCCTCACCCATGATTGAGAAAGCCTTATGGTGGAAACAAAGCTTATGGGGCCAATCCTACAAAGCCGAAGCATTTGCATACGCAGCACTGTAGCGTCGAACATTGCGACGTGTAATCATCTGCCAAGCTTTCCCCGCAGCAGCACCGACTGTGTCATCAGAACACAAATATGTCACACGTGCAAACATGTATGCGGACGCATTGGATTTATTCTACAGGCGAGGGGATTAAACACATATGTTGCTCGTATAGATTTCACAGTAGGAGGGGGGGGGGGGGGAAGTAATGCATTTCATAAATTGAGTCTCTCTGCGTGGGTTTTGTTTGCCCTCTTCCTGCTCCTCACATTCCACCCACGCCCCAAATTACTGCCGGAGCCCTGCCCGCTATGCTGTGTGGGGAAACCCTGTGGTATTGCACGCCCACCATTTTTGCCCTGTGAGCTGGTCTGCGGGGTTACTGAGCAACTCTCTCTCTCTCTCTCTCCGCTCCACCCGACACCACAAACGTATACATGCACTACGTACACGCGCACATTACGCGGCCTAATGTAAACTAACATCCACTGCCACTTGACCTTGCTGCCAATATCTATCCTCATTAAACACCATTCGGCGGCCAGCTGCAGGTCCACTTTAAATGGCATCATTCAGCGCTTACCAAATTATGCCTGCGCAACTGGGCTCAATGAGCGGGGAGGCTAACTCATTTATTTGGAAGATATACACAGGTTGCAGTACGGACACCTATAAAACATGCGGCGGTATTTAACCCCACCCTGCCATTCTTAATGTTGCTGTCATCCATTTCTCTTGGGTTGCAAGTTCTGACAGCAATTTGGCAACGTCTACTGGTGCCATGGGCAGCAAAGGCCATTCTTTTATTCCCCAGATCAAGCAGGTATTGATTTTTCACTCATTACAGAAGAGCATAAAAAGAGACGGGATTTCCTGCGAGCCACGCACACAAAATGTTACTCGGAATAACACGGAAGGGAGAACTGAAAGTGGATGCAGGGAAAAGTGGATGTTAGACCCAGAATGTGTACTTTAAATTCAAATGTATCAATTCTATTCAAATAAGGCCACATGTATTGACAAAACAAGACCCGTTAAAACTGCTATACAAAAAGCTTTGGGAAAGAAGCGATGGAATAAATGTGGCATCTGAATGACAACTATGGAGGCCTCCCTTAGGGTAGGTATTAAATAAGTTTTTTTCCCATAACTGCAACACTATTATCTGTTTTCAGGAAGCCTTGTGTGGCTTATGGGGAAAGCATAAACCATTTCCAGGAAAAAGATTTGAGAATTAAAAAAAACTAAACTGTTAAAGCATTAAACCCAGAGCGTTTCTTAAAAAAATCAAAGTGATCACATTGTTGTGGTAAAGTCAGGGAGCACAATTATCGAAACTTTACATTTTGCCAGCAACAAATCTTGCTTTATCTTTAGATTAAAATATGTAGATCTCAAGTCAGAGCTTTCCCTGCAGCGCTCATTTTTAAAATGCATCGCCGTTGTCTAGTCATGCCTGTACTTGAGACTGAAGTGAATTACGTTCATCATCATCATGTATAGTGCAATATTTTCAGCACAGATTTAAGTGCAGTGACCGTGCAACGCACTAATGTCAAAAGGCATAAGCGGATGTTTTGCTGCCTGCACCCGTTTAGTACTTTCCCGGCCTTGCCTTGATATTTATTGTCCCAGGATGTGCAGTATATACTCAAGCTCCAATTTGAGCGATGTTGTACACATTTCCAAAAACTTCCTCCGGTGTGAATGACGCACACTATATCTACCACAACTAGCGCTGGGGTCTTACAAAGACACAAACCAGGTTGTGAATAAGAGTTTTTAGCAATGCTAGTAGTGTGGATGGAATATCTCAACAACTATTGGATCGACAGCGGTTAGATGTTGGATATATTATATTATATTATAATGACTTTGGTGATCCCCTGACATCTCCTCTAGCTTCAGCATGAGGTTGACATTTTTGTCTTTCAGTGAAATAACAACTACTGGATGGATTACCATAAAATGTGGTTCTATGTTGATCCCCGGACATTTCCTCTAGCAGCAGCATCATCAGGTCAAATTTTACAATTCCAAGTATGGCCAGCTGTTTTGTGCTAATTCACAAGCATCTTAACACAGTAGACCAAGATAATGTTCAAACATAGTTATCGGTTATTGGTTGGGAATCGGCTGGTAGCTGAGATCGGGATACAATGCATAAAGTTTCCCCAAATTCCTTGGCTCACTTCTTTAACTTCTGTAGCCTTCTACCACCCACTCATACGACACCTCCAAATACACATGGCCTATTTTCTTGTTATTGATAATTTGGCTGCTCAAAAGGCTCATTAAACGCTTTGTTTACTTTCACCAGAGGGAAACAACAGAAGTGTAATCCTGCCTTTAATTCACCTTTTATCAAACACAAAACTTATTTTCTCAAGCTATAGTGTCCCATTCAAATGCATATATAATTCATGACTATCTGCCTGTACATTATGCTGCTGCAAATGAATGATTGACATCCACCCACTCCAAAGCCCACTTATTTCCAAAGCTTCGAGAGGCGTCTCACAGCCACACAACAAAATAGTGCACGCCTCAGTGGGCTCTCCAAAGAACTTTCCCCCGCTTTTGAAATATGAGCACAAATAAATCACTTGTTTAATTAATTAAGCAAATTAGGCAAATCCAGGGACGCCTTTTTCGCGGATGGAGTCGGTGCCCTGGCACAAGGAGATTAATTAAGTGGATCCGAACGGGAACAGTGAGACTGACGTTGAAGTTTAATGCCCTTGTTTGGTTCCAGTAGATACAGCCATCCTCAGTATATTGGTGCAGATAAATCAGCGAGAGCAACAGAGGGTGCTTGTAAAGGTGCATGTTGGCGTAAGAGAGGATATATGAATGAAAGAAATAGAAAGACCAAAGCAAGATGGATACTCTATGTTTATTCTTTCTTAGCCTCTCTTGCAGAATCGCCACTTACCTGACACTCTTCTAAAAGCTACAAAAAAAACTGCAAACACAAATATGCTCGACAGATATACGTCGGGTACACGTCTGCCTCGCTGTCTCATTCATCCCTCGTTAGATACCTGTCCCCACCCAGCAGGACGGTATCTGCTTCCAGGCTTGATGTATGCACTAGTATCTGACCATGAAAAAATATGTGTCAGACTTCAACGCTTTCATCTCCTTGGATTGGTCCACGAGCCGCCATTCCATTATAGCCGCTCCGTCTCAGATTTCCATGTGGTTGGTATTAAGTGGAATGAATATGAAATCCTTTCTGGAGCATTTTACATGCACAGAAACACATGATTAATGCGCTGCTCAGGCATGGCCAGAGTGTTTGGGACATTGCTTTTGCATTGTTATTCACTGTAACCAAAACAATGACAAAGGTGCGTTTTACTTATTTTTCAACCCAGTGACAGCATCTGCGACGGAACTTTCATATTAATCTTGCAAGACATTGTCGCTATACTTACACACACACACACAGATCACATGCAAGCAGACACACACACAAGCAAAAGACGCATCTCCACCCACACACAGCCACAGATCCCCCACCACTCCTTAAAGCTGCGTTCTATCGTTGACTTTATTTTATCACGCCTGTCCAGAAATATTCCTCATTTTCCTCAGACAAGTGTAAAGTGTCAGACAGCTGGTTACGTGTCGACAGACAAATGAAGACAAGAAAGGACAATTGCAGACTCTCATCTAGCGCTGTATGTGCATTTTTATACACACATGTTGTGATTATTTTGTGAAAACTTGGCACGTGTGTCAGGGAAAAAAAAGTGATATTGCCAATGTTTTATTCCATTCATGTGAACACGTGTGTGCATGCCTGTGCCTGACTGCATTTAGACAAAAGGGACTGTAGATCCCAAAGTAGGCCAGCATCCCCCGGAGTACGCATTCTCAACACTCTAAGGGAGAAACATGCACAATGACATTGTGGCGAATGTTCCCACTGAAGCTTCCCCAGCTGCAGAACAATTCACGGGCAACATCTGGATGCGTCTGCTTTTAGCATCAGGGTTTTGGGTATTAAATGATTGCTTTTTTCGAAGTCAAACTGCCAAATGATTTACTTGGGATGTCAACCCTTCATCTGGTGTTCAAACAAGCCCAAAATGCTTAAATGAGGTTCCTTTAGGGCATTAGTTACAGCAGCAGAAAAAACATAGTGACTATACGGTGTCAGCTGCATGTCAGCTATTCCTATGGGATCAATGAGTGATTGATGTGTACGAGTAACAAAGAATGATTGATTTACAGGACTGCGCAGGTGTTTTTGAACGTTTTAGCCCATTTATGACAAATCATGCATGCTTTGCTGCTGGTCATTTTTCCAAACAGTTCACACTGCTTTTAAGATTGATGCACGCTTTTTCCTACCCCGTCATAAAATAACAGCAATGGCCGATTGGAGGGTAGAGAAATACCAGAGGGCTATGGTATGCTTGGAAAAAGTAATACTGCACTAATTTAAAGTATATTCGATGTGTGGTAGTTGGGCTAAAATATGCAAAAACACCACTTACCTCTTTTAAAAAGGTGCACTATGTAATATCTGTATAGCCACCATGCTCCAGAGAAATAGGGCCCAGAATTACACCTCTACTACTGGGTCCTTACAATCTAAATCTACAGTCATCAGTTATACAAAAAAAGCTAACTTTTAACTCACAGCAGAGCAAGATTACACAAAAGTCGACCAAACTGCCGATACTCTTCAGATCCGGTCCAAAATAACACAGCTATCTCATAATGTTCACGTGTGGCTTGAGACATCTGATGGACTGATGGCTAATAATCGTTCAAACTGACACATATATTGAAAGCACAAGAAGAGGAACGGAAAGAAAAATGGGGCAAAGGACATTCTTTTAATCAAACTCCAAAATGGAACAAATGAACCCACCAGCAGGTTCCACAAGGGGAGTGGAAGCTAGCACCGACTCCCACTCAACATTACTTTTCATTCATGTCATTTCAATAGCTACCGAGTCATCCTCAGCACCTCACACAAACACACAGCCCTGTGTTCATCCCACATCACTGAAAAGGAGGGATCTCGTGTGACCAGAGCTCAATACAACAGGTAGCCTCGTGACCTCAGCACTCATGTACATTACTCCACGACTTCAATCACAACACGGCGTTAGCGTACAGAGGCATGATGTAACTCGGTGCTCAAATTACAGATGGGAGGAAGCGGCAACTGAAAGCGTTAACTGCCTCTGCACCCGTATCATTCTAGTGAGTGACCATCATTGCAGAAAATTAAACATTTGTTTTCTTTCTTGTAATAAAAAAGTGATCAAATAAGTACACAAGTTAAAAACAAACTAGCTATTTCTTATCAAAATGTATGAGATAAATGCATGACAGATTGCTGTCCCCTGACCTCTTTCTATTGAGCATTAAGGCAAAACTAACGATGCCGGAAAGCGTGCCGTCATTAGCACTTCGCGGTGAACTCGGTTGTCCCCGCCCTGCATGGATATCGCAGCATAAAAACTATTTAATTAGCTTGAAATCTCCCATTAATGGTTTTAGCCATATCCAATTAACATTGCCATGGGCTATTGCCCCACTCCCAACCCTCCCCACATCCAAACCCCGACTTGATTGTGACCAGCCGCCCCATCCACACACACACACACAAACAACCACCACTGATTTCGTTTAATCGGAATTTAAATGACTTCATTTTGTTTGCCTCTGAAACAATTCACAGAAGGCCAAAAGTGAAATGCTGCAGAACTACAGCGGTCTCCGTTTACCGACATGTTGGGGAAAGAGAGTCCTCACAACTTAATCTTGAGATCTGAATGCGTGAAATGACAAAAAGAAGTCTTTTTTTTGTTTTTTCCTCACTATACTGAACACGTGTCACAAAGCCAAAGCTGTGTTAATGATTCTTTGAAAGCAATTTCAGTTTATTTCCTATTGCCAGGAGAGCAGGAGACTGAGACAGGAGGAAGAGGGACAGATCTAAAAATAGATAGAAAATCAGAGAAAGGAACAAGAGACAAGAGAACGCAAATAAGAAAAGTGGAGAAAAAAGAGCTCCAGTTTAAGGAGTAAAAAACTGCTAATTAGCGGGAGGAGATATAGACGCCAAAAGCGTGACAGACATAAGTCAAAGGCTTTTATCTCTGAAACTGGCTCTTAAAAAGCAAAAAGAGGAAATTCTGATACGGCTTCAAATCCTGCCAGTCACAAAATTGAAATGTTTTCGTCCCCACATCTGCTCCACATAGACACAAAACAGACAAACACAGAAGCTCCGCTGAGCCAAACTCACCCAGAGCGGCTGGTGCGAAGAGGCTGGCGAAGACTAGCAGGCGTGCGGTCCACATGGCCTCCTCCTCTTACCGCCCGCTGCTGAAGGTCCCAGTTGAGTTCAGTCTTTTTGCTGGCAAATGCCCGAATCGGGTGCTTCCTTTATGGCACGGCTCCCTCCACTGCGCCACACTTCCCACAAGATCACAAGTCCTGTTGCTCTGGTGCCAGACACCGTCCAAAATCTGTGAAAAAAAACAAAAAAAAAAACATACCTGTTAGCTGAACAGAAGACTTTAAATGAATGAGTAATTTGTTCATTTACAGATAACAATTAGTCTTTTCCAGTAAGAAACACAACAGATGGATGCGCCGTGGCTTTATCATCCTTGCGCGTGGTCCTTATGGCATCGTGGGTTTCGAGTTGTCATCAAGTGACATGATGCTCTACTTGCTCAATCTCCAATCAGCTGAGCACATACCGGGGCGAGATCAGCCAAACACGAAGACGGGTGCGAACCACAAAATGTATTTGTGTTGAATCTGTTGTTGTTTGCTCATCAATGTGTTAACTCCCCCAACCTCACCGGCAAATTACTCCCACAGAGTGACAAGCCCAGGCGATGAAGTGCATGCTGTTTTGGGCAGACAACTACGTGTGTGTGTGTGTGTGTGTGTGTGTACACCTTTACCCGTGTGCTCCAGACCTTATCTGTATTCCCTTTCCGGTTTGCATGAGCTATAACTTCCCAGCTTGAGTTGTTGAACCTGTGACTGTATTTGCGCGGCTTAAGAAGCGACTACTGTGCACGCAGACTTCACTTCCAAAATTCCCAGTGAACAAAATGGCTAACCAGATCTACTCCGAAGAGATGACCGAGCCAGAGGTTCCCTTGACCTCCTCTCAGCTCACGGGAGTGCCGTCACCAGTGAACTCCTGACACTGGATGAAGTCATCCCTAAGCTATTGCTGGTTAACATCAAATGAATTGAAAGAACACGAAATGTGATGTATAAGGCGTTGGGCTTGTGACTGCTGTGAGATTAACACTTGTCGACGTGGATGTGTCAATATTCACAAAATAGTGTGTGAACATTTGCAACTCCACATCCCATGAGTAAAGTATGAATACAGAAAACACTGTCGGATGAGGACAGAAATGGTATTTATCTGTATTCTGATGAGATTCTCTGATGGGGATCATCCCCATCAAACTCATATCATGATATTAAGGTTAAGTCAGCTTTAATGATTAGGTAATCCAAACCCCTTGATTATCCACTCTCAACCATGATCCTCCTGCAGAAATCTAATCTCTGCAAAATGATGCAAGCCAAAAAGAGTGCACACAATGCGGCCATCCCTCTACACAAGCATTACGCTTGCTCATCAGGCATTCCACACTGCATTTAACATGGTGGGGGGAGTTAATCCCATTGGGGGGACGTCAGAAATTCGGGTTACAAAAGGTCAAAACGTGAGCACTGCATCAAAGGACAAGGCACGGGGGGGAGCCGACTGCCATCAACATCTCAAATTATACCGACGCTACATTTTAAATACACCTCGATCCTTTTTTTATCAGACTTCCCATGCCTGCATGGAGCGATGCGTCCTTTGTCACAGTGACATTTACCCGTCTCAAAATCCAGTTCTTAATACCCATATAAAAAATACGAGATTAAAGCCATCAGATTTTGTTTTTGGAGCAGATATTATTGGGTTTAAACAGAACATTTGGGCGATATTTAAGAGGTTAAAAGTCTGTGTGCTCATCAGCAAAGTCTTGGCGGAAGGCCATGAGTGAACAAAAGAGCCTGAACAACATCAAATATTGTTGACTTCATTCCTTGAGAGTGTGTGTGTGTGTGCATATATATATATATATTCATATACGTAGGTATTTTAAGACATTCAAATAGCAATGTCAAAGAGTGTATTTGATCAAAGAGATATCCTTGTGAGTAAACAGCTCCTCTAATGAAACGCTCCGACAGCTGCAGCAAAGCTGAATTAAATCCGACATCAAATCAGATGCCGTGACTCCCTTTGACAAAAATAAATAAATAAATACATTATTGCAGGAATAATCACATTTAAATACACTGTCCAAGCGGCAAATTAGACGTGAAGTTTATAAAGTTCTAAATTGTAGATACAGACTCAGATGGACGCACAGGCAACAACACGTTGGAAATATATATTAGACATGACAGCCTTTCACCGAGTTACATGGTCTGCCTGTTAGCGGATTTTTGCTTTTTTTTTTTAATTTTTGTTTTTCAGGTTTGCACCCAAGGTGTAAAAAAAGTAGCAGAGATAAGGTCTGTTCCTACCGCAGAAGACAATGAGTGTTTAAGTGAGACTATATGCGCCATCTCTCACAGTACAACCCATAAAGCAGCGACGACTTACTTGCACAGGTGCTAGTTAGAAATGATCACATAAAATGAAAAACACTATCACAGTCATTAATTTGCTCTCAAAAAAAAAAATGTGTGGGCTTAGGTACAGGAACTGCTATCAACCGCCAAAAAGAACACATAATAAAATACATATTTATGAGAAGGGCTTGGACCCGGTTCAGAGAAGAAGAGTTAAAAAAAAAAAAAAAAAAAAAAAAGAGAGAGAGAGGACTGAGCTATAGTCCGACATTGCCAACTCGTCTTGTATTCCAGAAGGAGCCGTATGATACATTATGGTACTGACGTTTCAAGGGTACTCACTCTGAGGGGGATTTAGGATAACTCCCTTAGATAAGTTGGCCAACGTTCAGCAGCGACCGCAGCTTGTTCTCAGCCACATCAAGGAGACTTCTTCAGAACTGTCTCACTGTTTCCTTGCAGAACAACTTTTTCTAATCAGTGTTGTTGTTGTTTTTTTGTTATTTTAGTCATGCGTGTGCCAAGGGGCCCAGATGAAACCCAGACAGATCTAATTAATTGACTCGTCTATCTCGATAAAGCAAAACGGAGCCGGGTGATAGAGTATCGGCAACACTTGATGGAGGGTAAAATATGACTCGGAGAAAAAGAGAAATGGGAGGCAAAGAGCGTTGAGGGAAATTAAACCTATACTATATTAGTTTGATTTAAGTTGGATCCTCAATTAAAGGATGCATTCAAGGGGCTTAGGACAAATTGAGACTAAAAATGCTAAAGAAAATTGAATTTTGTGTGGTAATATTGCAAATGTCAAAAACACCTGTAAAGGTGTTCGCACAGGATTATGAAGATGATTTACTGCTAAACGCCTCCCGCCATCTTGACATTGATAACGCTCCCAACGCTCCTCAAACATACCCTTTTCACGGCAGCCATATTGGCATGAAATAGCAGGCAAACACGGGTTTAATTAATGAAATTAATTACGATTCCGTTCCACTTAGTGTAGCAGAGCCTTTTCAGTGAGTCAACATGCACAATGGGGCCTTTTCACAGCAGCCATTTTTTGACATGTCATTGGAGGGTAAACACAGGTGTAATTAATAACATTAATTATGGCCCCGTTCCATTTTGGTGGGCCAGGGCCCCTGGTATTGTGCGCGCTGGCTCGCTGGAAATGGCTGTGACACAGCAAATAGAATGGGACCATCGTTAACTTTATCAGTTGCACCTGCTATGACATGTCAAAAAATGGCTGCTGTGTAAAGGGCCCATAGACATGTTTTTTTTTTTACCCTATTATTTCATGTCAAAACGGCTGCTGTGAAAACACGTCTGTTGGGTGAGAGTCAAATATGTAATGTTGTAATTAGGCATGATGAGGGACTGTGCTTCATCAATCACACCAACACCTGAAATCAACATTTCCCAGGAGGGCAAGCTGGAAACCGAAACACATTATTTTCAAAAACAAATGAAGAAAATCATTATACGCTGTATACATTGGCATTTGGTTGAATTACCTGTCACCACTAGAGTGTAATTTCCCTCATGGAAATGTGTCGAGGGCCATTTCCTTCTGTATATTTTATACAAACCCTGGTCAGCCCGTCTCTGGCTGCCTTCCCTTACTTTGTCTAACTCCTGCAAGAGAGTCTGTCAGAAGTAAAGTACAGTATGCCCATTGT
Source organism: Leptoclinus maculatus (assembly GCA_032191485.1). Classification (NCBI taxonomy): domain Eukaryota; kingdom Metazoa; phylum Chordata; class Actinopteri; order Perciformes; family Stichaeidae; genus Leptoclinus; species Leptoclinus maculatus. Next base: position 7,848,249 of record JAVDOI010000020.1, on the reverse strand, counting down.
TTTACATGCTTTTTACATATACTTTTCATATTTAAATACACAACTACCAGTTTACATATACGAGTGAGTGTCTCTCCACTGCGATTGCTGAACAGCATCACTGCTCTGGCGTGAACGGGAGGTCATTTCAAATCTGGTGACTATAATGCATTAATGCACGTGTTGTTGTTTTTGCCATTTCCAGTGACAGTGTATTGCAATTAACAACGAAACCGATCGTATTGGTTCATACAGAGTATTGGGTGGGCGATATGGTTAAATTATGTCACCATGCTAAATGTCATTTTTTATAAAAACTTATCACAATTAAATACAATAATAACCCAAAGTAAATACATGGTATCCTGTCAACCCAATATTGCCATGAAGCAGTCCTGCTTATGGATTTGTATCATTGCCCACAATACAACCACAGATATTGACAAAGTAGATGCACTGAAAAACTGTATATAATCATATTGCCAGACTGTGCATCCATAGCTATATACCAATGTGTTATTTCACAGTTTTAACAATTACAGAAAAAAAAAGCCCCGTCATAAAATACATTCTCTTACTATATTGCCTCATATGGAGGGCTGCAACTAATGATTTAGTTTCATTTTCTTAATTAATCAATTTACCATTTGACCTATAAAATGTCAGAATGTAGTGAAAAACGGCCATTATAATTTCCTAAAGCCCAAGATTTGTTTTCTGAGCAAAGAACAGTTATAGATAATAATAGTTATTATAATTATAGAATAATTGAGAAGCTGGACAATTACTAATTTAAAATGATTACAAAAGGTTGCTCAAAAAGTTTCATTTTAAACCTTTTAAATGACAGATATGGATATCTTCATCTCTGTAACTAACATAAATGGTAAGTTAGCCATCACACTGGTGCACTTTACCACCTGAGGGCATTTCTACAGGTTTCTCTTCCTGACCCGGGGAACCAAATATGATTTTCATTAATCCAGAGACATTCCATACAACGCTTCCGCAACAAAGTGAAACTTGATCCCCAGTGTACTCGGCATGATGGTACCAGTCACGCCTGCTCGATGGCCTCCCACGCAACACTATGTAATGAAGTGGGATCGTGTTGCCGGGTTAAATACCATGTCTCAGATTTTCAAATGTTTCATGTCCAGATGCTTATCACGCCAGCGAGGAGGGCATGGTAATTTTCATGAGACAGTGTGTTCATGCAAATAAAGTGTCTCATATGAAATGAATATTAATCAAGCACACTGTCTGCATACAGTTTGATAGATGAGCACTCACTCGGAAATCGGAGATGAGCTGAGATGATTAAAAAAATCGAGATGATCCATTCCTTCTAGAGTTAAAGGTTGTTTTTTCCACTTGGTTGGGCTTCCGATCCTTGCCGATGGTTTAAAATTGATACTAAAACGCGGCAGAAATGTCAAAATCACGCTTTGTAATGCAAGTTGAAAGGTGTGAAAAATTGAAGGGAAATGGCGAGTGCTCCTTTTAAGTCACCGTGCGCATCCCTGGAGCTCGACAACGTGAGCAGCAAAGGCATTCACTCATACAATTGGTCTTCCACGAGGGACCCCAACACAGCTAGCCAGTGACAGGCAGATAATGGCGCTAACTTTAGCCTGCACCGTCTCTCTGAATGGTCCTATATGATAGGCTTGTTGAGTGTGACTGATGGCTTGGGTTAAATAATGGGAGCGTCCCTCCTCCCTTCCATGGGCATCAAGGTATTGCAACCCCTCCTGACACACACAGCGCTTCCCGACTACTAGACAAAAGAAACGCATTCCATTAGAGGAAATGACTTGCACAAACAATAAAAAAAAACCTAGCTGCAAAACAAATAAAACTAATTGCCATCACAAATATTTAACAGTACAAAGGCACACAATAGGAATGGGTTACATTCCCACAAAGGAGGGAAATAAAAGCACAAAGGCCCGAACGGACGTACAGTCGGGTGAATTAATGCAGACAGATGCATCGTCTGGAGGCAGGGCAAATCTGCCTTCAGACAGTTCTCCATTATAATGCAAAGCTCAGACACTTTCCATTTTCCACGTCTTCCTTTTCTATCCTCCCTCTCTTTTTCCTCTCAGCATATCTAATGCAGCACAAATGGATCCTAAACAAAGGAAGGAAGAGAGGAAGAGGCATATTGGGGAAGGGAGGGATGTAAAAGATTAAAGGATGAAGGGTAAGAGGGCGAGAGAGAGAGAGAGAAAAGGGGAAACCGGTAAGATAAATGGGAAAGATGGATGAAATGGAGTCATAGATGATTAAAAATCAAAAAATAGACTTGATATTTGAAGGTCATGAATTGCAGTGAATGAATCCAACGTGCAACCTTCACTTCAGCTGTTGTTGCTATCGGGTTCGTTCCTAAGATTTCCTTCCCAGCAAAAGTCCGAACCTCACAATGCCAAAAATGGTGTCGTATAGCTACCCACCTCTACCGTCTATCAAATAAAAACAAGATACGTTTCCTGATCATGTCAGCAGTGGTGGAATGTAATCAACTACATTTACTCAAGCACTTCACCTAAATGCATTATTTGAGTATTTCCCATTTTCTGCTGATTCATACTTATACTACTCCTACTAACATTAGTTACTTTGCAGATTGGCATAATTAACACAAAATATGAACAACTATTAAATGGTTATGTAGCATTATAGATTAGGCTAACCGGCAGTAGATAACGTATATTAAATCAGCTCCACCTTCACCCGCTGCTTAAATTAAAGTGCTGCTTAAATTGTATGGTACTACGAGCACTCTTCACTATACGATGAGGCTAAGGCCTACATATCAAATAGAATAAAACAAGTCCCTTTTCTTCCTCTCTATTTCTTTCCACTTCCTTTCCTAGAGATGAAATGGGCATGTGACTGCCCTGCAGAATCTTGGCTTGAGCTGGAGTCAGTGTCGTTCGTATGCACGTGTAGGTGTTCACTGCTGAGCCTGGAACCATACTCGGTTTTAATATTGTTCAAAGCTGACTCACAGATGCAAGTCCATCCAAACCTGGTCAAGGTGTTCAGTGTTGCTTCTGTTTGAACAGGGGAAAGACAGCCTCAGGTAGCAGGTCCATGTACTCCAATGCTGTTGTCGATTTGATTGGCTCAATTGAGTGAAGCTACTCCCGTGTTAACTGGATTAGCCGCACGAAAAAACAACCCTGACCGGGTAAAAGATAGAACCTTTACTCGGTCAGGGTCTGGACCATAATTCTGCGATGCCCACCATAGTGGCTCAGGTGGGCAGCTTACCATGGTCGACCTTACCCGTTTGCCATTAATCACCTACCTGGAGCAATTGGTATGCTGTTCCCACAAACACTGCACGACATTATGTGGCAAGGCTTGATTTGGGATGTGAGCCTGAAGGCAGCACATAACATGACTGCAGAGGCCTAAACTGCATCATTGCCCACGGCAAACGACTCCAAATGCTCATGCACATAATCAAACAAAGAGATATGGTGTATACATTTAAAACACCGTGACCTCGAAGGTAAATCCCAGACACAGTATGGATTTCTTTTTAGACAGCGGCATCAATATATTGCAAATGTAATATGCTTGCAAGAGCAATTTTCCAAGATACGAGTTGACAGCATTGGCAGGGTTGTGGATATGATGGATACGTGGTGAAAAAAACATGAGCTCACAGTCTTAAACGCCGTTAGGCATGTTAGCACCGGAGCTCTAGGGATGGCAACCTCTGTCTGTCTGTCTGTCTGTCTGTCTGTCAATGCACCACTTTGGCCAAGACGTTGTCGTGAAAATGAACATTAAATTGTAGAGATATCACAAGATGACTCTAGATAACATGCGATGTGATCCCATTAGTTTTCATCTAGCTCCACCCTCAAAGTTTGACCTTATCCAGTGAATATCTCGACATCTACTAGGTAGATTGGCAGGAAAGAATGTACAGACCTTCATTGTTCCCAGACAATATATATATATATATATATATAACTTTTCCTCTAGCGCCAAGATGAGGTTCACATTTGTGGTTTTAAGTGACGCGTCTCAACAGCTATTTGATGCATGATCATGGAAGTTGATACAACCATTGGTAACATGTTAAACTGGGATGGTGAACACTGTAAACATACCTGTAATAAGCATGGCAATATTGCCAATATGAGTTAATGTGCCCAAGTACAGCCTTACAGGGCAGTATAAATATATGGGTTCTGTATAAACTCTGTAGAAGTTAAGAATATATCTGAATGAGCTGAGAACTGGTTCATTCTGATTGGCTAATAAAACGTTTAGACGTCAAGCTCATACGAACGAGTTGACAGTTTACTAAATGGACAACATACGAGGACAGCTGCAAACCACATGAAGCGCTGTAACCGTGAGCTCTGAAGCATGCAAGGAAACACAATACTCGCACCCTTTCAAACGTGAAACAAAGCCCAACTACGCCATTTTTCAACACAGCCTCAGAAAATGAGCTGCTTTTATTTTTTATTTTCTATTTGACTTTTTCAAGTCTCAATTCCCCTGCATTTTGTATTCCCACTAACCGCATTAGCATAATTTTCCAATAGACACTTCATTCCCTGCCAGATTTGAGAAGAGATACAAATCTCACACACACACACACACACACACACACACACACACACACATACACACAGCAATTTAAGCTCAGCCTCTGTATCAGGGGTACAGCAAATTCCAATGTCAATAACGCTGATCCCAATGGCGCATGCATTTCAATATCTGATGCTGAGCCAAGTGCACAGAATATAATGAAATCTTAAAACATGAATTGCAGAGCATCCCTGTCTTGGCAAATGTGATGCACATTTCCAACAAGTATTATTAGTAGTATGCCTAATGCACTCAATACAGACTTGATTACAATGTTAATTCTCCCTTCCATCTGGTAATGCACGTCTGTTTGACCACAGATCGCAACGGTGCGCCTAGGTGGCATAATGACTGTAGCATGAGCGTTACTGATGACACGAATAGGTTGTAAACGATCTGGAAATGAGAGGCAGGACTGTGTCACAAGCAACCACAGTGGTCACGACCGCAGGGAATTCAAATGGGTTCCACCTGGACTCCACTCACAGCTCAATTAGAGGCAGAGCGGGAGAGGAAGAGGAGGGGGCATGGGGGGGGGGGGGGGGGGTTGAACTCAGGTGTGTGTATATATACTTGTGTATCCATCAATGTCCAAGTCATACACAGAAATTAAAAACTGCTTCGTGCTCACATTAACAAAGAAACTAACGAAAAGCAGACGGGGAAGTCAGAAAACCAATGTGGCATCTATTGTAGATAAAAAGTGTTCCAACATAGCCATCATAAATGTCCTGTCATACCAGACTAAGTAAGGCTGCAGCAGCAAAATCCCTCAATATGTTATTGCTTATTAGTTGAACTTTATATTACATCATTTCACTTTAGGTTCATTCACACTAGGGCTGTCAACGAACATTCTAAAGAAAAATATATATTCAAAAAGAAAAACAAAACAGAAATTTGACTGTACATCATGTACACAGAGATCACACTGGAGTCGTTACCACTGACAGATGGGTGAGTAGTATATTCTATCTTTTCCGAAGTTTACTTTTTAAAACAGAAAACAGTGTTCAGCTCACAACAGCGTGCTGCACAGTGCCAGCTCACTCGCACACAGTTAGGAGCTGGTGGTCATGGACAAAATGTCTTTCAATGGTTAAAGTGTGTTTTGCAAGAACAAACATTTGAATACAATTTTTGGCCAATTGTGACAGCCCCAGTTCACTGAAAAACCGCAGGGCGTCCAACGTCCAGTGGGAACCCGGAGGCACATGAAATAACATTTAAAATGTTACAAAAGCTATCTTAATATAATGAGTTACTCCCCGACAGGAACAGAGAGACCGTATAATTTGTGACCACTGCAGTGATTCACTGCTCCACAGCCTTTTTATTGAAGCATAACAGTTGACATTTCCATAAAAACATCTTTTGTTGGGACCGGCTCTGTCTTTTATTGTGTGAAATGCCCTGGTCATAGCAATGTTCTTGAATGTGCAAATATCAATGTGAACGTGTGAACAAATAATCGATGCAGCAATATACTGCGGTGTGTTTGGTTTGCGAGACACTATTGATTCACTGCCACTAATACTGAAATGCATTATTTTGTGATCATTTCTTTGTCCTGCAAGCACTTTAACATGAACTGGAAAAAAATTAAATCTACATGAATATCCCTGGCTTCAATCTTTGCCTCTAACCCTTTTGAAGTTAATAATATCAGCAAAACATTACTTATTCAGAGTGTTGGTCTACATTTGCGTATCAATTCAACTTATTTTCTACACTGCTTTGACCTGAATGAGCCGAAATCTGCCTTACTGCAAAACACGCTTTAAATGTAGCACATTTATATAAAAGACTCAAAAATAGCATTAAAAAGGGACACAACAATGTAAGGGGGGGGGGGACAGCGCAAACACTCCTGCCACTCAGGATTTTTTTTCTTTGTGGTCAACAATAGTCCGTTTCCTCGTTGAATGACACTTTCTTATTTACCTGTCGTTTAAAGGTAAATAATCGTCCAAACATAGTTGACACGAGGGTCAGGGGTCATCGTGGTGAATTGCTTTGGAGAATCCCTTTGTGTTGTCGAGCAGCTTTCAGAAAATGCAGGCTGAAATGTGAGAGAGCTTGTCTTGCCAGGACCTCGGTGACCCGGCTTTCGGAGTGATCGATTAGCGAGCGAGACTAAACTTGTGAGCGCCTGACGGAATGCTCCAGGGCCGACTTTTAAACTCAAACTGGAAAAAGTTCAAAAGCAGGGGGAGATTGTCGATTACAAGCTACTTAGAAAAAACATAAGAAAACTAGTAAGTAACTGTCTTTGTTGTTGATATCTACACACTTTACAGTCAACCCCCACAGACCGCTGTGAAACCAACAGCTGCCAGCCTGGCAGAGATCCTACGAACCATTTCCGAATCATTATGGTACAGGTCACCCCGAGGAGCCCTCCTAGTTGCCAACACTTCTTGCTCGAGTCTTCACAGAGTCCAACTCATCACGCAATGCTCAGAGATAACCATCTATAATTGGGCATTTAGTTCTTCCAAGCCACAGGGAAGAGGTGCCTGCCGGGGGAAGGTATGGAAGAAGAGCGGCGAGCTCGCGGGTAGTTGAGGTCCATCAGCCCTCACTCAGACTAGTATAGAATGGAGTTTGATGTAAGTCTGATTGGTCTGGGCAAACATCCTCATGGGGTATGTCTCTGGACAAAGAGAGCAATACTCTCCTCTCCTGTCGAGGCAAAACGCTCTCAGGTCTGACAAATCGCGGCAGGTCTGGAGGTGCCTGGTCTTACCATGAGTTCTAAAGCCTGATGAGATAACTGCCGCCCCCGGGATCATATCAGCCTTATTAATGTAAATGTCTCCGGAATTTGAAGCAAGCCTTTTCTTCTTCCTCTGCCTGATATACTTTTGTTCTACAGTCCACTAAGTAGATTATATTCAATGTAAGTGAACGCAACAGAAAAAGGGGAGACATGAGATTTGCAGTAGGATTGCATAAAACTCCAACTAATGTAGTCCTTGTGTAATAGACTCAGCAGCATGGATGCTCACGCTGAGCTATTTAGAAAAAAAAAAAAGCCATTTAGGCTGTACTGGTTTTAATTTCACTAGATGCTGACTAATTCTAATTAAGTCATTATAGACTTACTTTGAAGTACAAATCTGCAAACACAAGGGATTTAATGAAGTGAATTGGGGACCACAAAGAGAGAATCGCATTGACACCATGTTGATGCTATCAATGCTTGTTCTATCCGCTTTGTGTGCGAGTGGGATGGGGGGAGGGGAATTAGTCGGATGGTTTTTTTTACGTGTCAAATCAGTACCTGCAGTACACAGTGGGAGGGGGAGGACACCCTGTGACCTGTGTGTGCCTTTGTGTTTTCATGCCCTCAGACACAATTCGGGTAGTGGCTTGAAAACACACACAAACAAACACACACACAATCCACTGACCTTGCCCTGTGTCTCTTGGCTGAGTGCTAGAATGTGTTTGGGTTGGACTCAGCAGGCAACCTTTCCAAATCTAAAAGTGGAGGTCTCCCGGGGTGAGGCAGCCACATAACGGTCGGGGATAGTTAGCGAATGTCAAAGTACGGGAACAGACTGACTGTAAACCCTGGCTTTTACAGTGCTGTGATTGGGGCTTGCACACATGTACACACACACACATTGGACTGCTACAGACTGGTGCATTGGGTTGGCCGTTAGAGGTTTGGATATGTGGCCTAACAATTGCCATGCGATTGGATTGGAAGGCATAATAATAGTGTTTGCACCGATATCATCTGTAGAAAATATAATAGTGCGTGTACACTGCAGAAGACAGAGCAAGTGCATACACTCATTCTTTGTCAAATGCTCTTACACAGTCGCTCCCTCAAAATCTCTCACATCCCCAACTCCCTGCACTTGCTCCCTCCCTCTTTCTCCATTGCTCTAAACTCACACTCGAATTGACAAAGCACAGATCACAACGTGTGACCCAGGTCCAAGTCCTAATTGCACTCTGGTGTAATGTTATTCATTCACTTATGCCATGGCCACAAACACCATTCTGCCTTCTCCACAGAGCGGAAGAAAGCGAGGAAGTCCGTAATTGCTTTTGACTTTCCAGAGTACAGCGCCCCAAATATGTGGACATTTTGCAGACCCACTCGCAGCACATTCTTTTTAATGAGATTGCCTCCTGTTTTTACGCCGATGGGATAACTAAAGACTCTCGTTGATGGCATTGGCCTTTTCCCAATCAATATTGAGCGTATCAATGCTGGGAGGTCTCTGGAAGCCACCTTAATTTGGCCAAAAAAAAGATTGGCCCATAAGATTTTAAAGAGAAGTCATCCAGCTCGTTGTATTGTGCCAGAGTCGAGGATTTCTCAAGCCAATTAACAATCTTTTTAGTGTCTTTGCAGACGGATTAGATTAATGGATACATTCCTCTATAGTTATCTGGGGGCATGGCTCTGGGGAGGGTAATGTCTCAACAACTGGAGGAGGGGCTACAATGACATGTTCTACAGACATGCATGGTCCCCAGAGGGGGAATCTTAATCAGGTCAGAAGGAATGACATTCACAAAAGCTTCTGCTGTACTTTGTGTTTGGTGCCAACTAGCAAATGTTAGCATGCTAAAAAAAAAAACATGTTCACTAAAATGGTAATCATGGTAAATATAACATTCCCTAAACATCAGCATGCTAGCACCGTTGTTATTATTAGACAAAACGGAGATGACATAATGCCTATTTGCTTCCCAATTCTTGTTTATTTAGAAAATATTAGGGTTTTGTAGTGAGCAGCAATCCCAATCTCACAGTGGCTCTTTTTGCAGTGCTGATGATCCTCTTTAAACCCAAAAACCTCACACCCTCTCAGACAAAACTATATTGACTACATTTCTGGGGAGTCCTGCCAGTCACCTCGATCCCATACTTACAGCTGGGTGTCAAAGCTCCACTGAAGGAGACTCTCTCCTCCCCCCCCCCACCTCCTTTCTGTTTTCATCAGGCCATCAGGAGCATGTGGGGGACCACCTTTAAAACAAACTCTGAAACTCTATCCGATTCCGCAATGAATCTGGCAAAGGCATAAGAGATTTTTTTTCGAAACTTCGTGCGGGGAGTCTATTTCAATGCCAGACTCTTTCTTTTGACTTGAACACGGAGCAAAGAGGGGTCTCTGGGACTCTCCGTGAGTCTGGCATGCAATTCCTGGTCCAGTTGGTTTCAGCACAGGGGGAGTCTGGAGTGTGTGTGGGTGGGGGAGGGGGGGGTGGTCTCTGCTCTGACAGACGTCCAAGACACACAGCTGATGCCTCAGGCTGGAAAGTCCAATATCATCTGTGCGAAACAGTACTGGTGGATCTCGTATTTATTACCCAATATGTCCATGGGGAGGGTGGAAGTAATGCAACAGCAGCCAACACCATGACGCTTATCTCATTTCAGAATGGATATAGTTAGGCGACTCTTGGCATACAAATTGAGAAATGACGAAAATACTACCACAATTAGGGTCGTTCTCTGATGAACAGATTACTTAGTACTCCCTGTACGGTGGCAGCCTTCCCTGTTACCATCTTGAGTTTGAGAGGTTTCATCAAATTGGATGGATACTTGCAAACTGAGATTGGAAAATCCAAGTAATATTAATGTTAGACAGCCAATGGGGAGAGTTAAAATCATTCAAATTGTGAATTGAATCCCGATGCCGTCAATGCTCACTACAGCACCAAATGTGTATTCATCCACAGCTTAAAATAGCCACCAACAAATTCACCAATTACTCCTATTAGAGTAACATTTGCTAAAAACTACAGTGCCCAGCTGTTTTAGGAAATTACATAGCTTTTTTAAAAAAAACATTAATTATAGGACTTGCATCTTCAGGAGGAACAAACAGGCTGCTACAGACAAGATAGGAAAGAACTGAAACACGGACCAACTCTTTTCTTCGATATATACAAAATACGAAATTGGAAGTCAGATACTTTCACAGAATAATGAAAAACTGTCACTGTGCTTTCCTTCCAAATGCTCAAAAACAAGCATCTTCTGAGGCACAACTAAAATCCCTACCAAAGCATTTTTCCTGCCTCAGTTCAGATATATGGTACCGGGTCTGAGAGGTATCTGATTGCGGACCGTGTGCGTGTAATCATCATAGTAAAAGTGTTCTCTGATTTCCTGTCTCCATGCCTGGTTTCCCTTAATAACCTGGATTCCTATGTGTATGTAAACACAGCAGATGAGTTTCCCCACTGGTTCAGCTCTGGCACTTCCTACCACAACATAACATACGATGGCATCGAGAGCCGGAATTTTTTAACAACCTCATCATTGAGAATTATGCCTTTCATCCTTTTTTTGACATCACAGCGACTGAGTCTCTGAGGTGATTGATGATGGCAGCATGTACCGCTGTGCTGCTGTTTTTCTGTTTTTCTGAAATGTGTATAGAAAAAAAAAAAAGCCCACGAGCGTGAATTGCAATCGTTTCTGCTCGAGTCGCTGCAGCCTTATCTGCATATAGGCGGCGTCTGCTCTGACCTCGCACTGCCCAGAGCTGAATCAGACATCAGCCAAAAAAAAACATTCCCAGTATGCGTCTATCCCCTGCAGAACACAAGCCCTGTGCTTCGGCTGTAATGCCAACATTACAAGGATTTCTCTGAATCAGCATAATGGAAAATAAAGGTTCACAAAAGGCTAATGCAATTCAATAATAGAGTGAAGATAATTTAACTATTATCAAATGGAAAAAGCAGCACAATAAAACAGATGTAATGTCAGAGGACAATATCAAGTGCTGTGTACAGTTGACTGAGAGCATGATTCAGACCACAGTCACACTCGGGTTTATTCAAATTCTTTGCCCTTTCTCCACTGGTGTTGAAAAAAAATTGAGCTCGTGACATTTATTTTCTTCTTTTTCTTTCTTTGATGTCGGATTTTTTTTTAGCACCGTCTTTAAATACCACATGGATTTAATTTAGTTTTGCAAAAAGGACAACGGGGCACACAAGGCATTTCCACAACTTCCCCCAGTAAGACGAACGCAGGGAACCTGTCACCAGGACAGAGAGTGCACATGTTAAGTGGAGTGACACAGAGAAATGTCCTCCGTTCGGTCTGACTCTGCACATCATTATTCAGGTTGAAGCACACCTCAGCGATCCAAGCCGGTATCCATGCACTAATGCTTTGCCTGCAAATGGCCCCAATAACTCAGTACATTTGAGCGATTTCCTCCGTACAAGCTGAGGCTGACAGTTTCTTTGACGATCCCTTAAAAGATTCAAATGACTTGCGCGAGATGAAGCAAGAGTGTTTTGAGCTCGGGAGCTGAAGACAGTTCGTGCACGAATGTGCACGGTAAGCGTTTGTTCAGATTTAGTGGACTAAATTGATTAGGGTTTTATGGCAGTTTTTATAAAAATTTTGCTGAAGTGTCGTGCTGCTAGTTCAGGTATTTTGACGCGGCAATTGATGCTGTATGTGATGCGTCATATTTTTACTTAAATATGTATTATCATACACACACACACTGTATACACCTGAATCTATGCACAGTCAACTTGTAGCAAGTCATTCTTAACACCCCTTCTCCTAACAGCAATGGTTCAATCCTATAATGAGCTATTACTTCACCACATTAGCTTGTGGGCTTACAGGCTATGAACAGTCAAATGTTACATTTTCCTTGTCACACTAATAATACTCAGACTAATCCATTACACAAGGACTATTAGCTTTCTTTATTTCCACGTCTACATGTATCATCAACTGACACCTACAGAGGTAGATCAGCACCGTGCAGCTGTAATCAAAACACACAAGGCGTCGAGGCACACTTTGCCAAAGTCAAAGGTATGTCTTCATTCACATGGAGAACATCGCACCACATCGACAGCAGGAACCAGCGCATTAAAAAGACCAGAGCCACAGTCATTAGGCCGAGGTCTGAAAGCTGGCTCACGTCTCATGTTAAATTGAGTGGGAGAAGCATGAATGCACACATCTGTGTTCATACGGAGCTTGTCCGTGACAGGAAACGAGTGTTAAGCGCATACCTCAACTGTCAAATGTATTGACGGAGAAAGTCTGAGCAATGAGTTGGCATATATTTCTCAAGAAATAAACACCGAAACAAACACCCTGCAGGTCAAGCAAAAAGAAAAAAAAAAACACCCCCACTGGCTTTTAAATTTTAATAATGTGTCATATTTTGAACGATTGAAAATTAAATTATTTAGCGCCTCTAGTCTTTCACAGCGCTCCTTTATTATACTTCTACAAAGCAATTTAATCCGTTATTGCTTTCTAATAGGGCAACATATCCTGGGTCACATCTTCAAACAGCTCGGGGAAAAAATAAAAAAAACGTCGTAGTGTATTAGCAGAGACAAGGCATCGCAGTTTGTGGGTGTTAAATTGCTTAAATATGCATATAATGTCCCGTTTACGGTGTGAAGCTTGCCCCCCCCCTCCCCCACACTAAATGAATATAAATACAACGGACCTCATGCAAGTGTGACAAATGAAGCACTTGGCACTGAGACGACAATTTGCAGTAGTTTGAGCAGTTCAGAGTGCTGTATGGCTTCATATCCACTTTCAGCAGTGTTGTCTGTAAACTGATGGTCAAAAGTATGAAACTCAAGCTGTCTCTGGTATCTGACAAAAGGGGAAATATTGGCCATAAAAGTGTCCAAGATATTGCTTTCAGTATCCTAAAGTTTCATCCTCCTCAAGACCTCCCGCAAAAAGTTACAAACATTGGCTCATCCTCGCTTTGTGTGGAGAGATATATCGCCGAGTTAAACTCACGAAGAAATACAGTTCAGTATTCAGCATCCTCGATCACCGTCTCCACACAACTTCTTTATACGCTGTAATAAATGGTCTCGCTCGAGTCTGACAACACAATAGATGACATGGAGTAAGTCAGTTATCAGTCTGCCCATGACCAAATATTAGTCTTTGTTAATATGTATGTATTCAAATTCACACAACCCTGGAGGTCATGTTATGAGGTGAGACACGACTGATGTATTTTGTACGGCAGCCTGAAATCTTGGCAAAAAATCCTGGCTTGGAGCGTCTTGTCGCAGACAAGTAATATATCCCCGAGAGTCTCCTAACCAAGTGGAGCACATCGATCTGTTTTCCTTCAGGGAAAGAAAGAAAAAAGAAGAAGAAGAAGAAGAGAGATTGGGAACGGACACTAGTAGTGAGCCATTTTCAAAAATATTTCTGCATCAGTGCCCTCAATTTGTCTGTGCAGAGTCAAGCGGCTATTAAGCACAGTCAAAGTCACTGAATTTTTGTATTTACTCTCCCAAAACACAAATTTGCCACTTGTGTTTGCCAAACTGCTGTCACGCGACCTTCTAGAATCTGTTGCACAGGAACTTCCTTCCACAACTGTACATTTTTTTTTTGTCACTTCTACAGCAGTTACCATGCAAATAACACACTCTGCTGGGTTATTGATCGGTTCCACAGATGCAAACAGCAGGGTTAAATGGAAATGCTCGGAGAGAAAGGTAATGTGATCCGATGAGCTCCGTCTGCATGGAAGCACGGCCCCATTTAATGCGTCTTTAAATCATTACTGAAATGACTGTGTAGCAACAACAGTTTATCAGAGGTTTTTTTTAGCTTCTACAATAAAAAATAATAATTATTAGCGGGTAGATTGTTGCAAGGGTTCAAACAGCAACAACGATTAAATGTCAAATCTGATGAGAAATGATCCGTTCAAGATGTGGTTTATCCAAATACACCTTATATAACAATTCTTTATTTAAAATAGATTGAAAAAGCTCCCTCAAATACTTCCACATAGGGAAAATATAATAACATAATCACATTTTTTGGAGATTAAAATGTCTTTTAGTAAGTACCGTGGAATTCCATGCAGCAGATTTAGGAACAGAACGGAGAAACGTACCATTTGATGTTCCTTTTTATGTTCAATCAGCAGAGTCCAAAAAAACAAGCAGAGGAGCCAAAAAGCGTATTATTCAATCTCGCCATTTACCTCTAGAATTCTGGATAATGGTTCTCCAGTCCACTAAACATAGCCTACAGTATTTAGAAATTAAAGAACAAATGCCAACATTCCGTCTTTAGAGGATGTGAAACAAAAGAGCCAGAAAAAAAAAAAAATACTTCTCTGAGCAACACAGATGGATTACAATGTTTAAGCCATTGGGTACTGAAATCCGGACCGGCGGATAATGCAGTCGAAAAACATTTACAACCAGGATTAGGGGGGGGAAAAGCGATGGAAAGAGGGATGTATGGCCAAGAGGAGGAGAGGAGACTTACAATAAAGGGAGTTTATTTACACCGTCCCGGCCTTCATTAAAGTAAATATAGGGCATGTGAAATAACAAAGTCCCTCTTCTTTTCCTCAGAGGACCTCCTCCTGTGAGCACCACGCCGGAAATAACTCGGAGTCCTCAGGTGAGAGCCCTCAGGGACACATCCAGAGGAAGTGTGCTGCATGCCATCGTACCCAGCTCATCTCCAAAATACTTTATCAGAGAAGCTGACTTCTTCATGGGGCCAGAGAAGACGCCTTACAGAGTATAACTTTGGGAGAGCAGAGCAAGTTTAGAAGAAAAAGTACAATGAATGTATCTGAGCTGGACATAACAAGCCTAATATACTCTCTTAAGTCTGCATTGGTTCAAAGTTTAGGTAAAGATATAAAGTTTGCTGGGTTCTTTGCGGCCGTTTTATGTCCCTGCTTGAAGTTCATCTATTTAGTTAAAAGCACAAGAAAAGGCCGGGGCCATTTTTTCCGAAAATTGATGACGGCCTTGCATAAATTATGCAAACTTTTGTCCTTGTGCCAAACAGTGCATCTACTGAATAATAATTACGAGAGGGACTTGGGGGATACGAGAATGCGGAATATGAAACACTTGCCAACGTCCCCCCCTGTCATCGGTGGCCAAATCAAGGAGAGGAGACAAGGCTGCAGAACATAACGGAAGACAAAACAATATGTCAACGCTTGGACATAACGTTTCAGTCCTTTTTCTTCATCTACTTTCTCAAATGTAAACTGCTCTGCGGTTCAACAAGCCTGTCCCCTTTTTCAACATTTTCAATCACAACGGCTCTAGCTGTCATATTGTTAACATCATCTGCAGGATTTGCACCAGTGGAATCCCTAGCCTGGTGTAAATTAACAATCCATTACTTTATTGTCATGTTTAGTGGCTTGGATCGCTGTTGGACATTTACAAGTATTCCATGTCTTTTTTCTTCTTCTTTTGCCGGAGATACTTTTGCTAGAGATACTGCGGCTTGACAACTCAATGAATACGGCTGTTAAATGTTCACACTGGGTACAACAGAGTTCAGATGGATTTTATAAGGAGCTATGAATAGAGATCTTGGAAATTGTAGTTTTTCCCAACAGCTCGGACATGCTGAACATTTGGCTTTAATGGAATAAACACTAGATATATGTCAGTTTTGATGCACATAAAAGCCAAGAACCATTTATATAATAATGCCTTTATAAATGATTAATTATAGTAATAACACTAATGATAGAAGGCACTTTGACGGCTAAGAGGTTCTTCAATCAGTCAGAGTATGAGGAGATACAAACATCTGGCACAAACAAAGCAGCAGAGGGTTAATTGTTGGCGATATGCAAATGCAATTAGCTTATTTGTTCACCCGGTGTCCTACTTTGGCACTAAAAGGTGTCTGATTTCAGGTGAATCCTATCACTATCCTATCC
This sequence comes from Leptoclinus maculatus, assembly GCA_032191485.1. Lineage (NCBI taxonomy): Eukaryota > Metazoa > Chordata > Actinopteri > Perciformes > Stichaeidae > Leptoclinus > Leptoclinus maculatus. Next base: position 7,831,909 of record JAVDOI010000020.1, on the reverse strand, counting down.
ATCGGTAGAGAGCAGAATAGCTTCCTTAAGGAAACATGGTGTAACCGTGTCTCGTTTCATTAAATCACTAACCCTGAATCTCTCCGAATAAAGCGAACGCTGCATTGCACTTGATTGAAACACCGTCTTGTGTGCTTCGTTATTTCAGTACCACAAGCCATATTGTCTATTTGGCAGTGGGTGGGTAATTAGGGGTATAGCTTCATTTTGGAGTGAAATGTCCTCCTCAAGCAAAAAAAAAGAAACATTTTCAAAGAATACTTCGACATTTTGGGGAAACACATTACTCGCTTTTTTTTGCTGAGAAGATTGGTTGACTTTCATTTGATCGTGGTGAGAATGTTCTCATCCGACTCCCAGCAAGAACGCAAATAAGCGCATTTTCCCAAAATGTCAACTTATTGCTTTAAAATTGCAAATCTCCGTGGACTAATTGATTCAACGAAGTGAAGTAATTTCCCGTGGGTTTTCAGTGAACACATCTGATGACTGCACTTTTGGTCCGGAAACATTCTCTCGTTTGGCCGTCTCGTTGAATACCACATGAACCTACTGGATGAATTAGTATGCTTGTTTTGTGTCGATCATTTTGTTACTTTCCTTTTGTTTATTCCAATGGAGATCTGTTCTCAGGGTGGGAAATGGTTCATTGATTTATGGAAATTTATTTTGTACCTATGACATTTGTCAAGCTGTTCTATCAATAGCAATACTGACAGCAACAACGAACACTGATAGATCTTAGAAATAAGAAAGTACGCAAGACAGTGCCACACATGGGGGGAGTTAATTATCTTTTTTAAAAAAAGAACTTTCACAAAGTGTATTTGCATTCTCCCTTCTCCGTCACTCAAGGCGTCTTAATTCCTCAAAAAAAAGATGTGATCACAAAGTAAAGAGCAACTGACGTGCTTAAATACACACACACACACACACACACACACACACACACACACACACACACACACACACACACACACACACACACAGAGAGACAAACGCAGCCATGCACACATCTGCTTGTCAGTGAGCCTGTTGGAAACTGTCACATGCCTGGCATGTTCTGGAACTTGGGCAGATGGTAAAGCACAATTAGGCTCCCTGAATCTCTCAATCAATCTCCTGTATTTCATATGAAGCACTTGGTCGTGAGCTGCCTGGTTCACTTAAACCGAGGTGCTTGTCTACTTTGTATTCCAGTCCCTAGTTTAGCAAATTGTCTTTATTCTCACACAAACCATTTCTATCTTCTTGCCGTTGATTATTCTTTCTTGCTTCTGCAGTTTCGTATTTCCTTCGCTTGCCTATTTCTCTGCGAGCTACAACAGCCAAATTATTTTGGCATTTTCCTCACTCACTGTTAGTTTTCTACAGTCTTCCCCGGATCCCTTTCACTTTGCACAACACTTCCTACGACCCCCCCCCCCGCCTCCCACCCAGATTCACTCTACCCTTTCCTGCCCTTCTCTCTTGGCTTGTTTAACCACTGGCCTGAAAGCAACACTATACTTTAGACAATAGGCAAGCACAAGTGTTTCATTCACACCCAATTACTGTGAAAGGGATTTTTCTGGCCAGAAATTCACCAAGGAGCACAATGACAGTGTCACAGAGGAACAAGATATCCCTGGCGCTTCACGTCCTGTCCCATGTTCTGCAGACAAAAAGAGAAGGAAAGCGATCCGGTGCAATCGACACCGTCGGGCGCCATTAGCCGGAGCTGGTTAAATAAGGATAGCTCCAGCTACGGCGCTAACAGAGACGGGAAACATCTGCTGCTCGCGCTGGGGCCCTTGTCGGCCCCGAGGACTCTGCCTTTGATCAGGGACATTCGCATCCACCTTCCTACAAGCGCTCCAATGAAGCAGCCTCTCAAAGACACACACGTAGAGTGTGAGAGACGACCACACACACACACTGAAAGAAATCACAAACACACGAACAAGCGGGGCTAAGCTTTACACAAACATATATGCAGACTGAGGCTACATGCATTTGGAAATTGGAATATAATCTTTCAAAAAAACGGTTCTTTAATATATACAACACTGGCTCCTCTTTCTGGGTAGAGGAAAATAACTTACTTTCACTCTCCTGCAAGAAAAAAAAAAAAGATGACATTTCCTCATTTCCAGCGGAAGCAAGCCAAACACCTCACTCAACAGCGGGCCAGACGCCACCTTTGGACTGCCAATCCCGCTGTTGTATTTCCCCCACCTGTGACGGGAAGATGATTCACTGGGCCTGCCAGACTGCATCTAGGGACTGTGTGTACCGGGGCGTACCCACTGCCAGCACAGACAGAAGGGGGGGGGGGGAAACACCACCTTCTGCTCCGCACTGTGACCTGCAAATGCAGCTGATAAAATAATGTGGCCTGTGAGCAGATGTATCACACTCTACCTACTCAGGGTGGAACAATTCACCAATTCAAATCAAGGCATTGGGCCAAATGATTATGATATGACAGACCGGCGCAAAACTGGGCCTTATACACAGAGAGAACGTTACAATCGGGTGTGTGTCGCCCCACCACACCACAGCGAATTTGGTTTTTTGAAGAGCGTATGTCATTTTTAGGATCTCCGTTTGTTGCCGTAGAACCTAAACTCAACCTGGGCTGCATTCCTCTCTGAATACACAAACGGCACACTTTTTGTTTTGACAATACAAATGAAACACTAGATACAACACGGATACACAGATTTCATTAGGAATTCATCGGCTATGCTCAAAACTCCCCCAACAACATAAACAACAGGGAGTATTTCTGCATAAAAAAAAGGTTTATTTTGCTTTACTTGCATTTTCTCCAGTCATACTTTTCTCGAATCTTATTTTTACCTCGACTTTCTCTCTGTAACTGCGAGACACCATGAAGTTTGGTATATAATAAACTCTTTTTCATGATCTGCAGTAAACTATATATGTAGCTGTACATTTCTTCTACTCAATAAATGGATTAATAAAATGAAGGAATGGTGCTAAACAATCAGGCCAACCTGACAGAATCATTACATGATTATATTACAGCAATCTAATCAATAGAAAGAGAGCTCAATTGGTTTGCAAAGTATTTTATTGGCACTTGGTGGGATTGTAATTCTAATCTGTGCTTAATACTACAGATCACATGTCCAACAGGAACCCAATTTATCCAGCTAAAGAACACTAGCTCACAGCGTAAATCGCTTAAAAAATAAATGGACTTTTAGGTTGAAAGACTGGGAAGAAATGGAGAAAAGAAATTGCTGGCGTTTAATTATATAGGCCATAGAAGTTCAAAAGTCTTAATGGAATGTCTTATGCACAAGTCAAATTATTATTCCTTTCCTCGATGTTGCTCCTCGCCATTTCCAGGTGTTCATTATTCTAACCGTGGAGAACATCCTGAGGGTCGTGCCATGTTCTAATTCCTAATTAACTGGCCAGAACAGAGATCGTGGTCGGCAGTGACCCTGACTGGCGAACAGGGACAGTTGGAGTCTCGGGGTATTACTCTTACTCAGGTTTGAAACCGCTCGTTCCCGGTAAACCCTCCTCTAACAGCCTCTGTACCGTGTGTCATGGAATTGCAAGAACTGGGTCATGCTTTTGGGGAAAGACAACCTAAAGCCCGCTGGAGGCTATACGCATTTTTCAAGACCCAACTGGAAACACCTGTGGACTTTGGGGCTTATGGGTAACCGCTGTTAAAGAGCCCGGTTAGATTCTGTTTATTTTGCGTGCCACCTATCTGTCAACCAGGAACACAGACGGGGGCAGCTAACAACAAATGAATAATTCCCGACTTTCATGGCTAATCTCGGGCTAAAGCTGCATACCTATCAGTGGCATGTTTTTACGCTGTCTCTGAGATTAGTCATGTGTACACTCACAGTGCACATGCATATTGGGGCATTAGCGCCAATTCGCAGGGAATACAAAAGCAGTGGCGGTGACTAAATGTCTGTGTTTGCTTAGGATAGATCAGGCGTGCCCTTTGTGTTGCAACACGGGCCACCTGCAGTCTGGGAAATAGGTTTCTGGGGGGAATTAGAGGATTCTGATGAATGAACAAGACAGACATGAGTAACCCAGCCCCAATATACTGCTTATCTACGAGCTTATGTTCCACAAAGGAGGCAGATAAGCTAAAACATGCCAGCAGAATGAGGGAATGGAGAAAAGAGTGGAAATGAGGCTGAGAGAGGGGGGTGAAGAAAACATACCCAGGTCAAGATCTACAGGAGTGCGGTCAGTTGCGACAGAGCCCGGATGCTTTGAATTGCCGCGGAAACAATTAACCATTGACCAGAGGGACTAGTCAAGCTACATAGCATTGGATCCGTGTCATTCATGGTTATTCTTTTCCAGAGACCGTGAAAACAAAGCATGAAGTCATTATTAGGCCTCTACCTGCCCTGGGCAGTGAATGCAACACTGATCAATGAGAAAGAAAGGTACTGTGTGGTTGGCCTCAGACGACAGGTGGTATCATGTTGGTGTGCGTTCGTATAATCTTCTCCGTACAAGCACACATGCAGACTGTGTCTATTAGAGATCTACTTGGAGGTAGGTGGTCTGGAGCATTCCATTGCAGCTGTTCATTAGTGACAGTGAGGGAAGGACACAAGTATTCCACGGCCTAAAAGTGATTCACTTTCTGGAGTTTCTAATGATTAACTTTATTAACTTTGGCTCGAGCCTGTAAAATATATCACCATTACTATGTGGTAGGCTTTTGTAACCACGGTTGGCGTCAATGAGTTATTTTTTTTAGTGCATTGCTGTCTACCACAGTGTCATTTTTATATACACTACATCTAGAAGTCACAAAAGTCCAAAATTGTTCAAATACTGCACTCCACCTGGGGGCTTTAATAAAAGAGACATAATGCTCATATTCAGCTCCATACTTGAATTTTGATTTTCTACTAGAACATGTTTACCTGCTTTCATCTGACAGCGTTTTCAGGCCTTCAGAGCGTCACTGCAGAGACTCATGAATGCATATTTCTTGGTTCAAGCTTCTGAAATGCATTCAATAAAATGTAAGGTAATTGTCACTATTTTCTGACAATTTATAGACGATATCATCAAACAACAAATGAGGGAAATAAGCAATATGTGTAGTCCTATTGCCCATTTCACGCATAACAAAGTCCCGCTTTTCTTTAAGGCCATCGCCACTTGGGCTGAAATTACATTTTTCATAAAGTGACAGAGAATATAAACACCGTTCCCATGTCTCATCCGTGTTTGGTATTATCTGGTAAACGAAAAAGCCACACAGAGTCGCGCATAGACAGTCCTGTTTGAGCACTTCACTATAAGCCAACGAGTGACAAAATTGAACTTCAGTTGCCACTTCAAGTGCCATAATTCCATCCCCCAGTGTGCATTACACAATCATCCACAGCGCCAGGAAACAAATCCCATTGACTTGATTCCTATTTAATTATTCCACTTGAAAATCCTTTATGCTCACTCTTTTCTCCTGCACCTGAGAAAAAAAATAAATTGCTTTACCCATTAAAAACCTCCACCTATTCGACAATTGCATTCCTCCCAAGCTTGTCAAATTCCATTCACGAGAACCCACCTCCAGCCCTCATGTTATTTAAACCTGAGCAAATGTGGCACACAACACAATGGGGGTTTCACAGAGTTAAAATAATTGCCTAAATACAGAGTGACAGAGGCGGCTGATTTATTCCGGGGGAAAAACATTGTCTGGGTGAGGAAAAAGTGTCGACGGAGTAGCAAGAGACAGTGAAATGGAAGGAGAAAGGATGAAGAGGAGGGTACAGTTTCCGTCACCAAACAAAACACCACATATTCCTTTGAAAGACAAAGTGTTAAGTTAGGCTACTCTGCACGCTGTCAATCGCGGCGTTCATCATAGGGCCAGCCGGAGTCTATATATTGATTAAACCATCCATCACTTAAACTCTACAAGACATTATTTCTAATTAAAAAGTAAGTCATAAATTGTGGGCTTTATTGCCGGGCTGAGGCCGTAAATAAAATCCAAAGGGAGGGCGGATACAGATCGCAGCCCCTGTCCACAGTTTAGAGCCACTGTAAAAAGGACAGACGGGTGTGATGGCACCTTCGGGATCTTCACGCGCAGACGGCGGGCGCTGACAGCAGGGAGGTGCCCCCCCCCTGCTTCATCCCGGATAAACAGATGCAAATCAATAATTTCTCTGGTTGTGTTTTTATAAGACAGCCGCTTCACCTCAGGAGGGGCTGAGGAGCAGGACATGCATATGGAGAGAAAATATGCAAATACAATTTTCATAAACCACTTGGGAATATGTAAAAGGAAACGGCGGTCGATGTACTTGAAAATCATGTATAATCATAAGAGGCCATGAAAGCGCTCCATCACATGACTGGGGTTGGCTTGGTAGGCTGGCAGTGACAACAAGCACCTATTATCTATCTGTGTCTCCATTTTCCTCTGCTAAACAACAATTCCCGCAGCCAAATATGCAGTCGCAGGCCATTATTTAATGTTCCCTGTTGATAAAGAGGCCATTAGTACACCTACACTGTAGCCAAAGCGGTGACGTTGGCGAGGCACACGCGGAGAAGCACTCTCAGTCATAGCAGAGGACACTTCATGGCTTCACGTTTGACAACTTCTGATTACCTCAGCGTGTACGCTGGTTGTCAGGCGGTAAACTCCCCTGACAGCCAGTGGCGGAGTGTTGGTTCTCTTTTTTTTGACGGGGGCACAGAGGGATGTCTGATTTTCGCAGGTACTAGCCAAAGGGAGGGAGGAAGTGGAGGGAATTGGGGGTAAGAAAATGAAGAAAAGACGTGTCATGGGCTCCCACAGCCTCCACTGCCAACAAAGGAGAGCATGTGCAGTCATTGTTCATCCGTCTCTGTTTCTTCTCCTGGGCCGATTTATTTTTCTCCATACCTGCCAGAACGTGGGGGGGGGGGGGGGGGGGAGCTCTGACCACACAGGGGCTGTCTGACGGCTGGGGAATCACACTCGGTTAGCTGATAGCCGGACAGGTTGCTCGCCAAAGTGAGGGAAGTGGCCTTGGTCTTGGTGAGAGACGGAGAGAGAGAATCACCGTCCGGGGAGAAGTGAGAACTAATGAGTGAGCTAAAAATGACAAGATGGAGTGATCCTCTATAAAAAGACCAGCGGTAATCTCCTCGTCTCCTCCCGCTCCTCCACCACTAATGTCCTATGAGATCTTGGCTGCTGCCGTAAAGCCCGCTGCCTCGGCACATCTAAAAAGAGCTGATTAGAGCCGCACACCTTGCTGGAGCTGAAGCTTTGGACGGGGGTGCAGCCGAAGTTCAAGAGAAGACTCAGTGTTGCAAAAAGCAAAAGACGGAAAAAACGCTTCAAGTTAGTGGGCATCTCTCTGGACGAGACGCTTTTTTGAACAGCTTCCACTAACATCAGCATGCGACTGTGAATACTGACTTCAGTATCCACTTACCATATCTCTAGCCCAATGCCTCGGAGCTCAAATAACATCGTTGTCTTTCAAATTAGGGCCATCGCTGCGTTGGATTCTTCTGTCATGTCAGATGATATCAGCGTAGCCCCAGAGGTGCAAGCAGAGTTTGAATCTAATTGTCAACAACAGAGCGTCCTGCTCGTTTACATTAGCATAAATGGTCACGGTAAGGAGGGGGGGGGGGGGGGCGATAGGAAGACACAGTGAGGGGAAGGGCTGGCAGAAGATGATGGAGAGAGACCACTGAGCTGCTGTGCGAGTTCGCTGTCAAGGGTGTTGTTTTATTAAGACACCCAAACTGTCAGGGCAGGTATCAGGAGAGCAGCCGGGCACATGACAAGATACTTGTGCCAACATCCCAGTAACCCCCTTCTCTCATATACCGAAATAGCTCCTTCCAAATGTACCGTCCTCTCTGTCACACTTGGGGGGCGCGCCATTGTCGAAAGGAACTCACCTCGACCAATCAAGACACGTGAACGTTCACCTGTACGGCCCCTCTGGGGCCGAGGAGGTGGGCTGTGACAAGCAATAACAATGTGTGTGTGTGTGTGTGTGTGTGTGTGTGTGAGAGAAAACTCGACAGGGGTTACAAAAGTGTGTTTTTCCAGAGATCACACCACTAGACCAAGGTTAAGGAACAGTGCAACATTTTAGATGAGATCTACCACTCTGTTTAATAACAGATAAATGTGAAGCTACAGCCAGATTCAGTTAGTTTAGCACAATGTACAGAGGGGGTTATGTGCTGCAGTATTTCTTAGCTGTGTGTCACTGTGAATGCAACCAGCAGGGTAACCTCCTTTAAAAACTACAAATTGTCTGTTTTACACTTCTGCATGCATTAAACAAACTTGGTCTCGTACAATGTTGAACGTCAGCGGTGCCGCTGGGCAGATTTGTTTCATTTGGAGAGAGAACGAGAGACCCAGGCTATCCAATCGTTATGCGAAGCTAAACTAAGTGGCTGCTGGCTGTAGATTCATATTGAAGCGATATGAGGATTGTATCAATCTTCTCTTCTGACTCTTGGCTTAAAAAAAAACAGGCTTAATGACCTTTCAACTGTAGCCAAAACGATACATTTTGTATGCGCTTTTTAGCACTGTATATGAAAAATCCTAAGTGAGATACACAGTTTTCTTTAAAAATGCATGGATGCATGCAGAAACCACAGCTAAAAACTTTCATGATGATAACGTAGTTCAAGCGAGCATTAACGGGCCACTTAAGACATGAATATTGTATTGGAGGAGGTGGAGGAGTGGACATGCACCACGTCTCAGCAAACACCACATTAAGCAGACCTCCGTGCACATTCAAATCTACACATGCCAGCTGACACACACACACACATACACCAAGCATGACTACCACACACACTCAGGTGTATACCTCCTACTGAACTCAACAACACTGTGATTAATTAAGGTCATGGCTGCCTTAAGTTCAGGACAGAACAATAGCTCAAACAAAAGGTAATGAATGTCCTAGTGTGACTTCATTTGTTTCAAAAGAGGCAAATGCACAAATACAACTCCTTAATGATTATTTATGACACACAAATTCAGCAAATTTGTCACGTAAACCACATTTTTACTTCATCTTTTAACCCCAGTTTACAAGTATACGATCCAGGAGAGGACTAAGAGCCACTTTCATGGAGCTGCAGGGGTGTTCTCACATGAACCGCCCCATTGGGACAAAATGACAAAACATGTTCTGAGCAAATATTTCCAGCAGTTGTCAAGACTACAGCAATTTGCACGGAGGGTCAACACATTTATTGGTATCTGCCAGGCGTGACATCAAGCAAGGTGTGCCTTTTAAATAATCCGGTCATTTAGAGGGTTTCCAATGCTCCGTTCCAATATCCTTGAGCCAGGCTGCTTCGGTGCCGACCATAGTTGCCCCGAGTAACAGGACACACCAACAAAGACGTGCAAAGTCAACTACCTCTGGACGGGATTCAAATTCACGAAACACTGCCGACATTGGCCAAAAGGATTTCACTCCCTTTCCATTCAAATGAGCTGTTTTGCATCGTTTCGAGAAGTCCGGGCCAGGATCACACAAACTGCGGGGGTTTAAGATAACAGAACCAAAACTTGGGTGGAGGCTGATGTCTTTCACAGGCCATTATGGTCGAACTAACTTGAATGGATGATGCTATGGGCAACCATGTTGGGTATGCAAAGCATTGTACGAGGTTCATTCTCTCCGACGAGGCTGAAAAGTTTTGCAGCTTTCTGGATATTTCAAACAAGACTTTGCCTAAATAATATCATTCACATCTTAATTCCAGGAATATCTTAATGCCTAGCCTTGTGATCTGCAGAATCATTACAACATATTGTGCTTGTAACTCTAGATTAGTCTTAATCCAAAGTGACCACAATCTAGGCAAAAGAAGGTGCACCAAATGAAGGTTGGTGTTCCATGCTGGGGGGGTGCATTCGGAAATCTATCCTCAAAGGGATCCCGTTTTAATTCATTTGACATCTCTCAGCACTAGCAGCATCTGATTCTAAGCAGCACCAGTACACCGTCACACAGCATGACGTCTGGAGGAAAGCAGCGGGTTGCAGGACAACCTCGCTGAAAACAGAGACCAAGGCCATTGTGTCTGTACCAGATTTACTCTTCATATCTAAGAGGCCAGAGCCACGCGCAACTATCGCCCGCTGCTCTCAATGTTATTCAAATGGCAGCGTAATTCTATTTTCACCTTGTGCGAGCAGAACTGCTATGTCAGCAGCATTTAGTGCCCTTACGTTTGTGTCGGATATGGTCTCGCAAACTGGGAAATGAATTCTAAAAAAAAAGGGGATTATCCTGGAACGTGTGTGTGGTTGCTGGGATTGAGCTCAAATGCAGCTCCCAATCATTCTCCTCTGAAATGTCCCATCCCGTCATACGGAGAATATTAGCCCCCCCAAGGCCTAATCAAAAAGGTGATACGACACATTCTCCCACGGTGCAAGTTTTTAATGCCTTGATCTTGTTGAATACAATGTCGTCATATTACGTCAACAGGAGCTCGAAAAGCAATGTACACGTTGTATGCACAGAAACATCTGCACTGCTGCAAGGAAGTTGTTAGGAAAAGAGGAAAGGAAACTGTATTGAGTTAGTTGAAGGGGAAACTGGTTAGATGGATGTAGCAGGCTATGAGTGAGTGAGTGAGAGGGGGGGGGGGGGGCGGCAGCAGGCAAACCTATCATCCACAGAGCCCCACCAGTACACTCTGGAGGGCAAACAATCTCCCTAATTGAATTCAATCCAGGCTCACCACAGGAGGAACCGAGGCTAGTGGCTCCATTCAGTATGGGGAGGGTTGATGGAAGTGGTGGAGGGGTGTGTGTGTGTGTTTACATCAACTGGATGTGGAGAGGGAGGGCCTCAGCTGGCATGACAAGTGAGCGAAGAAAAAGGAAAGTAGATAAGTACAAGAAGCAGGGAGTAAACACAGGGTTGTAGAAGACAACAATGACAAACAGGAAGAGGAGAACAAGCGCTGTGTGTGTTAAGGTTTTGGTGGTTATGGGATGGAAGCGGGATGGGGGCGGGGGGGCATGCAAGGAGAAAGAGAGTAGGAGGATGGAAGCCAGCTGCGCTTTTGCATGATTATTACACTGAAAACATCATTTGCATCAGGGAAAGGAATCCAAAACACGCTGGGTAGATACATATGGTTACCGACCCAAAAAAAGCCCTTGTCGCTGGCGGCAGAAATTAAAGGCTTTACCAATGATGTCCCACAGATTTGCATATGAAGATGAGTACCCATCATGAATCATTTTCATAAACATCCCATTGCACACAAAGAAACAAGCCCAATTGGCCCACATGAATGCTCTTCATTACTGCGCTGTGTACCGTAATTCCGGGATCCGTTGCGTATATTCATGACATGTAATGAGACATTTCCAGCTTGGTCTGATGCAGTCAGAAGTGGTGATAAAACTGTACAATACCTTGGTGTGAGACGGAGTGGGATTCTTGAGTGTTCTCCTCGCAAATCCTGTAATCACATTCCAGATAGTAAAACCATGTTCTGTCCTGTAAGGAGACAAGAGAGCGAGAGAGGAAGCCGGTTAGGAGACGGAGCAGGATAGTCTTAAGTTAGAGAAACATGGCAACACTTATTATTATTCAACACGGGGATTAATTAAACAGTCCAGCAGGGGGAACTTGTAATGTCTGCCAACAGGATTTTAAGTCAAAGCCATGACATAGATTTACTTTGAAAAACAAACAAAACAAACTTTCCAATACCAGAAGTGTTGGTTTGGCACCAGCCGCATCAAACACAAACTCTACATTTTGGTCTCTTCTGGGTCGACCACTATTAAGTGGCATCTTCATCAATTTTTCAGCTGTTGTCTGGTTCCCACAGTGGCGATAGAGCCGGACTGCCGCTGTATGTATGAAATGCTATTCAGGTCGCATCAGCTTTTAATGGCTGATTTATTAGGGCCCCAACCCGGGGCTCGGTGATGGGCTGCAGGACAAAGAGCCTGTTTTAAACTGCATTAACACTCTGCAGTAAATATCCCATGCAACATTAGCATTTTGATGACCGCCTCCCCCAGTCACCTTTTGCACCGCCTCGTTGTCCGCCCCGCACACATTTTGCCTCCCTGATCTGCCTCTTTTAGCCTTTGTATCAATCCATCTCTTGCATGTGCCACTTTCTCTCTCCGTCAGCCTTCGCGTCACTCACACACTTTTTTTTTCTCTCTCTCGCTCATCATGCTTAATATAAACCTTTGCTGCTCCGATACCAGCGTGCACAGGTGAAGTGGTTACGTTTAATTACGGTATGAATTAATGAGCTCCGTGGACGGTTTCACAGAGATACATTCAAAGTGTATTCAGTGAAATTGAAAAAGGCCCATTTCTTCTTCACCTTCAGTGATTCAAAAAAAACTAAAAAACATGTTACCTTTCGCTCCGTCATTATTGTGATGCAAACTATCGTTACGCGTTTTCTAATTAAATCTCACCTGCAATCATTCAAGCGATGAGTACCAAAGCTCTTGTAACTGAGGTTAGGTCATGAATAATAAACCAAAAAAAGAATGAATCAGTAGTACTGTGTTTACTATGAAATTAAGTAGATATCGGATTCAATTTGAAAACTTTTTTCGGGGGTTGTCTGAAATGACATTCTTTTTTCAATAATAAGTCAAACTAAAGTGGGAAAAGCCTTCTTTTTGGAGCCGTCATCAGGTTTGATATTGTGTGAATATCTGTCCCAGATCACAGACACAGACACAGAGTAAAATGGTTCCAGGGATGCTACAAAAGACGGGAAAAAAAAAAAAAGAAGAATCGCAATAATATTGCCAAACTTATAAATATCATCTGGGCACAATGGCCGACTGAGTTTGGCTTCCTCACAAGTGCTGGGGCCGTGCTATAAATCAAATCTGCTGTTCATTATGTTTGATCGAATTTGAGAGTTTGGCGGCGGAAGCAGCTGCCGTAGGTTGATTCAGATTGAACCGCTGAAGCTAGTTTGGTCAACAGAGCATCTGCCAGTCAGTTAGCCAGCCTGGAAGTGTTTGGAAAGGAACACAGTCACACCGAATTGCAACAATCCTAACCCACAAAACTGCTGCACAAAAGTAGAGACAGTTCCCAGAAAATTAAAAAAAAAAAATATATATATATATTCTGGACAGTTTAATGATTGTAGCTGGCCGTCATCAGCTGCTTTTACCGGATCCTCTTTTTATCCAGACCTAATTTACAGCAATTACAGCAATTGTGCAAAAATCTACATTTTTTACATGAATTACCTTTTATGAAACCCATATTTTCTGAGCTTTTTCACTGAGCAGAGACACTGTCAGAGTCCAAATTCAAACTTGCTCTTCTTATAATCATCTGTGTTTAAGTTCTGGCAGTAGATGAGAGCTGAAGCTTCCAAAACATCTTCAAAGGGTTTTGGACTAGAGCAATGTACACCAGGCAGTTCCAGGCACTCAAGGCGATCTCGTAACCATTACTGCTCGGATGCTCATTCCAAAAATATGCAGTTCTATTGAAGTACGAGGCACGGACGACACCAATGTGACACGGTGGGAGATAGCTGCTTATTAATGCCTGGTTTGCTTGTTAACGAAAGCATAACTGCAGAGTTACTCAGGAATGTCGGGAGTCAACACTGCAACAACACCGTATAGCATTAATGCGGAAAATAAAATGAGTTTTGAATCCAGACACTTGGGTAAATGCCAAATTAAAAGTGAACGTGCCTTGTTTTCTATAGATTTGATGATCATTTAATAAGAGAAGTATTTGGAATTACGCAACAATTTCAGATTTAATCATGACTTTCAAAAGTGTGGATTATATTTTCAGCTGTATGTTAATAATGACAAACTGATGGTAAGTCATGCCCTGCCGTGTTCTTGATCCTGGACAGACAGCCCCTAATGTAACCGTTGACACCTCTGAGCCGAAGCTGCTTAAGATAACGTTTAGCTTCTCATTCCTGCGGTTTTTTTAACGTAAATGCTTAAAACCGCACCTCATGTTATTTACTTCTCACTGACTGCTAAGGATATGCAAAAAAAGTCAGTATTACATATAGAACACAAAGTGATGGGACAAAGTTGTGTTGGACTGCCAAAGCAAGCCAGCCAGGATCACTCGATACCTGCAGGTGAATGATTCCTGAACAACAAAAACAACTTTGGCCCGTTTTCCCGTCATATAACGTCACTATTCGGTTCTCTGTTTTTCAGCTCTCAGGGTGAAAGTGTTTCCTAAATAACAAAGTGATGAAACTCAGGCTGACTATCCTGCTTTCACTGCCAGGAACTTGCATCTGAATTTGATTTCACACCCATAGAGTGATTCATGTGCTAAATATCAGTGCAGAGTGTGGTCACAATTGCAACAGACTAGTTTTTCTGACCACGCCCGACAGTAATGTGTATAACATTGGTGTTACAATGCTTTTCTGCCATGACAGATGTTGAGTTTCATCACCCTTTTAGAGTGTCCATCCCATCAAAACGTAATAAAAATTGAACCAGGGCGAAAAAGGAAAGCTTTCGTGGGGTTTATAACAATCGGAATATTGTATTTGCGTGCATGCAATTTGCCACAATGTAGCAGCTGACTAGCATACCAATGAGTTGATCCTCCAGTCTGACAAAGTCTCTGTTGATGATGAGCAACTATTTGAATTCATCAAATAGTTCTGGAGCTGGGCCCTGCTGACTTAAATAAGTATGGAAAACACTTGAATGAGAGTGCAATGTGTTTAAATCTAAAAAAAAACCTTAACACACCTGAACAAAAGCATTCAAAATATTCAGACTACTCCGAGGTAAAACAGGAGAGATAAAAAGGAACACAAGCCTCAGGGCGACAAAGCACTACTGAAGAACAAGAGTGACAATGAGGAAGAGAACGTGTACCCTCTCTTAGTCATTTAAATTAAACACTGCTTTTCACATTAACAGGAAGGTTAACGACAAGGGAGTGACATTGTACCAAGCAGAACTGCGTGGCTAAACAAGAGTCCTACGAGAACATCGTCGTCTGCTGCTTCTCGACTCCAGCATATGTTGAGTTTGCAGTTACCTCACTCTCTGGCTGCGTGCTGTTTCGAGGTAATCGTGATGAAAATGACCAAGTTAAGAGAAACAGGGCAGGACTCGCAAATACTCAAGGTGAGAAAATTGCATACCGCAGTTGCCGGGCATTGTTGAAATACATTAGCAGCTCTAGTACCAGCTTATCGTTGCGTGTCAAAAAAAAAAAAAAAAAACTGCTTTCAAGAGACAAAAGAACATATGAGGAAAGCGGTGGCCGCATGCAGGCCGCTGTATGACTGATCCAAGTCGACAGCCTGTGGTGGGTCTCTATAAAAGCATTTACTGAGGCGCGGCACCGTGGCCTGCCGAAAGCTCATCAAAGAGTGGCTTATTTTATCAGCCAAGTGGAAAATGTGCTGAGAAAGAGAGGGAGAGGCAATAGCGAGGAAGTCAGCGAGAGTAACTAAGCTATTGTGCCCGTCGCTGACCCAAACACCCGCGTTACAGTAGTCATGGCTGCTCGCAACAAAAAGCTCTAATCGGCGGAGCAGGGCTCAAAATTAAAATGACCCTGTGGTTGCAACACTGAAACCGACAAGCCTGCCTTGTGCATGGCTGAGGCCAAAAGGCGATGGAGATATGGTTAATGAACAGAAATGTATTGAAACGGTGGCATCTTTTACCAGCAGAGTCGGTCTTGAGGAGCCTATATACTATATACTGAAGAATAGAAATATGCTTATTCGACTACAGCTATTTCACACACATTCAAATGAGCTGCTCTCAGAGACAGAAATAACCGGGCTTCATGAAGATCTGTTTGCCCCCCCGCAGGTAGAGTACACATGTACTAGTAATAAAATACCATGACTTTCACTGAATCCAACTATTGTACTTTGCTCGCTGCGAGGAAGAGTCTGCACATATTTTAAGGTTCCACTGTGAAAAGGTGAAGGCAAAAGGAGAATAATTCATCACTGCATCAGAGTGTGAAACACAAACAAGCCCTCGTGTTCGTGTAATATAACAAATTGTACCACACTGCGATTATCAGTGAAGTAATCATAGCCAGTCGGGGTCTGCTCATTTGGAAGGGGAGGGGACAGCGCACCAAGCCAAAGTCAATGGGCAGCATTTATAATGCATGTGCAGCATCCCTACCCCCAAGGGTCACATTAAATTCAGGGAAGCAGATAACAATTGACTGAGGTGGCTGGCAACTGCAGGGACAGACTTACATGTCTGCTTTCTCGTTTTTTTTTAGTCTCACTCGTCTCTAATTCTCGAGCGCTCCATTTTCTCAGTACCCACTCTCTCTCTCATCTTTTTTATCATATTTCTTCTCCCTGTATCTCCTCTATCACCATCATCTCAGTGCGTTTCCCCCCCAGTCCTCTTTTCTCTCCCACACTCGTGCTGGCATACCAATGAGAGGAGGTGATGAGGGACATACGACGGCCCTTACCCCGAAGACTTCCTGATACACGGGCCCTAATAGGCCTTAATTGTAAAGGGATGTAGGTTACTATGCTCTGTTGCGCATGTGTAGCCTATTCTATGTCCATTTTGTCGGAGTCTGTGGAAACGTACAAAAGATAAGAGCTGATGAACACACAGCCTCTGGCATAATGCATTCAGCTTGAGTGGTACATAGCACCTCGGCTTTAAATTTGTATTCATTGGTGTATGCAAGCTTGTGCGTTTGAATATTTATGTAAATATCATGTTTTTGTTATCCTCGGGGCCCAAGATTGCTTCTTAAGCCAAAACAATACCATGATCTCACCTGGAAATCCCAGGCTCAGAGCCGATTCTGTAAAACCTTTATGTCTACGGCGCCCCAATACTACATGCATGGAATGTATCGTCGAAAAAACAAGCTGCCAAAATGCCATACATTCACACAGAAATCATCTCCACCTGCTGGGGCCGGGGAAGCTGTTTACGTTAGCAGGGGAATCTCATTATGATAATCACGCATGTCTTTATTTGGAATACATACATATTCCCAGCACGATGACCAACCTTGCAGCAGAACATAAAAGTCAATAGAGGGGAAAATTGTATGGGGGACAATAGTGGGACTTGACACCATAGGTCCTTCGCGAGGGTGCACGTTGTGCGCATTTGCAATGAAGCCATTTAGCATTTTTCTGTGATGATAACGCCACACAGAGAGGCACATTTGTTCTGCGGAGAGGGTTACCGGCCAAGGCCACGGAGACGAGCTCAGAGAGACGGTGAGGATGTACTTGAAATGAGTGCTGAAAGACATAAAAAAAAAAAAAGAAAAAAGAGGATTTGCTTCAATGGATCATAAGTTATAGAATGCTCTCATGCCACAAGAAATTATGTATTTTTGAAACTGAATTAAAAAAGGGCCAGTGTGTAGCATTTGAGGAGATCTATTAGTAGAAATGGAATATAATATTGATTAGTTTTCATTCGTGTATAATCAGCTGCAATATTTGCATATTTTGGAAAGACAAAGATAAATTCTCAAGAAGCTGCAACACAATATTTTTCTTTTATCAAAAATGATTTGAGACTCCCCTTAGTGAATAATGTGCCAATTATTTGTGGAAATAATGGGTTGGTTTTTTGGTCTATGAAAAGAAATCAAGAAAAAACATCCATAATAATTGTTTCCAAGTGTCTTGTTTTGTCCGACCAATGGTTCAAAATCAAAAGATATTCTTTTAACAACCATAGTCATATTTAAGAGGCTCTAACAAGATCGTTTTGAGCATTTTTAAAGAAAAAAACACCCAAATCAATCAATGACTAAAATCATTGTCATTCATTTTCCACAAATCAATTATTAAAATAACTTTCAGCCCTAAAATGATAAAGTGTTGCTGATCATTTCAATCATTTCAGCAGAAATGTAAACCACACACACATTTGCTCTATGGAAGCAAAGGACACTTTGTCCCACAACCGTTGCCCTCTCAACTCAAACACAGAAAACCTGCAACTGATTGAAGCAGCAGATCGAGTTACAGGTAGTTTACTTCTGAATCCTGTTTCCATGTGCAAGTGTGTGCACTCCAACCAACCTCCTGCACCCTTGCCCCCACCCCACCCTGACAAATATGGAACTTGACCCTTTCTGAATTCCGAGGCCGACCTGCACACTGAATATAACCGCAGCAGAGGCCGAAGGCAGAGAGGTGTGTTTCCAATAAAGACAAGTCTTTGAGTGTGTGTGTGTGTGTGTGTGTGTGTATGCGAGTGTTTGTGAAAGAGCACGTATGCATGCTCCGTGTTTATGTGAAATTCAATTGTGTATGTCTTTGTGTCTGTGTCTTAACATGCGTTTATTTGTTCATATACGACTGCGTTTAGGCTTGTGTGTGTGTGTGTGTGCGTTTGTATGGGTGTGCAAGGGTTCAATAACCATGTGTGCAGCAGGGGGGCTCTGGAGTGTCTCAGCACCCAAGGCGCCAAGGACATGGCTTGACAGGTGTGTGTGGAGGACCTAGTGGTCTGCAGAGCAGCAGCAGGCAGTAGCACAATGTGCCCATTCAGGCCTGGGAGGAGACAACCGAGATATCGCAGGACCCCTGTGAGGACGGGGGGGCGGTCAGCTGGGTGCATGTCAACCTTTCGCTGGGACTACAAAGAAAGACATAACTATAACTGCATCCATGTTGGGTAGCTGTCCACCATGGTATGTGACAGCTTTAGGTTGTCTACAATCTTTACTCGAGACAGATTCTGCTGAGATAACTTTAACTATTGAGGATAAAAACTGGGTTTAATGCGGAAATACGGGTCTTAATAGGTGAATAGCTGAGAATAGCACAGCAGTGACATTATAGAGGCCAAGAGTAAAAAACACTTGAAAGACTTGTCAGATAAAATGATGAAAGAGTTCTATAGTACACCCTACAATACAGCGCAGTCTTTTTTTTTAATGAATGTGCCAAATATGTCAAAAGGAAAACAAGCCATGCAATAAAAATATATCTGCCCTTTTCCAAAAAACTCAGAAAACCAATTGCCATCATCAGTTATTTTGCAAAAAAATTAAAAAGTTCAACGACAAATGTAACTGGTTTGACTAATTTACAATTTGGTATTCATTCCCCATTTACAAGGATGAACGAAGCGTCCATTCAGGTGGTAATATTTTTTATTATCTCTGAAATTAATAAATGGTGAGGAAAAAAAAAAAAAAAAGGCAATTTGAGTCATTTAAGTACGGAGGTATGCATGCCCACAGACAATGAATTATGGTTTAAAATCCAGTCCAATGCACACACACACACACACACACACACACAAGGACACACACACCCATACACACAAGGACACACACTCAGTTTTAGCTAGACCATAAGAACTCACACGGCAAATCACTGCGATACACAAGCTAATGGCAGGATGTGACAGAAATGGCCATTGTCTGGAAGAATTACATGGCTGTGTGGTCCATACGTCCTTAACGCACATCTGACAAGAGCTTTTAAAACGCACACAATGCCACCGGCACTGCTATCCATGCAGAAAATTGGACAGCCATCCTTCAGCTCAGACATAAATCTGTGGGGTAGCAAACCGCACCGGAGAGCAATATAGTATAGAACGAGTCTCTGCTGAAACCAAAAAGTAATTGAATCGAGGATGAAGGGGCGGGATGAGAGTTGAAGGAAAACATGTCATGTGAATTTGATGCTCTGTGAGAGAATGCTTTCAGGAAATATGCGGCAAGGACGGACAAGTATGCTCAGAGGAATAAGGGACTAATTATCACAGAAGAAGAAAAATGGGAAATAATCAGAAAAATTCTAAAAGTTTTGTGCTCTGCGAGGATGCCCTTGATAGAATCCCAACCCCATACACGCCTTTTCTGTGAGAATTCCTCCTCTGTATCCAGTTCCACAACATCCGCAAGATAACCTTAACCTACACACGTTGTCGGCATACACTACACACCAGAGGTCCCAAGGCTATCTGCCCACTAAATCACATTTGTAGAGTCATATTAAACATGTAGCCCCGAGGAGAGTAGGAGCTCGGCAAAGAATGATAGGCATCTTTCTTCTATCACTGAAAGCCTGCCGCCGCATTATTCCATGCTAGTGGCCGACGCGATAGCGTATGGCGATCGGCCGCTTTAATGTTACACGGGGTGGGGTGAGAAAAAAAACGTGTTCCAATTCTTCTCGGGCACAGCGAGAGATAAGGGCCGTTCTCATCAGGTCACCTGCAAAGTGTGCAAAATGTGACTGAACTGAATGGATGGGAAGAGAAACAGAAGCTAGCCTTGCTAATGCAGGGCCACATAGTGATTATGGTTAGAGTTACGAGAAAGGGCTGCATAGGAAAAGAGAGAAATTAAAAGTTTGATGTTCTGCAGTGTGTGTGCATTTGCTGGCAGTAGAGAACAAGGTATGGATAACCTTTACGCTACACTCTGAAAGCTCCCCTAGAGCCCCCCCCCCCCCCCCCCCCCCCCCCAAATCCCACCTGCAACATCAGACTATCGCCAAAAATGTCAAATTCAGTCATGTTAACAGGGAACTGCTAGGCAAGGAGAAAGGTGGGGGGGGTGAGGGTGGAAGAAGAATCCAGAAGCAATCAGAACGGTGAGCAGAAGTGTGCCGTGGTTACCAATGCTCTATGCTCAGCTGAAAGGGGAGTCGCACACCGATGGAAACCCGGATCTTTGACGCAGTGAGCACAACAAGAGCAGTCATCACCCACAACTGTCTAATTAATCCCAGAATCCCCGAGGATTAATGTCCATCTAGGTGATGTGTGCAGATAAAAAGATTTACGTCAATGCCAGTTCAGTGCAACTACAGGAATTATTGTTCCCTCTATGTAGAAAGGTGGAGTTCAACCCGGTCACAACCCTCCTTGCTTTTTACCCGTTATGGTTTGGCATGTTGGTTTTGTTCATCTCGGAATCAGGTCGGGGGAGTCATACTTCATTCTAGCCATCCAGTGGAGGTAACAGTATATCGGGGCACCCAAGTCTCACAAACTACATATGGTGGCAGTCAGTATGTTTTCTGGTTTCTGTTACTCGGGTCACGTATAGGTCGGTACTGAGATTCTAGATGAGGATCGGAGGTCATGAGATTGGTTCAGCATATTTTGCATGCCATTAAAATCGTATATGGGTAAATGGGTACCAAAACAAACTACCGGTGCATGGTAACAGACACAAGGAGACAGATGGCTGCCGGAGTGGGGTTTCTTATGCGTGACGAATTGTCGCATCTGCTGGTGCGACTGTGCAAAAAGCACGCAGTCAGGGGGGAAGTTCTCAAGAAAGCAGGAGGAAGACAAGCAAACAAAAGCCAGGGCTCGTCATCTATTTCCAAAGTCACTGATCTTTGTGTAGTCCAGAGTCATGTGCAGTGGCAGAGATAGGCAGGAATCCTGCAGGGACCGGAGGGCAATCAAGGTGGCAGTCACTCTCCCAACACCCAGGTGAGGTGACATTCTGCCAAATAAAGGCTTAAGATTACTGGAAACAGCACCTGAAATGGGCAGAACACCTTCGGGGGGAAAGCTATAGAGAGAACTCAAAAAGATATATAGCCACGAGCTTTGCCACATTGTGTTATCCAAATTACAAAAATCCACACCAACGGTTGGCAAAAGTTTGTCAGATGTCAAAACAGATCATAGAAGCCATCCAACCTCTTATCAAGGTAAAGTGCTTGTGTGGCCTCTTTCCAGACCTGCCTCAGTTCCTTTACTATTCCTAATTAGATGAGAAGGATGGTTTGATGTACATGCTCTCATTGTATTAAAAAGAAAGCAGGAGAAAATAAAAAAAAAGGGGGCCATGCATGGAGCCCCCCTTATTTGCCTGCAGTGCAGCGATAGAGAAGGTTACAATTGTCTCTCTCTCTCTCTCTCTCTCTCCAGTGAGTGTACAGATGCAGAGGAAAAATCGATGCACAAAAAGCACTTCATTCCTGCTCACTTTCATCCTTTATTGCCAGTATAATTAAAAGTGGCTTCGACGGACTTTCCAATCCAAATCTCCCCGTCAGCTGGAGGTGGCCTGCTCAAAGTCGTGAGGGCTAAATTGAGGGGGAAAAGGCTTCTCTTGGGACTGTTATGACATCACATATTATGCAGCACTAATTTTGATTGTATAGAAAGGTCGGGTTATCGACTCCTCTTTGGCAATCCGCTGGATGAGCACGTTTGTTTGCGGTGACAGATGCTGATACTGATTTTGATATTTCAGGGGGTCATATTTAATTATTGTCCTATCCTAATGTCCACCCCCCCCGCCATCAAACACTGGGAAAATGTGACAGCAGCAATTGGCACAGAATCCAAAGTATCTGAAGCCTCTTATTTACAACTTGTTCGTCCCATTTAATGCCCATTTTTACCAAAGCATTACGAAGAGTATAAATCAGTTTTACACACTCTTTCCAAAAACAGCAGCGTCCTGCATTGATGACACCAGCTGAGAGATAGAAATTAGTAAATGACCTGTGTGTGTGTGTCATGGCTGCATCCAAGCCGCTGGACCAATTATTTCTGCTCTGCTGCAATTTTAAAGGCCTCTCCAGCTGTGTTTGACACAAAGCTGGCTTAGGGAGGCTTACTAGTGACCAAAAACATAAACAAGATTACAGGAGCCTAACCTCTCACGGCGCTCATGAGTGACAACAGAACCTCTGCTAAATGGACTTTTTGGGCCGGAGCCGCCAAAAGCAGTGGGATGTGTTTCGACTGATTTCGACACCTCTTTGGGAGAGACTGAAGTGATAAGAAAAAGAGAAACAAAGCAATCTTTGTTGTCTATACCAATCAATGAAAAGGCTGTTCATTAGTTGAGACTGTATGGCACACAGAAAAGGACAGATCAATGAGTCAAGAAAGAGAAACCATACAGGCAGAGGTGTAATGAAACGGGATTACAGATGGCTGCTTAACTGCGGCATTCCACTGATGACTTCCTCGGCAATAACTACACATACCTTATTAATCATTATGGGCAGAAATTCCATAAAGGGTGGACCTAAGATGACCTTAGAGAGCTCATTGTCTGGTGGCATGCTGTGGGTTCATATTTTCCATGTGGAACGAGCGGGCTACTGTGTTAAGCTATTTCCCCATGTCAGCCTGACTTTTAGCTACATTTATTATGTATGAGAGAGTAAAGGGGCTCCATGAGAAGATTATAAAAGCTTAACATTTGGATGAGATTAATCTAGCTATCAATCTTTGCATGCATACAGGAGTGAACCAATTATAATGTGGCAGTCGATGAACAAATAACACTGTGAATGTATGTTCCGAGCTGCTTGAGAATCTTAAAAAACACATTATATGGAAGCAGAATTATTCATGCTCCATCCACCATAAGAACATTTATATTATGTTAAGTGCCCGAGCAAGGTGCAAGGCTCACTGTGGACAACAGGAAGGGAGTGTGGACGACGTGACATCTCAACTCCCACCGCCATCCTGGCGTCCCAATGATGTATGGATGTTATATGGCACGCCTCTCCCAGCATAACCAGTCAATACTACCACGCTGAGGAATTCTATAGCGAGACAATGGGAGACTGTGACCCTTGTTATGGAATGAAAAAAAAAAAATCCATGAGTGTGGTGGGGAGAGGAATGGAGCTTAAAAAGAGGGATGGGGTGTTTTTTTTAATTATTCAATATCACATAGTCAGCACTCCTGTGGTGGAATTTGAATAATTAAACACTGCGAGAATATCTTAACAGATGCTGTAAAAAATAATTATAGGCCTAATTATAAAAAGGCCTTCAAAAAATAATGTTATTTAAAAGAAAACGCACGTTAAAATATCTACATTCTATTAGGGGAACAATATCGAGCAGCCAGTTTAGCCTTTGTCATTGTAGAGCTACCTGATCCGAGTTTAGATTTTGACACAGCTTTTAACTCAAAAGCATATTTCTGCTTGCAATCCTTAGACAAAAAAAACAAACACACACACAGTCCCTGTCAGCACCTCAATATGTGTTTGCCATTAACCGGAGGGAGGTCTCCGAACAACAGCCGTATGAAAAGCTCAATCCAGGCCTTGAACCACGGTGACGTCGCTGCGCAGGCAGACGGGAGGAAAAGGACCCCCGTTTCCAGCTCATCGCCTGGGGGTAGGGGCTCTGTTCCTGCCTGCACACCAGCGCAGTTATCTGCTGCTTATTATTTGGCTGAATGAGCTGGAGCGGGGCTCACGGGACTCGCTTCTGACATAATGACTGATTACAGTCTTGTGGCTCCCCTCTAAGAAGTCCCACAGTTGCCACCATTGTGCCGTGGCGGCTCAGCATCACAGGCAAGACCAATGTACGAGCGGACGGCGAGGAGTGGGGGTAGCTGGTCTTTTCCAGTGACAGCGTAAACTGCTACCCAGTCCTCCAGCTGTCACGACTGACGGGGACACCGGTGGACACCTGGGTCATCAACCTACTTGTCATCAGGTGCCTAGTTAACAACTGCTTTTCTAACTAATAAGCTTAAATGGGAACATTTCCAAAGCCAAAATTGCTAGAAACACACTAATGCATACGGACATTAAGCCCATTAGGAATTATAGGTGTCACATGAACCATACATAATGCACAGCCTGATGAAGACACCATCCAGCCTTTAGCTATGAATGTGGAATACAGATGCATGCAGGTGTGACAGCAGTATGAAAACAGAGCAGAACAGGCTCCGTCAACAGCAAAACGTTTCCAAACAGGAGAAGTCATTCTGTCAGCACTTTTCAAACGCCAGCTTTCAGGCAGTCAATTAAGTTCAAGGTGAGACAAAAATGTGTTGTCATTTAAACGGTTTCGCTCCACTGGGGCGGTGCATCAACTCAGTCATCTTCATTCCAGAGGTGACAAAGGGCTGGCAGGGAAGTTTACATTTGCGTGTGCGGTTACACATTTCCGCTGTCATTATACCAAGCCGAGATGAAGCGGGATAGAAGGTGTACAAAGCGCACTGATTTAGAACGCTCATAAAGACTGGGAACAAACAAGGGACTACTCCTGAGGAGCCTGCTGGCCGAGGCCTGACGGCCTTGCCAGATCCAACCCCCCCCCCCCCCCCCACACTCCCCCACTCCTAAATCCAATCCTATGCTATCGATTAGGAAAATCAATTTGGTCTAAGTCACAAGCACAGAGGGAGATGCAGAAATGCTGCAATACATTTTATAGTCACAAGTGGAATCAGACTCTGATTCAACCTGGTTCACTGCATGGCAAATATGCCTTCGCTTAATTAAGAAACAGAGTAAATGACCTCACACAATAGAAACAAATCCTTCATTGTGGATGCCCACCTGTAGGACAATACTTGAAATTGTATTAAGTATGAATGGGGAAATGGTATTTTAATCTAAAAAAGGTTCAGCGGGATATTGTAATCAACATTTCTGCAAGGCATTCGCGCTTAGTGTTCCATTACGAGCTCATTTGAAGTGGAAGGCTGGAAGTATGGCAGAATGAAGAAACACTGCAATGGATTTTTTCATCCGAACATAATAGCAGCACTATCAAACTTCATGTTTTTCAGTCTGCCCGTGTGTTTCCAAGATGTCAAGCTACTGAGGGGCATAGATGGATTACCGGGCTTGACTAGAAAGATGTAACAGGACTACTAAGAGACGGCGAAACGACAACAAGGAGTCAAAAAAACACCATAAAGAGACAAATTAACCACGACATGACACAATTTGTTTGTAGCCGTTTTTTGTCTCTCTCTCGGTGAGGGGGGTCATGGATCTTAGTTCCATGCAGGAAGGGTGGGGGGGGGGGGGGCCTTCATGTCTGTGCCCAGGGGCCCATTGTCTTAGAACCCGTCAATGCTGAGGAGCTACAGTTCTTTATATAATCCAAGTTATACAGCAAATCGTTTTTGACAGAACTGTTTTAGAGACATCCAGAAATAAATAGTCATCATCTATACCTGGTCCTATCTACCTTATTTTGATTACTTTAACGGGCATTATCCGATTATAATGCGTCTCTTTTGTACTGCTTTACTATAAGTTGAAGGTAAAGATTTGTATAACTGGTGTAAGACTGTGGGTGCTAAGCTCGTATGCGCAAATCTGCACCCGATATTTGCAGATACAGCACCACGTAAACAAGGAAGCTTCATTTCTCTTTCGCTGGCCAATTAGTGGTCAGATCAGGAGGTCCCAATGGTTTAGAGAGGCGTAAATACTAACCGTCATTTCCATTCATTTGTATGCGGCTGCAGGTGCACTACCTTATTATGTATTCAAGCCCAAACCTGCCTCCCAAACAGGCCATAAATTAACTTCTTTTAGAGCTTCGGTCTTAGAGAAGCATTGCATCTTTGTTTGAATCCTCTTCACTGGTCCAAAGTTCACGAGGAAAAAAAAAATAAAAAAAACACCCAGAACAACAGAAAAGCAATCAATTTTGTTGCAAAAAAACTTAGCGTCATACTGTAAAATGCACAAAGACAAATGTATCAGATTTTACGGCGCAGTAAAGAGGTTGATGTACTGCGACTCAGTCAGGCTTTGTCAGTTTGATAGCTTTTGGGCACCTTTTAACACCACCAACAGAGTCGTAAGAGTGGCTTGGATTGCTTTAAATGCTAAGTTGACATTTTTGGGTCCATATCTGCACTCCAGCAGACAATGTATCCTTTTCACCCGTAGACATTCATTTTCCTTGAGCCAGTTTAACCTTAGTGAGGCTACGGTTAACAACCCTACACAACCAGCGTCTCTTTTTGCTGAGAATGTCACGCTGATTTCATAAAAAGTGAGTCCTTATAAGAATCATTGCTGCAATACAAAGATGGCACCTCCATCTCCATTCATAAAATGCACAGCTGCATCTGCACAAAAGCTAGTTAATGCTTTGCGCTCGCGTCCCCTTGGCATGAAGACTTTGTCGAGTGTCAACATGCGCCTGCTAAGTGTTTTGACCCCCCTGGGGACAACTTAACTACGTGTCAAAGTAAGGGTGGAGGGGTAGCTTGCAGATAGCAAAACCTGCAGTCTAAAGCATGAGATTTGTTTTTTAAGCACACTGTCACTGGTGATGGCAACGTCGACGCTTGAGCTCGACAATGTACCAGCCTTGCAGGCCTTTATTAAAGCTGAATTCGTAGATTAAAATGACGTGCGAGGGGGGATTCAAAACACAGTGTGTTCTGTTAAAGTAACAGTACAAAATGGCATTTTAGCCCCAAATGACTTTACCAAAGATCTCATCTCCTACCTCCTACCTCCTACAGAAAGACATATCAGAACACAATGATATCCGTTTGTATCCAGAATGTGTTCTTAATTTGTATGTACGTAGATGGTACACCATGTTTTTTTAAACTATTTATCTGAGATTAGTGCAGCAGTATGTTACACTACATGCTGTATAGCAAAATATGCTGTTCTATAAAGGACTTTGAGTGTTGTGTGTACCGTTTTCTTTCACGTCTTAAATGCTACCAAACATTGGGGTTCACTCTTCAAAGAGCTATACAGAATCAAGAAACTAATTGTCCGTTCTTTCCATCAAGCACCAGCTGAAGTCTCCATCTAAACTGTAACCTCCAATTCCTGCAGGGGGGGGTTGTGAAAGCTTGTGTCAAAACCTTTGTGTCCAAGCTCTTTATGAGGCAGGACAGCTAAAGTGTTGAGAGGTGTGGACCTTCGAGGACCTTTCCTCAGCCGTGTGTTTTCTTTTCTTATTTTCAGCTTTTGCCTTTCTTCTTTTGTGACATTCCTGCCAGAGAAAGGGCCCCATGAGACCAACCTGTCTCCCTCCTAACAGCATGATAACTCTGGTCTTTTTGGACCTTAGGAAAACCAAAGGGCCTCACTGTAGCAGTGGGTGAGATTTGACTCACAGGAATGTTAATACAGCGCAGAAGGTCTACACAGGACTAAGCATTATGTTATATAAATTCTGTAAAGAACATCACCAACACCACCCGTCTATGGGGTTACACTAGAGATGTAACCGGAGTTCTTACTTATTTCAGTGCTAATCCTCTAGCTGGTTGACAAGAAAGACGCAGGAACTTAGCTTTGGTCTCTTCGCCGTTCTTGAGGAGTTGAAGCAGATATTCACCGACTAATAAACTGGACACACACTGGACTCCTACGTTCACAGCTATAATATCACTGCCGACTTCATACTCACTGGGTACTACACATGTGCTCTCTCTCTCTCTCGACCGGACACTCGCTAATGTTACGCCAGGCTTGCACTACGGCAGAAAATCCCTGACAGATTATGCCAGGCCAACAGTCAGCCCGACAACCTCACAGCTAAACCAATTGATGCGGTGGGGACTAAAGTGGCTGCATGTGTTGCAACATTGTGGCGGTTAACTCTCCCAGGCGACTGGTGGGTACTGGTGCCCGTTTTGACGGATTTAACCTCTCTGTGCATCAATTTATGGTCGCAGGGTGACAAGAGGTTAACGTCACTTTGCTGTAGTGGGTATCGGGTGCGGTTGTAGTGCTGCGAGTGAGAGTATATGAGGACATGAGCACTGCATCGGGCCTGATACCGATACTGGTATCGGTGCATCCCTAATTTAAAAATAACAGGGGATATAAGCGTCATCTGCCTTCTCTGAAGAGGTTTTCTGTGATGCTTAAAATGTCAGCATCCAGCAGTGGGTATAAACAATCATTCAAACTGCAAAATGGGTTTCAAAATCCATCATTGAGACCGACTTTGTGAGAATGCACAGTTCTCTTCTCCTCTCCTTATTTTCTAACTCGTCAACGGTATCATGCAGTGCTGCCTATGTTAAGTTAAAAAACAAATTGAATCTTTCCAAGGAAGTTCATGTCATGAGATTTAATATCAAGATTTCCATGTAAAAGATCCATGACTGCTGGAAACCATGGTTTAGTTAACCATGATTAACTAAAAGTTTAACTAAAACCTCCACTCTGGGTAACAATTAATTCAAAAGGTACTACTGTACATGTAACCGTTAGAAAATCCTTATTATTAAGGACACCCATGGCAGTCAGCATCATGCTCGAGCGCTCGAGCATCGGCCGAAACAGTGACTATCCTATTTAGAATAATGTTACCATCTATATTTGGACCATTTTTATGAGAATGTGGATCTTTCGATATTCTATCGTAAATGTGCCATACAGTGTTGACCCACAGTGTGAACAAGGATGGATTTTGACCTGCAAGTCTGCCAAATACAGGCATGACATCACGCCATCAAAGAAGTCAAGGGCTGTAACTACCGATTATTTTACTGACAATCCATTAAACATCAGAGAAAAAAAAGAAAGATTCCAAGGAGACATGTTCAAATGTCTTGTCTGATCAACAGTCCAAAAGCCGAAGATATCCAGCTTACATTTCAGAGGCTGGGAGCTGTGACTTTGAGAGCCTCTGTGTTGCATTGTCTTGTTAGTCCTTGACAATGTATGAGAGTTTTATTCTCACTTTTTTCATTGTAAATCGTCAATATTGTTTAACCTTTTAAATTGAATCTCATCTTCTGTTTTTAGGTTTATTTTGTAACATCTTCCTCTTGGGACTACAGATGAAAAATAGCCTCTTGGCTAACAGAAATCTTGGCTAACAGAAATGTTTTTATTAATGTGCACTGTCCCGTATCAAATAAACCAATAAATAAATGAATAAGGGATTTTCAAAATACTTGCCAGGTCATTTTCTATTGAATGACGAATCGATTAACCAAATAATCTTCTCCGCTCTGGCTTCAATTGAAGTGAATGGGAGAAGGAGTACATTTACTGCATTACTGTAAGTAAAGCCATGGAGACCATCAACTTTGATTGTAGCAAATTGATTACAATTCCAGCAAAGTGCAATTCCTAACTGTGTAACGCGCCTGTGGTCCGTACCTCTACCGACTCTTTCTGACTTTGATTCATAAAATCACCATTGAATAATTTCCCTCATTGGTGCTGACGTCCATGGGAATATGAAAAGTAAATCTCATCCAATCCACAGTCTTGAAACCCGAAATTGATTAAAATATGA
Organism: Leptoclinus maculatus; assembly: GCA_032191485.1. NCBI lineage: Eukaryota > Metazoa > Chordata > Actinopteri > Perciformes > Stichaeidae > Leptoclinus > Leptoclinus maculatus. Next base: position 7,801,878 of record JAVDOI010000020.1, on the reverse strand, counting down.
ACATCTGAAAAAATATGTGCAGTATGACCTTGAGCATTATATTCAATCTATAGTGGAATACCACATCACTACAGACAAAGCAGTTAGATGGCCATGAAGGTATTCATTCCCTCAGCAATTCTTCTATACTGCTTTTCAGACCAGGGTCGATTAGTATGTTGGCATGGTAGAACAGTGAAGGTCTCACTAAAAGGAAATTCAGCGTCTTTACAGTTTAAGGTGACGAGTTTAAAGCAACAATGGTTAATAGTTTAATTAATTTCAAAATAAAAGGATCCAATTCGTAGCACAAAAGACGTTGACGATAGATAGGGAACGTGTGTGTGTGACAGAATGTTGTTTCAAATGCTACTCTTTGAAGAATGCTTTTTTTAAATTGATACACCAGTAAAAGCCCTCACCGTACACAATATGAGCCATGAAGCTGCACCTCACATCAAGCTAACCTAATGAAGAAATTGAAGAGTCCATGTCTCTCTAACACAAAAGAAAAAGTGTGGCTCCTGTTAAAAAAGGGCTGAAAAACTCTCTTATAAAGGCCTCTAATAATTCATACAGTTAGGTGTTTTTTGAAGGTTAAGGGTTCTATAACCATTTCTGTGAATGAAAACAAATATACATTTTCAGTTTTAGGCGTTGAGAGAAACATTTAACAGCATTGCCTGACAGAAGAAATATAGTGGAAACACTCAAATACATTGGATCAGTGTGTATCCTCTGCCAGTTTCCATTTTCATTTCTAGCACCCCGCTATCTCAATGCGTTCCTTTACCCGAGATAACCAATTCAATCAATACGTAGCACAGCGTCTCATATTCAGACCACTATCGCTTTACAATGGACTGCAACATAACTACAGCTTTCAAGTAAGGCAAGGGAACAATTATTCTATTTTCATACAGTGCTGTCCCATCAGGCATCACACCAGATGCTAAGTTCATCTGCCGTTATATTAAATATAACCTAGATTGTATTCCACAAGGAGCAGCATTCAGCTGAATCAAAATGGACGAGACACACAGAAAACAAAGTGTGCAGGTTGACATAACCGTTCAGTCAGAAAGCATCAAATGTCCCCTTGAGTTTCCCCCGGTGAAGGAAGTCAAGATGTTTTAGTGTTGGTAGAGGAAACTGTGTGTGTGTGTGTGTGTGTGTGTCTGTCATCTGCTTGAGGGGGGGGGGGGGCACTTCTACCAATGCAGATTATATGACAGATGGTGCTGCTGTCCAGGACATAATGAATGTAATTGTCAAATGAGGATACAAACCAGCAAATAATGTTAATGATATTCTGAAATAGGAGGGAAATACATTAAGTAAGTCAGTCACCCATCTGAATCACAAGAAGCCAAATCAACAGTATTATTCAGGATGAAATTCAACAATTGAGCCATTTTCCAAACATTGATTTGGAAAATGAAAGGTGTCATATTGCAGCGATGACAAAACTTGCGATCTGATTCCAAGTGATAGGCTGAGGTACCTTTTCCACTTTGATTCTAATGTTGAGAGACAGCACGCCGTCCTTACATCAAAGCACCCTGCACTTCTATCACACACAGGGCAGCAAGTCTTCCTCTGCAGGGGCATCCGCTCACTGTTCCCTCTTTTCACAGTGTACATTAAATAATGTGCATTTCTTGTGCAGTATTAAAAAAAAGAAAATAGTAATACTTTTGAAAAGTGTGTATATATGTAAACATTCTACATAGTCTGTAACTACATTCCAATATCTTGCCTATTTTATTTTTAACAGAAAGTCACCTATATGAAAATTGCAAACGCTCACACACCACTGCATACATCCTCACACCTCAGTACACTTTGACCAACAAACTACACGAACACAGGCCTGCATTGGTACGTTTCTGGATTGTGTGAAAGACATGCAATGTATGCTTCACAGTCAGCTACTGTCTTCGCCTCAGCCCGTTCACATACGGGGCTACACATTTAATTTAAAGTGCAAAAAAAAAAAAGGAGATGCTGTTCAAATTCAACAGCATGACTTTATAATGCGTGAACTTCATTCATAGGTATGCATCCAAAATGGAACTTCTTTGCAAATGCCATTTTCAGATCAGAGCACATTGTTTTTAAGCACCATGTGAACGGTACAAAGGACCTTTCACTGCTCAACAATTCGCAGGATACATTTGATCTTAATCCCACCGTCTAACAGAACGGATTAATTAGTCCAACAGGAAATTGAAATTTTCATATTGGCTATCAATATGTTGCGCCTTGATCGGCGCTGATTACACCTGAACGCATCGATAGCCCAGTTAAAGTAATTAAGAGTGGAGCGCATGCCAAGACTGACATTACTGAGCACATCAACACTGCTGCAGGGATTCATTAGCATCGCACCAGAGCTTAATCTGCAGATAATTGCATATGTGCGCACAAACATGCACCATGCATTTTTTTGTCGCGGAAAGTCACACTTACCGCGGATTTAGAAATGACCGGTGAAAAGGAGGGATAGCTCACGTCCTTCCATTCAAAGTATTAGCGATCATTTCTCTCTCTCTCTCAGCTGTCTTTACGGCGTTGGGTATCGTCCTTACGCACTGTTTGTGAGGACCGGACTTGATGAAAAAGGGGTCGAGGAGAGAGAACAGCGAATCCAAATAGTTGCCTCCAGTCGCTCCGTTCAATATCCTCGTAAAACCCGCCTTGGTTAAGTCTGCCTTTTGGTCCAGAATCCCGAGTCGTGGTGATGTCGCGCGGGGGGGGGGGGGGGGGGGGGAAACAGCAGCTTCCTCGTGTTGTATCCACGGTACTGTCCCTTACATCCCTTTATGGCACAAGGCGTCCTTCTGTGCGGGGGCTACATCACGTCCCATGAAGCTGAAAGGCGAAACGCCATCAGCCCTCACCACTCACGCACACAAACACGCGCATAAAGAGTACCCAGAAGAATTTGAGACGGTGGTTGGGGAGGGGTAGTTTGAGAAAAGCTCCGCAAAAGGGGAAAATAGTCTAAGTTGTTTGGGTCCAAAACCGGAGCTCTGAGACTATGACAACCCAATTGTGCGCACTGGCTGCCAGTGATTCCGTATGGAGACCGAGGGGTTTGGAGAGCCAGTGAAAGGTGAGAGGAAAAACTCGGATGTGGATTGCCGCTCTCGCCGTATACTCGGGCTCCACCTAGCAGCAAACACTGGATAACATGCTACAAACCAAAGCCTTACCTACAGTCTATATCTTGCCTGCGGCTGGCAAGGAGAGCTAAGTTATATTACATTCCGTCTGTGCGCTTGTGGTTGCAATATGTATGCCAAATCCACTGCCTCTCTCTCTCTCTCTCTCAAAAGATTCGATGCCTCTTGAAAATGCAACCAGAATAAGAACTGCACATCAACAGTTCAATAAAGGACGGGTATAGACTGCTTGATGACTAAACATGCCAAACACTTTGTAGGTGTGGCAGAAAGGCTCAAATGCTCCACATGCTTTATCAGACATGTTTTGAGGTGGAAAAAGTTTATCATTTCATAAACTGCATGCTCTGGGTAATGTGTTTGCCTGCATGTATGTGCCAGTGTTTTGTTTCTACAATATGACCTCAAAGAAAAGTTCATGGTCCTTTTTCTTGCCGTTATTCAAGTTGAAAGTTGAAGCTCCGTCTTTCTTATTCTGCCACTACTATAATTCCAGCTGTTCATTCTGCCGCATATATGTAAAAAAAATTAAATGTAAGAAATGAAAAACATGTTTCTGATGACCTTTGAACACTGCAACAGCTGCACATCTCCAGCTGGAGGCAGCCCAGCGTTCAACCTCTCAATCATCCGATAGCCAATTAATCACTTTAATAATCCTAATTACAATCAAACAATAACAAGTAATCATGCAATCACTCACCCAGTGCTCCACTAATGAGCCCAATGCGAACACAGACCTGGTAAAGCACATTCTTTGCACTTGTTTCCTGTCTCAGAAAAACCTTGAACCTCTTGAACGTCCTGATGAAAGATAAGTGGGCTGCCTGCGTTTGAAGAGATTCAGCGTTATCTCTCCCTGGCACTGCTTTCCATGCACCCCCCGATGCAAATGGATTTCTCCAGGTTAGAGCACTGACCAAAGCTGGCTGCCATTACACTTGCATAAACCAGGTAGCTTCAAAGCCAAACCTTAATACACAGCCGCCATCTCGACTGCATCAAATATACAAGAACTACGAACAAACCGACTCCATATTGGCAGCACCATGATGACTGGTGATGCAGATGCCATCAGACTAGTAAAATACCAGTCAGATTGGGATCGGTTCCTTTTTGTCTTCTGAATAACACACTCCATATGACAACACTCTGAAAAGGTTTGAGCGTCCTCCATCAAAATGGAAAAGCATTTAAAAAACATGGAAATGAGGGCAAGTTAGACCCGATAGATCTTGTTTTACTGCAGGAAAAAAAGACGTCAGTAGTCCCTGAACTGCATGAGTATAGAGGGTTCCTTTTTTAAAAATGGAAAAAGGAATGAATAAAGAACAAATGGTATTATTATTCAATACTTGTCAGTAAAACAAAGAAAAAGCTCTGATAGACAACAGTTTAAAGGCAATGAATATCTTACTGTGAGAAATAAAAATAAAAATAATAAAATGTGGCCATTAGCAGCAATAAAAAGAGATGTGTCTATTATTACGATCTACTGTCGACCATCTATACCATTAACAGTAAGTGGATCCGCACAGGATTTGTTCCTTAATGCTGGAAGAGATTTCTTCATCCTTATTCTAAACCAACTATCCTCAAGACAGAGATAACATTACTGCCGTCAGATAATGAGCTCTCAATTCAAATAAAGTATCCTTCCAGGAATTTAAAAAAAATATATTCAATTTCATATGCCTCCTCTAAACTGCAAAATTAGAATGGGTTCAATTTGAGAGGTGAAGTGTTTAACCTAAATCAAATTCCAACACCCACACGACACATTCATTATGATGCAAACATGATTAAAACGACCCCTACTCACGGAACAGAGCAATACAATGTTTTCCTTAAATTGGACCATGGGCAGATTTACACCTTTAAATCGGCTATATTTGTTATTCAGAGTTAATCGCATGACTGCTTGCACAACATCTTTCCTACTTTGGGTCACAGTTCTCATCAGCATCTTTTTTTTTGGTAGCAGCCGGCAGCTGTTTTTAGTGGAAATGTATTCAACTGTATCAGCACCGAGAGGCAAAGTTAGCAACTAGCTAGAGAACATGCAGTGTCGAATTTGCATCTCAGTAAAAATCAAGTCTATATAGCAGCATGCTGCATCCGTTTGTGAGAGCAGTTCAGATTATGTGACACATATTCCATAATCAAAGCTAATACACTAATACCAATACGGGGGGAACTGGTGAGTGCTCATGTCTTACGGGGGTTTAATAAATCAACCCCTGAAGATGCATACTGGATCAATAAATACTGGATGTTGTATTCACAAAGTTAAAGGAGAATGGAGATAGTTTCACAAATTTACCGTTTGTGAAACAGAACAAAAAAAACTAAAATAATTATTGTATTCAAGTATGTCACAAGCTACACAATATTAAATGGTGATGAATAAAATAGTGCAGAAGGACAGGGGGGGGAATACAACAGTTTCTGAGCCAAGTCATTTGCATAAACAACAAACTCATCTCAATGTCTATTTCCTTGTAAACATTTCCGTTCTTGGAAATGTGTATAATTCAGTGCGTAACATGCTAAATTTCCAGCTGCCAACAATGGATTTACTAAATACAGAGAGTTAAGCACCTGAGACAGTCATAATTGAACGCCATAAAGTGATGCACAGCACCATAAAACCTCTGTACAGCTACTCACCATGCTGTTGTAAGAAACTCCTGCCAAATATAAAGCTGTTGAGGAAAATTAAGGCTTATGGGGACAGTTGTTGTGCAAAGTGAATCCAATAATGTAGAAGCCATTTTCCCTGTTTATCCACGCCAGCAAGGCCCAGGAATTATCATCTTGACAGTGCTGACACTTACATATGCAGCAGTGCTTAAAGTGCTTAGAACAACGAGACGTTCTTCAGCTGTTTGTGGGGAGCTGTGCGGATGTGCACTTGGCTTAAGAACGTGGGCTACAGGAAAAAAAAAGGTGCGATATTACACGTTTATTGTATTAAACAATCCTGGCCATGTTAGCAAAACACATATCTAGGTCATGGTAACATGAAATCAACATCGCCTGCCAACAAGCAACTGAACCACTGCTCAAGTCACAGCTGGTCTTGACCCATCAATCCTCTTTGATTCCCTGTCTGAGAGCTTCTGTAACTAACAACATCAACTTCACTACTTCTGCCTTTGTTCCCGACAGACGAGACAATAACTGCCACTGCCACTAGAAATCCTTGTCGGGCAAGCCAACACGTATGCCGTTTAGGCATTTGAACAAATAACAATGCTGTGTTTTTACTTATAAGGACAGTTACAAAGTGCTTCACATGTAGGATGTAGGATAGATGACTATTATGAAAAAGGAAAGACTCGACAACAAAACAAGGCCTTATATTTTGGTCTTGTAACCTTCATCAGATGCTAATAAAGGTCTGATGAAGGGCCTGCGCCTGACTCGTACTTTTGTTTTTTTTTGAATAAATAAATGCAGGTTTTACCAAGTCGTGATGGTCGAGACATTGGCACAGGTGAGTAAAGGCTTTCCCATCAAAGCCAAGTGCAGGATTAAAAGGACAGTTTTTTGTTACAATACTAACCATTTGTTTTTTTGGAGAGTTATTGGTCCCTTTACCAATTACTTGTCCGCCTCCTGGCTGTGTTGAGATCCCCTATAGTGCCGCATCTACAGTAAGAAAAAGGGGGACAAATTTCCATACTCATTTCATATGAAAGCACATTCTGAAGTTCAGCCAAAGCAAATATGAGGCTTCAGCAGTCTTAAGCTAGCCAAACTGAGTGAGTGTCTTTCAGTCTCTATCATGCTAAATTCCCTCTGTGCTTCCTTCCTGAACCGCGGGGCAAAGGGATACATCTCCAGAACAAATAAGTAACACTAAATCTATGTGCTCAACTTCCTGGACAAAGAGCCAGACTTGATGTTGATCTGGGGAATCCAGATGGCCAATTAATAATTGTGCACAGATCGGGGACTGTGCCTTGATCTTATTTCTTTCAATATAGTTGGTCAAAACAGAGAAATTGCTTCATGGCCAGTAGAAAGAGGAAGAATGAATACAGCCGCCTCAGCATGCATATACTTGTGAGAACATTTTTTACTTTGTTATGGCGAAAACAAATTAGTATTTTAACCAATATTTGGTACAACTAGGCATCTCCTTACACAAGCCTATCTTGCACTGTTAAACTTATTTTTGTAGATGTTTCTTAAGGTGTTAAATAGTTGACTTCAGTGCGCGCACGCACATGACACCCCACAGTCAGTGGGCACGACATGCCTGCCTACGTCCAACATTACATCAGCTGCGATAAACTTCACCAAGCAACACCTACGCCTCTTTCTGGCCTTAATTCTTCAACAAGGGAATATTCTATTTAATAGCAAAAAGCTTTAACAACAAGGTCAATTCAAACCCCCACATTTAGGAAAAGAAATACAGCACTCTAGGTCAAAGTTTCTCTTTTAAATCTCATTCATATGATGACTAAGACATATTGGAGTCAGGCCTAATAGAATTCTTTTTTTTATAATTTAATCAACGACAACAATTTCCCCATCAGAATATTGGCTGCGATCCACTTTAGACTAGTTTGTGTCCTAATGAATAGCGGTATAATGATTTTGACACAAACTTTGAAAAAAAAAAAGAGTTTATTCAATGTGGTGAAATTAAAAGCTGGATCGATGACTCCCTCTCCTCGAGCTAGAGCGTCTGCTGCGAGTGTGTGGGAGCTGGGCCAGATACACACACCTACTGTCATGTAGGCAAAGGTTGTGTGTGTGTGTGTGTGTGTCTGCGTGGAAAAGAGGAAAGAAAAGACTCATTTTTGTTATTTAACTTTCTTTAAACTTGGGTTTGCATTGTTTCTGAAGCTTTGTGTCTTAGCTGCTGTCAATAAAACTCCTTTACAATTGTACTAAATAAATACGAATGCCACGTCAACAAGATTCAGGTAAAAAAAAAAAAGAACAGCACATAAGGCAAACACTGGAGCTTTGTGCTAAAAAAGGGTCTTCCTCGATCCACATTGCACTGTTTCAGAACAGTCTGCTAGTTTTTTTTTGCACAAAATGCAAAATGTACAAACTTGTTCAAAAGTTTATTTCTAAAAGTTCAGTTCATCTTAACGATGCTACTCGAGCCATTCATGTTATTTAAAGGCGTAGATATGATTGGGGGAGAGTAGAGATCAAACACGCAGCTATTCAAACAGACACAAAGAATGATACATGTCTTTTATGCTTCTCCGGTTTTAGAGTTCTCATGGGTGGGATGGATTCCCACATAGTTCGCTTTGAAATTAGATCACTTGGGAAAGCTGAGAAGATGGTGCCGTTTCTGAGATTTTGACATGTTATCCAGATTGGTTTTGGCCGATACAAAGACAACCACACATTTCACATTTTTAATCACGAGTAAACTCTATGGATTTAAGATACATTCATTACCTTTAGACAGCCTGGACTCTAGAGGAGTAACTACCATCAAATATGGGGATGCAAAATTGGTCAATTCAGTTCATGAGACTAATGTTTTGGTTAATTGCTCCGACTGTAATTATGAAAAGGAATTAATCCAACTTTTGTAAGATACAGATAGTTAAATGAAATGATCAATATAACTCTCAGGTCTGTGCTTTAACTTTACTTAAGGAGGTGGAAGTGGGAGGCAATTAGCTTAACGACCGGAGGCAGAGGAAACCGCGAACCCGGTTCTCTACAAAGTTGAAAAATATGCCTACCAGGCTCCTCGAAAGCTCACTAATTAACACAGTGTATCTCATCTGTATGGAGACAAAAATATAAAAATTGTCAGTCCAGTGCCTTGTCCTAACAGTGAGGGTGCCAGGAACCAGCACAGCCATGGGTTATATGGCTTATTTTTTAACCTTATTTTAACCCATACTAGCGGTTTCTCCCTGCTTCCAGCCTTTTATAATTGTTAGCTAAACTAAATTAATTGTATTTAAGCTCCAGCTAACATATTCAACAACCATACACAGTGGAATCAATTTATTTTCATAAACTCGAGGGTAAAACTAAATAACAAGTGCATTTCCAGAATGCTGAAGGACTTCAACTATAACTTAACTCTAGCTTTAGTTAGTTGTGTTAGCTCGCTAATGTCAGCTGCCACTGAACAAAGCTAAGCCTCTTCTACGCAATTACATGCACGCATTAGCAACTTGAATTTATGAATTCATGGGCAACTTCCTGTGTTTATGCAGTAATTACAGCCACAGAAGCCAGCTGTTTCAAAGTCTAAAAATTGACTGTAAGCGAATATTACCTTCCATCAGACACAATTAGTGTTGCATTAGGTGTTACTCGAGCTTTCGGCAGTAAAATGGCCGGATATCTTCCTCAGGAGAACAGACCTAGAAGGAGAGTGAATATTGGACTTACATTTATTTCGGTGACCAGAAACACGACTCCAAAACAAATGCTAATGCTGCTCCGCGTCTCTGCTGGATGTGTAACGAGGAAAAACACATTACTTTACCAAAAGGCCTTTTTCACAGCAGATATTTTAGATCAGTCGCAGCAGGAAAAGCACAGGTGTTACTATTAACACTAACGACGGCTCTGTTCCATTCAGGTGTTCCGTTGAGAGTGGCAGGGAGCCAACACGCGCAATACCAGGGCCCTGAAATCAAAGCAGCTAAATTGAATTGAGCCATTAATATTTCCATTATTTACACCTGTGCTGTTTCTACTGTGACAAGTCGAGATGTGTTCTGTGAAAAAAAGGCCACTTAGATCCACAGTCTGTCCTGAATTTTAACAAGCTGGTGTTAAGTTCGCACAATAGACAGTGTCTTGTCTTGTCAAAAAGTAAATATAAAGAGTTTCAACATGCCGTAGGTGTCCTTAAACTTTCATCATTCCAGTGTAGTTGTCCTTTGTCCCATTTCCCATCACGAACAGCCACAGATCACATCCAGGTCTCCAATCACATGAAGGAAATGGGATGAGAGGAGAGGCTAAATCAGTCTCTTATCTTTCTCAAAGTGTCTCACATCAGGATGACTCTTCTCGGCTAATTAGAAGATAACACTGTGCCGTTTCATTATTATATGTCTGTTAGATCCAGGTGTGTTCACTCCTTAACGTTGACGAGAGGACGACCCACTTGTTAACGTTATCAGTCATGTCGACATGAAATAAAAAGTAAAACATATATAAAAAGTGTCTCTCTTTATCGGGTACACCAATGAGCAAGACGCGTTTAATGCACGTCATCCCTTTCACACAGTTGGCTTTAAATTTCATTACGACTAAAAGCAGGAGTCATTCTGAAACATGTACTTGTGTATATACACCGCAGTGAACTCACCAGATCTCCGTTCAAATATTCAGAAATGTACCCGTTTCTCGGTACATTTACTTTGAAATATTTACTAATTACCACCGTTCTACTCTGGGTGTTAGTACCAACCTGATGGACATACTCATCCATTGTGTTTGGCATGTCAATGTCAAAACGATTTGGCTGTAATTGTAGGAAGTGTGCTGTGGGGGTTCTTAAAGCTATAGGTTTACCAGATGTTGAAACCAAAACAAATGAGTTAAATGCACGCGTTGTCCTGTCTGTGCTCTTGTTATCCTCTTCTTATTCATTTTTCAAAGGGCAGTTGAGTTATAACATACTGTGTATATTCCAAGGTATACTACACATTTGTATTTATTTGCACCTGGCTTTTATTTACTGTAGACTCTCTCTCTCACACAGACCAGCGGTAAAGAAATCCACCGCTGGTCTGTTACCACCCTCGTTACCTACAGGTTTGCCATCCTGTCAACATTTTTTGACATACTGCTTCAGATCTGTGAACTTCCCTTAAGGTGCAAAGTTGGGTGCTCTTTACTGTAATATTTACTCCTTTTTCTCTCGTCTCTTTATTCCAGCACCATATCAAATACCAGCACTTGCTTAAAAAGAAGTATGTGTGTGATCACCCCTCGTGTGGGCGATTGTTTCGTCTGCAGAAGCAGCTGTTGCGCCATGCAAAACATCATACAGGTGATGTCAAGGCACAAATGTGTATTTACTCAGTATCAAGACTGGCAATATACCTTATGTTTATTTGAGTATGAAAATAGTGCTGTCATTTCTGAGCTGCTTGAAATGCCAAGGTGGTAAGTGAAAACCTTACATTTTCTGTGTCTGTCCTGTCATGTAGTTTATTTATTCTGCTTGTCATCTGTATTTCAGATCAAAGGGACTACATCTGTGAGTATTGTGCTCGTGCCTTCAAGAGCTCCCATAACCTGGCTGTGCACAGGATGATTCACACAGGAGAAAAGCCAATCCAGTGAGTAGCAAACGTCACAATATCATGTCGCAATGTGTGCTGTGGGCCAGGAAGAACTTTAAGTCTGGCTTGTATCCGTTATTACAAGTGAGAAAGCACATTATTTCAGTTCAGTCTTATTTATGTAGAAATTAACCATTTAAAATGACCCCATAATACATATTCTCTTCAGTTCGTCCTTTTGATGTTAACTACAAACATTAACTTTAACTTTTAACTTAAAGAGGAAAAAGATCAAATTACTTCTTCCACCACTGATTATCAGTAAATTGTAGTTCAATTGGAGGTCAAGTGTCACAGATGAGACTCCAGCGTCAGGTCCGTTCAGACTGTAACCTGATCTTTGTCTCCACCCTGTGGCAGATGTGAGATCTGCGGCTTCACCTGCCGTCAGAAGGCCTCCTTAAACTGGCACATGAAGAAGCACGATGCAGAATCCTCCTACCAGTTCTCTTGCTCCATTTGTAGCAAAAAGTTTGAGAAAAAGGGACTCCGTTGTTGCACACAAGGCCAAGAGCCACCCTGAGGTGCTCATAGCTGAAGCCCCTGGCAGCTAATGGGGGCTCAGTAATATGCAGTCCCGCCCTGATCCCAGAGACTGTCCCAGTGCTCACCCAGCCCAACTCTGTCAGCCAGGAGAATCAGGAAGTATTGAATAGTACGCTCACTCCACTACAGCAGGTGGGGCTCCCGCTCCCCCCACAGACGCAGATAGATGTATCTCTGGGCCAGTTTCTCCAACTGCCCACGCACCAAGTGGTGCAGGTGTCACATCAGCAGCAAGCCCCCACCTTGCTGCACCTCACGGCTGCTACTCCTACTAACTTATCCAGCATCAGCCACCCCCAGCTCATCCAGCTCTCCACCCATCCTGCCAGCACCGTCGCGGACCCTCAGAGCACCCTGCTCACCCTGAGCTCCGTCACCACACTGGCCTCCACGGCCTCCCTGGCTTCCCAGCAGGCTATGCAGTGGGGCAGGGAGACCGATGAGGACGAACAGTTACCGGGGGAGGGTGAGCTGTGGGACAGGGTGGTGGTGGGTGGCGCTCATCAGGACGTCGGGGAAATGATGTGGGAGAGTAACGAGGAAAGAAGGAAGGAAGATGAGGGGATTGAATGGGAGAGGGAAGGAGGGAGACAGATTCTTTTACAGTGTGCCGAGGTTCACGGAGACAGTTTAATCTAGATAAAAGGCCACGGAATGATCTTAACAGGAACTTTATGCACAGGGAAGTTTTGATTTAAGAAAGGAACAAAAGACTGAAGGACATGTCAAGACTTAAGACATTCTAAATATTTTAAATTATAGACTTTATCTCCATGGAGTAGTTATACAAAGTACGTAGCTACACAGAGCTACTTATATCAGGGAGTATGATTTATTATGTTATAGATTACATACACTTCTTTTACCACTTACTGAATATTTTGTGACTCTTGTGTTTGTATATATGTGTGTGTGTGTGTGTGTGTGTTAAATCATTTTTAGAGATTAAAAAGACTGCAAGATGATAGTACATATATACAAAAAGTAACGAATGACATCTATATCCCTCATGTCCATATGTGAATGAATGAATCATTTGGTCAACTCTAGTAGTTTTAGTTCATGAAAACTTACAGAACAAATTAACTGAGCAACAACTAAAACTAAATGAGGTTCTCAAAGTAAAATAATCTTTGTTGTAAGATTACAATAAAAGACATATTAAAAAGAAAGAATACCATTTTTAGTCTGGGCCCACAAAATCTAGACTAATTTAATATAATAATATTTAGAAATCCTTTGAGATAGACGAGATCTTTTCTTTCACAGCAGACATTTTGACTTTTTATAGCAGGACAAGCACAAGTATTACTAATGTTATTGATGACTCCGTTCTATTTATGTGTCCAAGTCAGTCATGACAGTGAGCCAGCATCCTATGCAACATGTTAAAATGTCTTTTGTGGAAAAGGCCCATAAGAAACGATCTAAAATGCCTTCCTTGTATTCACTTTCTTTGTCCTAAGTTGTGCCACTTCCCTTCCAAATTGAACTGAACCATCTGATTGAATTCGTAAATTAGATTTTTCCCAACAGTCTTAGGTATTGGTTGGTCAGGTAGATGCCACCAAGCTGTTGATCTGCCCTTTGACCCTGAAGAACCTTTAGCTTTCATGGATCAAGACCCCCAGAGGGGAGCAAGGAAGGTCACTGTGTAAGAAGCCATTCCAACAAGGGAGAAAGGGATTCAAGCTGCTTTCAGAGAGCCGATACTGACTAAATCCCTTCACCGTTTCTATCTTTACTTCTACCTCCCTCTTATCCACCCTAAAACTCCCCTCTTACTTTGACAATAAGCCTCTTTTGTGTGGGAGGTCTGACTCAGCCAAACGGTAAAAGAGACAGGAGATTGAAACAAGAAAAAGATCTCAGCTCGGTGCTATAGGCAGCCTCAGCATTTTGTATTTTTATGCCTGCCTATCACGAGCCCTCAGCAATAGCCATTGTTTGAGAGCGCTTAGTGACACCAAATCTGTGGTAACTGGATGCAAATCTGCTCATTCTTAGGTCGAGGTTTTCGTTTCATTTGTTCATTTCATTAACCTTTTTAAATGGACCAATTCAGCCCAGTTAAAGCGGAAGCTGAATAGGTCAATTGGTGTATTTTGTGTCAGAGAATACACCAATTTACCTGATATGTGGCGGCCACTGTGAGACGTTGTCCATGACTACAGGTGGAACTGATAACATTAACGACGGCACTGCCCCGCTTAGTGTAGCACACCCAAACAGCAAGCTGTCATCATGAATGCTATTAGAAACACCTGTGTTTGACAGGTCACAATGAACGGTCTACAGATAGCTGACATACAGTTATTTGTGCCACTCATTCACGAGAGAGAGAATATGAAATAGAAATAGTTTTTCGCTGCAGCTGGGGGGGGGGGGGGTCTGTTCCTCTTGGGAATTTGAATGTGCGGATGAAATTTAATGCCAATCTAGCAGATATTTCTGGAGCCTTTGAGAGGCTGCGATGGCCACATACAGTTTGACGTGGAGGGTTGTGTCAAAAGAGAGGTCATCAAAATCAATCATCTTCTGCCCCTTGGGAGCACGAATGCAGACACCAAATGTTATGCCCATTCGGACACGAAAATAAAATCCATTGTACACATTCTGCGATAACTGCTGAAGTGTAACCTTCAGTTTTCTCTGGTGTTTGGCCATAAGGCAGAACTGAACTCTCCAATATATCGTACAAGTATGAAAGCTGGGTTTGCTGGACAAAGGTCCTGGATAGCAAATGGAAAAAGCCTTCTAGAATATTTGACTGTTTTCCTTATTTTTTTCATCAATGTTCAAAATGAAAGAGCCCAACATACAATGGAAAAGGTATCCTCTCCAGCACACAAAAGAAGCATCGATGAGTGAAAGCAAGTGGGAAAAAAAAATGGTCTCATAAATGCATTTCAGACTTCACTGTACGATAAATAGAAGTGTGGTGTGAGTAAGTGTGATTGGGGTCAATTGCCGTCAATGCGTGAGAGTTGGCAGCTGTGCGATTGCTTGCTATAGGTCATTGATTGTTAACCTGGCACGGTAGCTTATTATGAGCCATTTTTTTTTTTTCTTTTCAAGTTTCTGTAACATCACAATCAGAAGAAAATGACAACGTGTATCATGCACTTAAAAGAGCTTTTAGAGCAGTTACCTGACCTCCGTATATATCTGACAGGCACAATTGGGGCCCTTAAGCGCTGAATGTCCCACAAAGCCAATTGCTTATTAATTGCACACTGAGTCACAACAGGTGAGGTGAGCAGCAGTGAGGGTAAATAATAACAGTGTTTGCAAAGGTTGGAATAAAATCTGATGAATGAAATGTCAACTCATTCTTTAAATGTAAGTGAAGAAAATATCATATTTGTGTTCATCTACATCATAAGGCAGTGTTTGTGCCTCTCTCGTATTCATTTATATAGACATTTAGAACTGCATTGATGATTACATTCGACTCGCATATCTATAGCATCTGTTTTTGTCAAAGATAAATTGCAAGCCAGACTTTGAAAAACGCCGCAGGTCATTTCACTACTTACTGCTGTTTTGAGGACGCATTCTGTTTCCTCAAAGACTTTTCTATCCGGCTGCAACACAATATACTTCAGTGAGCTGCAAATTAAAACAAGAAGGATGTGTAACCCGTTTCCCACATTTCTTTGCATTCCTTCAGGCCCCTGCATGAAAGTGTGCAAGTACCAACTGATGTTAGCCTATATTAGCTTAGTTTAAATACGAGTAGCCATACTATTACAATTCGGCATTTTTTGTCACATATTGTCAAATTATGGAAAGTAAAGGCTAAACTGCCGCGGAACCTCTCCCAAAACAGTGGCAGCTACCACGGCAAGTCGTTGCAGCTGAGCTTGCAACAGGAAGTGCCTCTACTAGCTGCCGCTGCCACACTTTGAGCCAGCTCCTACTGCTTTTTTTGCCATGTAAACTATTGATGACCTCATTGCTGCTGGTGCGTTGTGTCTTTACAATTTGTGTCGGCATGTCTGTTTGGTAAGTGTAAGAGGGAATGATGGCAGGAAATAAAAGTGTATGTACAGGAGACTATTTGCTCAATACTAATATTTCTTTGTAACCCAGAGCCCACACACATTGAAGAGGACCAGGAGGAACTCGGGACCATTCAGGAGGGAGAGCAGCTTCAAGGACCGGAGGAGGCTGATGGAGCTGAAAATCAAAAAACCTGTCCAGTGTGTCACAAATCGTTTAGCCGGCGTTCAAACTTGTCAATCCACAGAAATGAGAAGCACCACACCTGCTCAGTATGCCGCAAATCATTCAATCAGGCTTCCAATCTTAAGTCACGTGTGAGAATCCACACTAAGCAGAAGCCAGAGAAGCAGAGAGCAGCTTCAAGGACCAGAGGAGGCTGAAAGAACCTGTCCAGTATGCCAGAAATGAGAAGCAGCACACCTGCTCAGTGTGTGATAAATCCCTACCCATCATCTCTTCACCCCTTCCCATCATCTCTTCACCCCTACCCCACATCCCTTCATCCCTACCCATCATCTCTTCATACCCAACATCCCTTCATCCCTTCATCCCTACCCCACATCCCATCATCCCTCTACCCTACTCCCCTTCATCCCTCTACCCCTACCCTACATCCCCTATATCTATTCATCCCTCGACCCCTTCCGCTTCTTAAATCTAACAATCATTCCACTATGCAATAAACTTCTCGAAAGTCACACTGTTATTGGCGTGGTCCTTGTTAGTGAATCAGGCTTCAAATTTAAAAGCACACATGAGAATCCACGGACAAGAGAATTAAGTTCAGCTGTATTTTGTGTTTATTGCTAATTGGTCAATGTTAGCACGCTAACATGCTAAACCAAGAAGGTAAACCTGGTAAAGCAGCATGTTGGTGTTTAGCTCTGCTGTGCCTATGTAATATTGTATGCTATTGTTTCTCAAACCAATAAAGGATGGCTGCAGGATGTGATATCACACTACTTGTTTTTGGGCAAAGAAAGAAAAATGTGAAAATGTTATTTTGAAACAATTAATCATTTTCTGAAGATATAGAGTAATGTAAAAAAAAAAAGAGATAAATATAGATACATGAAAACAAAACTTTTGTCTGATTCCATTTGCAGTCCCCGTCTTTGTTCGGCCGATAAAAAGAAATGTGGGAAACGGGTTACACATCCTTCTTGCTTTAATTTGCAGCTCACTGAAGTATATTGTGTTGCAGCCGGATAGAAAAGTCTTTGAGGAAACAGAATGCGTCTTCAAAACAGCAGTAAGTAGTGAAATGACCTGCGGCGTTTTTCAAAGTCTGGCTTGCAATTTATCTTTGACAAAAACAGATGCTATAGATATGCGAGTCGAATGTAATCATCAATGCAGTTCTAAATGCCTATATAAATGAATACGAGAGAGGCACAACAACTGCCTTATTATGTAGATGAACAAAAATATGATATTTTCTTCCTCAGCAGTGACAACACTTACATTTAAAGAATGAGTTGACATTTCATTCATCAGATTTTATTCCCAACCTTTGCAAACACTGTTATTATTTACCCTCACTGCTGCTCACCTCACCTGTTGTGACTCAGTGTGCAATTAATAAGCAATTGGCTTCGTGGGACATTCAGCGCTTAAGGGCCCCGATTGTGCCTGTCAGATATACGGAGGTCAGGTAACTGCTCTAAAAGCTCTTTCAGGTGCATGATACAGGTTGTCATTTTCTTCTGATTGTGATGTTACAGAAACTTGAAAAGAAGATGGAGGCAAAAAAAAATGGCTCATAATAAGCTACCGTGCCAGGTTAACAATCAACCGCACATTCAAATTCCCAAGAGGAACAGACCTCCCCCCCCCCCAGCTGCAGCGAAAAACAATTTCTATTTTCTATTTTCTATCATTCTCTCTCTCGCCCTATTGTATGAAAACTACTAATCATGACATCTTTTGGGATGTTACACTTCCAAAGGCTATTTGAATGTGGATGGATTTATTGGCAATAATAAGACAGGCAGACAATGCCAGCTTTCACTCTGGCAATATGGTGATTCCTTCAGGGCATTTCTTTACTACACCCTCATGACTTCAGACACCCAACTGGCATCCAATAAAGTATGATGTGTGAAAAGTGAGTTCCTTTGAAGAAAATGTGTGGTTTTCAAGCAGTGATGTCAGTTTCACTGTAGAGGTGACTGCAAAACATGCTACTGCTAAACCATTGTGACGTTGATTAATCACTTTGCGCTATTAGTCAGCACACTAAATTGCTATCAAGCAGTGTGAGCTCAGCCACGTGAATGAGTGGCACAAATAACTGTATGTCAGCTATCTGTAGACCGTTCATTTTGACCTGTCAAACACAGGTGTTTCTAATAGCATTCATGATGACAGCTTGCTGTTTGGGTGTGCTACACTAAGCGGGGCAGTGCCGTCGTTAATGTTATCAGTTCCACCTGTAGTCATGGACAACGTCTCACAGTGGCCGCCACATATCAGGTAAATTGGTGTATTCTCTGACACAAAATACACCAATTGACCTATTCAGCTTCCGCTTTAACTGGGCTGAATTGGTCCATTTAAAAAGGTTAATGAAATGAACAAATGAAACGAAAACCTCGACCTAAGAATGAGCAGATTTGCATCCAGTTACCACAGATTTGGTGTCACTAAGCGCTCTCAAACAATGGCTATTGCTGAGGGCTCGTGATAGGCAGGCATACAAATACAAAATGCTGAGGCTGCCTATAGCGCCGAGCTGAGATCTTTTTCTTGTTTCAATCTCCTGTCTCTTTTACCGTTTGGCTGAGTCAGACCTCCCACACAAAAGAGGCTTATTGTCAAAGTAAGAGGGGAGTTTTAGGGTGGATAAGAGGGAGGTAGAAGTAAAGATAGAAACGGTGAAGGGATTTAGTCAGTATCGGCTCTCTGAAAGCAGCTTGAATCCCTTTCTCCCTTGTTGGAATGGCTTCTTACACAGTGACCTTCCTTGCTCCCCTCTGGGGGTCTTGATCCATGAAAGCTAAAGGTTCTTCAGGGTCAAAGGGCAGATCAACAGCTTGGTGGCATCTACCTGACCAACCAATACCTAAGACACAGACCGTCTCCTTTGCTTTACAGTGAAGGGAACAACAATGCAAATATAATCAGAGCATTGCTATTTTGGTGCTTTTGGATCTGAGTCATGTCTTAACAGGCAACAGCCTCTATCCCAGTGGGCATTTGATACATTTCATTTCGAGTAACAGCTCATATCAAATTTGAGAAGCACGGCACATTGCCGCCTGAAATGCATAATCCTGTAAACAGGACACAGGCAGAGAATTCTGGTGTCATCAGGATGCCGTGTCCTTTTCCAAGGTGCTTCCTGACCTAAAAATAATCTCCTTTCCTCTTGGAATCAAAATCACACCATATATTGCTTATTGCACTTGAATGCCAATTAGTCTCATACATTATTAACCCTTTACACGCACTTCTGTGGGTGTCAGCATTAACTGTGTTTGAGATGTGGGGGTATTAATGATATCCTACTTGTACAGTATTACAGTATTTGGTGCGTGGTCTATAGATAAACTAAATGTGTAAATGAAGTATGATCAGAATGCACCACACGAATCTTGCCCCGACCCATGGGCCTGATTCACCAAAGATGGTGATAATCAGATGCTGATTGAATCTGAATCATAACACCAGTTTGTGTCAATTCTGCCAAGAATGGATACCCTGCAGCAATGTTTGTAATAGGCCAACAGTGAAGAATGCAGGTCTGCTTTTTTACTTATTTGCCCTTCATGACTCCAGTATGTCTAAAAAGAATGAAAGCTGTATTATTCTTCCTCTATAATAGGCCTATATTTAAGATACAGACCATAATATTTTGCTCAAGGCTGTATAAACAGTGCACTACTGCATCCGTGACACTTATGGGTTACTCAGGCCAAGTGTCCTCAAGGACTTAATTCAGTTACCTCTGACAAAACAGCATGGTTTTGACATTTTTGTCTTACAAACCTGCGTTTTCAAAAGTTATCCTTAAAGGTTACCTTTAATGAAATTCACCAATTCATCAGCGCCATCAGTGCGAACGGTGCAAACTACAGGCAGAACACTGCTGACAGAGCTAACTGTGTTAACCTGAGGGGAAACCTGGAGGGTGGGTTCGGTCAGTTTTATCAGCTTGAAACCGCTGCATGAGCGCAGGTGGCTGAGCGGCGGACGCAAGCCAACCGGTGGGGCATGCACACATGCACTCACATTCACTAACAGACACGCACGGCCAGTTTGTTGCTATATCAATGCTCTAAATATTGCACACAGAACCTCTAAGTGCACACTGCTGACTACAATATTTCATCTAGGGCCCCTGGGTGCCTTGGGCCATGGGGAAGTAAGCCATTTGGTAAACCAGCAGTCTTGGTGATAGGTATAAAAGTTACATGTTTATGTCTTAGTTTATTACTGCTTGTGCTTAAACTGAGCAAATAAAAGACACTGTGATATTTACTATAGGTGGGAAAAAAAAATATGCTCGGAATATTAATTCAATTTGATCACAAACAGAGTCCAATATCCACGTTAGTTAAAAAAATTCCAGTTTGGGACAAGCATTGACAATCGTGGCCTGTTCTAGCACTGGAGCTGGCATACAGGCCCCAACGTCTCAGGCCTTGGGCCACCAGCAAGCGGCGCTTCTGTCCCAGCTCAACTCTCTCCGCTATCGCCGAAAATGTCCATAGAGGATCGAGTTACACTACGCCCCATCTTTAAGCCCCAGTCAGTGGCAGTGCGCCGTTAGCCGCGGGACGACAGAGGATAAGGATACCGGCGGCCGGGGACGGTAAACGCGCCACACTCATGTAAGTGGTTCTTTTCTGACACGTTTCGCTCGAGGAAATGTTAGTGAAGATTTTGTTTTCAAATGCAACAAGAACTTCAGCTTCGGCAAGAGTGGTTTTGCAAAGCTACAATGTCGCTAATGAGAGGGGAGATATTCAGAGACGCCTGTTGTCGCGGTGGTTTACTAAACAAGAAAGACGGGATTTAAATTGTTTTTAGTGTTTCTTTTCGAGCTGAAACTATATCCCGCCCCTGTAAGTAACCACCGTGGGCGTTTTTTTTTTTTGCAAACACAAAACCAGCGATTACTGTGCAACTTCTTCACCGTCTCCCTCTCGGAAAGCCTGTTGCATTGCTCCCTGGATGAGATGGGAAGGAGGAGGAGGAGGAGGAGGAGTTGAGAAAAGCGGATTGTCCCGAACGCTTTGGCGACTTTATTCAAAAATACGAGCAAACCTGACTGGATTTACACTTATACTTCTATCGAAGCACGCGCTTCATTAAGATGAATACGTGTGAAATGGGTACGTTCTCGGCCGACGTTTCTTATTGTGTTGGAGAAGAGCTGCACGATAACGTGACAACGCCGTTATTAGCTATTTGTGGCCACGGCAAAGCTCACGCATGACTTCACCCGCGACTATTTTCGGAGGCAAATGCCACTGTAAAGCTCCCGTTGTTGTTATTTTGGTCAAAGTCCGCCGTGTAACGGTAGCTAATTAGTTCCTTAGGCCTCCTGTGAATCATTACAAGCAACTGGATACGTGCGACCTAAAGAGTGAACCACTTCTGCCCTGGCTTAAGAATATGAAGTGTATATATACCTCCAATACATTTGAAAGGACAATGTGTTAAAGGTCCCTGAACGCAACACCTATAATTATTAAAGCCATATTATTGTAATAGCATAAGAAAACATATAATCCCATTTACATAGACAGACTGCTAAAGCCCAAGACCACAATTGAAGCATTAGCCTATATGAATTAATCAAAACTAAGTTTATTTTTTACACCAGTACAACAAATGCATCCTATTAATTCATAGTTGTTGGTTAAATAACATACACAGTGGCCACATACCATGCTTAGAAAGCTCAACAGTCTGTTTAAAGGGTCTAAACATTGGGCGAAGCAAATTAAATTAACATAAACAAACCAGTGCTGTGGTGATCCTGTTGCCACATGTACTGTAGCTATTCTATATATGGCTTTTAATTGTCTTACCAATCTCCTTTAATCGTGTAATGTCTCCCAGTCATGTCATGCTTGTAACAAAGCCACTACTAGTCGAGTGTGACGTTCCTAAGATGGGAGTTGATGGCCAATGACAAAAACACCTTCATACGTTATCATTTGTCTTCAAAGGTGCGATGCTTCACTGATTCGTCTCTGATTCATGCATGTGTCGAATACGTGGACCACAAGTAATTAAATGTGTTTATGTGTATAGTCTCCTGAAATGTCGCACAGTATATAAATCAGATGTTTGACGTTACGGTGGGTCATGAAAGAATGAGGACCTTCAATATATCTTGTATATAATATATATTTTGAGCCAAATAGTACAACAAATAAAAGTCCATATAAACTTTGATTTTAAGAAGAAAAAAAAAATCTAAATCTAAACTGGCGACTGAAATTCTGACATACAGCTGCAACGATTAATCAAGACATGAAAATAATTCTGCATCCATCTTGATAATTGATGAATCATTTTAGTCATTCTTCAAGCAAAAATGACAAACATTTGACAATTGAGGATTTGCTGCTTTCCTCGGTCATAAACATTATTTCTAAAGGGGCGACTCGACTCGTCTGGTTGCAAAAAGAAGTCTGACTCTGTAGAAGTCTACGATAAAATGACCCTAACTTCTCACTTGACTTATTACCTCATAGAAAACAAAACCGTACTCCGAAAACTAATGGGTGACGTCATGGTCACAATTCTTATGGGCATTTTTACTATTTTCTGACATTTGGTAGACAAAACAATGAGTTGATTAATTGAGAAAATAATCCGCAGATTAATATATGATAAAAAAAATGATTGTTGCTGCACTGCTATCATGCAAGTAGGATCTTAAAAGACTGCTGACTGGCAGCAGACATGTCGTGCATACTACTACTGCCAAAGTGCACTGAATGAATGTAAATCACAAATTGATGATCCAGCAATAAGAGCATTAGTCAAATATAGGTAAACGAACAACCGACGGTAGATGTGTGCTCAAACAGACAGACTACACCATTGCGCTGTGGACTGAGTAAATAGCCTACAGTTCTTCAGCACAATGGTTATTCTGTGATGTTATGATGAAGCATGTTTAAGAGATAAATATGGCCCTGATGGAATGGAAATTAATCCATTTTCTCTTTCATGTCGACTTTTGGAGTAGAGAGGTTTCCAAGAGGCTGGTTCAGAGGAGAATGAGCTCTCCAGCTCTTACTTCCTGTTTGGATCAAGTGTGTTGTGGAAGTATACAAAAAAGGAATTCGTGGCTTGCTATTCAGTTGTGTGATTGTTAAAGCTGGTGTTGGCAACATGGGAGAAACCAGCAAGAGTAAGCACACATGTATGGGCTTCTTACATATGTTAAGAGCTTTGAATTCATTGATTACTGTCGGTATGCAACAAGAATTCCAACAAATATACCAAAAAAGGTTTCTAAAGTACATTATCCATCCTAGCTGAAAGGAAAAAGACCTAAAACAATGTGTTGTTCTTTGCAGGCCTTGAAAAGGGGGTACGTTTGAAATTGCTGTTGATGGGGAGGAACCGCATTCAACTGGAGTTCTAAAAATGATAGAAACAATGGGTAAGTAATCACTGTTTTTATACCAAATGCTCAACTTATTTAAGAGTCATCGCGACCATAATAAACAAGACAACCATGAAATATTGCCTCCACACACTTAACTGTGCCTTTTTAAAATTTGAATCTTAATTTCTTAGATAAGGGTTTGGTTTTGTCCGTCTTTGCTGGCTCGGCATCCGTGTTTGGCTTCTGCTGTGAGTTTCTCTCAACCAGAGTAAGAGAGGCACTGGATTCAGTTCAAGGCGTGGGGACCGCCAATGCTGCCATATCGGATTATGTTGCCATATACTTGATTGTTTGTTTGTCCCCATAGAGATGTATGTGTCCAACTGTCAAACATGGAGCCGAATTGGTGCTGCCAGCTTCTTTTGTTTAAAGCTGCAATCAGTGGTCACTCTCAAGACTGGCATGTTGGCCATTACTTACTGTATGTCCAACCAAGAGTACAGATGACTGGGCAATAATTCAATATCATAATTAGAAACTTTCAATGGAATTGCATTGTGATGAAATCCTTTATCAAGATATTGTGAATTACGTCATCTAAATTGATAATAATAGGCACATACTAACTCAAATTTCTCAGAAAATCAGATAAAAGTGAGTGTTTTGGCCATATCGCCCATTTTACGAAGAAGAAAAGATGATTGAATTAAAAATATAAAGAAATAGAGTTTTTGTAAGAACAAATATTTTGCATATATTGTTACATAGGTGGACAATATGACCAAGGATAGGACCTCAAAGGCATTTTTTTAAATTTAATCTCGGTTTAAAATGATTTCTATTGGAGTTTTACCTCATACTAAAAAGGACAACTAGGACAATTTTGATAGTGTCATCCTTATGCTCTGCTCCAGGACCACCCTGTCTTTTGGAACACACGTAAATGCAAACAGATGGACACACACATACATGCCACACTCGGGGGGGGGGGGGGGGGGGGGGGGCTCTTCATTATGCTAACTGAGGTGGGGGCAATGAAAATGATACAGGACAAGTGGCGAACAGAAGAAGAAAAACTCGCTGAGACCCCAGTGTTATTGGCTTGTTTACATCCTTTGCTCGAACAACAAAGCTTCTAAGTGCAAAAAGTGCTTTGGACCTTGTGCACGCCCTATTAGGAGTTAGTCACAGCCGGGGAACTTCGGAAATTGCTTTATTTTTGTCCAGACGACGTCGGGCTGGCTCGTCCACACTAACAAGCCACTCTGGAGTTGCTCCATTGTGGGGCTTATGCTGGGTCCAGCAAGTAATCGGTGGAGGGTCTGGTTCTTTTCCTCCCGATACCCATTCAATGCTCCTGTGAAACCCACCACTGACCCTCAAGGCAAAAAAAAGGGAAACATTTCTATGCTGAAGACATACGTGATGCTACGCGATTTCTTCCTTCCACCTTGCTTATTTACATGTCATTGTAAACATAAAGACATATGTTAAAAGGTATGGAATATAGTTTAACTTATTCAAAATAAATGAAATTTAAATGAATACATGCGCCTATGTCCAAACACCCCTCCCCGTCTCACTATCTCTGCCCATGAACTGATAAAGCCTCTGTCCTCATCACCTCTCTCTCCACCTCTATCTCCACCACGCCTGCTTCTCCCCTCGTCCACTCCTTCGATCCGGCCGGTGCTGTCACTGAAATATGCGACGGCTTGCAGATACACAGCGTGCCTTGCAGGCGGTGGAGCGTCTCCAGGCCAAACTGAAGGAGCGGGGGGAGGTGCCCACTGAGGAGAAGCTCAGCCTGCTGAAATCGGTGCTCCAGAGCCCCCTCTTCCACCAGATCCTGGCCTTGCAGAAGTCTGTGCAGCATCTCAGAGACCAGGTAAACTGAAAATGTCCAGGTATTCATAATAATGTAATAAGCGCGACTACAGGACTACGATGTAAACAATGCAGTATTCATTGTTTGAAGCCTCACCGGGCCTTCGAGACTGTGAACATGTTCAATTAGAATGACAATGCTGCAGACAAATGAGTGATGCCGGGTTCCCAGGGTTCCAAGGCCCCATGGACAAGGTTACGGTCATTTAGAGTTCTGCGTCGTCAGTATATGAGTATAAACGGCCAAAATGCCAGATGGCCGCATCACACTTTGTTAGCACAGAAGTAATATAAACAGAAGTGTTCATGTATAATGATGAATAAGAGCTTGTCTGTCTATTTTTTATTATCATGATGTTGGATGAGTTGGGGCTGAGGCAGGGGTAATATATGTGTCATATAAGTGTGAGGCATAGCTCTTGTGCTCGTGTCGACAAGTGCTGGAATCGTGCGCACAATGTAAACAAACTTAAACCGTTGCATTACCTGTATTACACATAATATTTTCTATACCTTCCACAATTGCCAGTGCCTTTTATCTTTTCCCGTTTCCCTGGGTGACCTCACTGATTCCGCTCTTGGCTCACCCCCCCCCTCCTTAAATCCCCATCCCCAATGGTGTTGCTGCTGTGGCCAAATTGCTGTCAGAGGGTTCACACGAGCCAGAAATAATATGGGTGCACGAGCAGAGATACTTGGTACCACGTCGGGAACTCTTTTTTTCCAGCTGATTCTCTCCGTTGAGAATAGAACATTTGAGTGGAGGGAAAGAGCTCTTAAGTCACAGTGGAAAGGGGCCAGGGTAAGCGCTTCAGAAATACAGACGGAAATATTTGAGCTATGCAGTGGGAGGCAGGGATGCTCGAGCTTTTTTACCCCTTGTGGAATTTAGATTATAAAAGGCCCTGCTGGCATTTGTGTGTGCTGGTGATTCAGCTTATTTCAAAAGAGGTACATTCCGCCTACTGTATGTGCGCGCGCGTGTGTGTGTGTGTGTCCATTCATCACAAATTCCCTTCAGATTTTGAAATGGACCGATTCCATGTTGTAAAAACGACAAAGAGACACATCTCAGAATCTGCAACAAGTCGGCGTTATGTTTTTAATAGAGCTTCCAAACCCCAACTGCACTTGTTCGTCCCCCTTAAGCAGAACCAATTTGGAGAGAGGGTGTGTTTTGTTGTGAGACAAGAGCCAGACACACACACACACACACTCTGTCCGTCTTCTGGCTCTGCTAGTTAGGCCTTTGCACAGCCCATGTCGCTATGGCGACCAGGCCCCACTCTCCAATGAGAAAGAGGCCACTGTATGAAGTGGGGCAGAAACAATTTCTTAAATGTGCAAGAACCAAACTGGAACTGTAATCCTCTTAGCCAGGCCCCAGCTAACAAAAGCTCATGCATGAGGACAGCAACTTAGCAGCGTGCTATGCCGAGTTAGCTTCGACCCATAGGGTTTTGTTTGCAGTCGCAGCACTAATGTGTCCTGTCCAACGCAGTTGTGTTTCTCGGGACTAATCCGGGACTGTATTTAAAAAAGGAGGCATAACTTACAGTACGTGCTCCCGAAGCTGAAAGTTTGTGCCGTCAACTTCCCAAAATGCAAATGCGGAAGTTCACAAGGACAGCTTTAGCTCGGCAATGCCATATGCCAAATGGAGTGTTTATGAAATGATTGCTGTGTGCTATATCCGTCCTTTTAAATCCAGTTCAGATGGCCATAAACATCATGCCCTTTGGCTAATGAAATAGGAAAAAAACACGGTTTTATGTAGTTGTCTCGTTCATGTAATTCATCTGTCACACAAGTAAAGTCATTGCAGTAATTAAAACCAAAGTCTAGTAAGGCATCCAGATGGCCAGTGATGCTCCCCCCCCCCCCCCCCCCCCCCCACCATGATAGAAATATTGTATTTGGAGCCTACTAGTCATTATTGGAACATCAGCTAAGAGCCATTATACCCTGAAGGATTAGGCTGCCACAGATCCAGCTAATCATTGTGGGATAACAAACTATCCGTCATCCCAGTGGTTTAGACACCCGGACTTCAGCGTTTTGGTGTCTCAAATGAAACTTGCTGAATGTTTACGTCCACAGGAGGAATAAATCGTGATTTATATTTAGTTGAAAATGCGTATTAGAATAATAAGTCAGTGACACATCTGCAATTTTCAACGTGACACACTACATGTTTACTTTCCCCAGGAGAGTGTCCCAGTATCGAGTGGGAGTGACCTCGGCGATCATGATGCAGCAGTCAAACCCAACGGCGGCCATGTTGCCATCTCAGACGTATCGGCTTCTACACTCCTCAATGGCAGCACCTCATGTGAAGAATTTGAACAGCTTGTTAACGCCATGGCGCAGGTATGGACGACTGTAAAGCCAAAGCAATCATCGTGCAGTTCATTTTAACACACACACACACAAAAGTAAGCAGGTAGATTATCTTGATTAGGTCTTTCTTCACTCAAACCAAGTATCCGAAGACAGTCAAAGAAGAGAACTACAGGCTGCACACTGCGTTCTTTTCTCTTGAGGCACTTCAAATAGACTTCTAAAGGCAGCCTACAGCTTTGATGCTTCAGTGAATCAGCACAGAGCCAAATTGTATATATACTGTATGTATATATATATGTGTGTGTGTGTGTGTGTGTGTGTACGACCCAGGGGCGCTGCGTGACTCAAGTGGACCTACAAAAGCCAGAATCAGGAGGTCTCGGCTTCAGCGTGGTCGGCCTAAAGAGCGAGAACCGAGGAGAGCTCGGCATCTTCATCCAGGAAATTCAACCAGGAAGTGTGGCTCACTGGTATGTTAGACCCAACATTCCATTCTTCAAAGATTAAAATCGTATCCTAACGAAGTCAACATTCCAGAAAATGATTCAACATTTGGCCATTTGTTGAAGAATTAAGGATTTGAGAAGTTCATTTCAGACAGTCGGGGACTTATACAGATTTTCTGGAATATTTCAATCAAAATTCATATCAAAATATTTAGATATCAGAGGCTTTGACACCATTTAGCTGTACCACACCCCTCTCTCTCCCCCTCACTGGGACACTCCATGCTACTTTCCCCCCCACAGTGATGGGAAGCTCAAAGAAGCTGACCAGATCCTAGCCATCAATGGCCAGCTCCTGGACCAGAGAGTGACCCACCAGCAGGCTATAGGAATCCTGCAGAGTGCGTCAGAGAGGGTGCAGCTCGCTGTGGCTAGAGGACCAATACCTCAGCTGGTCAGTCCTGCGGTGTCCCGCACGCCCTCGGCTGCCAGTACACTGTCAGCCAGCTCCAGTGCGGTAAAGATACACTCTCACACTTACGTCATGAATAAAAAACTTGCATTTGCGCAAAACAAGAATTGTGCAGATGTCGGCAAGGAATGTGGAATAGGTACACGATCTGACAAATATTCTCGTAGAGACGTATAGAAAGCGACACACACATGCTTGCTTTGCCAACGAGTGTAACGCGCATATACACAAAGACACAACCGAGCATAGAAGCAGTAAAATGTGATTACGGCCGACATACACATCTGTTTCTTAGCAGGAAAAATAAAGCTTTGCTGCCACTAATGATTCAAATGTGTTCTTATAATACACTGGACAACATCTGCCTGTTTCATCCAACAATGTCTATGGCTGGATAAATACAAGTATTTTTGTTCAAAAGTCAATTTGTTTCGCTTTATTGATCCTTGTCTTTTGCTACGCCTAGTGGCAGCACGTGGAAACGATTGAGCTGGTCAACGACGGCACTGGACTCGGCTTCGGTATTGTGGGAGGAAAGACCACTGGGGTTATTGTCAAAACCATCCTTCCTGGAGGCATCGCTGATCAGGTGATTGCATTAATGCCTCCCTACTCTCTTTGGGAATTTTCTTTCAGAGTGTTGAGCCTTGTTAATAGTTGTTTTTACAGTGTTTGCCATAAAATTGCTTTTTTATTTTTTTATTATATGACACTTTCAATGTTCTAGAGAGATGGCTCTTGTCAGTTAGGTATAATGAGAATTGCAAGCAAGCACATAATTAACTGTCACTCTTGTCTTTTGTTTGGTAGCGATAGTGTCATTATGGGTTCTATTGAAGCCACACAGACTAAGTCAGAAAACATACTTTTTTTCTACCGCAGGATGGCCGCCTGCGCAGCGGGGACCACATCCTGAGGATCGGAGACACTGACCTGTACGGCATGGGCAGCGAACAGGTGGCCCAGGTCCTCAGGCAGTGTGGTAACAGGGTGAAGCTGGTGGTTACCAGGGGTCCTGTGGACGAGAACCCCTCTCTCTCTGCCGTCATGCCCGTGGTGCTCCCCACTGTCAATGAACAGGTAAGAACCAAAAAGACGGCAGAAAATGGATTCAAATTGTCACAATATGGAAAGTATCAGTATAGTAAGCAGTCAGAAAGCAGTTTCTCTGTAACAAATAGTCAAGATGATGATTCAGGTCTGTCATCTCCAGTCCTATCCTTTCTGACCTCGACGGCCCTGAATGAATGGAATAGAAGAAATAGCAGGTTGTCTGTGACTCACAC
Organism: Leptoclinus maculatus; assembly: GCA_032191485.1. Classification (NCBI taxonomy): domain Eukaryota; kingdom Metazoa; phylum Chordata; class Actinopteri; order Perciformes; family Stichaeidae; genus Leptoclinus; species Leptoclinus maculatus. The sequence continues at coordinate 7,771,835 of JAVDOI010000020.1, read as the reverse complement.
ATCGGAGAGCAGATGTCGCTTCACCTTTTTCAAAAGCAGCGATTTCATGGCTATTCAGTACTCAACCCTATTTAAACATGAATACAATGTAGCGACTCCCTATAGGACTGACATCATAGCCTTTGTATTGCACATATTAGCTGTGATTTTATGGTTAACGGGTTCAGAGCGCTGTCGGATGCCATGATTTGCTTTTCTGCTGTTGTCAAGTGTATCATCCTTTACTTTCACTTTGTTATCAGTGGATGTTGACCTGTCCTGACCATTCATCTTATCACAGGGCTATGAGGAAGAGGACGACGACGAAGCATTTGATGTGAGCCTTACCAAGAACACCCAGGGACTGGGGATCACCATTGCTGGCTATGTTGGAGATAAAAACGCAGGTGAGCGAATGGCAGCCTTTTCTTTTCAGAGTAGATGACCGTTTCAATTAAAGTGTCATATTGAAGTTTAATTGCTTCCGCGCTTCACTAAATACTCGTATGAGTTGCAACGATGAAGTCATTCTCGCCTATAATCAATGGATCAAGCGTGGCATATGAAAGCGGTTGCTGGTTGTGATGAACATCCAAGTCTACAGAGTGTTTCAGCATCTTTTAACAGCTGATTGTTTCGAGTGAATCACAGACTTCATATTTTCACTTTTATAAAATGTAGCAATAAGCCACAATACAATGGGACCACAGACAGCCTGTTATTAAAGCCGTGATATTTATTGAATTGACTATTGAATGGCCTTGCATTAAAAGTCTTTGTTTTTCAAGGTTAGCTCAAGTGGGTTCGTCACATCGTCTTTTACGAGTCGTGTACTGTAATATTTAAACATGCTCACTAACCCTGACTTTGAACATCAAATGAAACATCTGTTTGCTTCTCTCCTTGGCTCTTAATGTCATGATTCATGGTTATGTTCTTCCATCTCTTTAATGTTTTTTTGTACTTGGTCCGACTCCTCAGAGCCCTCTGGCATTTTTGTGAAGAGCATAACAAAAGACAGTGCCGTCGATCAAGACGGCCGTATTCATGTTGGAGACCAGATAATAGCTGTAAGTATCAATTATGCTCTTTGTAGCTATTAGTATTTTCTCCGTCTTCAGTGGCATGAGGCAACAAATGCAGTGAATGTTTAATATAATCTATTATAGTAATCACATTTAATCAATGGAGGGAAATTCTGGAGACGCATAATGACTAATTCACAATTAACTGATTTTATTTTCCTGTGACTGAATTAGCACACTGAGCAATGCAGTTTTTCATTTCATTACTTCAGGACATTAACAACAAAGTGTAATTTCTTGCATCATTTGGAACATGAGTTGATTGTTGCCCTTTTGTTTTCTAAAAGTTCTCACAAACTCTCGTTTGCGGTGGTGTATTGGTGCTCATGTGTGCCTGATTGAGTTCTGTTCTTAAGCGTACATGTTAATGTGCTTCGGGAACATAAGAACTGAGTAAAACACCTTAATTGACTGAGAATTCTTAATACGTATGCAGTTTTTACCTGTCTTAAATGATCAAAATAAATGAAGTTAATGGCTGAAGTAGATGGGAATAGTCATGTGCAGCACTCCGTTTCTACCCCTGCTGGTACATATAATCACTTTGATTAAAGTTGTTTCAGTTCCACTTCGATCAAACAAGAACATAAATGCCGATTCACACTCACAATGTCAGCAACAAGCTGGTTCAGGCCCTCGTTTAATCCACGGGCTCACAAATGATCGCCCTCTGCAGGTGGATTGCGTAAACATCCAGGGATACACCAATCAGCAGGCAGTGGAAGTGCTCAGACACACAGGCCAGACAGTCCACCTTAAGCTGATCCGGCGGGGCTTCAGGCCTGAGGAGATCCCCCCTAATGTGGCCCCCGTTGTCAGCGTCCTGCCCCCTTGCACCACCATCCCCACCACCACTGTCGTCATGATGGAGCTGGAGCTGGAGGAGGAGGAGGAGGAGGAGAAGGCCGAGGCGGCTGCTCAAGGTAGGAAGGATGAAGTGAGAGAAAATTTAATGAGGACAGACGAAAAACCCATTCCCTGTTGCTCATCACCCTGTCAAAAAGAAGTTGTCATTTGATATGCAAATGTGTCTCAGACAGGAGTTTTTATGATGCAGTAACGAGTGACTCCAAATGGAAATTTCCCGTCACTTTTATCAATATAGTTAAAATGCAGAAACAGAATATTTTCCTGCTGCATATAAAACCAGACTTGAGTTGTACTGAAAGGCAGCCCAAATTGATGTCAACATTGTGATGCATTATAGAATGAGAAAAGTGGCCTTCTACTCAATATGCAGCAGGTGTCTTCATTCTTTGACAGAAGTATATATTTGTTCACATTTTTATTGAATATTTGACACCGATCTTGATACTGAAAGAAACCTGATTACGTCTTGCCTGTTAGAGGACTCTCCTCTTAACAATAGCAATAGAATGAGTACGCCCACATTATTGGCCATCTTCCCTTCCTAAGAGAGCAAAATGCACTCATTATTAATTATCACTGACAAAGGCTAAGAGGACAAAACTATTCTCACAGACACAAACACATAATCAAACAATTCCTGTCAAATCCTACCCGTCTCATTCGTTGTTATACTGACTGGTATACACTGGCTGACCCAACAACCACATTTCTAAAGAAATAACCCAAAGCTTTCCATCATGTTGTTTTCGATCCTGAACTATAGCCAATAATAAATCAGCATGTGATGCCCAAAGTTTGACAGGGTTTCCACACAGCTAAGACATTGACAACTGAGTTACAACTGAGGTCTGCATGTGTGTGCTAGTATTCACACAAAAACTTCCATGTTTTTTTAAATGGCTTTTTTTCCCCCATTAAACAAGAGAGTAAACAGAAAGATTCTCGTCCCCAGTCCTGACAGGACCTCCAGGCCACTACAGAAGCAGGAAAAGCAACTTGCATGAGTTGCCAATAGTGATCGATGGAGCTTTGAAAGTGATTCGATCTGGCAACAGGAAGTTCTAGCCCAAAAAACCTGCAGAAAAACTAGCAGCCAGAAGTCGACAAGACAGAGAGGGGTCAGGGTTTTCTTGGCTGCTGTGAAACCAGCACTTTTGAGTATTACAGATAATAAAAAAAGGACTACATCAGTGCATACATGATGTCATGTCCCTGGAGCTCCCTTGTTATAAACACAGAATAGTTTGGTGAGTAAGAATATATTTGAGCTAATTTACTGGGCATGGTATCACAGGTTTGATGAAAGTTGGAATGGGTCATTTAATGGTTGGGATTAACGAAATAAATTAATGACACTTAAATTGTTGTCAAGTCAGTGTTAAGGTTGTCGAGCTCCTTCTTGCATACCATGAGCTAGCATTAGTTTTTATGTTCGCACTTAAAAAGGTGCCGATGAACAGTGTAAACCATGGCTCTCTCGGGCACATGGGTAGTCATTTCATGGGTGACCACTTTGGTGCCCTGTGGAACTCCAAAGACATAAACCGTGGCAATAAGTTGTAAAAAAAAAAACGTACCAGGGTCATTAAACAGATATTTGAAGTACTGGAACGTTTAGAGTCAGCCATTTATGGAGAACATCAGCAAGAGCATGTAACCCTCTTTCAGACCAAAAAGGAAATTAGATAGGTGGGTGATCGTCATTATGAAAGAGTAGGAGATGCTCAAGCTATTTTGGAAGAATAAAGTAGTATCAAATATAAAGACAGTATTTCAAATATGTTTTTTGGGTGGAAAGTAGATGCTTTTTTTCAAGTGTCTGTCTCTACTGTCATGTGTCTGTGTCGCCGCCCACTTCCGTCCGTCTCACTATTCATTGTGTGTTTACAGTCGCCGCAGATGAAACGCCGCCCCAGACAAAGAGTGAAGGATCTGATGTCAGCCCAGCCGCGGATCAGCTTACAGAAGACAAACATGGTAGGGGGCTCGGAGGCAGGGATTCTTCTTTAAGTACACCAGCAGAGATACTGGGCACACACATCTGACAGATCAGGGTTTACGGTCGTCAGGAACACACTCGGTGAGGTAATACCGAGATGGCCGTCATTGGTAATTTCACAGACAGTGCAGAAGTTTAACATTTTTTTATAAGCACAAATAAAAGTTTTTGTTTCAGAAGTACTTTGCAAATAGTTTGTATTTCGCTTTGCCGGCTGTTGAATCGTTTATGGCAAACTTTAATGTTGTTTTTGTGTATTCATACTTTTGTCTTGTTATCCAAGAGATGGAGCCAACACCCTTTGAAGAGGAGGAGCTAATGAAGAAGTGGCAAGAAATTCTGGGTCCAAGTAACGAAGTTGTAGTAAGTTTCTTCTTCAAAGTGAATTTGTTTCTCTCATCCATCAAAATGTACTTGCCAGAACTTGGTTCCAGGGCATTTGCTTCATAATGGTAAACAGCTCAAAACTGGCATCTTAGTCGGCAAACAAAATGAATTGAGTCATGAGTACAATTTGTTTCATATGCTGTCTGAAATGTGATTTCTTGTTTCCATAACAGGTGGCACAGGTGGAGAAGTTTAGTGAGAACAGTGGGCTGGGCATCAGTCTAGAAGCCAACGGTGGGCATCATTACATCCGCTCTGTTCTACCTGAGGGACCCGTTGGTCGCTGTGGCAAGCTGTTCAGTGGAGATGAACTGCTGGAGGTGTGCAGCCCCCAAATGAAAGAGAGCAACACAGTGTAGACCTTTTCATATTGCATTTGCCATTAACACTTATACGTTACTTTGATATAATACAAATACACATACCTGAGCTAAAAGGTGGCCAGAGACATGACTCCATATGAATGCTAATGTTGCTCAGTGCCTGCTGGATGTGTAAACGTTTTGAATGAAGCTAATATTAGCCTCTCCTTTTGTAGGTCAATGGTTTGTCCCTGATTGGTGAAACCCACAAGGAAGTAGTCAGAATCTTGAAGGAGCTTCCACTTTGCGTGAACATGACATGCTGTAGGCCCGCCCCTCACCTGCAGACTGACATGGATGCTGTCCAACCAGAATCAGAGACTTTGTCAACAACATCAAAATTAAAGGTACTGCATTTGCACTGCTGAACTACAGCAAATGTACTCCTATGTATTGTTTTTTTTAAATGTACATTTTTAATATTTCATAACGCATCATTACATTTTGTCAAGTATTGTTATGTTAAGAAAGAAACGTTGAGCAAGTGACTGAATGAGCTCATGGCTATAATCACGCGGGGTATTGCAGCAGATGATGCTTATAAGTAGGTACGGACACTCCCCGCATCCTCTCGAAATGCAGTAATGTGAATCATGAGAAATGTTTCCCCGCCTCTGCATATTAACGAGGGAATATGATTGAGGAGCAGTACTCCTAAAGTCCTCCTCCGTTATAACCCATCAACTGTTATTAGCTTAGCCGGTGTGTCAATCGCTCCATCGGCTTTCCACGTTGTCAACGATGATGGATAAAGACTTAACAATACACAGGGGAGGCTGAAAGTTAGTGAAACCTCAGCAGCAGCAGCAGCAGCTACATTTGCTGGAGATATGAGACATCAAAAGCGGCTTCCCTTTGGGGACGGGGTTTTCATCTTTCCAGCTTTATCTGTGATAATGTACTAAGGCCCTGGCATCCCAAAGATATTTCCCTTTTATCTGCTGCCAGTAACCTGAGCCAGAGACACAACTAGAGGGTAGCAGTCTACGGGGTTGGGAGTTAAAGTGACGAAGGCATGCTGTTACAGAGAGATTTTGGGATTTTGCTCTGCAGAAACAAATAGACCTGAGCAGCGTACTGGTTGCTGAAGACTCGGAGGCGAATGTAGCGGCAGCGGCACAGGATAATGTGGCAGCGGAGACGATAGGATCTTCTGTGGCTATGTGGGAATTGGAGATCCAGAACATCGAGCTTGAAAAGGGAGAAGGGGGATTGGGATTCAGCATTCTGGACTACCAGGTGGGAAACCTTCCTGGGATTTATAGTTGTAATTTTAACACCAACGTATTGGTACTTTTATAGATGTTGTATTTGTTACTATTTTACAACAAAGTATTTGTACGTGTATATATGTTGTTGTATTTATTTCCATCATAAACATATGGAGCAGTAAATTCCGTCTCAAGGAAAGCGATACGTAACATTTAAATTCATACTCTTATGACATTTCTTTATATTTTGGAGTATCTCCACAGAAAGAAAGAACATACTGTATCACGCTAACCTTACTTATTTAGGCCTTTGTGTTCCTTGTGGAAGTTATATTACTAAACAAATAAATTAAATTCCCTGTCATTTCCATATAAATCTACGGCTGTGATAGTTTACCTTTTGACATCTTCTTAACTTTACCGGACCGGACTTGCCATAGGACCCACTGGACCCCGCCAAGACGGTGATCGTGATTCGCTCTCTGGTTCCCAGCGGTGTGGCCGAACAGGATGGCAGACTGTTGCCGGGAGACCGACTCATGTATGTTAACACCACCAACCTAGAGAACGCCAACCTGGAGGACGCTGTCCAGGCCCTGAAGGGAGCCAACCTCGGCAAGGTCCAGATAGGAGTTGCCAAGCCACTGCCTGTAAGCATTAAACATAGTATTGTATTTTGTATGTCTATCTGTTGGAGTTACTTCAAGTTTTTTATACATATTGCATTTTTGGTAAATCTTTCAGCATGTCGGGGATTTTTCGCTGTGTGTATGCGAGGTTGTGAGTCAGGTTGTCTCTATATATATCATGTGACTTAGGATCTAGCCGTGAGGGTTCATCTTACGAGGGCATGCATTTTTCATCCAGGAAAAAGAGTGGCGGTTGGCTGCATTGGTGTAGCATTCCACCCGCTGCTCATTCAGAGGAGGCAACCAGCATGAAAGGCTCTGCACCCTTTGTTTCATACATTATGTTGTTGAAATTTCCAAGAGCACATACCCTCTTGTGCACTTAAACACACTCGGGCACCTGTCAAAATATTGGGTCGGTCCAACAGGCGTGTTCATCGCTCCAGGCCCCCTGTACTCTTCATACGGGGATGTTTCTCTCTGCAAAACTGCATTTTTCCAGCTTTAGAGCTACATTTCTCCCGTATTGAGTCTGCGGTTGGAATACACAGTGAGACATCTGGGCTGCCAAGGTTAGCTGGATCACAGCGCTGTAGGAAGCCTATGCGGAATAATGCAACTCTCCTGCAGGATGTGGAATGTACCTCTGAGAGGTGTTTTGGGGGTATTACCTCTCAAAATTGAGTCTGACAGTGTGGATTCTTTGGTTTTCTTACATCTACCCAGGCTGCATGCTTTACAAAATCAATATCAGGAGCTAACACTAAAGAAAACACACTTTCTGTTAAGAAGTAATTCAAAGAGTCATGAATGTGCCATTATGAGCTATTTCTCTGTTTGAACACTTGTGCACCAAGATCAATATTAAACTCCATAATACGTGTATACAAATCACTTCTAACATCTAACACCATTTTCATTTCATACTAATTTATTTGTACTTGATTTGGTCACAACAATAAGTCAAAATCAAAAAATCTAATTACATGACGCTGGAGACACTGAAAGAATTTCTCCACTTTCCTAGGGAATATGTGGATATTCCCACTCTCCACACCCATATGGTGAGCAGGAAATTACTTCATCATCCACCATCCATTCATTTGACTTCATAAATATTTGGGTTGAAGAAGGAGAGGAAGAAGGACTGACTGAGGGCATCGTTTACCGAGCAGAGCCTGCATTGGTTAGTTAGCTTTTGGGAACGTGGAAAACAGATTGTACTAAACATGTGATATTTACTTCTGCCTAACTTTACCAAGAGAGGTCTGTTTGTTTGTAGTCATGCATAGAGTTATCTTATATCAGCATTATCCTGACATGTAGATTAAGGGATTAATTAAGGGATACATATATGTTGTAATTGTGTAGCTGGAGAAGTTGCCTGTGCTTAGATAGTCCACCAAATTGATCAATATCTAAGGCCCGTTGAGTGTCCCCCCCCCCGTTGGTTACGCTACTTCCCTTCGTTATCACAGATTGACACCTGCGAAGCAGACCTGTCTGATGAAAAGCTGTTAGATCTGACTTACTCTGGGATAGAGGACGACACTTTCCAGGCATCCATGATTGCTCTTCATGGTAGCAGCTGTAGTGCAGACCTGGATTACCTGCACTCCTCCACGCCCAAGGTAAGCAGCACAGGACATGCACAACTGAAACCCGAAAAAGCACAGCTTGAAATCATTCTCGTATTTCATTAAATGGCGCTGCAGCAGTAAATGCCCTTTTTCACAATAGCGATACAATACAAGCATGTAGTCATTTTTCTTTCTTTTTATTTTGCTAGCGAGAGTCAAAATGTCAGGAGAAACAACATTATTTGTTATATGGGGGGTTGTAGCTGTGGCTGCTTTTGTTGTTCTGGCTGCCCAAGAGCAGCAGCAGCGACTCCCCAAATGGATAAGGAAGATAAATAAAGAAGAGCAAGGGGCACACAAACTGTTTTCCAAAAAAGTCACAGCTGACCTTATTTGTTGGGCCTTCCTAAGACATTTTGACTATAATAGGGCAGCATAGAGGGATAGACATGGGCCAGGACAACGTGGGGCATTTTATAGTGCTGTGGGATTTCACAAAACCGGTTTAAAATGTTTGTATGAGGTCAGACAGCTCAGTCTTCTTGTGAAGATGAAGATTTTTCCCTTAAAGCTCTAGAGAGAGGCAACAAGTCTGTTGATACATTTTAGAGGGACTACAGTGACAGTAAATGGTGGACCAGCTTTTTTTTTTTTCCAGACTTGCTTGACAGTATCTAAAGGTGATATTTTCTGAGGAATATGAATGATTTCTTCTTTCTGGTCCACACCTATGAAGGTCAACTGTTTGTTAAAGATCAAACGAGTGAGTCCACCAAGTCGGCGTCATTAAACACCGTCATTAAACCAGTGACGGCGATAGATTACAGCTGTGCTACTTGGAGGCTCATCCATGTGCTCATGCATTGGTTGTTACTATTACTATTACTATTGAAAGGCACTCAAGTGTAATTTCTCCCTATAAGACTGTGCCCTTTTGAAACAACCAATTACATACATTTCCCAGACTAATAATATAATTTCTTACTATGAAATATTTAAATTTTTAAAGAAATTTAGAAAAAAAACGTCATGGATTTAATGGCATCTTAAGCTTTATCTGGGAAAGTGAAAGTTTAATGTTTGAATCGTTTTTATGGTAATGACTTCATGTCATGTGTAATTAATTTTTAGAGATGCTAAAGGAGTGTTTTAGGAAACTGTCCGATTCAGGCCTTAGATACTTCACCTACCCTCTCTAAATATCTCTGCATGCTATAAATTGACTTGTACATACAGTATAGTCATGGGATTTACACATTTAAATGGTTTGAATATACTATAGACATACCATATACTACAGACACTATACTATAATACAGTGATTCCCAACTTCAACATACACAAATATACAAATACAACTCCTATAAATGTCTTTTCTATTTTCATAATTGCTGTACAGGAATAGCTGAATACCTTTAGTTGTCACAGACCAGTTCAGCCCAGATGTATGTATAGCACCACCTTATTAAAATGAAACATCCTCTTTCTTGTTCTACTCTACTTTTCTCCTGTCTGCTTTATTAAGCCCCACTTGTACTATGCATTTGCATATTTTACCTTTTCTTCTAAAGATTTATACTTCTCTTCTGGCTCCCGAAGGGGAAGTGGTGGCTGAGATTCATCACGACTCAATCTGGTTCTAATAAAGTCTTAAATGCGGTTACAATAAAACTACATTTTGTGCACGGCAAGCTGAGGATCACCAGTAATTTCCGCTGCTCTCTATTGGCCACTGATGGCTTTTCTATGGCTCATTACGAGGAGGGCGGGATGGCGACTGAGCAAGATGAATTCCCCCTGTTGGGCAATTGTCTAACTATCACAGCGGAACGTTCATTCAGCTGCTATGCTTTGTTTTACCCTAGCTGACAGCTCGCCTGGACTTGTTGGATGAGCATCCCTGCTTTGCAGCGGACGACGCACAGTCGCTCTCCCCGGAGAAGTCGGCCTCTTTCGCTCCGCCGAGCTCGAGAGGTCATAACCCGACTTTTAATGCCATATTGAGCAGTTCTGATCCGTTCCTGGCACAGCACTCGACCCAAGAAGAACCGGCGGAGAGCTCAAACTCATACAGCCCGTTCGCTGAAATAGGGACAAGATCGCCTGTCCCAGATGAACCCGTGGAGTCGCTTCACTATCAGAAGGAGCCAACCATGTCTTTTGAAGATTTTGGAGATATAAAGCTCTTGATGAAGGTAAAATAATCGTCCAATAACAAACTATAGATCTGGAGGATTTCATGTATAATAAGCTTGTAGGAAATAATAAGATGAGCATTCTGTTAGACTGATGAATGAGCGTAAGTGATTGGCATGCTGTGAACATCACAGATAAATGTCGAGGTGCATTCCAAACACGACTTAATGATCATCCTTGATCTTCTTGAAATATAATTTCTGAAGGTATCATCTAACCTCCCTCCCAGGCAGACGTGAGGCTCCTTTCAAACGTTAGACATGCAAAGTTCTAAGCTTGTTTGTTTGCAGCTCATTCCCACAGCCAATCAGCTGCGCACTACCTTTTTTCTATAGAGACGCCTGCTTTGTTTGGAATCCGGCCTCACATTTTAATTTACTTTCATGAATAACTGTGTTGAATTATCACCCTCAAGGGCGAGGAGACCGGTGTGAAAGAATCAGCAGAAGCCGGTGACAAGGAGGTACTGACCTCGGGGAGCAATTTTGAAAGGACTATCACAGTTGTCAAGGGCAACTCCAGCCTAGGTTTGTGTTAATTTCTTCACATTCTTTGATTTTGTTCTTTTATTTATTTGTCTCCTCAACCTTCACAGAAGTGTAAATGAGTTTGCTGGACTTGAAAGGCGCATTTGGCCTTTACCTTTTTTTGCGTCATATTTTTCTAAATGCCAGATTTGAAGCAAAATGACAAAAAACGATTTTTTTTTTTCAGCCTGAAAGGGTAATTTCATTGCTGTACAGTGTATTTCCATTTCAAAAAACGTACCCATGGGGCCGCTACCGGCTCAGAGAATACTAAGTTTTAGCTTCGACATGAAGGTGTTATGAAGACACTGTTCATAATTCTCAGTGCCTCATTGAAAGCCGGGCCTCATTTTGCTTTTTAGTACTCTTTGAAGGTTTCTATTTCATGCTGAATTCAAAATGTCCACGCAACACTTCTGGGTTTTTGTATTTCTAATCTTTTGACTGTGTGGAACCAAATTCCACTCCTAAATAGAGCATATGATGTTATTTCTTATGATATTTGCAAAAGAATCCCTTTACACCGTGCAAGGGAGTTTGAAGGTTTGAGATCGACTAGTCTCCAAAAATATTATGCCACACTCTGAAGTCACTCCACTGAGAATACATTGAAACCCATATTTGTGAATAATATGACCGTTTCTAGGATCATTTGCTGAGATAAGAGGAAGATTTCTTGTTTCACCGATAATAATATTGTGAATCAGATTAATTTGAAGTGAGGAACAGTTAGTCCTGACATGTTTATTGGTGGCATTGTGGTTTTAAGAGAGCTCATTTATCAGTGATTGTCCTTCAATGTTAAATCTTTAAACTGTTTATCATAATCGTAATCCAAATCCAAATGTATTAGTGTGTAACAGTTTCTCATAACATACCTCAAAGGGATGACCGTGAGCGCCATGAAAGACGGTTTGGGAATGCTGATCCGCAGTATAATCCACGGAGGATCCATTAGCCGTGACGGACGCCTGGGTGTCGGTGATCTCATCCTGGCCATCAACGGAGAGCCCACCGCCAACATGACCAACGCTCAGGCTCGCGCCATGCTTAGACGACACTCTCTCATTGGACCAGACCTGGGGTAAGAGACGAGGATTAGAAAGCAGTGGCCACACATTGTTCACTGTATTATTGAAAAGAAGCAGATGATTGTGCCACAAATGCCTTGGAACAGACAGGTAGTCACTATGACACAGTACGTTTTTGAACCAATACTAATACGATGCTTGGTAAAACATTCCGATATAAACCTCTGAAATGTACCCGTTTAATGTTATAGCTGTGTTTGAATTGTGCCTAAATGAATAGTAGTACAGTACAACATAGATAACACTGTGATTTAAATGATTTAAAGACCATTACCTTATTAGTTTGATTGTCACTGACCCCTGAACTCTGCTGGTCTGATTTCATCATAGTTTTCTGATTCACAGTAGACGGCAAAATGCATCCCTCTTCACAATGCAGTTGTTTAACACCCTTGCTACAAGGACACAATATTGGTGTACCAGTTTGTATTAGCAATTAGAGATCTGAGGAAAAATAAATCGCACTTTTAGTGCCCGAGTTTTCAATTTGATGTACTGCAAACATAATTTGGCTGGTAGTGAACGAGCAAGGTCTTGTGAAATTGGTCTTTGCTTTTGAAAAATGAATGCTGGTGAGATATTTAGTGTTGGTATAACTCTAGAAACTGGTAGAGCTGCCCAGTATTTCCCCCCCACACAGGTATACCTCAAGGTCCAACCTCAATTACATCAGTATTGCTTAAAGGGGACATGAAAGACTTTGCAGTGCACATACATTTGGGCATCTGGAGTGCCTACCAACCCACAAACTGTGAAATAAGAGAAACCAACAGTTTTATTGTGGGCTGCCTCGATCAGAAAACATATAATTAAAAAAAAAACTATTACGTTTTGGCTCCCCTTCCTATGTTAATTGCAGGCTCATTAGAATATCTCCACCAACGGCTTGAGTAATACGTTTGCAAGCCACTCAGGGCAGCCTGGGCTTATTCGGGAGTGAGGCTTAAAGAGACATGCACTAACACGAAGTGTTTCAGACATAGGGTGAAAACAGGTATATTCAGATGGACATAAAAGCATGTAAACATGTTCTAGTAGAAACCCAAAATACAAGTATGAACCTGATTATGTCCCATTTAATTGCAAGCCTTACAAACAATACATGATGTAATTAAAGCATACGATATTGTAGTTGAATATGCACACAGCAAAAGTCAGATTTTTGCATTGAAAGAGTTGCTGTTCCACAAGAAAATTGGATGTGTTGTTTCACAAGTTCTGCTCGCTGAACTGAACTTGACGGTTTGTTAGCCCCGGTGCATAAAAAGCCAACTCTTCACATTCTAGATCTGCTTGTGCACCCGAGGACGATCTGTGCCCATTTTATGTGTGAGTATGACTAACTTCCACACTTGGTGGTGTTATTTTTTTTCGGCAAGAAAGCTGCCATCTCTGGTTTCCTTCCTCTTGTTGTCTCCATCTGCCGACAGGCTTCATTGCAGTCTGTTAAAGAGCTTTATCCAGACGCAGAATTAGACCGTCAGCTCCATTTAGAGTGTCAAAACAATGATAACAGCAAAGTGTAATTGATGAAGATGTGCTTTCTGAATGTCATTCCGATTGGCTGATTCACATTTTGATTATGTTGACCACTGCACTGTGTATTAACCAACATTTATTTAAAAATCTGACTTAAAAATCACACACATATATATATAACACATATAGTCAAAATAATATCTGGATAAATCTTGATCGACTGCACCACATACCGACTCAACTTGCTGCATAACTTATCATTTTTTCATTTCTGTGACTAACATTTTCAATCATTACCTGGATGTTTCCTCTCTTACCATTTAACACTCTTTTTTTTAATTCTGTTTTTCTACTAACCGTTGGTATTTAAGCTCCGCCGTGTCTCTCGCTGCATGCTGGGATGTTGTCACGAAAGTGACTCATCAAATTTCATTATTTCACTGGGATTGGTTTTCCTCTCTGTCTGCATGCCATCGCGTTAAAAAATTGAAAATAATCAACCCCTTCTGTTGAAGATCTGTCAGCTTCACTTTAAACGTGTTTACTTGTGCCCTTCAGAATCAACTTCACTCTGAATTGTTTGGCAATGGGACTTTAAATGGGTGTCAGGTTTTTGTCAGCTCTCCTTTGGTTCATTTCTTAACACAAATCAGTAATCTGCCCATGAATTGATGATGGATACGCCTTTCCGATTTGACACATGTTCATTACACAGAAGGTGATAGAAGACTTGATTTGCTCAGACATTTATGAAGGTAAACATCTGCTTTGAAGTAAGTTTCTGAATGTAAATAAGCAGATTCAAAAGAAGTTCTTTTGTTCAGTGAAAGAGGGGGGGGGGTAGTTTGAGTGCTTTGATACCTGTTTGCACTTGAATGCCAGTTCTTCTCTTTTTTAGATCAAATTGCCAGGTGGGTTTAGTGAACCTGAATGCCTGAGAGTGGCATAATTACCACTAAGGAAGGTGATGGAAAGCCTAAAAGTCGTTTGCTTTAAGAAATGTTTCGACTCATTTGTGTGTATGTGTGTCTGCGCTTGTGTGTGTGTGTGTGTGTGTGTGTGTTCAGCATTACATATGTTCCAGCAGAGTATCTGGAGGAGTACAAGGCCAGCCTAGAGCCGGCTAAAGAGGATCTCTTCTGTGAAACGGCCCCAGTCCCAGGAGCAGATCCAAGGTACGTCCTCGTGTTCGACCTCGGTATTATACTTGTGTTATGTGATTACACTTAGAAACAGGTGACCTTAGAATGTGCCCTGTTGAGATTCCTTGTAAACAAACCACTTGTGTTTTCCATTCAGTGACCAAAAGCACATTGAGCTCCAAACAGTGTGTACGCACAAACAACGTGCATATGTACATTTTACGCTCAAATCAAGGATCATCAATATTTTCTGACCTGAATTAGTTTGTACTGTTTGTATCCGTGAGGTCTTACAAACAAGTGTTATTTCCTTTTTTCCCAAAAACAATGCAAAGCCAATTTATTGACGGTGCAATGTTTCCATGCATGTTTGCTAGCGAAGCTTCTTTACGCGTTACCGCTACCACCAGCTCATCAGTGGTTCAGCATGAAATAAAACTTGTAAATGCATCGCTACATAGCACTACTAGTGTTTTTGTCCCGAGAGCTTTCTTTAGAATTTTACCAAACTTTCTCCTTCCATTTTTGACGATCTAGAGATATTCCGAGCCTCCCTGAACGGGAAGATGGCGAGGGAGAGGAGAGCGCCGCTTATAGCAACTGGAACCAACCTAGGAAGTGAGTACCCACTGTATTTACGCATCTAATCTAATTTTGTGAATATGTCTATGACAGACACGGTTTGCAGAACTTTACCTGAAAGAATGATTGCTCAAGTTTGAAGCATTGACACAAAAAGAAACAAAAAAATCGTATATTTTCTGTCCAGCATACAAAAAAAAAAGGTTTACGTCAGAGTTTTGAAGAGCAAAATGTTTAAAAATTCTAGCGTGCGTACCTTCCTCAGAGTGGAGCTCTTCCGAGCGCCAGGCAAGTCCTTGGGTATCAGTATCGTCGGGGGCAGAGGGATGGGCAGCCGGCTGAGCAACGGAGAGGTGATGAGGGGCATTTTTATCAAGCACATCCTGGAGGACAGTCCTGCTGGACAGAACGGGACCCTGAAGACCGGAGACAGAATCGTGGAGGTAAAGGAAAAGTCCAGGTCACAGACCAAATAGCCTGAACTACAAGCTAGAAGTGAGATTTAGATTTGAATCAATCAGAAAGTTTCCCATGGTATTTGATTAATGTGCAAAAAACCTTGAGGAGGTTTTGAAATCCTGAAAAAAACAACTCATATTGTTCCCTAAAACGTGTGTCAGGTGGATGGAGCCGATCTAAGAGATGCTAGTCACGAGGAGGCAGTGGAGGCCATACGCAGGGCAGGCAACCCCGTGTCCTTCTTGGTCCAGAGTATTATCCACAGGCCCAGGGTAAGTCTCTATAATAGCGTCAAACCAATTGCTAGTAAATAATCTAAAGGTCACAATTTCGTTTTTCCATCTTCACGTCATGTAAAGGCTAATCCGCAACGCCCATTTAGGGCACTTTCAAAAACCCACAATGTAAAAAGACACAACCCCCGTAGTACCCGTTTTGCATTTGATCGTTAAATGCCATTTTGAAATCTTTTATGAGTGCAAAAACAAACCCCCGTGTGACATATTAAAGATATTAGCAAGTTTCAGTCTCTAATTGCGACACTCACTGAAACCGTATCAACATCGTTTGTTGTTTGAAAGTGCCCTCAGGCTTTCAAAGCGCGACTAAGTAGTTTCCCCGCCGGGTCTCTAATTGGTTTGGCTCCAGTGTCAGATCTCTCATAGTCAATCACTTGCATTGTCATCTATGAGATATTCCCACTTGCTTTCCTTAACATTCTGGTCACTCATTAAAGCCTTGTAGCGACTCATAATGTAATGTTAGCACGTGGAGAGGAAAGGGGGGGAAGAATTCATGTTAAAGGAGAATCATACTCAACGGTGGTGACTCTAAAAGTATCTTTGAAGCCGATATAATCAATATTTTTTGTAATAATAACAACAGGCAGCTGTACGCTAAATGTCCAGCACCAAACAGCAGACAAAGTTAGCAACTAGCTGGTAACAACAGTAGAGTATGTAACTATTAGCTAAGCAGCTAATGCTAATTATTTTGTCGGAATTTTAGCAATAATTCTATAAAGCTCACACATTGACATCATGACACAGCAGGTTTTGTTACCTTTGGACAGGGCAAAGCTAACGTTAGCTGTATTTCCAGTCTTCGTGATAAGTTAAGCTAACCGTCTGTAGCTTCTTATTCAGGACACAGACATGAGAATGGAATCTAATCTAATTTGCAGCAAGAAAACAAATGAGTATATTTCCTTATGTTCCAGTGTTCATACTTCATTTTTTTAACTCCAGTGACTACATTATGAGTTGCCTCAAACCTGCATCTATATGTTCCTCCGCACTGCTTTCTCAGCCTGGGTCAATATGTAGCCGAGCCCCATCGCCTGCTGTAGAGAAACACACCACCTCTTTCACATGCATGCCACATCACACATGTCAGGTAATCTGTCTCCCTCTTTGTTGCCTCTCATTTCTGTTGCATCAGCTATCCATCACAGTTAATCTCTGTTGCATTATCTTCTCCTGCCTCCGCTCTCGTTCCGTCTCTCAAACTGTTCGCCGAGTCTTTCTTTTTAACTGCATCTTTGACTTTGATGCGCACATATTATGTGTATTGACGGAAATGAAGACAAAGTAGAATTGGAGGTTCCTTCTGGGAGGGAAAAAAAAGAACCGTGGGAGACGCACAGACATCCTATTTAGTTTTCTATCACAGAGTTATCTAACTAGAACAATGACACGGCCCACAATTTAGCTTTTCATCATGACATTGCATCTCTATATTTTATAAAAGGAACTCATCAAGTAAACAATAGAAAAGCAAATAAGGAAATCATTTGTAGCCGTGTCAAAATGTGCTCAAGACTGCTTCAACCCAACAAACATAGGGAGAAGACATCTTTTCAATTTACTATAAAGTCACCGATATTGAGTTGCAGCTCCACTAAAATGCATAACGATGGCCTGAACAGTTTAAAAAATATATATTATTTTGATTGGATGATACCTCCAAGTGCTGTAGGCAGGTCAGTAATGCCGTTTTTTAAATGCAGCCACTGGGGTCCACCAAGAGAGTATAACCATCCATGCTGTCCTCCCTTTAAATTTAAAATCCTTCTCTTGTAAGCAGTGAATAATCTCAACGTAGCCCGGAGGAATCTTTGAAACATTTTGTTAAAGTATTTCAGAGAAAGCGGCTTTGCTCTGATTTTTTTTTTTGATGTGGAGGAATGGCTGTCCTCGAGGAAGCCGCTTGCTTTAATGGTTACTCATTTAAATAGAACCTGAGGTGCCTCTGGCCTCCAAACACTTTTTTTTTTTCCCCTCCCCGAGTGGCCTCCGATTCAATTTTGTCACAAAGGCTCAGCCGTCATATTAAATATTCGTCATGTTGTCAGCTTGTTGGTCCTGTGTGTTGCTCTTAGAGGCCGCCGCTGCCCTTTCTGCAGCTAAATAGCCACCGCGGGTCGAGCCTTTGCTGCACTAATCAAACCTACTTAGCACCTGCCCTCCCTCAGGTTAGAAAGCTACCCCATGTCTATGCCTGCCTGCTTGTGTATACGAGTATGTCTTTCACTTGACTTGTACTGCTTTGACTTGTTAAAATGGTGTTAACAATGAGCTGCATGATATGAGAGAAGAAGCCGACATGTGTTTGTGTGGAGTCTAGGGTTAAACATTAAAAGTGATTCAGTTTCAGTCTGCACGCAGGTTTACCACCTCAGGGCATTTCATTCATTGTCAAGAAAGCCGTGAGTTGGAACACATTTTATGGTAATTGTTCCAAATGCCAAACCTTTATTTTCCTTTATGGTAAACCATATGGAAGCCCTGAGAGGCAAGTGAGAAAACTATTTCTGGGGATCTGAAGTCTGATCTAAATAGCTTTCTCTCTTGTGTTTGCCTTAAGAACAGGTGAACAAAAGGCCAAGATATTCTACCTTTTGTTCATGTGTGAAACAGGTGAAAGTTTCACTTCAGGAAATTTTTCTGTGTTTTTATTTCTCCATGCACCTCTAAACACAAGAAAACAGGAATGCTGTTAGTCCTATTTACATGGGATCGTGGTGCACTTCAGCCTCTACAGCCCGAAAGAAACAAACAAAAAAAAATTAAACAAAATTTTCATAACTGAAACAAAAAATAACTTGGGAATTAAAATTGGGAACTTAAAAAGACTCCGCTGGCCAAACCTTTTTTTCCTCCCATTCTTAAGTCATAAACACAGGGGAGAAAACACTTGAGAAGGGACTTCAAACATGGATCACTAGAATTAGTTTTTTCTCACTTGCATTTCTGTATAAATCTGTGCTGCCAGACATAACAATTACTATCCTAAACTGTATGTGTGTGTGTGTGTGTATTCCTATTTTGAATCGATACCTTTCCCTCATCTGTCAGCGTACGTTGCCTTATGTCTACCTCTCCTTCTGGTGCTTTGCTGCGTCCTCCTTTTGCATCAAACACAAAGTGAAATCCTAGTCGAAGCTTTTACTATTAGTGAATTTGATTTTTCTCCTGTCCAATTTTTTGCCAATTATCCCTCAAACATTCTCCCAAGTGTCTCACTGCCAATGTAAAGAAGACAACTTGATAAGACAGTGTATTGTGAAGAACTGTAAACTGCAATATCATTTTTCTTTTTTTAAATGCCAGACTTTTTGGCAAAGTCCTTTAAACTCAATCATTGCAGAGAAATGTTCAAGCTTGGGTAGTCATGTGGAGTTGGATAAGCTCTTTCACTCAACGCATCAATATGTTGGCGTGGTTGTGTGCGTGTTTGTGTGAGCGATTATGGTTTTGCCAAAGCTTTTTTCTTCCTTTTCTTTTTTTTAAGAAATAAGTTCTTCATGTTTTTCTTCATTTAAAAAAAAAAAAGTGTCTTTTTCTTCAGTAGTATCATTTCTAAACAGATGGTTTTTCATGATACAGCATATGGTCCAGATTTTATTCATTCAGAACACTTTTGACTTTGTATGAACTCATTAATATTCATGAGATTTAAACATGATTCTGTGTCCTCCGCTGTATTGGTGTTATGAATATGCTCTCCATAATACGTGACCCAAATGATTTTTTGCGAGCGATGTAGAGCAGAGGGATTTACCTTCGTGTCTGTCTTGTACGCCGCAGTCGTCGGTAACAGACTCCAGTGAGGAGAGAGCTGCAGCTAAGACAAGGGACAACAAGGACAAGGTTGGTGTTTCCAATTACCCTCCACTGACAACTTGAATCACTGTTTTGTATTTGCCCTTGTTCCACTTGTCAACTTTTAGGAAAAGTGTTGCTCACCACACTCGGAATCAGGTTCGATCACATCAACAGCGTTCAACTTTTCACCAAGATCTCAATACGTCTGTCAATAGATGTAGGCATCTGTCAGAAACGTGCCGTCTTCTAAAGTCGTTGCCCTTTGTCTCTTCTCCGTAGGAGGGTTACAGTCACAGTAGACTTTTCCTCCGCCTCTCCCCAACTAACCCTTTCACTCCTACCCCGTTTAAGGTTTGTGGGTCTCTGTGTTGTGCTTTCCCGCTTTCCCGTTCTGTGTATGCTCGTGCAGCTATGTCGATTTGGCACGATACAGTTCAT
This sequence comes from Leptoclinus maculatus, assembly GCA_032191485.1. Lineage (NCBI taxonomy): Eukaryota > Metazoa > Chordata > Actinopteri > Perciformes > Stichaeidae > Leptoclinus > Leptoclinus maculatus. Next base: position 7,751,713 of record JAVDOI010000020.1, on the reverse strand, counting down.
GCGCTGAATATATTCCGACATGCTGTACCCGCATACACTCCTAACTTGTCCTAACATCTCCTCGCCGTTTGATTTCCTTTGTGCATTTTTTTTCGTGAAATCAGAACACGTTCTGACCTTTTTGTCTTTTGCATTTCATTACTTCCTTTTCAAAGACAACAGAATTGATACTCACCTCAATAAATGACAAAAACAAAATTTGAGATTTTTGTTTTTTAGCTTGACACTTGTTTGACCACAGATTTTGTATTCAAACAACAAGTAATCAAGTCTGATTTGTTGTTCTTGTTTTTTCAGGTAAGTGATCATATGATTGGTGAATATTTGATTTGTAGTACTAATTTGATGATAAGTAATTACATCAGTAATAATTAAGTCATTAAATGTCGCATTTTTGACTCTTATATTATAAATAAAGCTATTTTCCAATTAACCTAATTCTGATTTGAGCCTCTGGCATCTATTTGGAACCATATCCCATAAAAGCTAATATCCTGCTGAGAGTGATACAGCTGTTTATGTAAACCAAGCAAATGACTTCTATTGATTCCATCACCGGCGCTCATGTGCCTTCCTATTTCTGTAAACCTCCTATCAAGCTGATTCAAACTTAAAGAACAAAGACACAACCTTCTTCTCCCTCTTTACCTTTCACTAATAAACCGTTTTTCAACTCCATCTGTGGCGTGACAGCCTGTGAAGCGTGACGCGGCGAAGGCATCTCCCAGCAGCCCCGTCCTCTTCCTGCCAGTGGTGCCCCATGTGGGAGAGACCGATACAGACACGCTGACAGAGATTCCTGGCAGACCTGCTGAGGCAGAGGAGGAGAATGAGGAGGAGGAGGAGGCGGAGGAGGAGGACGACGAGCTCGGATACAATTGGAGTGAGTTCAGTTTCTGTTTTTTTTGGGGTTAAATTATCTATTCTGTTTGGAACAACAGTGAACACATTTATTGTGTTACATTTTCGTCATTCTATTTCATACTGGTCTATTATAAGTAAATCCTGGTTTGCATGAATTCTTGGAGTGAATGTGACTTGTGAGGAAGGTGTGGGTATATATATATATACACATATATATATATATACACTGTATATGTATACTCCTGGAAGTTCTACCTAATTAGTATCCATTAATGTAGACCGAAAGCATTTCAATTTACTTACGTTATGCATGCGTTATTGCCTAGCTGCCACTAGAGGTCCTCCAAGGTACATTTTGTTTCTCGCCTGCTCATGAATTCATCCAGAGTCTGCAATACAAACAGCACAGAACTCACTCGCTTGAGGTGGTTGTACCTCAGCAAAACCTGAAGGACTCATTAGCATCTTGCAGATACTCGAATGTCAACTGTAGGATGAAGCCACCGCTTCAAGGAGAACGGGTCACACAGTCGGTCCCATTCAACTCAGGCAACCAGCATAAAGGACATACTTCCAGCCTCTGAACACCTGGGACTGTGGCGAATGTGTGTGTGTGTGTGTGTGTGTGTGTGCATGCGTGAAAGTGTGTTCCCATCCTGCGGGGATAAGATTGATGAGGTTGGGCCCGGGGAGGTGAGTTGTGGAGATTAGTACAGGACTGATGGTCCAACAGTGGCAGGGAGCCCAGAACAACAGGATCCCATTGGTCTGAACAGGGGCTATCTAACACACCAGAGACAGGAGAGAGAAAGAAGGGGGGACTGGAGTGAGAAAGGGAGGGATAACAATGCAGACAAGATTGAGACAAAGAGATAGAAACTCAGCAGTCTGACATTTAAAACTTTTACCATTCACATTGTGTGCCTTTGCACAAAACCCAATCTCACCCAATCCAAACACATGCCCCTCTTTCTGAGCAACAAGACATACACTGATATGGAAGTCCAGGCTCAAAACAATTCTGGCGCTATTCAGCAGCGTTGTCAGCTTACATCTGTCTTGCTACGACTCCACCCGCCTCTTGCAGAGAACATAATCCAGCGCTACGGCAGCCTCCCGGGTGTCCTACACATGATTGAGCTGGAGAAAGGCAAGACAGGCCTGGGCCTCAGCCTGGCAGGGAACAGGGACCGCTCTCGCATGAGCGTGTTCGTGGTGGGAATAGACCCCAGCGGGGCGGCCGGCAGGGACGGACGTATGGCAGTGGGGGATGAGCTGCTGGAGGTAAGATGTGTCTTGACTGTGGTTCTCAACTCAAGTGGATTTGTAAACAAAGTTTGCAGGATATGTGACCCCTTGAAGATATATAATCTATTCTATAACATATATACATTCCTGATGTATGGCTTTTAGTCTATAATTCTATGTTTTTGTATCCCGTCAGATCGATGGGCAAGTCCTTTATGGCCACAGTCACCAGAATGCGTCCTCCATAATCAAGAGCTCTCCATCCCAAGTCAAAATCATCTTCGTCAGGTATTTAAACCCATTTTCTTCCTATTAAAGCCTCTATGAATACATTTCCATGGCAACAGCAACCACATGTCATTGTCAGACAGCTTATGATGAAAACTCAGTTGAAAATGTTCAAGTCTATTGTAATTGTATTCAAAATTCAATAGAGGGAGCTATTGTAACTCAACAGAAGGTGCAGTGTTAGGATCCATATTCAGTGGGAACAGAGTCTTCCTCATGCACATATCAAAAAAAGAAGATGCGTGTATATTTGTTTAACCCGTGTTTTCCCCCATTCATTCATTAAATGTATTTACAGTACATATGTCAAGATTTGTCAATGTTTGAAAGCCTTAAATCAAGGGGACATGTATCTATGAAAGCAATGATTTACTCCCTGATTCATAGCTTCTGGAACAAAAAACAATATCCAAAAATAAATTCAGAAAAAGTATTGTATATTTTCCTGTTAAAATAAAATGCTCATTTATTGTACAATAACTGCAAAAACAGTACATTATAAAGATTAGCATGGCTTATGCAGTGGAGTATGAAGTATTGCAGCTGACACAACAGCACGGAGTCAGCCACATTTGACCCCTTGACCCTTCCTTAAACAGTCCTCTCCAAAAATCACTCTACTTAACCTTCTCCTTAAGCTCACATCCCTTTCCTGACCCCCCTTGAAAACAGACACTGTGATCAGCCCACGTAAATCACGGCTCCGCTTGTCACAAAGCCGAGGAGCCGCGATTTACGCGAGTTATGACTCTTTGGAACAGGAACGCGGAGGCGCTGAACCAGATGGCTGTGGGACCTGTGAGAGAACCCGAGGGAGACACAGTGGAGCCCCACACTGAGGTAACACTGCGCTCATGGCCACACACACAAAACACCGCAACGGACAAAGATTATGGGGATGTTAGGGAGTGACGTTCCATCTGCGTAACAAGCAACGAATCTCTCACACAAACCATTAGAATTGCTTTGGCTCTACCCTTGTGTCATTTACTTTTTGCGCCAGAGTTGTTTTCATGTACGTTTGCTCCTAAAAGTCTCTTTGTGTGGTCCTGGAGTTCCCATTCTCCCAAGCCTGTGTGCAACTCCCAGGACAAATCAAAAGCCACAAACTCAGTACTGTACTCCCACCAGCCAGCAGACACAAACACAAACTCCACTGTATCAACTACTGCCTGTCTCCTCACAGCTCGAAGCGACTGCTGCTAATGGTGATGCCGATACTTCAAAAGATGTGCATCACAGCATAAAGCTGAAGGTGAGATACACTGGACCCCCCCGTATACACATCACACACACACACACACACACACACACGGCAACCCTGTTCTTTTGAAAAACCAAAATAAAGACAATAATAGAGAGGAAGCAATGCTATAATGAGGGAGGATGTACACAAAAAAGGTCAATGGGGTATGAGAGAGAAAGAGGGGGGGGGGGGCATACAGGAGCAGTCAAGTCTGACAAGCTGCCAGCCAAAAGCAAAGAGTGTCAAATAAAAGGGTGAATAACCAAAACAACACATGAATGGGAGAAGAGCTGTTCCAATTGGACATAAAAGTTCAGTTCGCCCAAAAAAATAGAAAGGGGAACATAATGTTACCCCTCGTGGTGTCTACTTACTACTCGTGCGGATATTTTTACAGTTTTATTTGCCAAGCTATTTAGATTGAAAAATATCCCATTTCAAAAAACTGGCAGCAACGCGTCTCTCCGGAAAAGAATTCCCACAGAAAACGGCTTACAGTGAAGTCTGTGGATGATGTTGAGTTGTTTTTTTAAATGTCATTCTTCCATACTGTGAGCACCACCAATAACAAGTGTCACCGGGGATATCGCTAAATCCTGCCCAATTAAACTGAAAACATCTGCCCGACTACATACAACAAGTGGTAATTTTGGAAAACATGTTTTGTTGTGATCCCAGTTAACCGGCCCTTTAAAAAGAAACCTAAACTATAAAGCAAGGAATCTGTCCGTCTTTCTGTTTGATCTCCGCATATCCCGAGAACTGCTCCTCCGATCTACTTCACAACTTAGTGTTTTGCTCCGGGACCCCATGGAGTACTTTTTCGAATTTGGTGCAATTTTGGACACGCGACATTACGATATTAATAACCTTTGAATAGGGTAGGGTTATCAGCAATTCACAAAAACGCTGCAAGCGGCAAAAAAAACCAGGCCAAGCATTCGACCGGGTCAGAACAGGCATGTTTTTAAAGGGCACTGCACTAGTGAGTGAAAAAAAAGACTTTGATGGGAGCCCCAGTTTGGGAATGTCCATATGGTATGTCAGGCGACAGGGAATGACGCAGCAGCATCTGGGCAGCTCATTGATGCGAACACACAAACACAAAAAAGGCCCCGCTGGGAACATACGATTAGAAGTGTGAAGGATGTACAGGGGAAGCTGTGACTAGTCATCTTTCTGGAGATAATTGTCATCAGTCATGCTTGTTTTGGTTAGCTGGTGCAGCTCCGTTATGTAACACACGCTACAGCCATGTGTCAGTCTGCATGCTAATGTTTAGATGTACCGTACTAAATGCTGTATATTAAAGAATCCTATGTACGCACTATTGTTTTTCTCCGACAGGAGGACGGAGGAATCGGCATCACATTTGTGGAGGGAAAAACCGACAGTGAAGTCGAGATTCAGAGTATATCTGAAGTGAAAGGAGACGCGGGCAAAGTATGTAGTACATACTGCAGCTAATGGTGTGTCTGGTACATTACACAGTTTATTTCTAAAACTGTGATCTGCTTCATACAGGAGGGCTGTGTAGAACCAGGGGACAAACTCTTAGCTGTGAATGGTGAATCAGTGCCAGACTACACGGGGGAAAAGGTAGTGTGGCTGGAGATAAAACTGTAATCATCATGTTGTAGTTCCTGTAAAGGGAAGCATGTTACAAATCTGTTGTGTCCGTAAGAATGACCTAAAACAACAGCAGTCATGATGTAAAGATCAAGCCTGATTAGTTGTTCCACTGTGTTTTCAGTCAATTATCTACTGAGAAAAGCCAAAGGTCCAGTGAAGATAAACCTCCTATCCAAATGATACCCTCTCTTCCTTCTCTTTCCTCCAGTCAACCTGCCAGGACGGGGAGAGCTCGGATGAGGTCTTTGCCAGCCTACCCAGCATGCCTAGTGCCACCACGAGTACCCCGAGTCAACCACAGGCGGAAGTAGTCACTAGTGAGTCCGCATTAAGAAGTTTGACTTCTTATTCGAGAAGATAAATAATGGATCAATTGGCTTACTATACGCTTCCTCCGTTGTAGGTCAGAGTCGCTCTTCCACCCCTTCCACTCTGGCCTGTGACCCGACGACCTGTCCCATCATCCCCGGCTGTGAGACCACCATTGACATCTCCAAGGGCCACACAGGCCTGGGCCTTAGCATTGTGGGAGGCTGTGACACCCTGCTGGTAGGTGACAACAAATATGAAAGATGGGTATGTTAATGTTAATGAGGGTATGTCACTTCACCAAAAACATGCCTTGAGTTAAGTATGACTTCATTTTTTACATTTGATTCAACAACACAAATAAGGTAAATATATACGTATTTGCACTTTTGTATTTGTAAAAACTTTTAAAAAGTTACGTGACTGTACTTTTGAGTTACCACCCACCATGCCACCCACTTAGAATCTTCGGTGGTGGTATAACCCAGGTTCAAAATAGCCACGGCGGCTCAGGAATGTAGGAAATTATGTTGTCACGGCCTTCCTCCTCGTCCTCCTCGTCCTCGTCCTCCTCGTCCTCGTCCTCTCCTCAGCCCATCTATTCTGTCTGCTCAGTCAGGCTTGGGGGGGGGGAGCAGCTCTTTGTCTGGCCTCGGCCACAGCAGACAATATCCAGCCCTGGAATGTAACCTCTGAACCCCAAATGACACACACACTGGAACGCAGAGAAAACACACTCGGAGTCAGGAACATACACATTCAGAACGGAGAATTAAAAATAATCACCGTCTGCTGTCAAATTATAAACATACCCTTCTCTCTACCCACATGGTCTTTATATAATTACTTTTCTCATTATTTGCTGTCCTGTGTGCCTCGTATTTCCGCCAAATAAATCATAACTGCTCTCACTTTATCTCCAACTGTTTCTGCTCACCGTCTTCTCCTATTCTGTGCTCATTTGCTCTCTTTTTGTTTCCCCTCTCACTCCAGGGGGCCATCATTATCCATGAAGTTTATGAAGAGGGAGCAGCCTCCAAAGATGGCAGGCTCTGGGCAGGAGACCAGATCCTGGAGGTGCTGGTGCCGTATAATGAGCATCACATATGACCTCGATTAAAAAAGAGGCTTGAACACATTTCAATAACTTGAGACGCGGCGGCCTGAGGATCTGTAACATGAGAGCTAGGGTTCCCGAGTACAAGTCGAGGATCGAATAGCGCGATACATTCGTTGATATACATCTCAAATATACATGAAAGCTGCAACAAAAAGGATCGAACTCAAACCAAACAAGTTATTGTTTGTGAGACAAGTACTGAAGAATAAATTGATTCCGAGTAACAACTCGGGGGGGGGAAGTACCAGCTCGTATGAGTGTATGTATTGCATGGAGAGACGGGTTAAGTATCCCAGATCAACTTGGATTTGCCCTCCATTTCACCTCATGCTTTGTCACAGAGGGAGGGCAGGGGGGGGTGGAGCTCTGGTGGAGTTTTGTTATGGTAGCTCGATGAGTCGACCTTTATTGAAAAGCACACATGCATGCACGCACACATAGACGCACACTTGATTGACTTAATTGCCCTCTTGCTATTCATCGCTGTCCTCGAGCCAAGCTGTTGTGTTTAGAAAACAGGGTCAGAGAGGAAAAGGGAAAAGAGTGGTCTTTCCCAGTCCACAGCAGTGCTATTAGCTGCTATGGGAGAAAAAAAAACATTTTGCATGTCCATGGGCGAAAGCTAATGGGGTATTTCCCCTCCTTTAATGTAGTAAAATAAGCTGGACATAAATCCTTAAACTGAACACTCAAGATTTTCCCAGACCTCTGTGGGAAGGAAGGCTGCTTCCCTTAAGTTAAATCCAAGTGTTGTCACACTGTCATATTATGATCCAGTGTTCAGATAGCTCAGCAGTTTGGGGTTTGCTAAAGAAGAAATGTAACCACAGCAGTTTAAGGAAAATTCTGTTTTAGCATTCAATTAAGCTGTTAGCACCTTTTTATAGCCCTCTGCTGCATTCGCATTATAGCAGGAATAGAAGAAAAGGGCGTTGCTACTTTTTTTTTTTGCGCGTTTCTGTAAATATGAGCAATAGTTTCTAATACTAACCTCCTGTTTCTCCCGTCACAGGTGAACGGCATCGACCTGCGTGAAGCCACTCATGACGAAGCCATCAATGTGCTGCGGCAGACCCCACAGAGAGTCCGGCTGGCGGTCTACAGGGACGAGGCCCAGTACAAGGAGGAAGACCTGTGGGACTCGTTCACTGTGGAGCTCCACAAGAAGCCTGGCCAGGGCCTGGGCCTGAGCATTGTGGGAAGGAGGTGAGAGAGAGAGATGTATTATTAGATCTAGTACCAAACTACTACTACTTTATTGATGAGACCTGACAGTATCAGAATGCTGGTCATTTTGACATTATATTGTAATTATGTATAGAATGGTATTGGTGATATAATGAACATAATTAGCTAGTAATCTGAGAGTCAACATAGTTTGCCATTAACTGTACAAACTTTCTTTTTTGAATGCAGATCACGGGATCAGAGGTAATTGCTGTCACTATTTAGAAAGTGTGTAGTGTAGAGATAGATCTTGTACACACACACAGCAGGATTTTTAGATCTACCAATACGTGATAAACCATAATGTTTTTAAATCCTATTTCATGGTTGAAAAACAGTTGATATGCCTGGCTGGATTGCTGACATGTTAAACCAAACATCACAGACATGTGTCAGCAGAATAGGTGTGTGTTTCTCTGCATCACTTCAAACTTTAAATACCTCTTATGATCCCTCTAATGAGGACAGGCGAAGCTTCTTATTAACCCGGGGATCATTTTCAGTGGCTCTAGTGGGGGATCATGACTCCAGCGTTGCCAGTTTTCCTCGGACTTGCAAATTGGAAACCGTCTTACACACAAACTCCAGTGAGGCTTCTGTTCTCGCAGTAGCATTCGTGGGTTTAAAGCACACGAGGGAAAAGGCCTGCTGGTCCACATGCTGACAGTTCTTTACTGACAGGTGTGTGGAGTGTGGTGATAGATCTCACCCGAAGGGAAAACCCTTAGGAATGGCTTATACAGACCACACATGCATATGCACTGCTGGTTACGTGTGTGTGTGTGTGTGTATAACTGCTTTTATTCTGGATTTGTCAAAGTGCAGGGTAAAAAGGGGTCATGGGTTGAACAGCTTGGACAGCAGTAGTTGTAAATCTTCGCTTAAGTTAGTGGTTTTGCTACACAAGGGGAAAAAACAACTAAAATGCTCCAACAGGATGGAAAAGGCAACAACGTGACAGACAACCGAAAACCCTCAGCTAAAATGGAAAAGTGCAAGCTAGCAGTTAGTGGTGAGGACTTGTGACAGCCAACAGTCTCTGGCACTCAGGATTGTACGATCAGGTCGCCTCGCTTCACAGCTTCGTCTTTTGTTAGTTTTATCCACGTGGAGATTTGCACTTTAGATATGCAAAGTCAACAGTAGCGATGTGCTTTTAGGGAAAAAAAAGAAAAAAAGACACAAGCTATTTTATCTACCCTGCAGTTAACTTAGTGTCCCAGAGGTCAGTGCTCAGAGCAAGCAAATATGTTGTGACTATGTTCGTCTTTGGCTTTAGACAAACAAGAACGTACTGTATTTTCCTGAGACAAAGCCAACTGGTTTGTCAAAGGTTTTGAAGCTTAGATTCGGGTAACCGCTCACGGCTTTTTTGGCAGGGGTACAAGGGAAACGGATGGCAATCGTGACATTGATAGGTGTAGACACCTGTCAATCAATCAAGCAAGCTTAAGAAGGCTTAATATCTCCTCAACATATCATTGGTGAAGGAGGATTCTTAGAACTGTCACCAATACACGTATAAGAGGAAATTAAAAAACTAAGTTTGTCATTAAATAATATGTGATAGCGTCTCACTTTTTTGTGCCCGACTGCAACGTGTCCACGGTAAGCATTATGCAGGATTCAAGATGGAAAACAAATGTATTGAGGTCACAGTTGGGGAGGGGGGGTGAACACACTCTTTTTTGCTCTTAAATATTCCATCTCACCAGCAGTCTGCTTCTTCCCCAAGGAGCATAAGCCACATTTGTGCAAAGGTCCATAGGAAAAAATGTGCTGGATCAATAGTGTATTATCCATTACATGCTCAAAGAGAGTCAGCTGTGCGAAACAGTTACGGTCAACTCGAAGAAGAGGAAAATACACAACGACTCTTCCATCACATGTTATCTCACTGTCATGTCTGCCTTTCAACCTTTCCCACCAGGAATGACACAGGAGTGTTTGTGTCCGATATTGTGAAAGGAGGTTTGGTGGACACCGACGGCCGCCTGATGCAGGGCGACCAGATCATATCAGTCAATGGTGAGGATGTCAGGTCGACCACTCAGGAGGCCGTAGCTGCACTACTCAAGGTACACCCATCGCACTGGCCCTCAGAGGGAAGCATACTTGGTGAATGACAACCCCTGCTTTAAACTGTGTTGGATGACTGTCGTCATAATACTGTGCCTTGTGTTATAGTGCTGCGTGGGGCCTATAAACCTGGATGTAGGGAGGTTTAAGGCAGGCCCGTTTCACTCAGAAAGAAGGCTGTCTCAAAGCAGTCAGGTACTGTATTTTCACTTCTTTCAAGGATAATATTTGATTGTTGGACATAAATTGCTCTGACAAAACAGAAGAAGCAACAGCGCTGCATATCTGTGTTTCAGATGAGTGAAACAGGCAGCACCAAGGTGGCCTCTCTGTCATGTTCCGGGTCTGGGAACCTTCCCGGTGACCATGACAAACTGAGTCGGAGTCCCGATTGTAAGTCTCCTCAAAAGTCCTATTAATTATGTCAATTGTGGACAAGGCCTCCTCACATTTTGCAGGGTTTGCTTTTCTCACAGCTCCAGAGCATCAGGACACCAGAACAGTTGAGTTCATTAAAGGTCCCAGTGATTCTCTGGGTATCAGCATAGCGGGGGGCGTGGGCAGCCCCCTGGGTGACATCCCCATCTTTATCGCCATGATGAACCCCGTCGGCCTGGCTGCTCAGACACAGCAGCTCAAGGTACGACATTTGCGCCTCCCTCTCGGTAACCTTTATTCGGCTTCCAGCGGAATACATAAACTAAGAATTTGCATGCCAGTCATTGTCGTGTGGGATTTAATGTGAATCTTAATTATGTACAGCGCTCTCATTCCCACTTTACTCAGTTTGTGACTCTGAAAAGGTCAAGAGCCACAGCCCTTTGCAGTGAACTTCGCAGTTAAATGACAGAGAAACTGACAATTGTAGCTCTGTGTGACACAGACCGGAGGAGGACAATAGCCATTGCTAACGCGGATAATAAATCTCCCACTCCTGCATTCAGACCATGAAGCCTACAGAAGGGCTCATTGAAATGAATGGGGGGAAATATTGAATGGTATATATTCACGCTGCTTTATCCTCTCAGGCAGAATGAGAGACGAGAACGCTACATAATGAAATTACTCAGCCGAACACAAGCGTAGTTTTGCCTTTGTGTGGCGTGGTGAATTCAATTTTCAAATAGTATTAGCCACGTCCTGTTGTCGTGCAGAGTCGTTCTGTGGTGATACATATGCATTCTGGATTTAGGGAATAAGGGAAACATTTGAGTTCCTGTTTGTTACAGAAAAAAGGTCACAGAGCCAACTTTTGTTAGATTTTCATCGTTTCCAACACAAACACTGATGTTCCTGCTCCACCGTTCAATGTGCCAAGATGTTTTTCTCCCATGTGTCCTTTTACATTTGTACTAAACTGTCACTTTTCCAGATTGGGGACCGCATTGTCAGTATCTGTGGAACCTCAACTGAAGGCATGACCCACTCACAGGCTGTCACTCTGCTCAAGAACGCCACAGGCACAATACAGCTGCAGGTCTCAAAGCGCACACACACACACACACTCACACATACACCTCTCTGTTGTAATCAGATAAACCTGCAGACACAGTTAGATAACCTGTAGTTGAGTATGTACTTTATTCCTCACTCTATCTGGGTTCAAGTTTTCACCTGAAAAGAACAGTCGAAGGCTACCGGCAGCAGACTTTGAAGTACCATAAAACTTGTCTCCCTCATCAAACACTACCACCATGCTATCAGTCTTTGTGTCGCAAGTCTACCATACCATAAAAGTGTGTGTGTGTGTGTGTGCGTTTGTTTGCACCTGTAGGTGGTAGCGGGCGGTGACACCACTGTGACGGGTCCCTCTCAGGAGCAGGCAGCTGGAGGTCTCATGCCCAGCTGCATCTTCCAGGATGACCTCGGGTATGAACTGTTTATTACACAGAAACATCCGTCTTACCACTATAATGTCAGTCAGTCTAAGTAACAGCAGTCAAATTATTGCCGTTTTTTGGGAATGTAGTCAGTATATTCCCTAACTGTCTCCGTTTTTCCATCAGCCCACCTCAGTACAAGACCATCAATCTCGAAAGAGGACCAGACGGACTGGGTTTCAGTATAGTCGGAGGGTACGGCAGCCCCCATGGAGACTTGCCGATCTATGTTAAAACTGTTTTTGGAAAGGTACGTCGCACAAATCTCTGTTTTATATATTTAGCAAGATTGACAAATTATTGTTAAATAAATTAGTTATTAAGCAAAACTCCACTCGCATGTGTGTGCGCTTAGGGGGCAGCAGCGGAGGACGGCCGCCTGAAGCGAGGAGACCAAATAATGGCCGTTAACGGGCAGACTCTGGACGGCGTCACTCATGAAGAAGCCGTTGGCATCCTGAAAAGGACCAAAGGAACCGTCACGCTCACTGTGCTATCATAGACACACATATGCAATAACCCACAAACACACACACACACACACACTATCCTCACAACTGTTTTTACACTTCTTATCAAACCCAATGTTAATCCACATCTATAGAGACTGAAACTTACTCAAACCGGCAAATATTTCACGACTGGCAGATTCTGCTAAAATCACCAGATGTTCATCTGTGAAAACACGTACACTGAAATAGGAACACTTTCTGATAATCATGAAGGAGCTTAATGTAGCTTTGAACACTGTGAGCCACGTAAGCCTACAGCCAGTAAACTTATGTACAGTACGTCTCATAATACAATTGCTTTTATCACCGAAACAGTCACCCAAAATAGAATGAAAGTTAGATGCATGAAATCATAAATAGTTTGCCATACACTGGTTTGATTCATTGTATAAATCTCAAAGAGGTTGTAAATAGTATTAGAATTATAGTCCAACTCAGTTACATTCCGTGGCTCTGGATTGGAGTATTCACTGAACATAGTGGCTCAAGTATTTTGCTGTTTCCTGTATAGAATTGAATGGCGTGTGAGATCATTATTTTACAACAGAGAGTACACAAGAGCAAAATCTGAATAGAGGAGAGGCCAATTTTCATCTACTTATAGGGGTCACCTCCCACTAAATTTAGAGCATGAAACAGCATGAAAGATAAGCAGAATTTAGCTAATGGCTGTATTAGCTGATAACAGCATTATTTGTCTTTTACATTGCACTGCTGTTGGCAATTCATCGTGCTGATTTTCCTGAAAGGCTGATTGCTGCTGTAACTGGTGTTAATCAACTTGTTTTAGAAAAAGTGGCCAATAGAGCATTTTTAGGTGCTCATGGCTAGAAGTCGTCGTCTGATATTGTAAATACACAGAAAGATGTGAAATCCTTGAAACTAAGAAGCGTGGTTTGAGTGCACATTTGACAAGATGAGGAATTGTGCGTGTATGTATGACCTACTCACTGAAATATAGTGCTGCTAAAGCCGATATATAAGGTATTATCTCAGTATTTTTTTTTTTTTAAAGTATTAATTAATGTTCCCTTCATGAAAGTGTAAAGCAAAGAAAATGACCTGCTATCTAGGCTTGAGTGGACGTGTTTAATTAGTCAAATGACTATATAATGGACCTGAGCTCACTTTGACCTTTTTGTTTACCCAAAACAAAGTCATCTAGTGTGTAGTTCCTGAAGTCAGTAGGCTTGTGTTGTGTGGTCTAGTTTATGAGAAAGTTGTCTGTTCTCCGTCTTATCACCTTATAGTATGTGTCTCTAGCACTGTCAATGTGACAGTATCGAATATTATTCACACTGAATTAAATAAAAGTGACCTTTGGATTCAATCAATGTGTTCCACTTTTTCACCCTTACACAATTAAATCCACAAAGAAAACAAGCTGTTCAATCTCAGCAGAGTGACTACAAACTTAAATAGGAAAAAACTAAGTTCTTAAATAAATAATAGTTGAGCATAGTGAAATGCAGGGCAACTTTCCAAGGGCACCAGCTGTTACTCAATCTAACTGCTCCTTACCGAATGCTTAGGTTATTTTACAGTATACATTACTTCTACCATACATCACATGAATATATTTTCCATCCAGGAGATTAAAGCAATTTACTATCGCAGTAGGTCCCATTTAAATGAAAGGCAAATGGTTTGAAGTAAGCTAAAACGCGTCGAAGCTAAATGCACATGATTAAAGATTTACAGATATGGGATAATATGGCCATGTGGAACAGCACATGTGAACTTGCTTGAATAGACTCTGTGTTGTCACTTAAGACTTAATAAAGCCTGGATAGAGAGAGTTCCCCATTAAAATATGGCATCCCATCTGTCTGTACACTGCCAAGCACAGCTGCTTCATAGCCAGCCTGTCAGGTGGTTTTTGTGGAGTCCTATGCATGAAGTCCTTGTCTTAAGTTGGTTTACAGCAAACATGGGGGCCACCAATTAATCACACGGGGTCACAGAAGACCTTTGAAGCCGTGTGTCTAATGAGGTCTGTTCAGATTCAGTGGGCTGTTAGAAAAAAAGAACTCTTTAAAAGTCGAAGTACATATGCTCAACAGTTGGGTGACTCCTTCACCCTGAGGTCAATGCTCGACACAGCTACCTGCAGCTGCTGCTAGCTAAACCACAAGCTAGCTGCCGCCTGCACTCAACAGCTGAGCTCTCCACTAACACCTGTTGTTTTAATGGCCCCTGTGGCTTTCGAGGTTGCCCGGCCTCCCTCCAGGTTCAGGAGACGCTGGTTGCTTTACACACAAGACATGTCTGCACAAGCCTTTTAGATGTGAGATCAGATGTTACCACTGAGTCATGCTCGGCTTGAATGTGGGCTAATGGTGTTAAGTTCCACGTCAATGGCGCCAAAGCTAAATCACTTTGAAAGACTGCATTATCAAGATGTCAATCAGGCCTCTATGTACATTTTCATGGGATTTTACCATGAACAAGACTTCTTTGTTGATCTTATAAATGAAAGTTATAACAAAGACACTTTTTTCTCTCTGGCTCCATGCAAAATGTCGACTCCACAACTAAAGCGTCTGACCTCGCAGCTTTAGTTGAAGCCTGTGAGATAAGTTTGTCGCTGCCCGTTCAAACATTTTAAAACTCATACTCATACATCATGATTCATGCTAGCTCCACACTGGCTATAAATATGTTAAGCAAGCAGAAACCTAGTTGATGACTCAGCAAACATGCCAAATGGGATGCCATCATGCCGGTTAAACTGTTAAAAGGGGATTTGCTTGAGTCTTAAACTGACAAGAATGGACCTGACAGAAAAATTCCCGAAGTGACTGTAGTTTTGATCCTGTCGCGTTATGACTGACAATAATTGTAACAATGCTAGCAGCATTGCCTCGGGATAGCAATGTCTGTCAGTTGGTCAACCGCTTTGGTCTAGACTGAAATATCTCAACCACTATCGGATGGATTGCCATGTATTTCGTACAGCTTTTCATATTTAACAGCGCTTAAAGAACACTGACGTTTTGTCCAACTAAAACTGCAAACATTGTAAACATTATACCTGCTAAACATCTACATGCTAGCATCACCACTGTGAGCTTGTTGCCCTGCTTGCATGAACATTTAGCTGTGCCTCTAAGCACGGGCTCACAGAGCCACCAGCATGGCTGTAGACGGCAGTACCGCGAAACTAGTAACATACACACTGTAAGCTTTGTTGAGATGCCCTGTACTGTGATAAAGGCGGTGAACGAAACGCCAGTGAAATGCAATAGATAGTTTAGCTAAGTTCTGTTCTATATGGCGGTAAGCAGTGCAGCGAAACTAGTAACGTTAGCGCTCGAGACAGCAGTACCGCGAAACTAGTAACGTTAGCATTGAGACGGCAGTGCCGCGAAGCTCTCGTTTCAGTCCTGTCATGGTGGATGGTCGCATTTGTGATTGCAAAATAATGTGGCATACATATTCTCAAAGAAATGTACTGAAACACAAAAAAGGCTATTTATTATTTTGGCCTGTAATTAAATATGCTCGGCCGGTTTGGCACTGCAAGTGCTAAAGGAACACCCAAATCAACACTGATCAACTCAAAATATTTTTCACTGGAAAATTAACACCAATGTGCTGTGTTGTCAGTAGCCTCACATAGGAAAGTTGACACATAACAGTATGAGGAAAGTGAGTGTTTTTTTTAATTAGTTTTTCCAACTAAGTGTTAAAATATTTTTGCCATCCTCAAACCTGCCCTGACATATCAAACTGTCACAAAGAACACATGCAACTTTGAGCACACACGCTTGGTTAAACAACAACATTCACCTCCTGACTACCCGATCCGCCTTGTGGACTCTTCAACGTCACGGAAAAGAGTCAGGCATAATCAGACATCTCCTTTACACGGTGAGTGACTTTTTGTCTTTTAAAAGGGTCACCTTTCCGAGCCTGCCCTCACACTAACCCTAACCCTTGCATAAACAAACTAGCAAACATAATTAAATTTCCACTGTGGCATTGGCGGAAAATTGCTGCTTGATGAACACACTGCTCTACAAGACAACACTTTCCCTTCACCAGCATTGAAGGAAAGACGTACTCAGTAAAAAAAAAAGTTTCTGAGGCAATCATTTGACCTTGTGACTCTGACTCTGTTGCCTCAAGTCTTTACTTATTAGCTGTCAAAAAGATTAGCACATCACAGGCGCATACAGTCCTCTGCATTGTTTGAGTCAGCATATACTAGTTGCTCTTTAACAGTCCCTCCTCTCAAGACAGTGGTGTAACTGCTTGACTAATTGAGTGGAGATTGTTGGGCGGCAACAGCTGAACATTTCTGTCTTCAATAGATGTATTGAAAAACAGTATCATTAAATGACTAATAAACATTGGAATGTGAGGAAGTTTCTTGTTTTTATAAGATTAGTATGTGTGACTAAACTTTATTGGAGTAGGATTTATGATAACCACATACAATGTGTGTAAACATTAAGGGAAATATTTCCTCAGACTGATAAACAAGTCTTACAACTCAAACTAAGAATGAGGAATTGTTGCTAGTAGAATGAAAAGGGAGCTCGAAAACAAAACTTTTGCATGTCAAATTTGATCCAGCCCTGCTTGTATTCATTTGTTTGCTCTAGTTTGACATATCTCACTCCGGTGTCTTGTTTCCAGAACAAACAAAAATATATACAACTCCCCTCCTTCATTTAGATGCTGACAATTATGTTTTCTGAGTGAACAGCCCAGATACAAACAAACACATACTTCCCTTCTTCTCCATATCTTAAACTTATGCCAGAGTCATACTTTGCAAGCAGGTCGCTGGATGTTATCAGGATTTACATTGTCCCCATCACGAGGATAGCGACAGCTCAGCACACACTCCCGTGTTCTTGTTGAAATAGAGCTGGGAGTTAACCAAAGATGACATGTGAGATCGGATTTCCTCCTCACCTTTGGCGTGTTTGCACAAAGTTGACTGTGAGGGCTGAGGCTGGTGTTTGCACAGACAACAGAGCACATGTTCGATGAGGGAACACCAAACACTGACATTAAATGTTTGGTGTTTAGCCCCTTCACTGCAGTTATTACATGTTAGCAATACAAACAGTCACGGCACATAAGACAGTTTTAAATGACCCATCTCAGTAAACTACACTGTCTCTGATAACAGGAAGAGGCCTCACCATAAGGCCACCGCTTGTCTTAAACGCACCTTGTGTGTTTCCCTTAGTATGTTTGCATTTCTGTTGCAGCTTCAAATTACATCACCGCGGCTGAGGCCTGATAAGGCAGAGTGTGTAATCATCCGTTTATGAGCTGTGTGTAAAGTAATGCGGTGACACATCCCTTTGAAATGTTTGCAGAACCCAGGGTGGAAGAATCACCTTTGTTTGCCCGTGAGAGCTGCACATGTCTGACCTTGTGAAAGGAGGCAGGGCTGTGGAACCAGCTTTCATGGACAGAAAACCTGCGTAGAGCCAGGACAGCATGCAATCAAACGATGCAGGCCAAGTCTGGTTCCCTCATCTTAATACAAACACCTCATTTAACTGAACATTTTATGAGAACATTGTCCGTAACTCTTGTCTGTAATCTAACAAGAATGTGAACTTGCGCTCATCAGCGCCTTGCCCGCTAACTTTTGCAATGCGGCTGAACAAAAGTTTCAGTCAGGGCTAAAAGGTGGATGTGGCCTTAGTTTAGCATATTAGCATGCTTACATTTCCTATTAGCATTCAGTCACGAACATCAGTACCAAAATATAGTGTGAATCCATCAAACAGATGTTGAAAAATGTCACTGGATAAGTGAATATTGGAGCGGTTTGTGGTGCTACATGCAAAGTCAGGGGATCACTTCAGTTATTAGGATTCATCCTCTGGATACATATATGATAGCTGTACCAGATCCATCCTATAGATTTTGTTAAAAAAAACAACAACAACCACCTCATGGACGCACTAGAGGAAAATGTCTGGGGATCACCAATGTCAGTAGGCCTCATCCTCTCAGGACCATGACTGTATGTACAAAATGCGAAGGCAATCCGTCAAATAGTTATCGAGATATATAAGTGTAGAACCTAAGTGGAGGAAAAACCGACAAGCTTCGAGCCATACTTAGTGGGGCTAAAAAACACAGTACTGTAACGTAACCAAAGGTCTTGCAAACACACTGCAATGTGCTTGTTCCACATGTTGTAATGGTCTGTGTTATTGACTGCCATCTCTCATTGCTGGTGTAAAAACAAAGCCATCCTATTGATTTTTTAAGGTTGGATGGAAAAATGAGCCAGTGATAAAAGCCCATTTAAGCCTCCGGCCCTCGCTGTTATTTGAGCCCATTTTTCTGTCTTCGCTCAGCAAACCGGCCTGCGCTATTAAATTGAAGCAAGTGCCAAATTAAATGCCGTCCCATGAATAACCTTTTTCTGAGTGTGGTACTTGCTCAGGCTTCGACTTGGATGTCTAATTTTTTATTCATGCCGAGCTCCCTTTTTTTATTCTGAGGATGACATTTTTAGAGCCCGTTATCAATCGCCCATTTACGACCCAGGCTTTAACCCCTATTTAAGACCGGGCTGCAATTGTTGTGAGTTGTAATGTGTGGTGTGGGAACGGGAGATATACTTCATCTGGAGCTGTAAAATGACGTATTCAAGCCTTTTGTCCCAGAGAGCTTTCTGCAGTCTTTGATCTGGCATCTTATCAAGTCACTACTTGCATCACACAACCATTATCTCATCTTAACCTAGAATTGTTGTTGTACTGCAACAAAGGCTTGATGAAGTCATACAATGTTTTTTGGCCCATAATCTTATCTGTTGCATAGCGCTCCAGTATCGACTTGAAGATGCCAAACACATACTGCTGAGGGAGCGATGTTAGGATTGTGTGGATATTCTTGCAAGGTTGCATTCTCAGACCGACCCATAAATAGTAAAAGACGGTCTGTACCAAACAGTTGCGTTCCCACAGTTGAAGGGAGCCCTGAACGTGCTTATTTTAAAGTTGTGACATTTAATTTAAAAGAGTATTAGTGATGGAGCTCAATGAAGGTCTACATTCCAAAGGTGACTTTAAACAATGTTTTCCTTTTTATCTAACAGCAGCTATAAATGAACCTGTTCTGTGGCCACTGCTGTGTCAGTACTTAAGGTGCTGCACTTTAAATCCAGCTACCCTGCTCCCCTCTGCTTGATTTATGAAGACTTCCAGTTGCCTCTAAACGAGACCACAACATGCTGAAACGCAGACCTCAGTAGTGCTTTAAACCTTGTTTACATGCCCCTCACCAGGTAATGTGGTCCACGTCTGTTTGTGCTGTTAAAGTGTTTGCACATTGCTGCTGCTTTTCCTGGAGATCCCAGATGCGAGATAGTTCTGTTGGCTTTTTACTTCCTGAGTGGATTCCAAGCTTTAAAGCAGGTGTAACCATGTCCTCTAGTCATTGTAAAATCAGCCAAGGAGGGAACAGAAACTTTTTATCTGCAGCACTCTGCGGCCATTACGTCAATGCAGATTGAAAAAGACGAAAAAAGAAGCACCCATGGGTGACTCTTAGACTGGATTCAATTGATGGCTGTCTGAAATGCATCTGGTTGACTTGTCACATTAGTAATCAAGAAAGAAATGCAACTGGGTGACAATGTTGCCTGTCGTCAAAAAGATGAAGCAACACATGCCTGAGTCTGGCTTATTCTGCAAATGCACCTCAGGGGAAAATATTTTGAAGCGCTCCTACAGGAATCAGTTTATGCAGACACCTATCACACCTACACAAAAGCCAAACACAATATCAAACGTTAACGCATATCGTGTGTATACAGGATCGTACACGTACAGCTATTTTGCAACGTAGTAAAATGCAAATACAGTTTCTCTCAAGAAAAGATAATCCTTTCTCAACAATGAATAACACTTCTGCTTATTATGACGCACTCTGTGTTGTTTGATTAAGAGCAAATTCACTCAGCGTATGCCTGAGAGGATGTCAAAAGCAAAAGAGATCACACAAGTGTCAGCGGACAACAAGGAATCTGTCACATCGAAGCTGTGGGGGTATTTAAGGAAAAACTTTCCATCAAACTTGCACGGACATGTTTGCGAGGAGCCAAACTGATTCATGCGCTCCCGATACATTGCTATGTTCATTTAGTTTCCTACGGGCAAATTCAAAACCACAGAGGCGTCGGCATCCATCATCGTTTATGACAATGAAATCGGATTAATATCGCTTAATTGCTACCTTGCTCGGGGAAGATATTTAATGACTTCGAGGACAAACACAGACATCGGCCGAAGCAGTGTTGCTGTTTTTGCAAGTGAGAGAGTCAGCACATTTCTGTTTGTCGATAGGCACAGAGAGAGTGAGCTGCAGGGCCTTACTGACACATGACATCATTAGAGGACACTTACACATGACTTGACAGGTTTCATTTCCCCCGGGGTGAACGGCACACATTTCATTGAAAATGTACACCCTGTTGTGTCTGCATTGTCACGGATATGCTTTTATTTTCTCTCCTTTAAAGAACAGTGTACCAATTTCAACAGAATGCATCGTGTTCTGAAGAAAAGGGGAACAAGATGAATCAGATCCCATCCCAAGAGTAACCAGCCTGTATGTAAAGGAACTAAATGTGAGAAATGTTTTGTTCTCTCAGTTAAGCTCGTTTAGCAAAGAAAAGCTTCAGTGTAGCAACAACATTTCAGATCTATAAAACTTGTTATATAGTCTGGAGATGGAACGTCCGCATCCCCACAACAAAAGAGACATCTGATCTCTCATTGTGTGAAGTGGGCTGTCGTGGAATCCCTGCTATGTTGCATTGCTTGCCAAGGCTCAGAAATTCCCCATGAAATCCATTTCCATAGACTTCATAACAAAAGTCATGTCATATATTTATCTTCTTAAGCAAATTTAGCGATATAATGACGCGGCCCAATGCCTTGTAAGCTTTTAAGAACAATCCAGAAAGGAACATTCAGCTGCATTGTACGGCTTGCTAAATTATGAAATGAGCTTTTATTTTGTAGAATTGTCGCTTGAGCATGCAGGTTCATTCTTGACCTGTGGTAACAAACATCCGTGATAGAATATTCCAAAGTTCACTTGCTGGCTTTTCGAGGGATTTCGACCGGTTAAGAATATTTGATCACAAAAAAATTGAGCAGTTTGCAAATGGAAGTCATGGTAGTCAAATTTCTCATTCGTTTCTCTTTGTCGTCATCAGTAATTATTTGCTGGATCTCTGTAAGTGTTATAATACAGAAAAAAACCAGAACTTAAATAGATGAGGAAATGTCCCTGAAAGCCATTAAGAGAATTCACAACTGAATGCATTCAGTTTGAAAGGCCAGGAAATGTACCATGCACTTCCAGCACTTTTACCTGATCCGCAATCTGCACTATCATTTGTCTTCATTAGTCTCAAATACAACATCCTCACCTATGTGGTCGCAGCACTCAGAGAAGCTGCGTGTGTGTGGTTGTGTGTGTGTGTGTGTGTGTGTGTGTGTGTGTGTGTGTGTGTGTGTGTGTGTGTGTGTGTGGGGGGGGGGGGGGGACATCAAGCCATCTGACTACATGAGCAGACAAGCCGTCAGTGAGTGCTGCCCCAGTGATTCAAATGATGATCTGTGCAGAGGCAATCATTAACTGCCAGTGGCCTGAACAGTTATCGGTGTCTGCAGTCATACAGTGTGCTTTAACACTGCTGTTCCCTTTGGCTGGCCTGCACTGTGCTATTAAATCTGCATTTGAGAACTTTCACAAATGCAAAAGCCCACCAAAGCTGTATCGTAAAAATATCTTTATCACGGGAGACAGTAGATGAACGATGTCACTGTATTACACTGCTGTAGCCCCTCCCCGACAGCAGCGAGTCCTATCAGTAACAGCCTGCTAAGAGGCTTTACCTCCCCCCACCCCCCCCCCCCAGCACAAAGAGCTGTCTGTTAGGCCAGAGAGGCATCCCAGGAGTCAGCCGAGACAGGTGGCTATCCCCACAGGGTATGTATGTGGGGGCTGGGAAGCTGAACGCTGGAGTAATCAGAGACAAGTCAAGACAAAAGCATGGTGTTAGTTCAGCGTGTGGGTTTCCTACTGTTGAATGTCTGGGTTAAATGTTTGGCAGACAGCAACACCACAGCAACGAAAGACAAATATGTTAAGTATTTTTTTGTCCATCTCGAGTGTCTACAACTGCAGCCTGGACACGTGAAAATAAAAGCATTACATCTTTCTGAATTATCTTTGCCAGGGGATAATGAGATTGTCCGTGTAAGTGAGTGAGTGTGTGCTTGCCTGTCTCTCCACGGCTAAATCTTGCATACTGCTGCACCAAACTGCATATTATTTTGGGTGCTCGTTTTTGTCTCGGATGTCTCGTGGTTGCAGTGACTCACATTTTCTCAAAGCACCTTTTTTTTGCAAGTTTGATACTGCCATTGATTGACTGCTGATTCCTCACTCACTACTCTTAGTCTGCTCACTTTTATTGTTTTTGGATGGCGAGTTTGGAACCACACACACACAGCTGACTGCATTGACGTCGCTCAGCTGCTGCTCTTCAGGCCAGAGACACAGTTACCCCACGTCTTTCATTTCAACCTCATGTTTACCCGAGTATTGTCAAAGAAATAGATTTGAAGCCTAAATATACGCTTCAAGTCCTGGTTGTGCCTGTGAGACTGAGCTGAGACGTGCGCTTGCACCGAGCTGGTGCTGAAATCTGCATGGATTAAAATGAGAGCGTATCTGTTATGACAAATGCTAGTGAAACTCAAGTATTCCAGTATTCAAGTAGTATTAATTCACTCAAACAATACAGCAGACACACATGGTGGAGGTTTACACACCTTTCTAGTTTTGACATTGCGGTGGGAGGGTGGTGGAGTCTTTTTCTGAGTCAAGAGGATGGTCCAAAGAAATAATACCACTAAGAGTGTTTATTTTAAAAAATAAATAAAAAAACAACATATGGTTCTGCCCACTCTCCACCCCAATACTTTCCATGAAGTCCTGAACATAAATAGATGCGTTTATGAACATTTACAAATCAATGCCTTTGATTGATTGTCTTTGTATCCATAAAAGAGATTTGTTGAAGAGATTGTAAATGAAATATCATATGGTTGATAAATCAACATGAGGAAACTTTCCAACTGTTCCTCCACATTTACACCCCGACTCTAAATCTACTTTTTTTTTGCATGCTAACTTTTAAGGTAGATGGGGCCTGACGGTAATCCAGACCCTCCAAAAACACTTCCGCAGTGGAGACCATACAAATCCTGCTCAAGCAGTACAGGTTTTCATTGAAACTCTGGGTTTGAATGAGGAGGCTTTAAGAGGGTGCCAAGGAAACCTCGCCAGTTTTGCTTCCTAATCCCTGCAGATCTTTGGAGGTCCTTTACCTCTCAAACCAAAGCACTTGAGCGAGATCCTCCGGGTCCTGTTACACCAGTTTTGAGATTCAGAGGAGGGTATTAGTCGCAAGGTTTGAGGTTTGAACTTGGATGGCCCTGGGAATCAGTGCTACCAGGAAGAAGAAGAGGATTTGACTTTGGGTCAACGTCAGAACTGAATGGTGAATCCCAATTTGTGCCACATTTTCCCACATCAGGGATGAAGGGACTGACAAGAACGGCTTTGTCTGTTAGCCAGCGCGGAATCAAACTGTGTTTGCTGAAACAGATATCATGGTGATCAGAAGACTGAGAATGAGCAGAAATACACTGAACACAAATAGAAACCAAAATCCGAAGCAAAGCTTCAAAAGGATTATAAAACAACAGTGGGTGCGAAAAAATTGGCACAACAATTTTTGCATTTCATTACCAACTAATCTTAAAGTTTTTTTCCGAACAGGACATCAGACAACAGCACTGCCTACTACACTGTCATCAGATGACCATGGGAGTGTCTTTTGCCTCGCAGGACAGTTGTGGGGGAGTGCACTATTTGTTCTTTCCCAAGAGGATCACATCTCTTTCCCAGGAAGGATGGCAGTTTATGAGAGGGTGCAGACAGACAGAACGATTGGGGAAAATGGAATCCCATAGTGACAAGAAAGCGGTGATACTATTGTGTACAGTAATGAAGATAGAAGAGCAAATTGAAAGAAAGAAAGGCAGAAAACAACAGACTGAAGGCAAGACTTGAAGAGCTTGCGGCAACAGACGCATAATTCTCCACGAGTCTTGACAAAAGGAAGAAAAATACTTTTGGCGTAAACACAACAAACATGATCGATGACAGCTGTTTTTTCTTTTACTGGCATTCTTTCACTTAAAGTCGCCTACCTTGTTCAACCTTTCAATCGATTGACCTCTATGGGTCAATCGATTGTAATGCCTTCCTGTTGACCCCAAACTGCCCTCATTTGACTGAATCAGCGTCCAGGGAATTACAAAGCAGACATCCACTGGGAAGCATTTTGTTCCACCATGTTTTCCAACGAAGGAGTAACCCCAGCTTACCATCACAGGGTCATCTTGTTGCCAGGAAACACTTGAAAAGACTTTTGACCTTTTGGCTTCATGTTGCCTGTTTGCCATGTTGCTGGGAGGCTTCCTCATGCACATGCCGTTAAAACCAGTGTGGAAATAATCAATGTGAGACTATCTTAAAGGGTTGTTTGTGTCCGTTTTTTGATTGCATGTCTGTCTTGTTCCATAACTCATCAAACACAAGGCGAACCCACAGACAAAAGTGCAGTATAGCTGAAATAATCACATACACTGTAACTTCCGTAAGCCTCAAAGCAACCACGATAACATGTATTTCTTTTTCATGACTCACAACTTGGCTATCAAAGAGCAAAGCACAAGTTCAAAAGCTGTGGCCGGGTCAGTGGCTTCTGTAGAAGTCCCTTTGATTCCTAATATAGTCATGGAAAGGCTTCCTGGCCCGGATAGAAAGAGAAGGGAGTGAAAAAAGGGGGGATCAAATGGGATAGAGGTTTGTTTTGTTCTCTCCTCTCTATCCGTTGAAGGTTCCTGGCTGATGTAGCCTGCTGTTTAATCTCAGCCAGCTCAACAGGCTCGGCCCGCGGTGGTGCGGTTGGGGAAAAAAGGCACCCAATGCAGATAGCCATCGCACACAGCCAGGGAGGGAGAGGGTGACTCAAAAGACACAAGGGTTAAAGCTACTTGTATGATCGGTCCTACTGTACAACTGCTCATGCATTATCATCACTTTACATATTCACTCTGGTGCCCTTTACCTGCACTGTTCAGCTCATGCAAAACGTGATATCTTAAACTCTGCTGGCTGTAAGTAGAGCGAAGTTGAAGGTTACACTCTTTTCGTGACTAATGATGACTAAGCGGCCAATCCTTAGTTCACAGCATCAATGGGAACACATCATAATAGGTGATAAATATTAGCGGTGGTCACATTGCATATAACTGGTTCCACCAGTTTGTGCTTTCAATAGAAAATAATTTCACAACCAGCCACTGCTTGTGGCTGCATCACAGCACTAATTAATTATAATGAATTAATAGTTTTTCATTCTTCAAAGCCAAGAAGAGTTTCTTGTTTTGTCCATTGGGTTGTTCGAGATATTTGTAAATCAGTTACTTTTTGTGTGTCCTAAATTCGCTGCTTTCAAACTTGTGATTCGTTAAGCATAGCAGATTCAAAAGCAATGAACTACAGCATAGAAACAGGAAGTCATAACTGCTCAAAAGAACAGTTTTAGGGGGAAACAATATATTATTTGTCAATGTAGGTATGACTTTGATTTTATACACATCTACATGTGTTTCAGAGTTCATTAATTAGTTAGATAGTGTTTTTTCAGTTTAGGATAACTAGGTATATCAAACTATGGTGACCTAACCAACTGTAGTTGGTCATTTAGGGTAATGTCATTGCCATGTTTTGTAATTTGAGGTATATTGTGCTATTTGGTTTAAAATCTTCACAGCTCATTTATCAAAAGTGCTCAATACAAAAGAGATGGCAAAACGCTGTCGGCTGGGACGGCGTTAGCAGGTTTAACATACGAGTGGAGTGCAGAGCGGCAGCCGTGAGCTAGCCGGTGGGGCACACTCTCATGGCACTAAAAGGCATGCGTGGCTAGCCCGGTTATGTCAACAAGGCGAGCAGAACAACACACAGAGGGAGAGCGACTTTCTCTGCTCAGGTAGACCTTACTCCACTAAATAGCAAATATATTTATATTGTATACAGAACATCTTTAAACAACATTTTGAATACACCGACCGTTCATTTGGTCTGGTTGTTGGGTTAACTAAACGACAGATAGGCTGCCCTTGGCAGTCACTGGCTGGAAATGTTTTGCGTGTACTAATCTTAGTAAACACTTCAATTATAACTCAATTAAGTTGGAAGTAGCGCAGAGCTGGTGCAGCTTTCTGAGAGACTATGTTCTCTCATAGCATAGTGTAGCATCATCCCAAACAATATAAGGTAGCCAATAATGTCTGGTAAATCCTCAGGGGTTATAAATTAAAGTGTGGCGCTGGAATATAAACAAACCTAAGGTTCACTGAGTCGGTACAACAATTAAGACTGTGGCGATTCTTTCCCAAACACGAGAGGCAAAATGTCCCAGAAAAGACGTCCCGTGGGGGCGATTTGTAATCTTTATAGCTGCAACTACATCTGATAAATAATCAAGACCTCTTTGTGTACATGTTGATTAAAAATAACCCCATGAGTTAAGAATGGAATGCAGTCTGACCAGCTTGCAGGAGGGATATGTTCTCAGGCTTGCCACTTTCTATATTTGGGTTGCTCAGATGTTTTTCTGTGTCATGTTTACAGAAGCTTCCAAAGGGTGCTCTTTCTAAATCTCAGCCGAGCTAATTTATGAGAGCAGTGGCGGCCATTGTTAATGTTTAATATTTGCACTGACGTTAACAGTGTTGCCTCTCTTCTGCTGCTGCTTTTGGGAAACGGTGGCTCCCGGGAGTTTAACAAGGCTCCCGGGAAGTAGCTTGGCGGAAGGCCAGCTGAGAGCTCCGTGAAGACTTTTTCCCCCCCAAAAGGGATGTTTTCCCAACGTATACGGTAGACATATATGTCTGTCACTCATGTAATAATCTAATCAGAATGAGGTATACGCGTGGTTTGAAGTTGCTGCCAGCAGTGCGGAAAATCTCATGTGAAGCACAATATTGGGGTTGTGGCTAACCTTGACATTCATTAAGCATTTTTCCGCGACGAAACAAGATATTCATGCGATGGGACAGGCCTTATTAAGTTTTCCACGGCTTCATAAATCTCCCGACGTGGAGCTCCTCGCGTCTGGGAATGTAATAAGGCCGACATAGTGGATCTAATGTGCTACATCCATTACAAGCATTAGCATGTCAGGACAGCATGCAGGGCAATCGCAAATATTCGCTCTTAAGTCAACCTTGTTATACACAAGACGTGCACTCTCTTTAATACAGCTGTGATGTTTATATAGAGCTGTTGGAACACCAACAGAACTGTGAACCAAACCAGAGGCCCAAAGGAAGAAAAGCTAATGAAACCAGAATAAAGTCTCTTGACAATTGTGTACATTTACTTGCTATCTATGGCTTCCTGTCTGAGGGGTCACCTGTGTCTCTGGCTCTTTTCACCCCCCCCCCCACCCCGCCCAAAACCAACTCCAGTAACCCATATCCTGTATCCTCATTTGGTAGCATGGTGACAGTCTCCCAGATATCAGGCGGTATTGGTTTCCCTTCATCTTGTGGCACAGGCCCAACCCCAGTATCTAATTTGTTAATGGACCCCTGCTGGAAGCTGCTGTCTCGACTGTGCGCAAGTGTAATTATGTGTGCTCAAGCAAAGTAACTGAGGACTAACTAAGAGAATGAAAAAAAAATCAATATTTTTGCACTGGGTTGCCAAACTCAGGGCACTGCAGCTGATTTTACCTTTGTTTGCTTTCCACAAAGCTTGGGTGTCATTGACCCACAGAATAGAGCGACTACAATTGCTGACGAACTGAGTAACTTTCCTGGACTATAATGTAAAAATACAATGTTTTTTTCCTTTCACACTTTCTAAATGGGACAATTAAATGGTAATATGTAATTACTTTTAGCTTGGAATATGCAAAAAAAAAAGGATTGGCCGATTCACTGCAAGACAGAACTCGTCTTCACCACAAAGGCAGTGTGTCAAATGGTTCTCCCTTTTATGTAAGAAATGCACACTTAGGACAGAAGAAGGCCCAAGAGGCAACTTCTGTTTAAGTGTAGTGTACCATGGAGCTGAGGAATTCTGACTCAGAGCTATTATAACATAAACCTGCAGAACCTGTTCTGTGTGTCCAATTATTTCAATGCCACAAGCTCAAGTCTCAACATTTCCCCCCCCCCCCTGAGGGATATTAACTGAACTACCATGACACGGTTACATTTGTGAAGACATGCAATTTAGGGAAGTTGAGAGCATTTTATGTTTTTAATTGAATTGCTGACAAGGAGGTCATGCTGCCATTCGCAAAGGCTCTTTGGTTTAGTGGCCTCAGTGTGGTTCAGCTAGACAGGGAGCTTAAGCCTGCCAAAGCCTCTAGGAGGTAGAGATAAGGAAAGGCAGCATAAAACCAAATAAAGCTGCTTTGCACTTGGCGTGACACCAAGTTACAAGTACGCTTCATGTGCCTGGATAAAGTGATT
Source organism: Leptoclinus maculatus (assembly GCA_032191485.1). NCBI lineage: Eukaryota > Metazoa > Chordata > Actinopteri > Perciformes > Stichaeidae > Leptoclinus > Leptoclinus maculatus. The sequence goes on along the minus strand of JAVDOI010000020.1, from coordinate 7,722,677 downwards.
ATATCTGTCTGGAACTAACCAACACTAAATGTGTCCTTTGAGTGCAATCTTGATATTTTGTGCATTTCATGTCATGCAAGACGACTGTAAACGCGTTGAGAAAACATCCACCCAACCCTTCATCCGTGGTTTCATGAATGCCAATTTTAAAATAAGATGAGATCCTAACACGAGACAACTCTTCAGACAAAGTGAATAAATGACGAATCCAACGCGGCAGCATTTCCAAAGCAAAGTCCTGCTGTCTGAGAAAGTCTGAGAAAGCACTGAAGTACTGTGCCCCATGGCCACTCATTCAACTGCAAGCCAACGAGACCAAGCTTCTCATCTTTCCTATAATGACTTTCCCTGTATAGTCTGTCTGGAACTTCAATTATCACATGAAAGATAAGAAGCTAGTGAGATGCATTCAAAAAAATGAAAATAATATAGCAGACCATCACATATTCTGCAGGGCTGGCAATTTAATTCGGTCTCCCTTTTGATTAGAGTTATTTTCATATCAAGTTCAGCCAAAGCGTGGCGCTCATAAGAGTTTTAGTAACATGATTCCTCGTCTATTAAAATATTTGGTATGTTATCCCAAGTGGCATTCCTCTGCTAGTAGTTTGGGAAGTTTAACGGGCACAAGTAAGCAACCATTTGCCCAATTCAGAATCATCATCCTGGTTTTGTGTTTTAGCAAAGTAAAGTGACATGGAGGGACAGAGTTAATATATATAAAGGTAATTTACCATGCCGCATTACACAGGGCGGCACAAAACCCCACTTCATTGTCAAGAGATTATTCTTAACTTAATTATACCAAAAAAGTGAACCACCACAATGTTCATTTCCCATCTCATTAAGGTTCCTTAACGGGGTCAGGGAACTGGTTTTTTTTTTTCGAAAGAATTGAGAACAACAAGTTACTGTGTGTTTTTTTTTTGCATTAAAGAAAGAAAAAAAATCACAATATATTATTTCATTTCCACAACAAAATGAACAGCAACCCATAAAAACAAACATGTTTTTTCTTACAAATGCAGGCAGTGTAAAAAAAACAAAAAAAAACACAACATTTAAAGCTAAAACAACACTCGTGTTCCATATGTCCAGCGTCAACAAATCTCCCATCAGACATCAACAGGGTTTTGCCTCAGGCCTAAATTATCTATAAGACAATCAAATTGCTTTGGTTTTTCAGTCAAGCATCTGTGCTTCTAATCTCTTGAGTGCACATGGAAGCTCTAAAAAGGAACTTCCATCAGTCAAAACATTTAAGTAAAAACAGTTACAAGATTAACATTTATAGTAGGTGGGGCTCAGAATTTGGCATGGAAGCAAATTGCACTTGCTTTAACACTTAACCTCACCACTTTAAATAGTTAACTCACTTGCATGACTCAGCGTGAAACGTCCAATTTTCAAAGTGGCTGCTAAATCCTAATCTACTCCTTCACTTAGATAAGATGATTGGGGGTTGACATTTCTACAGATAAAGAAGATTTGATGTTCAGTTTATGTTGCTACTCTTATTCACCCCGTCTTCAGTCCAAGAAGTACTCTTATCTGTGAAACTAAACTGCTGAGGTATTGGATAACTCAATAAATACAATCTTTAAATCCTAACAGAGCACCTTTTTTTTACTCAATTAACCTGCATGATAAAATGTTAAGACTCAAAGAACTGTTAAGATGTTTTCACTTGTGGTGTGACATTAAGTGGCAATGGTTGGACGAGGTGTGTTCAAACCACCACATAAGGACGTTGGTTTAAAAAAAAAAAAGGTAAAAAGTAACATTAGCCATTGGAAAATATTCTGACAGCTGTGTTAATTTGTGAAGAAAACATTTTAAAACCTTTCTTCACATATCTCAGTAGTCTCTGGAACCACTGTGTTTAGCTTATTATCCAAAGCAGTAGTATTCATCCGATTCCGCCCTGAGTTTCAGTGGCGATTTGCTGAAAGTATCCCCATCAATAACCGTTTTATCAACAAAACAGTCGAGATCTGTAGGCGAGGGGTCGTCCGAGAGGTCCTCTGCTAGAGTGTCCAAGTAACTACCCACGGACAGAGTATCTAGCCCGTCACTGTTGCCGTCGTTCAAGCTGTTGAAGCTGCTCCGCAGCGAAGTACCGTCCTGGCTGTCCGACAGGCTGTACAAGCTGCCCGTCAGGCTGCCCTCTTGGCTGGCCACGCCTCCTTTGTCTTCGATCATCCAACGGATGGACTCGATGCCCTCGTTGATGGACATAAGCTGCTGCATCAGCTTCACGTCGATGGCTCGCAGATGTGCCTGTGAGTTGGAGAAAAGCATCCCGGTCAGGTCATGGTACTAAAATCGAGCATTTGAGGTACAAGTTCAACATTTTGAGAAGGCTATTCTGGAGCTTATGACATGGTTTTCATTAGCAGATTGAACCTCAGATTTTAAATCAACATGGATGCGAGAGCTGAAAGTGCTTAGAGAAAAATAAATAGAAATTTGAATATCCACAATTCTACAACAACTGGGCAATCTCCAACTGCGTCTGAAGATCATGTGATATGAAGGGAAAAACTCCTGATCAGCTACTTAATGAACCTGGTGGAGAGATTTCTTTCTCAACAACTGTTAGTGTTCTGCCCATGTGAGGATATAAGAACGCTATGTGCTATTATGTTTAGACTATCAAGTCTCTTTGTTCACAGCAAAGCCTGACTATGTGGCACCGGAAAGACGACATACTACTCGTATGCACAGCACATGCAGGAAACCGTTTGCCTCCAGGATTCTGAATGGTATGCCTGCTTTACACAGTATGGCCATTGATTTAACTCCATGCCATGACAAACCGTGCCATTGACTGGGGGAGGGAAGTGGACCGCATATGGGGGTCAATCAAAGGGATTCCTGTGTCGCTGGGTGACGAACACTCAGTCAGAATGAAAAATGGTGAAGGAACAGCTGTGACAGCCTCCTACATTCAGAATGCATTGAGGCAGATGAAGGTAAACAGGGCTGGTACAGAGCTCCAGACAGCTGGCTTGATACAACAGCCCTTCTTTGGAGTGGATTAACGACCAGGCTTCATTTGACTCATACTGCTGCCGGTGTGTTTGTTTTGTGAGAATAACCACCCGCTTTACAGACACATGGAAGACGAGCAGATGGAGTCGCATTGCTATTTAAGACCAAGCAGTGATCTCGTGTTAATAAGGTGGCACCGGAGGGTCAGTAACACAAGAGGAGTTTGGGCAACACAATTAGCGCTGCATAATTTTGTCTCTGCTGGATAGCAACGCATGTTTCATTTGTCATATGAAACTAATGAGAGCTGATCCATAACCTTTTTCTGAACTGCAAATTTCAGAGTTCATTTGGTCCTTTGATAGGCCCCTCAAGTGTTGTAAAATGTAGCTAAACACAATGATGTTGCAAAAAGTGTGTGTGTGTGTGTCTACCAGACGTGTGCACACCAAAACAGATCGGATCGGATTAGAGATGAAGTTGTGACGGTAGCCGCAAAATCATGGAAGCCCAAGATGGCCCAAATTAACAATTAGCTGTCTGACAATAAGAGAGAGAGACCACTAATGGCATTACACGCAATTCATTTTTTAAAGTCAATACGTTTTTCTTCTTCTTCACGTATCAACACAATTACAAGATGACATGACTGTCACGGTTGAAACGCTTGCGAATTAAACCAAGGGCGGTTCCATTTAAAAATACTGTTATAGGTCTCAATGTCTCCGTCACATAAATGTCAGCTTATCAACACAAACTCTCTGTCTGCTGGCCTTGATAGAGCTCTACTGCATTCAACTGGGCCATCTGCTCAGGAATCCTAATACCTTTCATGATCGGACTTAAAATGGGGGGGGGGGGGGGGGGGGTCGCTGGGACTCTGGATCTTCAAAGCGTCTAACAAGTAGAACATTTGAAAATAATGTGCGTATTGGTAGAGAGAACTATGAAATAAATAAAAAGGTAATTACACAGGCAATATGTCTATTTACCTTTTTTCACAAGAGTAGTTTGAATAATCAAGGTTGTGTGTGCGTGTGTGTGTGTGTGTGTGTGTGTGGGGGGGGTATTTCCTGAGGTAAAGACGGTTTATCAACAAAGGTCCCTGCTGACTTCAGTGCTCAGGTGTGAATGCCTCTCGCGGATTGGCCGGTTTCACGGTGCTTTATAGCACAATGAGGCTCAACATCCATCAGTGGAACTTTGCATTTAACAACCACACGTTGATATGTAGACCTGCTTTGCATTTTAGCCCAGGCTAGGCTGACAACAAATGCGATGCATTAGAGAGAGCAATCTTTTTTTTTTTTACTTGCCTGACATTAAGCCATGTATAATTGGCTGGTTTAATAACACAGTCAAGTGTATTTCCGGCTCCCATTAGCCTAATTGGAACGTATGTGGACGAATAACCGGCTCGGACGAATGTAACGTTAAGCATTAGTGACCTAGTTTATAACAAGTATGTACACTTTTAACTAACAGAAAAGCTACACTGGAGCATCTCTTTCTTAGCTTTGTCACATATGCCATATGGCTATTTATCAACTTGCACTGTAACAATTCCCTAACAGCTCGTTTAAACATACAGAAACAAAAGAGACGCTTACCATTTCTTGTTTTAGGAATAGCATTTTGCTCTCCAGTCTTTTCAAGTCCGCATTGTTGGCATACAGTTTGCAGTTCACTAAATGCGGCGCTGCAGACTTCTCGTGCGCGTCGGGATGCTTTCCTGCAGCAAGAGAACGAATGAGGCTCTCCGGGACCTTAAGACCCAACTTTGTCTCTATATCCTTCAAATCAGGCAGGACGTTTTTATCCTCGTCCATTGCGGACCGTCCGAAATATCACACGTTGACACTTTTGAAGTGGAGCAAGCGGACGTGAGAGTTGTTGGGGAAGACGCGCGCGAGCCACATCCAAAAGAGTTGATCCAAAGTTGCAACAGGCGCTGTTCTGTGACAGAACGAAGTGTCGGGCCAATGCCACTTTACCCTGAGTCCACCGCACCGCTGTTACGCCGACAGACCTCCCATTCAAGCGGCGGACCAGTAGTGAGACAGTTTAACGACAACGTGCTCCGTGTAGACCCTCCCATAAAGGAGCTTCCTCTGACACCAGACACCAGACAGGTGAAGTGACACCGGGGTGTTATAAAAAAAAAAAAAAATGTGTGTTACAAATTAAGAGTTGAGAGTCCAACCGTTAGGCAAAAGGCTAGACTTACTAGCCTCAATAATATGGGATAAGCACTTTTTGCTTCTATTATGTGTAGCTATCTGCAAAGACTTTCAAATGCGCGATGCAGGTACACAGAGTGAAGCAAAATCATTAAATGAAAAGCAACTGAAACACCCTTTAAACATGGGCTCCGGAGATTACATAGGAGTATATAGAATATGTTGTGATCTGGTGTGAACATAAATATATTTCATCTTGTGCTTATTAATGTTTTAATCACCCAGTGTCAGTATAAAGTCGAACAAATCACTGTGTGGACAAACAATTAAATAATTTAAATAATTTTCCACGCACCCAGATTTAACTACTTTCTGGCAAAAGTATAAATGTAAAAAGAGAATAGCATTAATGACCATTTTGCATAGATTTAGTTGAAAAAAAAGAGATGCATATGGTGTGAGCACACAATTCAGAAAGGTCCCCGGATTATAACAACTTTATAGACACTTTTCTTTCAACTCTTCTTTCGTTAATTACATTTTAGATGGTCATTTGGATCAATCTTAATACATCATTTAAATACAACCCCCTCTCACCTCAAAGCATATCTCTCTTACCAACAATGTGGAGAGTTTTACAATTTGAACTCTTGCATCCCCTTGTGGGCGTTGTGGATCCATTACATGGGCAGTGTATTCAATAATTCCTCACACTTCACCTCTATAATGGTCTACGGACAACAAACATGGTGGAACTTGTAGTTTTATACGTTTTAATTAATTTGTATTACTCCATTCCTCCACTAAATAGCAAATCAGAATCGACATTCTTCACATCTGATCACCTTTTTACTTAGTGCAATATCAAAATCTAAACTACAGGAGGCAGCATTGCTGATCCTGAAAAGTCATTTACAGTAAAAGCCCCGACAGCACCAGTTTAGCACCACCTGCTGGCATCCCCATAACACTTCAGTTATCCATGTTCTCTTTATTTGAACACATTTTTAAAATTTTCCCGAAAAGGGAAAATTTCAAAGACCGCACCATTGCAAAGAGTACTTAGAAAGTACTGCATATATCTAAACCTTCCAATTACAAAAATGCATCTTCAATGAGTGCTTCATATCTGTAGTATTTTTTAACAAAACAAGCAATGCAACTACACCAGCTTTGCTATCGGGCCAAAAGATATTGTTGTAGCATTCAAGAATCTGCTTTTCAGTGAGAACACAGCCGCGCCTCAAACAACTGCATTGCTGTGTTCACTGCAAAGGCAAAGAGAAGAGAGAGGCTCGTGTTCAAACAACGATCTTAGACCACAGATTGGCTTTTGGCATCGTCGTAGCGCTGGTAGTGATCTCCAAGCAGAGGCTGGTGGCCCTCCATCTTGTGAGACCTGGCGCGCACGGCACACGTGGTGGCAGCGAAAATGACCGCGACGAGCACCAGGGCAGCGACTATCGCTATGGTGATGATTTCAGTCATAGTGAAAGCTTGAGCTGCAAGAGGTAGAAGAGGAGGATTATTACCTTCGTCGTCTGGATTCATTTAAAAAGGCAAGATTGAAAGCAGACCCAACGAAAATGTGCCAAGTGCTAGAAATCATCCGAAAAGGAATACCTGGCCATTCAGCTTCGTACGAGTAGCCGAGATTTTCGGGGGCAGTCAAAAACATCTCGGCGTTAGTCACGGGGGGCCAGAAAGGCACCATGTTGTAGCCTCTGTTGTGACCGATGGGGGCATTTTCTTCGGGATACAGAGTTGAATCTGTCAAGAAATACTTGAAGTTAGCCTATAAGATCACCATGTTATATATAAAGCAGTAAAATATGCAGGTTTTTAATAAAGTAAACATCTAGAACAAGAAAAAAAAAAAACCTGGATTGTGTCTTCTCAACCATTCGTCAAATATAGCGTCGGTGTAGGTGTGCAGCAGGACGAAGATGGGGTCATTGGGGGAGAGGTGAGTCTGTCCTCCAGTCCCATTCAGGAACAGGTGGGCCAGGTTGTGGAGGCTCCTCACCACAGGGTCATAGTTCCCCTGGGGGGCGCTGTAGCCTGCCGAAAACAACACAAAAAGTCATGCAAATGCAGAAACCATTGCATGTCAACGTGAAAACACGGTGCGACAGAAAATGTCTTTGTGATTTGCTCACCTTCAATTGTGTTTCTGAAGCTTTCGGAGGAGGTGGAGTAATAGGGCGGTGTGTCGAAAGCGTTAACCTGCAGGCAGTCTGCCACATCCTGGGGCTCTGGGAGACGCTGGACCATCGGCCTGTTGACATTCCCTGCTGGGTTCCTTCTGATGGGAGACGTCTCAGTGTCTGGCAGGAGACAGGAACCAGATTAGATACACGACATCAATGTCTCTGCACTATCACCATAAAGAGGATCACTGTAACAACACTATGAATATTTGCCACGGTGAAGAAACAATAGTCTTACTGTTGCAGATGGTTCCCAGTGTGTCGTAATCTTCTACGCTCTCACATATGACCCTCCACTGGGAGAAGAGGGAGTTGGTGCTGAGGGAATTCATGTCAAAGCTGCTCCGGGCTCCCATCAGGTCATCTGTGCAGATGTCACATGTGCTTCCACCGATGGCAAAGTTCCAGTAGGGCAGGGCGAAGGAGGGGTCTTGCAGCATGTCCTGGTTGTTTGAAGTACATCAATGGAAGCACGGCTGAGTTAGTTTGTGAATGTGAAGATCAAGGCTGAGTCTTTATTTTATTATGTTTAAAAGTTAAGAAAACTTTCTGGAAGAGAATACTTTTTATGAAAGTTGAACTGTGAATGCTTTTTGACTGTCTAGTGCAAAAACTAGGAACTAGTTCACTAGGGGTGAACTAGGAAATGAGACGGTGACATATCGGTAATTCCGTCAACATTACTCCAATTGTCACCCCTCTTCATACAGGATCTCACCTGCATGTCTCGCTCCAGCTGCAACAGGTGGAACCTGTGCCAAGTGACAAAACCAGGCCCCTCGTGGGAGAAGTCCACTCCCCCGAAACTGGCCTGCCCAGCACCCAGGAACGTCTTGCTGACCGAGAAGTAGTGGGTCCACACGAAGTAATTGTAGATGGTGATGTTCTCGAACTGCACGGTGTTCCCGTCGGGCCCGAAGATCTCCGGATAGCGCCGCGTGGCGATCACCAGGTCGGGGTGCACCGTGCGCTTGGCCTGGTCCAGCGCGTTCACGAACGCACGCTTGTCGTCCACGCTGAGCTGCATCACGTTTCGTCTTACTGGGGGATTATGGAAGAGGATAAATGGATTAACTCAGCCAGTCATGCGTTAATTGGGGATCAGTTTTTAATGACTGAGAAAAGAAGTAAAAAAATGCGCGTAAGGGGCAGTTTTGATCAATTCATTTTTCAATCAAATGCCCTTTTCTAACTATCAGGGCTGTAACTTTTTCAAATACATTTAGCTTGTTTCATTGTGAATTCATTTAGTTAAAATAATCTGTCTTTGTCCTTTAAAATGGTTAAAACGACAATAAATGAGCCAAAATCCGTTCATTTTGCTCGGTGAGGTGTCCCAAAGGAGTGCTGAAGTGCCACTGAGCAACAACACAGAATTATACCACCTCCAGATGTGCTAGCTATGTTCTCTCTTAATTTCAGTCAGAGTCAATGTACAACAGCATTGTTAGATGAATAGTTCCCCTGGTTTTGCGCACTTACCAACAGAAACTCGCTGGTCACAGCCGGGCCCCGTCCATCCGTGTCTGCAGCGGCCGCAGTTATAACCGCTGAAGTTTCCGTTGCACTGACAAGTGCGGTTGAAGAAACGGACCGGCCATCGTTCCCGATCGTCCCGTCCGTCGTGCGGGTACTGAGGACCGTGCGGGCGCGCGTCCACCGTGATGGACACGCACTGCCCGCGCCCCGCGCTGGAGCCGCACGGGTCGTCGTTGAGTCCGGAGGGCGATGGACAGCACTGTCCACTAATGAGTCCTTCGGGTGTCACACACTCTCTGGGGAACTGAGCGCTCACAAGCACCGCGCCCACAAGCACCAAACAGCAGCACTGCCACATTTTTCCAACAACAGTTGCCAGATTTTACGCACGGCTGATTTGGAGTCAGCTTTACCGACTGATGCTTTACCTGTAATTATGCACTTAAACGAAGCTTTTATCCAAAGTGAATGTGAATCACTTTACCACAACAGGAATGATTTTCTCTGTTAACTGTCCGTGTGTATAAAACGTCCTCTTCCATGCGCCCAGGCTCTGCTTCTACTTCCCCCCCAAACCGGTGAACTGTGAACCTTAAATACCAGATTAGCGCATGACCAGATTTCCCCCCGCGTGATGCCATCACACAACATCATATTTCCTCCTGGGCATGGAGGGAGAGAGTGTGATCCCTAATGAACGGTATTATTGTTCAAAAAAACTCACTGGACTTCTAAAGTTGCCAGAATGAGTCCAACATTAAATGAGGGTAGAAGTCTGATTCATTACAAAATTGTTTTAGATTAAAACACAAATGATGATGAATTAGCATACCTATATGAGTTTTAATATGTGTACATGGACTAAAGTTTCAGCACGACTTCATGAGCACTATATTGAAATTTATTTGTTATGAAGTGGTAGCGTTTTATAAAATGTAGCCGTATTGGCACACACATGTTTGTGGAATTCAAACAATAAACTTGGTGCTGCAAGCAAGCTCAGAAATACAATATGGTTCTTGTTTATCATGATTTACTCTTTCACTTTTGCCATTTACTGAAAACCAAATAGAAAAGCAATAAATAACCATAAATGTGTTATTTCAATACCCCGATTGTCCCTTCAACCGCATCGATAAAACGTCAGGATATAATCTTGAAAAGCATCAGAGGTTCATGGGTTTGCTCGGGTGATTATATTTCAGGTCATTTGACTTCTCAAGAAGGCCTCCCTCTTTCTCTCCACCACCTCCTCCTCCTTCTTCTTTCCCCCATCCCAAGGCTGCAGCTTGTGCTGCCATGAGCATGTGAGACGTGGAGGCATTTACTCCAAAAGACACCTTTGTAGGAATGCGTAACTCTTTCTAGGATTTCTATGTTTCAAATCAAAGTGAAACAGATGTTTACAATGAAAATATGTTTCATGAATCCTATTTAAAAACAGCTTTTTAAAGAATTATTTTTTTGTAGTGGGAATATTTGTAATATTTGCGAAAGCAGGCACATTTTTAAAAGGCATTAAACATCTCCAAACATTAAAGGGGTACTCGATATATTTGTTATTACACTTCTATTAAGTTAGCTTACACTTACCCAATTTGAAATTATGTTATCCATTTTTCGCCTTCAAAACCAATGCTGAGAAGATGACATCATCTGGGTTATTTTTGTATACCTCTCTGTCCATGTAGTGGTGCTATTCTTGACTAGTAAACTGATTTACTCGTCAAAAATATGACTATAAGTGACTGATGGTTCATCATCTATAGGTGATGGTTCACCTATAGATGAACCATGAGTCAAATAATGTGAACATTTCAGGTGAAAGCAAGTATGACAAATATGTTGTGTGTCTTACCACTCTCCGCTCCCTCTAACGTGACGTTTTTGCTTACCTTATGAACCGACTGTGCACCTTTCATTTGAATTCTCCCCCTGATGGGCCCCTCCAGCGTGTGCAACGTCTGTTTATTTGCTTCAGCGTTCTGCAGGTTAAGGAGTCGGTCTGAAAACAAAAACCTTTGATTAGTTTAAATGAGCCGATGGCACCAGTGGCACAATAACATGTTTTTTTGGGCATTCTGCAACCATAACCTCTGCACATTTTTTCCAAAGAGGGAAAATGATTGGCTGTTATTGTTGACAAAACCTACAAGCTAACCCCAGGGAGTTAGAATCTGGGGCAAGATCAGCGAGGACGCTTCTTTCTAAAAAACCTCCAAAGTCTCACACTCTTCCCATCATTCACTGTAAACTTCACACTGGGTCGCAGAGAGGACACTGGATGGTGTGAACAACAGTTTCTTTGGGTGCATTCATTGTTCCAACATGTATATCAGTTTTCCTCAAGGGGATCAACACCCACTAATTAGCAAACCAATGCTTCACAAATTCATCAAATGACGGCGATGGAGAGGAAAAACACAACAATGTCGATGCTTACACTGCAAAACCAGGACTTTCAGCAACGAGCGAAGCAGGCGATAACCAGGGATCCTTACAAGAAATAAACCAGTACTATTAGCAGTTAAACAGCCCTACCTATTTACTCAAGTACAGTACTTGATTACAATGCAGTACTTCACAAGAGTATCTATTTTACATGAACAAAAACATACATAAAGACACAATGCTTTAAAGATTAAACCAAAGGTTCCCATCCCTTTTGGGCTTGTGACCCCAAATAAAGAAATAGTGTCTGGTTGGAGCCATGTTTCAAATGTTAACGAGTTGTTAAAAGTTCCACCAAAGACTGATTTGATTTCTCAGATGGTTTGATTGAAATAACTGGTCAACGCTCAAAGAGCCAAAAGTATCCAATATGTCACCAACAATTTAAATAATGATGAATGAATACACATTTATGAAGCTTTTTTCCATATTTTCTCACAACTCCCTCCATTCATCTTGTGACCGAGCCCTAGGTTGGGAGCCGCTGGACAAAAACAACCTTAGTGTATAAAAAGGAAAATAAATTCCTACAGTAAAATGCGTCATACATAGTGATGAAGTATTAATCTAATAAAAAAAAAATACACAAAGAGTACTCTTTCCATCCCTAGTAAAACATATAGAACTTTTTGTCTTGGAAAGACGTGATGAACACGATGCGGTCAGGATTAATAATTTACATGTAAACTGGAAACCCAAATCATTCATATTTAAAAACGTACCCCTCAGGCAAAACCCATCATAACAAAAACAGCAGTTTTGTAGGAGGAGGGCAGTCTTTTTCCAATGTGATCTGACACAATGAAAGGCTAAGATTCTGAACCCAGTCACATGCGTTTCACGTTGGTTATCATGATTCCGGTTGCACGTATCGTTTCATAATTGGGGCGTGACGGCGAGGATTACGCAAAGCTAGCGCTAAGCTCATTCTCATGAAGTACGCTTGAACAATGCAGCCACATTCCTTAAGTGTGTGCAGTTCCCATGTTCCCTACTAGCAGGAGACTCATTAGCGTGTCATGGGTGTTATGACCATTTAAAAAACACAAGTTGTCTGGAGGCTCAGTCTAATTTTCTACAATTCTTTTAAAAAACGTCAAGATGAATACTGTAATAGTTCTAATGATTAATTATTTTGACCTTGGAGTCTAATGCTGGCCTTAAATTAACCGTCTATGATTTATCATCATCCTCATGGACTTGTGGGTATTTAATAATTCAAAGAGCGATTGACCTGAAAATGCACTGCAGTGCTTTTACAGTCACATTTGAGTCGAGAAGCCATCTATTTACTGATTAAGTCTGGAGGAGGTTTATCATCTCTAAAGCTAATTTGTCAACTATCTTTAAATGTGTGCATGCTACATTAGTTCAACAGTGATATACAATTGTAATTTAAAAAGGTAAGGGATCTGCATTACACATCCCCTCTGTTCGCCCCGTGACCGGCCCTCATCCGACCGCCATTTCATCTCCACCCCCCCCCCCGCTACCAGTCTGTGTGTGTGCTCACGTCAGGGCGTGTGTGTGAATAAACCTTGGGCAGGATAGAGGATCATGTGAGAAGATGTGACTCAGGCTTAATGGTAATCCTTGCCTTCGGTAAAAATGGCACAGTGGGAGTCATTAGAAGGGAGCCATACAAGCGGTTCATACGCCTGTACCCCCCCTCCCCTCTCCTCTCCTCTAAGACAATGCCTGCAACTGCTTGTCATTCTCTTTCACTTTCCCCTCTCAGGCTGTCTTCATGCCCCTGCTTTTCCCCCCATGTTCATTTGCTTCTCTGTAAATAAAATAAATATTTTTCACTATCTGAAAGAATAAGTCCCATGTGAACACACAGCCACAGCTTGAGGCCTCTTTGGTTATATCAGTGAGAGTCTGCAGACATTCCCAGTAGTGCTTGGTTTCTTTTCACCAACCGTTGTCTTTTTAACACCGACCAAGATATAGTTTCCCCAACGTTAACCAACAACTTATTTCAACCCAAACCATGTTCTTTTCCAAACCTATCCTAAAGTGTTTGTGCCTAAACCAACAAAAAAGTAACCATAGCGATATCAGATGATAAAACAGAGAAAATGTTCCATCTGCTGCCGCTATGCAAATATTAGGAGTTGGGTTAGGTCGCCAGGTTTGTGTCCCATTTTGCTGTTATTTGACTTTTCCACCTCAGCCAAGTGGAAAAACATATTTCTGATATCTTACTTTTTCTTTTTACAATTTTCTGTGTTTCCACAGGTGGATGGAAAAACAACTGTTTTTGAAATATGACATTCTGTCATTTGGATTGAAGAAGTGAGTAACCGACAGATATTGCCAATCATAGAGCAAACAACACAGCGGGAGAATCTATTCAATTCATTTCTACAACAGAGGATTTTATCTCAGGGTCAAGTACTCCTCTTGTGATCTTTAACTACTCATTCATATAGTGTATGTAGAAGATAAGGCAGGGTGAAAATGCATCTATATTAGTGTTTGAGAGAGTTCATGGAGCTGCTATTTGATATCAAAATCATAATGCAATTTCTTCATTAAGAACAGCTTATGAAAACTTTAAGCTGAAAATACAGTATGACTTTTACAGAAAGTTCACTTCCTAATTGAGCTGGGAGTGAATGGAGGTCGGTCCTGCGGGACTGTCTGCTGACAGAACGAAGCAGGCTCATAACCAAAGCTCTCGGGGTGCAGCGGTGGAGGAGTGTGTATGTGTGTGTGTTGGTGAGGGGTGTTCTTTCTCCTTGCATCCTGCACACAGCATATTTAGCGCTTAATTTCTTCAACTGCATGCATACCCGAATTTGCATTCACCAGCAACTGTAACTGGCTAAATAAAACTGTTGGCCTAAAAACAATGTTAGAGTATGCGTATGTTTTGTTTCCCCCTGCTTGGTATCTCAGAATGACATACCAAAACTAATGCAAAGACCAACAATGTGATATAAAGGCACTCCAGGTCTGTTAACCCACAGTCACGACATTTCTTACATACATTTGCGGTGGTCATGACCTTATATTTGTGCTGAGGAGAAAATCAATTTGGATCCTTGAATGGAAAACAAACTCCATTAAGTTTCACACGATGTCTGCTGCCGAAATAAAAATAAGCCGAGGGAATAAGGGAATGCATTTCTATTGCAAATAGTACAGGCCTATGTGCTGGGAAAGACAACAGAGACTTGTCAACAATACAACAATTAATTATCACAATGCGATGAGCATGTCAACAGTCCCAAGCTTGAATTCCAACACAATTGAGATGTCCTCTGGAGCGTGGTAGCAGTAGTGATAAATGTGTCAGAATACAACTAGTTTCACTACAATTTATACAAATTCTGAACAAGTACTAAATAAACAATGAGTGAAACCTCAAAAAGTTTTTTTTTTTTTTTTTTTTTTTTTAAGAAACCAGCCTTCAACTTTGTTTAACATTGATCTCTTCCCTGTAGGTGTAATACAGTCTGAAAGCCAGCAGAGGACAGTGACATCTTATGTAAAGATTCGTGCTAAGACAAGCAGCCATACTGTGTTTACAGCAGTTCTGAGTGGGAATCCATCCACTGTCCACATCCATCATGGACACACAATTACAATTTGTTCTGCCAACATTTCAGCCATAAATAACCTTGATCTTGATGATTTTGACTCCTAGATGAACAGTTATGTGGCTTTCAATACCTTTCTTAACTTGTCAATCTTACTAATGTCCCAACCCCAAGTTCACAGGCAATATGATGCAAGTAAACTCATTACAATGAATGTGCTTCCACTACAAGCTAGTTTGCGCTGTACTTCATTCACATACATTTTTGCAGAAATACAGAATAAGCATTTCATATGTCAGTCAGAGAGGACTTCATTTGGTCCGCCAACGAACTTCTCAGAATGTAGTGCCAGCTCGAGGTAGACTGACACGCTGATGAATAGCAGGAGTTAGTACCTCAAATGAAGGCCTCCACGAATATCGGTATACTGTCTACTTAGCACATGCACAGGCATCTTAAATCTGCTGCTTTCCAATACCAAAGTACTTCAGGTGATTTACATGGCAATAATTTAAACAGCAGAGGTGCCGTGACCGGGCATCGGCAATGAAATACGGAGATCTACCGCCCAGACTGCTGCTACCACTTGATTGCTTTTTAACAGTCATTAGTCTTGCGGGAGCCTCTTTGAAAGGGCATAATTTTTCGGTCAATCCTTCGCTCGACTTCACAGAGTTTTCCACTGATGTATGAAAATAAGGCAGGATATTGACAGGTACTGTAAATGGGAGAGGTGAGGGTAATTCAGCGGGAGCCGGCTGTGTCACAGATCATCGCAGACAGCAGCGGTAATTAGTGAGGAACACTAGTCTTGCTCCAGGATGTACCAGGGAAACAGCTGGGTCGGGAGGTTGTGCCAGCCTCAGCCAATTAAAATGCTGCACAGTAGTAAATGATGACAGGCAGAGGTTAAGATGGAGCCTGCTCATCATTACTGGTGCGTCAAACGAGGCACGATCACTGGAAGTCTGGAGTCAAATTTGATGCATAAACGGCAATGTTACGATTTTGTCAGAATCGGTGTGTGTCTTGTTTAACGTTATCCACGTTATTGTCGGTTTGGTCAGCTCCCAAGTACAATTGATGTGATCACATCTGCCCAAACTAATCATTAAAAGTGAAAAAAATGTACCCGAGTTCGATTTAATTGGTCTAAACAATGCAGGTTTGACCTTAAGGTACATGACCTTTATCGATGAAAAACAAGCTGGTTAGGCCAATCCAGTGAATGGAATACCTGACAAATCAAGATACATCCATGCAAGAATTCTGCTAACATATTACCCGACCATATTTAGCTGCTGAATACTTTTCTCAGCTCATGTACCGAGTTGTGCAACATACTGCCTTCACCTCGTTCCACCTGTCGTAATTGTCATAAATACGGGTCTTGCTGATACCATCATTAGTCATCCCCTTATATGTTGCTTCCGAAGACAGCTACCTAAAGCCCACAGTCACCATGGACAAAGGTATTGAAAGAAAGACTCAGAAGATCAAAGACCTTGGACAAAGCTTTATAAATTCCCAGCTCTGGAGTCCACTAAGTCTCTTTTTGACAAATGGCAATCACTGTGTGGACAATGTTCTTTGAAAGAACATTTCAGATTTCTCAGGTTTGTCAAAAGAGGAATATTTCTTATAATGTAGAGTGCTGCATATGTGGAGTATAGAGCAATTCACCTCGCTCTGTGGGCGGATGAGAGTCAGGCACGGATGTGGCAAGTCTTACAGAGATGGAAGCACATTCCCTTTCAGAGTGAGGCATGCAGGAACAATATAATAAATCAGAAATGAGCTCCTCTCTCCTAGTGATTATAGTCAGAGTTGAGGGCTGTTCATCTCTATAAAAATGTCACACTCCCTTTGTGCCGCGTCACATTTTGGGCGATAAAAGTTTCGTGACTGACGCCAGCTTTCCACAAACCCAGAATAGATCGGCAACACGTTAATTTGTGCCCAAAAGTATGTGAACAAGCTTCCTCTCATCGGTATGTGCTGGAGTTTTCCTGAAGGAAATTAATTCAGCAGAACGTCTTTAATATAGACACCGCATTGATCTGTTGCTGCACCGCCTTTGGTTTGGTAGAAACTTTGATAACAATCCAACCTCCAAACCCGAAAGAAATGCAAAGCTTCCCTGCGTTAATGATGTCACGGTGGAGTGAATTTCTGAACAAACTCTCAAAGGTGACGTAGATTAGTTAGCCAAGACTTCTTCCTAATGAGACCTAAAGCCCCAGTTCCACGAAAGCCGGATATATTACGGATGTCCCCGGATCACCCCGGATAAAAAGAGGTGAGATCCGGGGTGATCCGGGAAGGAAATCGTCCCGGATGAAAACACATTTGACATGTTTCCCGGTTCTACTACGGTTCTACTACGGTTCCGCCACGGATCACCCCTGTTCAAGCCTGGTTTATCCCGGATGGCCACGGTTTGACCATGGTTCAACTACGGATACGCCACGGATGCGTCCCGGATGAAGCGTCATGGTATAAATAGTTCTGATTTTCAGAGACAAAATCACTCTTCCGAAAATATTTGAAAGGACAACAACACGCCGAAAATTAAACCCAAGAAGAAGGCGATGACTGCTGCAAAGAAGAAAGCTGCTGCTGCAGCAGAAGAAGAAAAGAAAAGGAGAAGAAGAATCTTCCTCAGACGACAACAACACGCCAAAAATGAAACCCATCCGGGGTGTCAACTAGTGTCAACTAGCTCCCGTTTCATCCCGGATTAACACGGTTATACTACGGTTACGCTACGGTTCATCCCGGTCCTACTACGTTTCTTCCCGGATGCGCTACGATCAACGCCGCCCCCCTCTCCATTCCCGGATCACCCCGGATGTTAGTTGTACGTCCGGCGAGCCGCTCGTCTTCCCGGATACGCCACGGATGGCCACGGTTTTACTACGGTTCATCACGGACCCCCCCGGAACGTCCCGGACTGACTACGGTTTCACTACGGTTCCACTCCCGGATGACCCCGGATCTGATCATCCGTAGTATATCTGACTTTCGGTGGAACTGGGGCTTTAGGAAAACACATGCATGAATTTATAGAGCCGATGCAAGACGAGGGCAAAACATTGCAGATCAAGCTTGGTATAGTTTGGTCACTTGTGGAATTGGCCAAGGTAATAATAATAACTTTTTTTATATAGCACCTGTAGAAACAAAGGGCTTTGACAGACAAATCAGCAAAAGCAATGCAATATTAACAACAGAAAGCTCAGTGAGACAGTTGGACACCTTAAAAATAAACTAAGAAATAAATGAAATAAAACAAGTTTAAAAAAAAGATTCTGATCTCAAAGGAAGCATTTGGGAATGCTTTACTCTCCCCTACTCTTAAAACGATCCAGGAAATATGAATGCACCTCACTTGCACATCACAAATCTGCCTTGCTGCACATTTCTTCTTTCTTTAACACTCCCAGACGTGATTCACCTGCCACAGCCTCCCTGTACCTCACTCGGGTGACGAGTCATTTATTAGCACTCCATTATGCCGTGTAGCCAAATGTATTTCATTTGTTATGCGTGCCGGGGTGACAAAGGTGGAAATGTTCTTGCTAATTTAATGCCTATTGAGAAAGAAAATTGGATCTACTTCAGGGAGCCGCGATGAGTATCGTGACACCCGAGCTGCCAATTTCTGCCCAAGATTAATTCAAATGAAAATTTCCGTGGGACCTGTGACAGTCGCCCATCTCCTGTACATATTTCTTTATAATTGGAATCACAGCCAGCCTCTGGAGGAGGAAGGGGTTTCTGGGATGTTTCAGGGAACCAGCAGGGATTTGCTGAGGTTTGCACCGGGGACGGTCTGATTGTGCTTGGGGGGGAAAAAAAACTAAAACAAACACACACACACACACTTGAAATGCTGCAACACGATGAAAGAAAGAGAATATCTCATTTCTGCAAGCATGTGACATGAAGGACTTACAGTACAGCTGTGGCAGAATGAAGGACAATGAAAGGCAAGTCCACTTATACACTCCAGCAGTGGGGATACTAGCAATATATCAAGACAATCGCCAACTACAAAAACACACAGTGTTTAGCTGAACTCATGCATAACCAACAGGCAGTAACATGAATAGATACTGCATTACTTAATATGCTGGCACAGCATGAGCAAAACACAAAGTAACAGCAACAAGCCATTACACTTTAAAATTCAAGGCAGGTGTGCTTCTCTCACTCGACTGGGTGCTCTCCTCCAGTTACATCAGATAATCAATTCAAACAGCAGCACTACAAAACAAAAAAGATGTTGCACCACAGGGGCCTTCAGTTTACCGCATTTATCTTTTTGTCAGTTTTACGCATTTTGGAAAACAGGCCTTCATCAGTCCGACATAACGAACATGGTGCCACTTAAACTTTCATTATATTACGGCTATAATATCCAAGTTTGTAAGTGATTCAGACCGAAAACAGATCTGCAGGGGGTTGCAAGAAAAAAAAAGAAAAAAGGTTAATAAATGATCTATTAAGTGGCTACTAATTCAGACTAATTCAACCCGAGGTGTAATACTCAGCTGGACTTTGACAATGTAGCAGAAAGGCTTTGTTACAAACTACAGATGTGAGGTTTCATATTATTTAATATTAACTATTGAGTTGCCTTATGGGAAATGTAGGATCCAGCATTTTTTTGGAGCTTGATTCACTCCAGGGACTAAATGTTATGCCTGTACTGCATGCATACATTTTGACCACGTCTCTCTCTCCCAAGTCCCCTAAACATTATGGAAATGTTACACTTCATTGCTGGCAAATAACAAGCGCCGACACAATTGCTGGTTCTAGCTTGTCAAATATAAAGATTTTCTGTTTTTTGTGGCTGATTTGGTGATGTTGGTGTGCACAGAGCAGGTGACAACCTGATGGCATCCAAGCAGCTGCAGTTTAAAAGGTAATTCCTGTATTTTTATAGGTGTGGGCATTCTTTTTTTCAGGGAGCATCGCTAAAATTAGGTCAGATGGGGCACCCTTGGACACATTGGTTAATAATTTTACCGTTTCTGCTTTCATCTTTTCTATCAAATCAGACCTTTTTTTTTGGAGCGTTCTGAGATTCAAGCAATTAACTTGCCGAGTAAAAAGTAATTTTTTCAGATAGGAATCATGGCCAAACCTTTGAAAGTATTCAAGTTGTGATAATCCAGAATCATCCTCAAAAGCAGTCTTCTGATCATTTTTTTGGGGCTCATTGATTAGCAGTTGTATCACACCACAGAGAACATTCAAGCAATTCACAAGGAAAAATAAGTAGAGCACGATCCATTCTGTAATCCTTAGTCAAAAGATCCAAGCTACTTTCTCACCTTTCTCGGTAGACGAGAGCTTAAGTACTGTCACTGGATGGATTTGGGCTAGACCTGAGCTGTCTGTAAAGTCTGGTAATGTTTCTCTTTTTAGTTGGGCAAAGCAACAGTGTTCATAAGTTAAATGCAGGTTTCTGTGGGAATTAAGGGCTCTTTTAAAAGTGACTGAAGAAGCAAGAGAGCACACACACACACACACACACACACACACACACACACACACACACACACACACACACACACACACACACACACACACACACACACACACACACACACACACACACACACACACACACACACACACACACACACACACACACACACACACACACACACACACACACACACACACACACACACACACACACACACACACACACACACACACACACACACACACACACACACACACACACACACACACACACACACACACACACACACACACACACACACACACACACACACACACACACACACACACACACAGAGAGAGAGACACAGAGAAAGACAAAGAGACAGAGAGAGTCTCCTCAGAGGAAACTGAACCAAATATTAATGAAACAAGAGAGCGATAACAGGAATACAAACAAAGAAATGCAGACCGTTGCAAAAAACACTCTTACAACGCAACAGCTGGGATTCCTACAACTAATTAAGGACCTACATAGCACATACATTGACATTGTTTCCTTTGTAGATTTATTCTCAACACAAAATAGTGCGAACAAAGCAAGAAGCTCAAGTAAAGATGTAGTTTTTATGTGCTAAGGGAAACTTACAGATTCAGATTGTTTTTTAATCTTTGCTATGGAAGTATTTGCTGCTACCAGTCAACGTACGGTGCACCCTAAGTTCCCCAATGTTTCTGCTAATTGTCGGGACTCATTGCTTCGGTTAAGAACAAGCTTGGAATCTTGGGTATGAATATGGAGATGACCGGCATTGGTACTGGAGGTTCTGAATAGCAAGTAGGTGCATGAACCCACATTAAATCCTGAAAACCCAACTAACCCCAAAAGTCCTCATCTTATTAGACATTGTTCATTGTGAGTTGGGAAATTCTCAAGAGCTTGTGCTCTTGATTAATGAAATTATTTGCCAGAGTATCAAACTGAACCAGAGACTTGACCTTGCACTCAAGGTCTAGTTGGAGAACACTGCCCGCTGAACTGAACAATTCAGTTTCTGCACAGAGAAAATGTATCTCAATAGCAGGTCATTATTGTCTCACAAGAACTGCAGGCTGCAGTTTAATAATATCCCATATCCATGAAAGGAAAAAGGAAAACAATTCCTTTATTTCCCTCATGGAAACTTTTTTATTGTGGTCTAGATGAGAAAAATATATTTCACCTGATGACGACGACAATATCAAACTTGAAGAGGAAATGTAAAGACAACTCAAGAGGCTGGTATCCAAAGCTGTGTACCAGACACAAAACTGGCATGTAGGGGAGGGCATTCATTTGTCGAGCATTGGGATCCTCTATTTATATACATAATGGTTCCAAGGGAAATACTGTAGCCTGCCTCAGTCACTCCGGCATCAGCCAGAGCACCCTTGATGCTGAATTGAAGCAACAAGGAGATCTTCTGGGAGGGCGGCAGACTAAACCGACCCTGACACCGGAGCAACTTTTTAAAAGAGACTGTTCACTGCCTTCAACAATGTCTTGTCCTCATTCTACATGTTCCTTTGAGAGAAATGTTTCGGCACATGCAAAGCATGTACAATTTTAAATAAATGGTGCACATACGCAAGTGGCGACGACGACACAGAAACAGACTTGCAAGGCACACCCACTGCCATCTTAGTAAGAGACAATACCCTGTCTGTTCTGCATATTTGGGGCCGCTTATACAACAACCGTCGTGAATTATGTAATGGACCCCATTATTAATTTTTAAACCCATCTCTCTTTGAAGCAACTATAATTGGGCATTTACACGTTTTGTGCCTCGTCTCTGAGGTATCGACGCTCTATGACGCGGGTTCAGTGGAAGCGAAACAAAAGTCTCCAAAGCAGAGCACGCATGTTTCTCTCATTGCTATGTGGCTCAAGAGTACAGGCTGGATTCTCTCCGATTAAAACTAAAGTAGAAGAGGTTTCATGCCGTCACAGGGACTGAAAGTCTGACAGGCTGCTCTTTTTCCCCCCCAGCAGTCGAGAGAAAAGTTTCGCAGAAAAATCTTGCAGCAGAGAAAGCAGACTTGTGTGTGTTGACTTCGTGACAGCTGTCACGAAGCTTTGACAGCTGTCGTTATAAGCTTTGCGTATTTTGATAGCGCTACATTGAAGGCTTTAGCGGCGTGGAGCAGGTGTGCTAATTTACGCAACACCGAGGTTCAGTCAATAACGCTCCCCTGATGCTAGCTGCTGTGCTTTGTCACCACAAATTAGTTTACGTTTCTCAAAAATGTTGAGCAAAGGAGAAACTTATCAAAAACATTGTCAAAGACTCGTTCAATGCCGCATCCTTATTTAATGCATGCAGTGAGATATTGTCAACAGTACCCTTCATTACAGCAAAGAACGCTCCATTAGGTATTTTAATTAAAATATCGTTTCTACATAATATTAAATGGAGTAACAAAGAGAGGTAATAGCTAAACAGCTCCCTAGTTTTAACACCATTTTGATTATCAAATGTAAATGTTTCTTTGATATGGCCTTGTGAAAAAAGTAGACGTGTACTGTATCTCTGACAATCAGACTGCCTGTATGAATAGACATACAGTACACCTAGGGCAAAATGTCACGGGGGACTCAAAGAGATACCACTTCATAGGCCAAAGTTTGCTCAAAACTAATTAAAACCGACTCAAAGGATGTATTGAAAATGTTTGCAATGGCAAGTTTAGGCAAAGGCAAGTGTATTTATGTGGCACATTACAGCAACAAAGCAATTCAAAGCACTTTATAGAATACATCCAACACCAGACAGACGAGCCTTGATTTAAAAGAAGTGAGAGCTGCAGTTTTCTGGGAATTTGTTCCAGATATATGGTGCATAGAAACTGAACGCTACTTCACCATATTTAGTTTTGACTATTTCGACCATTCAGTGCATTGATTCTTTTTAGGACGTTACAGTAGCCAAATGTACTGAAGGCTAATGCACGGACAAGTTTTTCCAAATCCTGCTTAAAGGTGATAGGACGAATTTGTTATGGCTTTAATGTGGCTGTTGAAATTCAGGTCTGGGTCCATGACTACACCAAGGTCTCTGGCTTGGTTTGTGGTTTTGAATCACTGCTGATTGAAGTTGAATGCTGAATTTTAATTGTTCCTCCTTGGCTCCAAAAACAACTGCACATCCAACTCGTTGATTTGTTGAATGCATTCAGTCAGTGCTAGTACTCGACTATAGTCCCCTGGTGATATGGTTGTGTACATGTGTGTGTCATCTTCAGAATTATGGTAATTGTTCTGGGTTTTTTTTCATAATCTGAGCCGCTGGAAGTATGTAGATGTTAAACAGAAGAGGCCCCAGAATGGAGCCTTGGGGAACAAAGCATGTCATATTTATTCGCTCCGATGTGTAATTACCTATCGACCGTGTCCTTTAATTCGGATTAAAACCAGTTCAGTACAGTACCAGAAAGTCAACCCAGTTTTCCAGTCGGTCTAGTAAAGTGTTGTGGTCAACCGCGTCGAATGCAGCACTGACATCTAATAATACTAAGACTGACATTCTGCCACTGTTTGTGTTTAAGTGAATGCCATTGAAGACAAGACACAGTCAAGACCAAGAACAAAAGCAGTCTCAGTGCTTCGGTGTGGAAACGGATCGAAAAACCTGATTGGAAGACATCAAAACAGTTGTCAAGCAGCCTTTGTAGTGATTTTACTTAAAAACGAGAGGTTTGATAAGGGCCTATAATTGTTCATTAGTGATGTGTCTAGATTGATATTTTTTAAGAGCGACTTGATCACTACAGTTTTCAGGGCCTGTGGGAAGACAACTGACAGCAGAGACATGTTTACAATTTGTAAATCATCTGAGGCCAAGCAATTTGAAACACTTTAGCTTGTTGGTAGAATATCAAGGCAGCAGGGAGGAGGATTTCAGCTGCTGTATAATGTGCCCCAGATTTTTATGGGGATTGGATAAGATTGTGTCATGGCGTTTGAATTGATTTTAGGTGGACACAGGGTCAACACATATTCACAGTTCAGTGGTTACTGACACAGGAGGGTTTGATAGCCTGTCGGCAGATGCATTATTATTGTTTTTTTGCGATGTATTCGAGAACATGGCTTGCACTTCCCCGTTCCAAATTATACATTATTATAGATAACGAATTCATTAATAACTATTCTTACCAGCGTGGCATTTCTTCCTGGAGATTTGTTCTTACCAGAGACAGCCATCACCTTACTGGGGTGCAATATCATCAATAACACTTGTCAATGAGCATGTAGATCATTTCACTTCTAAAATTACAAGCGATAGACAATACATTTTTCACTGGTGTTTTCAGCAGCACACCTTTTTGTGATTACCTAAACGATGTGACAAAAAAAACCCCCACATTTAAAGTAATATTTAGACAGGCTCACACCAAAGTAAAGTTCAAAGTGAGACATTCAGGCTCCTAATTTTAAGTCAACAGCAGGCTTGCATGTCTGACCTCTGTGGTATTTGTTATCACACCCAAAAAAAATGGCAAACCAAAGGAGGATCATTCATAAACACCACCTCGGCTACGATTTTAGACTATTGATTATACAGTCCTATCTCACAGTGCACTATGACATTGCTGGTTTCCCCACAGGGATCATACAAGTTTCATCAGCGTTGGCACAAAGAGAGCCCAAATGCATTTTTCATCACCGTTCGGCATTCATCATTCATGGTAATCACGTGAAGTCAGAAGCCTTATAATACAAACATGAATCCAGTGGCTCTCACTGGCTGCTCAGCATTCCAGGAGGTGCTCTATGATTAACTGTTCTCCCCAAAGTGCAGTCTGCGTGTAAGTAACTAGAGAAACATTTAAAAAAAGGAGGAAGCCAGGCTTTCTCCTCACACAGACTGACAGTGAGGGAAGACTCCTTTATCATACCATTGATCAGAAATGTGCCCGTTATTGTGAGATGCCCTTAGGCCTAATTAAATATTAAACCTTTTATTGGCTCCCACTAAGGTATTTGTAAATACATTTCATGCCAGGGAAAGCATCAAAGATTCCAAATTCCCCTCCTGACACAAAGTTGCGGTTATTGCTGCCCACCCCCACCCAAACCATTTAGGTGCATTTAGAATGATGAAAGAGGCAGGAAATTGCTGGCGATGGCTTCCAGGGGAATGGATAGTATATACATCTCAGTCTATCTGTGAGAAATTATATGTTCCCCCGACTTATATGAGGTTATAAAATGAGAATGCTATGTATAAGGTTGCCGCACAGTTTACAGTCATTGTAATTCCGATCGTCAGATGAAAAGAAGTCCATTTTTTTAATGAAGCTGGAAAAAAACATTGCCAGTTTAGCGACGGCACAAATTGCACATTGTTTTACTGCCTCTTGTCTGATGGTAATCACAATGGTGAGCAGAATGAGTGGCGAACTGCCCCGCTCTGCAGGAAGCTAACTCTCGAGGGCACAGTCAGTCATAAACAACAGGTGACGGTACATTCGGCATGTCTGTCCTGGCAAAGCGTCTTAATTGATGGTCCTGCCCGACGTGAACGGATAAATCAGGAAGCCCATCATCAATGGAAGAGTCACCTATCAAGTCATAACCCCAGCCAAAATAAATGGAGGGGAGCGTGGTATAAAACATATATTGGCCTTCACTTGCTGGGTATATCCATAATTCAAAAGGCATAAATTATACTGCCTCAGCGTCACTGCCGAGCCCGGCTGTCCCTTTTCGTTAACGGGCAGGCAGCTGAAGTGAGTCAGCTGGAGCATTGTCAGAACACACTGTGTGAACTTCACGTGACCAAACAGCAGATGGAGCCCCTTGCATTGGCTTCATCTGCAGCCCGAACCACGCTTTCCCAGGAAACATTACATCAGTGATTTATTTTCCCCCTCCAGCTCTGTGTCATCACCATTACATGCCATTTATGTCATTAAGGTTGCCGTGTGTTTGTGTGCCTCATTGTGTGTGTGCGCTCTGCTTTAGGTTTCTACACAGTGAGAGACACAAGGGGCGCACAAAATAGCAAAACACTGCCATGAAAAATGTTAATTAAATGTATTTGTCAACCCCGATTTATACTATATTTGTCCATCAGATCCCTTTGGGTTAGATAGTTTCATCTTTGACCGCTGTCCCTCTTTGTTGATGCAGTTTGTCTGCGTTTGGGGCATGTATTGTCATGACTGTTTACTTTTATTACTGATGCACCAGCAGTTTTGGGTTAATTTGGACTCATGTTGCATTGAAAGCCCACATACTTTATCACTGTGCAGTTTACGTAATCTTTGTAGGTTAACAAAGTTGTTAATTGTCTTTCTCGCTCTGTATTTAATTATAAGTTAGTTCAGAGCTAGAATAATTGTTTTCCATGAGACATTTACAGAATTGATCCACACTGTACTGCAACAGTGACAGCGCACTGGTACTTCGATGTTTGTTAGCCTGAGGAGCACCATGGGACATGAGCACTATGGGAGATGACATTTAAGAAAAAAAAAGAGGAAGTAGGAGAAGAAGAAGCAGTGTGGAAAGCTTCTGGCTTGGGCGCCGAGGCGTGGATGGCACTTTTCAGCGCTGATTACTGCCACAGCCGAGGAAACTGGAAGGGAACCCGTTGGCATTTTGAACTTTCTTTAACAAAGCATGGACAGAGTGAGCTCACAGCTTGTCAGATGCTTGGGAAATGTTGTGGATGCTTCCACACACCTGCACACGCATCCCAACTCTCTCCATCCTAGATATCCTTACTTACAATGTGCACAAGAATTCCCTTTCACATTCAGACACACACATGCACACCCACACACACAAACAAACATTTGCACAGCAGTAGAGCCAGGCCAGATTGCTGGGGCTGAAGACACGTGGTGGAATCATCAATCACAAAAGACTCCCTCTGGCCAAATCAAGTTTGTCCTGGTGTGATCAGAACCCAATGCCAGCCAAGCAGAGACAGACCCTTGTTGGTCGGCGGGCTCAAGGGGCATGCACGGGCCTTTCCACGACATCCGGAGGCATATCGATCAAGTGGTAGATTGATGGACGGACGATGATTAGGACAAGGCTGTGACTTCGTGAGGCCATTTGGGACGCAGCCTCTCCAATCCACCCAACAGCGAGATGAGAAACAGCTGGAGGGATGGAGAGCTCATTGTTCAACCTACATCTGCTCTCTGCAAACTCCTATGGTAGAGTTATGGCGCTTGATGATTAAAATGACCTCGAGCAGTTATGAAAGGGCTTCCTGAAACAAAAGGAGGCCGAATCATGTGGCTGGCCCTCAAAGTAAAGCCATTGAATATTATCACGTCCAGGTTAAATCATTACAAATAGAAGCAGGAGTTTCCAATGGCCTTCTGAATATTTCACCACTTCAATCTACAGTCACATTCATACATACCTTAAGCAACAAAGCAGCTCCATCTTTGGTTCATTTAAATACAGACAAATGTAGCTCATACACAGCAGATACTGCTGCTTTCCACAAAAACTGCAGGGAAGTTGAAATACTCCCATGCTGTTACCATGTTACCAATTCCTCTCTGCATTCAGCTATTTGTCAAGGTCAACTATTTCATTGGCGTGGAGAAGAAATCTGTGCTATAACCATGTTTGAGCAGCAGGATTCAGGGGAAATGAGAAAGCTGAAGTGCAGCTCACAAGTGTAATTGGTCTCCTGGCATCTTCACACGGGGCTTGATTAACATGCCTTTGAAGAATTCCGTGCACATTTGCCCCACAGAACAAAGACACAGCAGATAATGATGATCAGAAATGTCTGTTATTGACAGACAAGGTGTTCGAATGTCTCGGACATCCGCCTTTGATGTGAATTGATAGATACGCTCAGTCCCTTAAAAGGTGCAGTTATCTTCAAAAAGCCAGACAGGATTAAAAAGAAAATGATAGTATTTGGGGCGAGCCAGAGTAACATTAATATTAAGGCTCCGTCAAGCAAGGACAGAGAGCCTTTAATGCCCGTCTATACTGAAACCAATCAGAGACGGTCTGGATTCTTGAAATATACACCAATGAGTTTGATAGACTGCAGTAGTTTGGCTACTCTATGACATTACTCATAATTTATTTATTGCTTTTACCAGTGAATTCTTGTCAGGGTCACTGGAGGATAAGGGGTCTACCACAGCATGTACTCACTAAGAAGCAAACAAAGAGAAACGGTCCACACCAGAACTATGACAACTTTGGTTGTTTGTTCAAAAACTTAAAATGTTTAAGGCGAGTGTCTAGTCAACTCGTCTGATATGCAAGTCATGAAATGAGGAGAAGCATGAGAGACAAATAAGACAAAGCAGCTTTCAACATAACTGTTCTAGCATTTTAAATGATGCCACCCAAAATAGAATCACTTGGTGGATTTTGTCCTCAACTGAAATCAAGAATTCTCTCCTAAACATGAAATAGTTATAAAGTATGCTGATCTCCAAAGAAAATCTGAGTCATGTAGCAACTTTTTTTCAAAGTTGCATCCAATCAGGGAAGCCTGGAGGAGAGCATCGTTTCAGCATCACAGGGTCACACAGCTAGTACACACATTTGCACTTAGGAGGTGCCTGATTCAACTACAGTGCTTTAATGTGGGACACTGTGCAGGTCCGCTGGAGCAGTTCGGGAGTTGAGTATTTTGCACGATAGTGTTTTTACTTTTGAGGTGTCAGCCATGGATTTCCTCCATCCAGAGGTATAGAAACCACTTAAACTGTTTAATCCAGTCATCAAATGATGGTTTCAGTCAACTGTGGCACAATATCTTTGCAAATTAGTTCCAGATTCAGTTCAACTTCTTCCATCTTTCCTTTCTACTATTGTCTGTCTTGGTTCATAAAATGTTCACTGAACTAAATGTCATCTGATACCTTGGGTGGTAGATGCCCTACGCAAACTGGCAGTGATCAGAGCAGCAATAATTAACTGATCTGTAAGACTCCTGTTATAAGTTTTTTTTTTTTTTTTTTATTAAATGGACTCAGAGAGTAGTTCAATGGATTCTGCTTCACACAGAAAATCTACCCTAAAATAGAATTCAATCTGCTCAATCGATATAACATAAAACGAATTTAGGTCAAACAAACTAATCTGTGCTATTGTCACAAACGCACCTCCACATAAAAGACTGGGTAATGTTTTTGTCTTCACAAAGCCATGCTTTTTTTTTGTTATTGTCAATGGAACACCTGCAAGATTTGCCTCAGTCGTTTCCTATAGCAGAAGGAGGAAATCTGTTTTTGTATTCATGTTCAAGCTCAAACAAGACAATAATATGCAAATTCTGTTCTGGGGTGGATAGTCCATTTGAGTCACAATGTAATACAACTATGCTGTTAAAATGTTGCTTATTAAATGAAAAGCGCATTGAAGAAAGAAGCATTTGAAGAGCCATGTCAGCAAATCATGTGAGTCATTTGGAGAAAGAGATGATAAAACCAAATCAACCTCGTAGACTTCAACATTTACGATGCTTTGCCAAAACAGGTCTTTCCCCTAAATGCACTGTTGATGTCATACCACATTACATTTAGCCTACAACAGAGGCAGCTTATGAGTTTGTTCTTTTTAAATGTACAGATAGGGGAAAAATATTCCCCTTTGTGGCATAGAAAGTAAAGATCAATGACTACTGCCTCTCATGATCGCTTCCCCCACTTACTACATAGGTCTATACCGGGCATCATCAAATGAACCCCGACCGAGTGAGGGTTCTATCAGGACTTATGACCATTTTCTGATAAATTAATGAGAATAAATAATTTTCACAGAGTCCAGTTAATATGGCAACAGCTTCCCTCAATTGAACCAATCACATGGTTTGTTTACCATGCATAGACAGCGTAGAGAGATGACAGCATGGAGTCCATGAACCTGCTACTCGCTGGCTACAGGCTGTGTCTGAGGCAGTATTTCCATGGTTTAACCAAAGTAGCACTCCACACCTGGACCAGGTTTTGGTCTACTGACAGTGGTGAGTCAGCTTTCTCCGCTCTGAACAATATTAAAACCGTTCAGGTTCACCAATGAGCACCTACACATGCATAAGAATGGCGGCAACTCTGTTCAAGCTAGGTTTCAAACTGGCAGGGCAGTCACAGGCCCATTTTATCTCTAGGAAAGGAAGAAGAACTAGAATAACTGCCTCGTGTTGTGTGCTTCCATCAGCCAGACAAGATATCGCGTTCACAAGAATGGGACAATCGGATTTGCGGACGTACAGAAAGACAAGACGGACTAACAGACAACCCAAAAAATAAGATGACATGGAAATACATGTTGTCGATTATATTTGATAGACATTGGAGTGGGCTATCGGACTCAATTGAGACATTATGAGATTCTGACCTTTGCTGGGAGGACATTTTAGTAACTGGACATCTTTGTATTTTAAAGGAATAACCCTATTTTTAAAAACGCCTCGTGGAAAGCTGATCATTTTCAGCAACAAAACATGCCAAGGGTGGAACTTGATTACATTAAAGCCGATTTACTGTAAGTAAAAGTTTCAAAATCTTCACCTTCTTTCTAAACACTTTGAATCAGATCAAGGCAGAAAACGAGGTTAACTCCTCTTTGAGCGTCATCCAGTTTAAGCCAATTCTGTTTTGAGCCAAACTCTCTCACAGCATATATCCTTGGGATTACAAGTGCTTTTCCTCTGCATGCATATTCAAACAGAATGGGGAAGAAAAAGGGTAAACAATTAAAGAGACACGGAATCTGAATCTGGAGCACTACCACTGTTGGTAGAGGGGAATTAATGTTATGATATTCTTGTGTAGGACACTACAGTCGCATAGAAAATGCAAAATAGAGATGAGCCCATGCTGGGATTGCGCCAAGCATCCTTAAAGAATTCTTTGTCCTTCACCCCTTAAGGATACAGCTAACATTAAGTTAAAGGATGAACAATCACAATTACGTCAGAATTAATGAACCTTTTATTTCTTGGCGGAGTCAGCACAAGTGCTTCATCTTGTATTACTTTCTCATTGCTTTCAATATTTTTCTAAATTAAAGTGAGGCTAAGCGGATTATGTCATGACAAACTGCCGCTCCTGGCTGCAGGTCATTAGCTTCACTGTCTAGGAGGTCACAAGTGGGGAGTAAAAGTTTTTTGTTATTCAAAGTTCAATAGATGACTTAATTTGTTGCCTTGGAGAGCAAATTAATTAGATAATGTCATCACCACAGAGCAATCGGCTGAGCAAATTGATATTAAATAATTTGCTACAAAATTCCTCTGATGCCCTCAGCAGTCTTGGGCTTATATTCATCATTACCACTGTTACATTATCTGTATTGCTAAAATATGCAGCTGCAGTGATTTGAACCTACTCCTCAATTTGCCAGACTTGATTTACCTGACATGACTAGTTATTCTTAATCTCAGTAGGATCCCAGGTGAAAAAAAAAATCAACATGTTAATTAAACTCTGCATATTTAATACCTGCCTTAATTATCAACACCTGTGTGACCTATACCAAGTCAGCAGGCAACATATATAGTACAAGCTAATACAAGTACAACTGTGTCACAGGTGGAAAGGAACATGTTTAACCATCCGCTTGCAATATTTACTTGGTTAGTTTCTATAAATATGCATGTCTGTAAAGTATCCTGTCCCCCAGCATGTGTCAATGGCCATATGGGCCGATAGAGCGGGGGTTCTGCTTATCACCTAAAATGTGTCCAAAAAGAGAAAAAAAAAAAAAAAACGATGGAAGTGAATGAATCATCACATTCTGTTCTTTGTTGGTACAAATGATGGCAGCGCATTCGAAGTCACTTAGGAGTTCGTAATTCCCAAATGGAGGACTGTTTGAGTTGATGTTTAACTGTTCAAACATAAGTCTGAACAACTAAGATGAAGAGGGGGCAAATATCAGCAAACCGCAAATAAAAAGGAATCCTCCTACAGCTATTAATGTCTTTCTTATTCATTTTTAAGAAACCCCTATATTGTTTAACATAACTGACAGTTAAGATGTCTTTTAAAAATAGTGGCAATCCAGTTGCAACACCACCTGCAAGAGGAATGCACTTTTCCAGTGGCCCTGACCTTAAATAGCATGTCTTCTCAGACGTACAAAGGGAAAGCATTTTGGGCGGCCTTTGCTGCTCTACACACTTTACCATATCCCCTTCAATATTTCATGGGGTCAATATTTAGCTTTTTGTTTTATGGTCAATAATGCATTAACATATCAAACAATATTTTAGTCTAACGTGATCTATCTAACGCCATTTCCAGCTTGAAACACTGTCAGTTCTTGAATAGCTTTTACACCAGAGATCAAAGCATTGCCAGACTTCTGTTTTTACCCGACTGCATAAAAGATCAAGGCATGTAATGAGGCAACCTGAAAGGTGATAGTTCAGAAGATGAAAGTATTGGCTGCTTTGGTTATGTCAAAGAGATGTGTACTGTTGTGAAATTCAACCATCACATGCTTCCATTGTGATCGTACTTGCAATCATAATGAATTGTATAATTTGCACTTGATCTCTGCTCACATTCAATACATTGCATAATATCTATGCATGTTATCTGATATGGAATATCCTGGATGTAAAAAAAGACTTTCAGCACCTATTAAAAGAAATGAAATGCATGATGAGCTAAATTGCATTAGTGCAAAGTCATTAACATTTGCTGAGTGCTCCATTGTAGGCATCAGTTTACAACTCCCACTCAGGTTACATTCTCAACAATGCCAACTAAACCGTTCAGGTACGGAGGCCCAGAGTGTCCAATATTAAATAAACAATAGGAAACAAATAAACTAGAATGAATTGTGTCAAATACATTTATGAATGAATACATTGTGAAACTAGCCAAACTCAAACACTAGTTTGAGTTTGATATTTTCTGAATATTAAGTTAATTTTTAATTCATTATAGATTTCAAAATGTAATTGATAAAACTATTTCAACACTCACTATTATTATTATCATTATTATTTCATGTCCCATTTTATTTCATATTTATTGCATTCATCTTTTTACGTTATTAGCATATATCCTCTCAGCAAATGACATGCCCCTAAAAGCCCAGCCGGCTCACTAATTGGCAACTACTGTAGCTAGCTAGATGCCATGTCCTGTTTGCTTGAATGACCACAAGGGAAAGCTTCTTTTTCTTCTTCAAAATAACTAAATAACAGTAGCTTTGTCAAAAAAAGGCATTGGGGGGAAAAAAAGTTAGTATTAAATAAAAACACATTTTGGAAATGGTCATTTGAATTAAGAATTTAAAAACTCTGATACAATATAATAGTCTCGATAAAACAGTAAGAATACATGAAATACTGTTGAATGATATGCAATGATATTAATATATTCATATTAATGAGCCGAGTTGAAAAAATAAATGAATTATTTCCCCAGTTAGTTCATTGGCAAACATTAAACAATGTATTCCTGTGAGTGTTTATTTCACAATCTCTTGTTCATTTATTCAATATTGAATACTTTGGGGTTCCATAGTCAAGTAGGTGTATAACATGAACGCACTAAAAACAGAGATTAATTAAAAAAAAGAGCCTCTTGAATTTGAGTCGTACAGTATGACCCAGACAGCAATCAACTTATCTATTATCATTGACCCCTGTAAGAAAGAAAGGGCATTGCAATCATGCAGGCACCACACAGTGATTTAATTCCAGTGTTTCGTCAATACTGTGAACTATAGAAAAACTGAAAAGAATCTATTGGTCATATCGTCAGTCACGCTGAGCGCAGCAAGACAGCTCGCCCCCGGGGGGGACATTAGCGCTTCATTTTCACTTAACCCTCTTTGGCTGGGTTCTTGAGGTATGATCGGACATGCAAGTGTTCTGTTAAGCACCATTAATCTGCCAGTCATGTGTCAGAAGTGCCGAAAGGATTGGGAAACTGTCTTGTTAGCTATTGATCGCCACATAAGTCCTCAACATAATTCAGTCAAAATTCAAAAAACAGATGTCTAGTCTGCCGTTAACATTTTTTGCTGTTTTCCTCTCGGAACATAGTGTTAAAAATGATCATTCCAAGAATGATAATAGACAAATAATGAAGTTGATCATAACGAACAGAAGTGTAGTTGTGAAATGGTGTAAGTGAAATGCTGAAAATAATGAAGACAACAAAGCAACAAAAAGTACATTGACAGATATGTCTATGGTCCTTCTCACATATATCTCATCGCTGAAGAAGAGGTCATTCAGTGGTTAACTTGACCTCCCCTCAGTGTGTGTAAACAATGAAATTACTCAATATTTCATGTGGTTTCAAACACTGCGGGGTTCTAATTTGACTCTAATAATGCTCACACCCTTATGACTAATTCTGTGAAGGGCACAGCACAAAAACTCAATAAATACATTACTGTCAAGAGTCTGAGCAGCCACACTGCTTTCTCCAGCTTGTTGGAAAAGAATAGCTCAATTGAGGAGGGCCATCTGGAGGAGGCATTACAGCTAAGACTATACCAACAACAACAGACTATACCCATCTCATCTAACGCACAAGGTTGTCTAGTAAAAAGACTGAAAGACATTTACTTCACTGCTATTATCACCTGTTTCATGTGGTATATTGCTAAACTTATATTTGTTCTATTGACGATTACATGTTTTAGATTAGATCACAAAATGGGCAGTGATGACATCTGTAATGTTATTTCCTCTATCATTCATCATCTTTGTATGAGCAGAGATGACTCCTATAGGTCAGGCAAGACGATTAGCTACTAATTTAGCGTAATGGTGTCCATTGCATCTCTATCACAATGATACCATTATTCAAATAATGGCATTAAAGATGCAATGAAAAAGACAGGAAAAATGTGTCAAAAGAATGAGATCTGGCACATGTGATCATCAGGGAAACTATGTTCCAAACAAAAACACCAGAGCACTTGTGTGTACTGACAGGCTTTTAAGCTTTCTCTCTGAACTTTGTACATTGGAGTCTATTTATTCCCTGCACATTTTCTCACCATTTCCTTTTCCAGCACAACATTATTCAAAGAAAACTTCAACTCTTGATGCAAACTTGTAAGGTGTTTGGCACAAATGCAGGGGTTCAGAGAGCTATCCGCTAAATGAAGGACAAAGAGGATGTGAATCGATATACCAGGAGAGAGCACAGCTGGACAAGAATGTTTGGGATTCCTCCGGCTGACTTCATCTTTCACCTCCTTCCGTTTGTTTCTCCCCATTCTATTGATGCACAGTTATAGCAGTGGTATTTTTACAATTGTGTGTAAATGACCGTGTCGGCCATCAGTGATCATAGCATTGCTATATGAAATACAGTCACTCCTGGAAATCACAAATGGGAAATTCAGCATTGTGAACTGACAGTGAAACACTGTTATTTGATGAGACAAAGTGATTGTGGTTTGAACATCTCTGACTGATGACACATAATGCTACCGTTGACAGCCTTGTCTTGGCTGTTAAAAAGCTGCTTTAGCTCATGCTAGCTTCACGGAGTGACTGGGAGAGATGCCTCACAGCCTCAATTACTAGAGGTTTCAATGAATCATATGAAATGTGTTATAGTAAGCTGTAGTGTCGGTAGGTAGAGGATGACGTCTTCAGATGGAGCCATGCTTTTTCCCCTCCGTTTTCTGACTTTATGCTAGCTAAGTGGCTTCTGGCTACAACACATGTTTACCATACAGACATGAGCGCAACATCAGTATTTTCATAAAGTCTCAAAAAGAAAGCGAAGCCTATGTCTTAAACCGTGGAAATGTTCCTACAAATAAGTTCCATATATTCTTACTCAATGAACACTCATTTGTAGTATAGTATTAAGTCAAACATGGTGATAGAGTGTTGAATTTTTCTCAGCTATACTCAAATTCGTTTAACAATTAATGACACTTGCACCATGGGACAGAAAGCCTACATGGAGGCATGCAAAAAGGGAATATTAAAATATGTCTGCTGCCTCAATCCGTAGTCTCCTCTGTCGTCTATTTTCGCTCCATTTCTGTCAAGGAAAAAATATAGAGCGCTGTGATACGACAACATTTTCTTCTCATTTGGCAAATAAACAGAGTCAGTAAACATGCTTCTCCTTCCTCTTCAGCAGCTTTGAAGATTTGCCACTTCTCCTCTGTAGCACATTAACATTGCTCGTTAAACCATGCTTTTACATATTAGATGTACCTCAAATTAAAATAATACCAAGCGATAATAAGATTCGAGGACCCTTTTTTCCACATTTGGCTAACTAGTGCAAAAGCATTAACCTGAAAACAATATGAAAAAAGACTCCTTACCATTATGCGCAACGCAAGTTATGATGACAACAATGAGACAAAGAAAAAGCCAGGGGAAAAGCAGAATGGTGAATAACAATGCAGCGATAATGTTATGATTCTTGGCAGGTACAATGAAAGGGTGAAGGAATACTGAACATTATGCCAAGCTAAATTCACAAGTATAAATCTGTTGGTTCTCAATATTGTAATTAGGTCTAGTTGATGGGTATTAGAGGTTATGATAAAAAAAAATTGGGATCTTTTTATACACTGTACACTGCCATTTCATGCGTGCTTTCAGCTGCTGTTGGGGTTTCAAAACCTGAATTATCTTGCAGCTTCAAAGCAGATAGAGAGCAAAGCTTTTCACCCTTGTGTGCCAACTTTTTGATAAGCACAAAGAGACATCTTAACCACTTGTCAGTCAGCTATCGTAGCAGCAGGGCCAGAAGACAGGCAGGCCAACAAAACAAACAACCAACACTCCATCTAACCCATCTTGGAATAAATGGACAAAAGCAGCGAGGAAGCAATAACCAGACTGCTAAACCTGCTCCGCTCAAAGCGGCACACCAGCCAATTCCGCATCAAAACACCCAAATGATATTGCGCATGTGGAGGCTTGGCCCAGCGAAGTGTAAATAAGCATTTCCGCGCTCAGCATTGGGTGTATAACATGGTGTCAGGTAGCCACAATCAATGTAGAGAGGCAGAGGGAGCAATCAGCCAACCTTCGTCTTGTGAGATGGAGGGCCACCGCCGCACACACAAACAACCAATCACCACAGGACAGTGATTGATGTCTCATCCTGCTTTGAAATCTATCATCCCGGCCAAGTGGCTGTCGAAACGTCGCCTGACAGACTGTTAAACACAGCTTAATATGCATCACCCTGGCAAATAGTTCATCAATTCTTTATTATGTGGGCCCGGGTTGTGTAAGCCATTGTCCAAACCTGTATTTAATACACTAAGTGCTTTGGTGTCCAGAGTGAGACATAGTTAAGTAATGCTGCATTCCATTTAGTTTAATCTTCATGAGAAATAATTACTGCATTATTCAACAAAAAGAAGAAAAGAAATTAGATTTTGCACCTTGATGCTAAAAACCACAAGGTGTACCGCCTTCCTCAAAATGAAGATGTGGACAATGGAAGGACAAAATAATCTGACAAAACTAGCATCATATGTATTTTTACCAAATGGTCATCATTCAGTACACAAATGAATTTGCTTGTGGACAAATTTAGCGGAGTGGACAAACAAAAAACGAAGGAGATAGACGATACGTGGTGACATACACCAGGATTTCTGGCCTCAACACTTCATTAGCAGACTCCCAAGTACAACTGTGTGCTTGGGAGTGTGGTGAGGCAACAGTTTGGTTTATTCTTAGGTCTGTGAAATCACATTGCATCTTGCCAGTGTCATTCATGCTACCTCACCCTTTAAAGTTTACCGAGAGACTGCGAATAATACAGGAAGGCACTGTCTTCTTGCCAGGATTGTTAAAGTCCCCGTGGGATTTCTTAGCAGCTTACTTGTGCTCAGTTTCACAAAGAACTATTTTGCTGCAAATAAGTACGGAGGCACACGCAATCGCGTTCGCCGACATAATTATTTAATGCACTTTGGCATTCTGACAACAGATTTTGAAGCGTATATGGTGGTGCCCTTGCAGACCACCTTCATCTGAATGATGAATGCCAATGCGACATAAGTCGCATTCGTTACAAAGCGAGTAAAACCACCCAAAGGGCAAGCTGCATCGCCTCGTTCTTCCACCCACATGGAGCTTTCTGTTTATCATCCACCATCTTGACAAGTTGTTCCTCATCCCCGCACATAAGTGTCCTCCTCGACCGCTTGTCCCCTCCCTCCGTTGGCTAGGGGAAGTCACAGAAAAGGGGGAGGAGAGGTGCCTTCACGGCGAGGGTTATTTTTCTTCCCTGATCCTTGTCTGATAAGTGTGTTTGCTCCTTTGTGCCTGGGGCTACTCTTAATCAAGTGGAGGTGGAACATAGAGAGAATTCAGGGGGACGGCTGATAAGAAAAGCATATGTTTAACATTTTTTCTTACATGCAGGGTTACAGACCAAAGGCAATTTGGCCACAGGAAAGGCCGATAAAAAGGGTACAGCGCATTAATGCAGATGTATTCCGAGCACTGCAGACAATACCAGAGCTATTCAGTGAAATTATCTCTCCGCTTGGATTCCAGTTTGTGGTGAAATTGATAGCATCTTTCTTTGATAGCAGTCTCATTGCTTTTTATGGTACTATAGTCCATGAACTACATTGTCAATCCTGGCACCATTTTTTTGCTGCTATACTAGCGATAACAACATCTAGTCATGTAATGGACACATCAAGTAGCGCAAAGCTATATAGTTTATATGCTGAAATGGAGCAAATCTCAAAGGATGACAATCATCCCTTTTCAAGTGCAGCATCTGTGACAGGTGTGGAGTGGACACTAATTTAGCATTGCAAAGCCTTTCCACTCTTCACATCCGACTTCATACCTGTAATCGCCTCTCGCAAATATATTTTTAGCCTCTTGGATTCTGCCGCCCCCACTGGCTGCTTCCCCTGGGAAATAACCATTCCCAGTGCTGACATCTACGGTGTGTTCTCTATAGATCAAACAAGCGCGGTCCTGAATTGCCAAGGCCCTGAGGGTCCATGCTGCCAAACACATGAACTGTCTTTGTTAATGCCTGCTGGTCAACTATCAATAACTTCTGAAGGGGTTTTACTCCTCGAGGACACGCCACATCGAAAAAGCCTCACATACTGGGCAAAGTTACAAGTTAGAAAGAAAGCTAAACTTGATCTGCAAGTAAGATTGTGAGAAGCTTGAAAATCACGCTCCTCCTTTGCCGGAGATCAAATTTAGGCTTCCTCCCTCAGTTTTGAAGCTTTCCGTCTTTTTACTTCCCACTCTCATCCTTTAAAAACCCCAATTAGGAGAACAGTATTTGTGTGTGGGCTTCTACTCCGTTCAAACAAAGCCCTAATCATAGAGCATCACTGGCATTGTGAATAAAGCAGCATTTGGCAGAGGGGTAAAGCATTGGCCTGGATTCTGAGGAAAAGTTTGTTCCACTTTCTCTCCACTTTTTTCACTGGTCTCACAGTACTTTGTGTTTGTTGCTCCAATATCAGAGATCAGCACATTTGTTTAATGTGGAAATCATTAATTAAATCCTGTCATGCTAAATTTAACATAGAACAAAGAAACTGTTGTTTTTTTGAGGAGGGGGGGGGGGGGGCGAATGGTGCCCGTTTCTCATTCTAGGAAACCGTCAGAGAAAACAAAAATAGACAAATTGAATTATCTTTTCCAGCAGCTATTCTAACGAGGGGTTTCTGTAACATTGGTCCATCAAGGACGCTCTCTCAAGACGTAGAAATGAGGGGAATATGTTGCCTCTTTCATTCAGAAATTAGAGGCAACTTCTCCTTGTTCATCCCAGTTGGTGTAGGTTTCCCCATTAGCAGCAACTCAACACAAACTGGCATGAACAGAACATCCCAAGAAAGACCTGAACAGACCAATTATCTGCTCTATTTTTGTATTTGTCACTTCTTGATTCTGGTCGTGAAATTTCCTTTAGAGGTGAGTCGCCACTCAGACTGTTGTTCAACAATTTAGTTTATATGAAGAGCGTTTCACTGCCAGAGTGAAGAGAAGCCAGTGTTTGCATTATAATCATCTCATAGAGCTACACGGCTTTATTCCACTTAGCCATTCCGATCTCTCAGTGGACTCACAATGTTTCCCCATGGGTTTAATTATCCGTAAGTGTTGAGAAGGGTAGAAAAAGGACAGTTTTTATGCATTGTGACCAGCATCAATGCGATTCATACTGTCAATGAGACAGAGATAAAGGAGCAATGCTTCACGGTAGGTGTGTGTATTAAAGATAGCCTATTCCTTCCGAGACCAAATTCAACTCGATTGATGTACGGGGCTTTTAAAATGTCATTTAGAAATACAGTCTTTTGTATATATGACAAGGCAATTTTTTTTCCCCTTTCATCAATATTCACAGGCACAAATTGTCAGCGTGGCCTTAATAAATTTGATAACATTCCTTTTTACTATCCCATGCGAGTGCCTCGTAAGATTACAATGAAAGATGAAACGGTGTTTGTATAACAACACCTTTATTATTCATATGTTTCATTATGAAGTGGCCTCCTCATTAATCTAGGCTAATTATGGCTGTAACACTTTGGAGACTGGATAGCGGAAACATGCTTGGAGAGAGAAACGCTCCCTCAAAGACACTCCAAACAACTACTGAGGCAGTGTAATTTACAGCAAGCTGCCCTAGATAACAGAGAAGCTTGTTTGTGCTTGTGTATGGATCTTATATACACCGTTTAATTTGCACCCAGTTACTCTTCGCAGCATTCTAAATGCTTTACAATCCTGTCATTTTGACGGTGAGAAAATTACTTTTTTTGACTCACAGCAGTTACATCAGTGACATGAGAGCCCTCGAGATACGATTAAAACATCACAACAAGTGGAATGATTTGCTTCAATATGCTGCATGCAGATCAAGGATGAGTAATAACAAAGAACTAACTGGGAAATGATCCTATCAAGTTCTCGAGTAAGAGAAAAATATGTTTATATTACAATCAATACAGTAAATGAGACATCAAAACAGCTGTCTTTTTGTACTATGCTCTACGGCAGTGACTGAACCAGGGGTAATTCTATCCTAGGGGTACTTCTGCAGTTTCCATGGGCTAAGAGGAAAGATCGTGTAGGAGCTCACCTTCATAATTATGCTTTGATTAGAAAACAATACCTGCATATTGATTCAGCTTTAACACCTGCACAGTATGTATTTTGATTGCAAAGGCATGGGAAACTTGTTTGCAAGTTAGCAGTGGCCTCTAAACAGTTAACTAAAAGTAATCAATGAATGGTAGAAAGAGCTCAATAAATAGTTGTAATAGCTACCCGTTAAATGGTAGAAATGACAGGTAGCCAACTGTCCTACATCACTTTGTCCCATACGGCATCTTTATTGTCCAGTATTGACTGTTAGTCCTCTCTGAACCCCAAACGGCAGTCTTGCAGATCCTAGATCTGATACCACAGCAGATGAGATCACCTGTCATCCGATCACAGGCCGCCTTTATGCGCATCAGTCTTGTAGCGTACATTCTGGGGATGCACCAAACTATTATTGGATATATGCCGAAGCGGACTCAAAAAGCTGGATCGTACATCAGTGAGGGGGCCTATTAAATATTATATTAATATGCTATAGCCTATACATTATATACTGGAATTTTAACTCCTGTTTAAGTTTTGACAAATTTCTACAACGTTACATTCTTAATCATTCAACCTGTGTGTTTCATCAGATAATGAGATGAAAATTGCTGACAAACACTTTTTGAAGTAATGACTAAAAGTTAACTGAAATGTAAACGTCATCAACTAAAACTAGACTAAAAGTATAAAGGATATAAATGACTATGTGACTAAAATCTCTCTGTGAAAGGCTTAGACTCAGACTAAATCTACGACTGTGCAGCTACAAAAAACAATGGGAAGTAAAAAAGACTTGGGTTAAGACTCGATGAAAGCCTTCGGTCCTTTATGCTGTCAGGAATTCTGAATTGGCAATGGAGGGAATAATGACGCAGCATGCTTCCACAGGAGTGCAAGGCCACTCTAGCTAAAGGTGCAAACAAGTAAAAGGACAAAGGACTTCTTAAATCAGTCAAGAGCAGCAAAAAATGTGGATGAAAAAAGACTAGATTTGGCGAGTCATAATGCCCGACTTTTCCTCCTTTGTATTTGGAATGTTTGCTTTTTTTGCAGTAAAGGTCCAAATTGTTATTTTTGGATAATTTATTTTACGGTTTGTTCACATAAACTTAAACAATTATGCAAAATGACAATAAAGCTTTATGCTAAATGGAATATACACTTTTCCCTTTCCAATTGGATAAGAATATGAACACTACACTATAAAGTCACCGTGGCATGCCACCTTTTGTCCCTCATTTGGTATTAAAAGTTGGCAACCTTCGCGGAAATACTTTGTTAAATTAACAGAAAGAGTTGAAAAGTAATTGATAAATAGTTGAACTACCTAAAAATTGTTCAAATAAAGGCGTTGGATAAATGAGTGAAACATGCAGCTTCTGGCACGCCAAGTAGTCGCACAAATGTAAACTTGAGCAAACCAATACACACAGTGCAATACAACCGTTTTATAGACTCAATTGAGTTCAATAACATCTGGTTAAAATCAGTTTAGATGATGCCATTTGGAACATGATGGGCAGTATACATTTATCTCACAGGGCTAAGGAGGAACATTCCACCATAACGTTTGGGAATCACGGCTCTACAGCACAGTGTCTGTCTGTGGTAGCCATCACAACACTAAATTCTGAGCTTGTCAAACCATTCATGAATATGATTCGGCGCCATTTGAGCCACAAGGGGCGTAACAGTACAACGCTGCCCTCAATATTTAGATTTCCCGACTTCTTTAGGTTAAACACACATCGGAGGACCACATTGTCAATATCCGCATTCCTATAATTAGACTAGTGGGTAATTGTGCCAGCCGGAGTTCACCTCAGAGACAATATGTACTTCGCTCACTTCAGTAAAAACATTAAGGTCCCAGTGAGACATGCTGGCAGACTGATACTTGCTCTTTGAAACTAAGTAAGAAAAATGTAATCAGGTTGTTTGTGATCCAGTTTGCACATTAACTATTGCTATCCCGAGCCTTTGTGCATTTACACGGCATGGCAAGACTAATTACATTACATTATAATACTAATTACGTTCCTAAAAATCGCATAAAAATGTTTGCTGTCATTTCCATACCAAACTAACATCCAAAGGGGCAGGGTGTAGATAATTAGCTTTCAAAATGAGATGCGTGCGTATTGAATTACACTGTACTTATCCCGTCTGTCTCTCTG
Source organism: Leptoclinus maculatus (assembly GCA_032191485.1). NCBI lineage: Eukaryota > Metazoa > Chordata > Actinopteri > Perciformes > Stichaeidae > Leptoclinus > Leptoclinus maculatus. The sequence continues at coordinate 7,679,056 of JAVDOI010000020.1, read as the reverse complement.
CGCCTCTATGTTCATCCACATTGATTGCAATAATGCAAGCTGGCGACCGGGTGTGCCTCGTAAATAAGCAAATCACCCACACAGAAAGAAGTTGTGCTTGTATGTTAATCTACAGAGCGTAAACAGGGTATCGTTTGCTCTCATACCCAAAGTGGAGGGATTTATTATTCTGGTTCTACTGCATGACACTTCTGGGTTGTGTCCCAGTAGAGAACCTCGCTGAAACTGGGTCGAATGTTAAATCGGCTGTTGAATCAAGAACAGAGCAGGAAAAGCCTCACAAGGAGGCTTGATGTTCTTGAAAAAAAAAGGTATGATGGGAACAGCATAATGATAATTTCATCATACAGTATGGAGTGATTTGACATTCAAAAGCAGATTGAGCCATGTTTTAAATAACCAAATATACATTTAGCAGTGCGATGCATTAGTATGCCCTTTGAGCGCAATGTTGTTCAGATATCTAAGCATAACACCACTGCAGTGAGCTTCAGTGCTCTTTTGAAATGCTGTCATTTCGAGGAAGTTATGGTCATAGCAAATGACCGTTTTTTGGTGAGTGATTTGCATGTTCCCAGGACTTTCCTGCTTTTGGAGATCAGTACAGAGTGAACTTGATAATATTCAAATATATGTGCACATAATTTTAGAATGTTCAGTGCAAGTCACCTCCAGATGTAACACCTCTGAGGCTCCATCTCGACAGTGTCACGATGTAAATTGGTCCCCGATGCAGTGTCTCTCTCATGCCTCCCGGTGCCCGTTATTCTGGGCTCTGAAAAAGGAGCCGGAGTTTGCTGCTGAATCTTTTTTCCCCCCCCAAAAAAGCTACCAGGGTTTTAATGTGATGTATGAGAAGCTTTTTCAAGTACTTTTTCCTGTTTTCTGTCTCAAATGTATGAAAACATTCAAGTTTTTTAAGTTTAAACTGTAGATGGTGGAGTGACACGTTACTCATCAAACGCAGCAGGGAAAGCAGTCATTAGAAAGCAGCTCTGACAGGCTTCAGCATGTTCCAATAATGTTACAACATTTTGTGACGATGTGTTGCCCCAGGGTTACTCACAGTGGTAGTGGAAGTGGATTTCCAGAAAGTTAGTTCAGGGGGTGGGTTGATTTGTCTGGTAACACATTAGCTTGTGAATAATGCATTTGAAGATAACGGGAGGTTAACTGAGAATACTTGAAAATAGCTTGCAAAAAAAAGAATAAAAGACTTGATATTCATGCCATGTCTGATGAGTAACTTGACTAAAATGTTCCCTGATCTTGACATGGAAGAATCAAACGTAGTCATTGCGACGTCACCCATTGGTTTGTGGACTGGCGATTTGACCGACGCCATCTTGGAAAATGGCCGTTTTTATCTTGACTTTTTGCAACCGGTGAACAGAAGTGAACATAATTGGAATGTGGAGGTGTGACGTAGAGACGCCGTATACGTAGCGGCAGCGACCTGTACATCACAGTAAGCCCGCCCTAAAGCATACCTAGCTTCATGGTCTATTGGGACCTTGATTTACTAAATTAACTAAATGAAGACGACTTGAAACTAGCGATTGAGACGTCATGTTTACAATGTTTACTGAGGGAATAAATCAAGTGAGAAGTAGGCTCATTTTATTCACAGACTTCCTTTACAATCAGACCTCTTTTTGCAACCAGAGGAGTCACTGGTCAGTAGAAAATAATGCACATTTTAAGACATTTTAAGAAGCATTGGCTTCACTCGGCAGAACCGGCCTGAATAATTACAGCTCAGAAATGATTCACATTGTTTGGCTCCCTGTAGCATATTGGTAAGTTCTTAAGTTATACTACTGGCAATGCAAACAGGATGAAGTCATAAAATACAGTCAGTTGGTTTAACATTCCTTAGGCAAAGAATTTGCTGTTTGTTGATGATGCATTTAAGTGTATCAATATATTTTCCTTTAGAGCTGCCACAAATGACTATGTGAGCTGTAAAGCCCCAAAAATGAACTAGAAGTGTTTAAAGGAAACTGTCTTTGCCAGAAAAACACCAGCACGTCTTACTAAACTCGATAAATGCCACAAATAATTATTTTTTTGAGTTGTGTAGTGCTGCAGAGTCGGTTCACAGATGTAGTCATTTGATTTAATGTTATTTCGATTAAACTTACTTCGAGGAACTTTGGTCTGGGTCTGACAGACTAACCCGCTTTTTCTTGATTCTGGTTCTCCCTGGCAAGGAGGCGAAGCTCTGCTCCAGGCCAGAGGAGGAGCTGAAGCCGGATCTGGGTCTGCCTGCAGCAGGCTGGTTGCTGCTGGATGCCCCCATTGGAGTCCGAGGTGTTTTCTGGTGAACCTGCCTGATTTCACGTGAAATCCGACCCAGTGCACAAGCATTAAGAATTTCAAAATAGAAATATCCAATCTTCTCGCCGACGGTCTTGTTATCCTGCTATCTCGACATGGCAAGAAAATCCTCAAGAGTTTCCACCTGAAACATATTGGGTTAAGGTGGTGCGTAGTGCTCTAGGTGTTATTTGTATGTGATCACTCTATAACATATTTTATTGATGCCTACAACCTGGAATCAACACCAGCCAGTCAGACAGGCAGGTATGCATGCAGACTATGTGAGCTATTTATTCAGGTTTTAGGAGCAGTGTTGAAGTCAGGAGGCTTGTACATATTATGCAGCAGGATAAAGAGATACATTCACAATTTAAATAAAATCACATTCTGTGTTGTAATGTTCTTACATTATGAGGCACTGCACAAAAACACTTGTGCTGCTGCGTCATTATTAATTGCCCAGAAAACCTGATATGGAGAGGGCAGAGAGGAGTACCAACCGCTTGTAAGAAGTGCCGATGTGCAAGAAAAGTCAAGGTACGCTAAAGAGTAAAATGAGTAAATAGTCCTCGTCTGTATCGCTCATGTACGCATTTAAACTGCTCGGCATCAATCGGCCAAAAGGTAATACCTTTGTCTACATTAGGCTAAATATCCAGATAAGTGTGGGCACAGGTTTGATACACCACATTTGGTGATTAATTACACAGTGAGAGATACTGAGCACCGTCCAGAAAAGCATCCAGAGCCACAGTCAGAGCCAGATAGGAGAGTCAAGTAATTCCAGGAACTGACACAGCAAACATATTATCCCAGCCCTTATCTTAACAAGGAAAACTGTATTTGGAGCACTAGCTCAGTAGATAGAGGGTCCACAGCACTAAAGCACAGAACCATACAGCAGAGACTGTATCTGATGAGGTTCTGAGGCAGTACAAGGAGGTTAGTCACACTGATCAGTCTCTCAGGGGACATTCATTTCATAGGATAATGGTACTGAAAATGTGACATGGTACGACCAGAATTACATTTTCAAAAGAGGGTATTACTTGAATATTTCCTTTCTCTCTGGGACTGCTTGTTATGAACTAAATGCCATGATTTCAATGTCATAATTGAAGGAATATACTTACCAGAGTCCCACAAATCTCGGCACACATTATGCATTCAGAGGTTGAATCACATTTATTCTCAACATCTTCCCGCATTTTTGTACGAGTCTAGAATAACACCAGCATTTTTCAAAAGAATAGTAATTAGGCCGTACACCTTTGCGACTCGGTGTGCAGATAGAATACAATAATAGACAAATTCAGCTGAGAAATCCAATCCGCTCTCTCGTGTCGAGTGTTGCGCACATTCACACTTCAAAAGTGGAAAGTTGACTTCTGGAATCACACAAGCAAATTTTGAATTCTCATATGCAGCACCGAGTGATCGAAAATAAGAGCATGCACTTTTCATAGTGTTACTTTTATCAATTTCACTTTGGAGACTGAAGTAGTTTTTGACACTTGCTTCCCATAAACAACAGCTGGGGGTAAAAAATAGCATTTCTCCCTGCGTATCACAGAGGCTGATTCTCACATAAAGAAAACATGTCTTCAGTTGTCAAACTGCTTTGTGAGCCTTCCAAAGGGGCTGCAGACAAATATACTTCACAATAGGAGGAAGAAAATAGATAAAAAAAACACTACATTGGGCTTTCACACAACTATTTTCTCTGCCTCTCTCTGATTCATAACCTGTGAGCCCGAACAGCGCAGAGCATTTTGTTCGCTCCAGCTCAGATGCACCTTTAATATTGTTGCTCTTTCTCCCCTCGATTTGCAAGGCTTCGAATTCTGGCCAGAATGAGAGAGAGAGGGCATACGGCATGCAACAGTGTGCCATCTCCAAATCACCAACAGGCAAACAGATGGATGGGCATGCATCATTACTGTGAGTTAATGGAGCAGTAGTTAAGATTCTGCATATATGCAGACTCCTAGACTCTCTGTCCAAATTGTCTCAGGCTTTGCATTGTGCATGGCGTGTAAAAATAAGATGCATTTTCAGTTACCGAGCAAGGAGGGGAGGTTTGTTGTTGGTAGGAGTAGTGGAGGGAACAGACTCTTGCCATAAGCAAAAAGTCCAAAAACATCAAGCGTTGGATTATCTTGGAGAAGGCCACCAGCTGTTCCCGCTTGTCTTTAACAATGAATCAGCCTGATGGCAATTTCCACTCCATCATGGAGCTCAATTTTCAAAATGTGCTGCCAGACTATTTGATATTTATCGTGGAATTGGCAACTAATGCTAGCTTCTGTTCTGAAATGTACCAGCAGCCAAGAGACCCTGCATTACTCATGCACACACACAGTATGGTAAACTTCGGCCTATTAATTTTGTTCCAGAAAATGAGTAATAGCGCTGCCATTCTTTGCGGCCAGCGGGGCATTTACCTTTGATTTGTTGATCATGTAGAAACTCCAAAGTTCAAATAATGTAAGTCTGTGCTAACTTTGCCTTAACATTAATATTAATAGTAGCATTGAAAAAGCACGAATACACAATTTCAGTTGATAAAGCAATCCAAGTTAAGTGGTGTTTCATTTGGAATTTAATTTTCATAAAGACTGATGGTGTCGGGAGGCATTTGTCTTCCCTCAACGCATCGGCACATGAGCTATGAATGTATATTATGAAGCCTCAGCCTCAGATGACCTTATATTAGCAGATTTCTGCTGTCCATCACACGTTCCCCCGTCATCTGCATTAGTCATGCGTAGACGGCGGCTCCCTCTCATCCCCCCTCTCTCTCTCTCTCTCTTGCCATTTAATCAATGCAGACTTACACCCACAGTCTTGCTGGAGCAGACGACAAATGATTAGCAATCATTTTGTTTATGCTGCTGCCGAGGGAAATCTAACTCTCAGGGTTAATGTCCTTTTTGACACGAGGTAAACCGAGGAGGAGGGATCTCCCTGCTTATCTGCTGATCAGCACTTTGGGTTATCCCTCTTCTGGTGATTGATATTAAGTAAGGTGCTGCCGAGGTGAGAGGTTCACTGTAATTGTAGGCAAATTATTTTGTCAGGAAAGTTACTCCTTTCCCTGATGCATATCAATGAGCGAGCCGAGAGCGCCACCCAATCAATCAGTGCAGAAAGCCAAATCGCTCAAGTTTGTGCTGTCAGGGTTTTGGCCATCTAAGACACCCTTCTCAACATGCTTCATATCCCATTTCTAGGGAAGGGAAAGCAGAAAATAGTGTTCTGCTGGTGCCATGCAAGTCAATTTGATAATACATTTTTGCTATTTAACGTAGCTATTAAACTGAAATTCTTCAATTAAGTAGAGCTCATAACTTTGACTCAAAATCGTAGAGAAAGTCAATACAAAACAAGTTCTGAGGTCACATCGTTCTCCCGATAGCCATGATTTTGTCCCAACACCTGCTGTAATTGGTGGTAAATTGTCTACATAATGAGCAGAGAAACAACAATCACCCTCTTGGGCAATCAAATAGGTCAGTTAAAAAGTGCTGGCTGCTCTTTTGTGTCAAAGCAAGCTGCTGTAAATCTAGATAAGACTTTTCCTACATTCATTTAAATGGACCCGTTTTGTTTTTTTTACAAGAACAAACAAGAGCATTTGTAATCAAAGGAGGCTGCGTACAGTTTAATTAACACTGGGGTGAAATGATATAACAATCACATTTAGCACAAATTCTGAGATAAACAACCACATTTAATTGTTTTGGCGTCTCAATTTCTGTGACACAAAAACCTCGCCAACCACGAAAGTATTCATGCTTTGGTTTTCTGTTTTACTGCCGTACTTTACCAGATGCTGACTTTACTTTAATGTAAAAAAAAACACTGTATGAGACAAGGAGGGAAAAAGTCAATAATTATAATGGAAAGCCCCTGGGAGATGTTAGAGACCATTAATAATGAGTCAAATTATCCCACAGGCTACTCTATTGCATGACGTTTGACAGATTATTTCCCCATGTTAAATGAAACAAAACAGCAGCAGTATGAACAGCAATGTGTTTAGACAAGGGAAGAAACAAGTCAACGCAAGTTGTTAAAGAATGACAATTTTGGTTATAATCTTGCTCATTCTATGTGACAGCTTCAAAGAATTTGAGTTTCTTTTAGAAATAACTATTTCCACAATGTCTGCCCTACCGCTGTGTGTACACCTGGTTTCAATCCAAAAATAGATGGATGCAATTAAAGACAACGTAAAGACAAATGTCAGTTTCCATCAGACGGTGTTTTTCCACATAAACACCCAATACTGTACTGCATGTAACATGACAAACAACAGCTTTAAAAGAGACCAGAGGAAGCAAAAGGCATGGAGAACTTTTGCAAAAAGGTTGGCTTAAGATCTTTAAGCCCTGAACAGTGAGCAGAGACCCTCGTCTACAGTTTCTACATAACACAGGAAATAAAAAGCAGGTATGTCAGCAAGAAAAAGGACCAACTCCGTAGAGTCCAGGTGGGAGCGATGGAGAGGAGGGGGCAGATGCTAAGAAAAGAGATAGCGGTGGAAACTGTTAATGAATGGCTATTGGAAACTCTGGGCGGATGCTGCGTTGAAATGCTTACTCGTTTGTGATTAATGACTACTAGGCTGCTGTAATAGGTACCACTGGGACCTCAGACACCGGCACCTTTTTATAGAATAGCCCCAAAAGAAAAAAAGATGAAGTCCCCATTAGAGTGCTTCTTCAAGGCAAAAAAACATCTCTATGTGGCCCAGGGAGATACAGTCATGAAATAATGTAGCTGTTCTCCACACAGCAAAAGTGTTTTGTCAAATCAACTGAAAAATGAAACACCTGGATTTTTCATTGCTCAGCAACTCTGAGTTGTTGCAAGTGTGGACAGTTGCATTCATCGTTTGTTGATGAAGAATCTCATTAAAATATGTTTGTAATTATCAATGATGTAGTGACTGTAGGAATAGCATCTAAACATTTTTGGACTTAAATACTTTTAGGGTGAAAAATGGTTTTAAAGACAAATATTCAGAGAATATTCATTTAACTCGGCTGTTGATAAAAGTACTGCATGTTGCAGTAAAATCAGCAAGAGAGTTGTACAGCCCAGAGATGAAGGCAAACATGAGGAAGGTGTGCATGAACATATCATTTACTGATCAGACAAACCCTAAAAGGGTCCTTTCTAAATCACTAATGAACATGTTTAAAGTTTCACACACCAATTCGGAAACCAACACTTGTATGTGCAGGACCGCAATGCATGCTGTGGCCACATAAATTATTCATACGTCTTTTGTTCTACACATTACCTAATCCTCAGAGTAAAGAACAGAGTGCATCTCAGGTTCCTGTTACAATCCATTTGACTTTAAAACAACTTTGACTGTGCGCGTGTGTATGAACCATGCACTGCTAGGGCCACATGGTAACATCATATCTTAGCAGCTTTATCCAAATAAACATTAATCTTTGCACATTCGGAGAGCACTTTTGTGAAATACATAAATTCACAAAATTAATCTTACTGTGTTCCACATGCAGTCAGGCACAGCAATCCAGAAATGAATTAATCACCCCAACACAATTGCCTTGTTTGCATCTTTCAAGGTTATTTCAAACAAATTACATGTAAGCAAGGTTGGTTAAGGAGAGAATATTTGTTATTGGTAAAACAAATTAACACAGGCTGTTTTGTTGCTTTTGTTTTGTTCAAGTGCTGGAACTGGGGCATTTTAAGGTGAATTTTTAAGTTTGTAACACAGTCGGTTAAGATTCCAATTTAGTTTCAATTTGTCTCATCTCCATGGTACTGCCGGTTACTGAATTGTAAATGTCGTTCTTTATCTTTCTGCCTGAGGATTTACTTTAGAAATAACAAAAACATTTACAATCAACAAATTGCAATCTTATCAGTAAAACTCATTTTACCAGCCAATGCAGCATGGCAGCATGGCATTCTTACAGCACACATTGAGAAGGGAACTACATTTATAAAACACAAATAACTTGTGAACACAAGGTATAATACTGTATGTTTCTATACAATGATTTTATTTATGTGACCATATTCCATGCTGGACACATCAACTATTTTCTTCCTGTGTTACTCCAAGTTACTCACAAAATGTAATAACTTACTTTTTACTTATTGCTGCTTTTAAAAGTAATATTACTTCACATACTACTTGGTATGAAAAGCAATTAAGCTGTTAAAAAAAGCTTTTAATAAGCAGGAAAGTCAGTAAACCAGGCTGCATTGATCTACGAATGAATGTGGTTGACTTCGACAGTATCTGCTGTCCACTATTGCTTTATAATTAATGGAAAAACTTCTCCATCAGTTCATTACATCCCTGCAGCATCTGAAGGCAGCAGGACACATTATGTTGATAAATCTGCAGCCTCTGAAAAGTGCCACGCCAGATGTGCTCGGTGTGCCAGAGCGGCCCCGGGTTTGGTCCTGCCTTTACAGATGACATTACACATTTTGATTGCCTGGGACCCTAACAACCTGCCCCTACTCTGCGTCTTAGCTCCAGGCCTTTGCTAAACACCAACGTTAGCCTAGCTATGATGCTAACCGACGCTACGAACTAGACAGGCGCAGGAAGAGCTTTTTTTTCCTGTAGTCCAAAATCAGGCCACTCGGTCATAACAAGTGTTTTTTTGGGGTGTTTTGTTGTAATTTTTGTCATGCTAAATTCACTTCTGAGAATTGTAGATTTCAAATATTGACAGTTTTACCAAAATCAATGGCGTATCGAAAAGGGGTGGGAGGGGTGTGGGGTCCGAGCCTTTTAAGGATATTACTGCTTTATTTCTACCCGGGTCCAGTTTTCATTTCAGTTATGATAACGCTGAAGTATTTTCCGCCAACATATTATACAACACCTTTTGTGGAGGTGAAACTCAAAGCTAGGCACAATGATAATCCCATACTGTATAGGGAAGCGGTACACAACTACGCAAAGTCTGGTAGGTCAAATTTGAACCAGGAAGTCGGTCTATAATTGATGTTTACAACTGAGCATTTTGTTAATTATCTTACTTTTTGCCTCTCTTTTCTTTTCCAATTCCTACTAACTACTAACTCATTAACCTGTTGCCTTATATATGCCTGTAAAGTATTTTGACTGCTCTAGCTCTTGCCCCATTTGATTTATTTTAAGCAGTTTTCCAGATCTCGATATTATAACCAGGTAGATAAACCAACTAAATCAAAACCCATGTTGTACTGAACTGGATATATCCTTTGCTGTATGCATATGTACCACCCTGTCAATGCAGCTTTTTACTGTACAAACAACATGTCTTCTAATTCTATTGTGGGCAGATGGAGGGTTGGGAGGCAAAAGATTCAATGTGTGGATTTTGTAGAGGAAAAAAAACAATTTCTTTGGGAATCAATAAAATATCTTCTTATTTGAAGTTTTCGCCTCCAACAATTTCCTGATATTGATTGTCTCATTCACGTAATCTGCACATTGGAACGACACTTATGTCCAATGTGTTGAATTGATTCACAAATACGGTTAAACTGAAATTTAAAGATAAGCCCTTGAATGTTTCTCTCAGACCTGACAACAATACATTATCTGGACATAATCAGAGTCAGCCAGCTACATCCTCCCTTTCCCAGTTTATTCTATATGACATAATCCCTCTTTGTCCCCTTTCAACACGGAAGGCAAACCTGTTCACAAGCCTCTTTGAAAAAGTCTCTTTCATGGGGTCTGTACAGGAGAGCATAAAAAGATTTGGCTCTGAGATTAATTGAAGAGGGACCTTTACAATAAATGAGAGAGGGACAGTGTGATTGTCCCAAACCTTCGCCAGATAATAGTGTCTTGGCTGCAGGGATCCCTCTGGAGGTGTCTCTAAGCCTCAAACAATGGAAGAAAAATAACCTTGCGGTAGCCCATGCTGACACTGGGCCCACCCAGCACAGATTGGTACTATTGTGCTACACAGGCAATCTTAATTAGTTTTGACGTCACTATTCCTGCCGATTGATCCGGGTCAGAGCTTTATCCCTCGAGATCACAATTTCTGTAGAGAACTCGCAGTTTGAGCTTTTCAGACCGTGACCAATCAACATTTTCCGGGAATTCTACCTCACTGGTAAATGGGTACGCTGTATGTAACCCATCTGTGTCTCTGGTGGTCATTCCAAAACTAAATTCACAAATTTGATTGGAAGAATCAAACCAGATTGCAACAGTGTTCCCAGAGTAGTCCTATTATTAAAGACCAGGATTCAGCCGACCACTTTTAAAATGCTAAACTTTCATGCGAATTGCGGGGGTGTTAAATTGAATCTGAACTTGCTTGGCCCTCCTGCTTTAACTTTCATAACCACCAGATCACAAAATGTCTTTCTATTTCATTTTCATTTCAACAACTTCTCAAACGGTGTCAACCGATTTCAAGGTGGTTGTGAAAGGAATCAAGGCCGTAAGTCAAGCCGGCATGTGCAGCCACACCTGCGTTATTCCATCTTCACTGAAGCCATCCCTCACCAATCTGAGGTCCTGTCATACATTCTTTATGATGGCCCGATAACCAGGCACGGGATTGTTCAGGAATTCAGCTTGGAGGGGAAGGGGGAGACAAATGCAATGCTGTCAATATATCATGGGAGACAGGGACAGATTTGATGATCGAGGCCTGACTGAGAGAGGTTTAAGCAGCAGCATCAGCAACCTGTTTGTGTCTGCCGTGATCCTGACGGATAAGCAATCTGCCTGCAACATCACCTCAACCCTGACAGAATGTGATTCAGCTTCAACTAGACATGAAAGGATGGCTCTCTCCAAGTAGATTGGGAACAAGCAGAAATCAATTCAAAACGCTCTGTTAAAGGAAACTATTTGCTGAGACCTTATTTCCTGAAAATCTGTAAATGCATGGGTTTTTTTTTTTTGCCTGCCGGCCAGCGGGTGTTTCCTTATTAGCATAACAGGATTTACGTATTCTTTGTGCAGTAATCATGACATTCATACGACAGACCACTCTCAAGGTTTGCAGACAGCGTTTCATAAGAACACCATAATATCAGTCATCAGGACAGGGAGGAGGCGTCAGCAAAGGTCCCCGAGGACTGCGAGTGCACGCCTTATGAACACCTCTCTGTCACACCCACACAAGTTAGTCCGGCATACTAGCTCTTCCTTTTAGCAAACTAAGGAAGGCATCCGCAGCAGCTGCAGCCTGGCTAATGGCAGCTGTATGCTAATGTCCTCCTCTGAGTCAGCAAACACAGCCAAGTTCATGGCCGGCCGCCACGGCTTTCTATCTCCTGTGTGAGTGTTCCTCTCCAACAAGTCGAGGAAGAATCATCATGGAGGGAGATAGCCGAAAACCAAAGATGGATTTGTTTGAAAGAATTTTTTTGCACACGCTTGCAGGAGCGTATGCTGCAAAGTGACAGGAAGGATTATCCAACTGCAGGCTCTGGAAAGTTTAGAAGGAAATCTGTGTGCTTTTCAGTTTGTAAAGACACTTCTGTAGAGATATCAGCCATTTCACTGTAATTAAAATACAAGCAGCTTAGAGGTTAGAACTGAATTTTGACAAATACTTGTCCCAGCGTTGGGTAACAACTGCCAGATCCAAGTTTCCTTCATCTGTTTTTTTTTTATGTGTTAATGCTTGATTACTCATTAAGAAATTATGCAACACAAGGGCAGATCTTTCCATAATAACAGCATTTTTAAAACAACTGGTAGCCCATAATCACCGCAAAATCAAAACAAATGGAGAATTTGAGCAATAAAGTAAATAAACATGATTCAAAAAAGACACTTGAACAACAAGTAATGCCATTACTTCAAATGAAGGTGCTCTGACTTCCTTTTGTTGCTAGTCAACAAAAATAAACATGTTCAGTAATGCTGCAACCACCAGGTTAGATTGTAGGACAACAATGAAATGAGAATAAATAGCCTGCAGTTACAAAAGTCAATGCAGCAGAAGCAGAGAGAGTCTTTTTTATTTCACGTATTGTTCTGTGTCAAAAACCTGGTGCCTACATTACCCATAATGAAACAAAGCCACCAAGGGTTAAGCTGGAGATTCAGCTTAGCAGAGGGAGGAGGACAGGAGGAATGAAGCACGTGTTCTATATTTCTTATAAACTTCCCAAATACCATTTATTGACATTTTAGATTTGTTTCCAGATAATATTGAGTTTATTTAATGACCTTTTGCCGTTTTAAACATTACTGCTGATGCTCTAGAAACAAGATTCATGTATATTTAAAATATAAATTCCAATGCTGTTCTGAATTTATTTTGAGAAATTATTCAATAATAAAAAAAAGAACCGATAAGGAGTATGAATAAGAGTAGTACTGAAACAATCCTAACGATACCCCTAGTTTTTACTCCATGTGTGCAGCCGTTATAGGTGGTCAGCACAAACACCTGTAACTCCATCTCATTAAACAGACAGAGACACTGCCTCGTGTCACAGACTGTACTACACCAGCACATTTGCCGTCGGTCTAATTACAGAACATAACAATAATCCTCCAAAAAATAAAACCTCCATTCAAGACACAGCCTTCCCTTTACATCAGCTCTCTACTCAAATCCCCTAACTGATGCATTTCTTCTTCAAACCGCGACAGCTGCCGCGATAAGTTAAACATTATTCATGGATAAGACCTAATTGCACACATTATGTGGTGAAATAGACTTTTTGTAGCAGAGGAAGAGATAGAGTGGCTCTCACTTGAGGATGAAACGCTGTACCTGCATATACTGTACTTCATGATCAAGGGTCTCATTTTCTATTGCTCACTCACCCACTTAACTGTACTTCTTCCACTCACGTTGTCTGTCTCTGACAACCTCATGCCTACACACACACACACACACACACACACCCACACACAGATGCTGCATTTTTCCCTCATCATATACTTTACACAAATTTAAGAAAACAAGGTGAAACAACTGCAGCATGGCAAGCTCATTAATCAGCAGTCCACCGACATCATTTATCTGGTCCCTTGAACAGTCTGCGTGCTACATGCATCTACATGTACACACAGTCACACTGTGATATGTAAATGCAAGACAGATGCTCTTGCATAACATTTGCAAGTCATTCCTTCAAATTAATAACTATCTGAAAATGGAGCTCTCTCTCTCCCTTAAAGCAGGTGCACTGACTCCTGTCAGTTGGATGCCTGAGATGGTTTAGTGGTAGCATGCTAAGGGAGGGAAAGGTTGCTCTTAATGGCCTCCAGAAGTAGCCCATATAGTGCATGAGGAAATGGCATCGTTTTCTGACCAGTTTCTATTAAAAACACAAGTGCCTTCAGGCTCCCTGGCATTTCTCCGCAGGCTCCGAGCCGTCAGGGAATCCGACCCTTGAGCTCCGTTCCTGTGCTTGACAAGGAGACGACATCATGTCAAAAACAGACGGTGCAGTGATTTTCTCGAAAAGTTCAGTGGTGGAATCCACAAGATGGCACAGCGATTCCTCACTTTCTCAGGAAGCATGCGGCACAATAATTGCAGATCGGTTCGGTCTGTTATAGGAGGGTTTGCTGTGAGGAAGTTTCCCAAAGAGACGTGCAAAATGGCTGCGGCTGATATACGCTTTAACATGCATTTTTCACACTGAACCACTATGAATCTTTGTCCTGTGTTTCCAATTCCATTTGACAGTAGATTGAAGTCACCCAGTGTCCCGATTCTACATGAGATGACCCTAATGCCAGGATGCAAGCGGCCCAAATCTGTGTGGGCTCTTGCCATTGTCGCAGCATCTAAACACCCAAATGCAGTGGCATAATGCGTCTTTCAAACAAAAGATTTACTCTTGCCTTGTTTTGATGTATGAATAAACTGATTAGTTCAGCAAGAGATAATGTCATTGTTATTGAGCTCCTTCATGTTTATGCTAATTACAAATCTATAAATCTCTACAAACGGCTTTAGCTAGTGATGGAATTAATCGCAAGCTATTCTGTTTTGGCTTTTCCCTTCATTCCTCCTCAGGTTGGTTGATGCCTTATGGATTTAACGTTGTTCATGATGGATTTGGTTTGGCGGAGTTTGCAAAAGAGAAATGCAGAAGAGAACTTTTTTGTGGAACCAAATTGAATGCATCTATTTTTCATTATCGCTGACACCCTGCAGTTGTTTTTGCATGTAAAAGGGGTGCATTATTCAATCATGAAGCAGCTAAATATAAACAGATTAAATTTTCAGTTCACAGAGGGAACTGTCAGTGTAACCAAGTTTTAAAAAGTCCCTCTTGTGCAATCCTTTCATCTCATTACACAATAGGACTGTAATAAAAAAAAAAGGGGCACCGCTGAAATGTAGAGTTTTGAATAGTATGTGGCCTCCTTCACACATAATCAGCATATTAATAGGTCATGTAACCTACAGTAGTATGAATTAAGCTATTCTATTAAAACAATCACTTAATTAAGTCAACAGGATGAGATGATGTGGCCGATTTACATTTTGGGAAAACACTTGGGGAAAAAACGGCAGCTTTCATAGATCCTATTTTTGTCCGATGTTACTTTATCATAGATATATATCGATATCAACGTATATATGATATGTACAGTATTTAAGCTTTCCCTCTCTGTAGTCAGTATTTTTCCTTGTAGCTCTGACAACTCTCCAGTGACCATCACATCGACTAATACCCTAAGGGGCCAATGTCTCCGACCTTCTCTCACAGCGATGGTTATGTCAAATGGTAGAGGTAAGGTTTGTCTTAACTGGTCTGTGGTGGGATTTGATTGAAGAACCGTGGATGCAGTAGTAAAAGAGACGACACGATGCCTCAAAACAGTGTGATAACTTTAATAGCACTGCTTGTTTTGTATGCAGTAAGACACATTTATGTTTCCTATATTAATAATTGTGTTTAGTATGACAACGTAAGCATTATCACACCGAAACTATTTTCTTTTTGCTGTATTTCACAATAAAAGTTGCCGTCCTTGGCCAAACTGAAAGCTCTGCTTCATATTTTTTACAGTAAGTGCGATGCCTTTTTAAAGAGTGGCTACACAACACGAGGGCAAGAACGATGAACATTAACCTGACAAAGCACTGTTGCATGAAGGATTAACTGAATCACACGACACAAAATGTCGCATCATTCACACAGTTGCTCTTTCATGAAAGGTTTTCTAGTGTGATCATATTAATCAGCTAGTCCAAACTTTTCTTAAGATGAGTAACTCGTATAATAAATCCATATTTGCTTAAATACTTAGTAGTTTACAGCAACGACTGTCCTCTAATCTCCTGTTCTGAATCCCAAATGGTATTGCATTATCCAGCACCACAAAAAGGGCTGTTGGACTGCTTTCAGCCGAACAATAGCGGGGGAGGACAAACAGGCTGATGACCTGACATGTACGAGTGCCGATTGTAAAAGACAAATGAGATCAGGCTGGAGGGTGGATGATGGCCCCACTCAGTCAAGGGTTAGAGGCACAGCCATTAAGGGCAGACATGAGGTAAGCAAAGGCAAACAACCAAAAAAAAAAAGGTGAAAACGCTCATTACGATTTATGTAGATATCCACAAAATCCATTAAAAGCTAAAATAGCCACATTCTTTGTACTGCTCTAAAACATATTTGGGGTTGTTGGAACATGTTATTAGAGCCATGCTGAGCAGTGTGCACGATTATAATGTAAAGCCTCAAGTGTTCACGCTGAGTAATATTGGCTTAACAATTAGTCATGTCAAACAATTATCCACGTACGTCACTGCTTTGCAATTTCGCTTTCGGGGGGGCAGTCAATTATTGAATTAGCTCCATTTGAGCATGCTTAATTCTGCGTTTCTGCAGCAGTGAACATGACAGCCAGGGTGAATAATACCCAAAAGTCCTCCTATCCCCTGGCAACAAGCACATTCTGTGCCCGACGATGCATACAGTAACAAGGACATGTCTCCATAGTATGACAACGCAGGTTTACAAGCCTCCACTAATGTGTCACTCATCAGCAGGGGCAGCTGGGGAAAAAAAAATACCCAACTTTATGTCGGGCATCAGCACAAGTGTCTGTTTCTCTACCAAAAGCTTTGACTACGCAGGCAATTTTCACACTTTCTGTAGAGAAATAGTAGGCAATCACACCTTTTCTGATACATCTACTTCATGTGCAATTGTAACGAAGACAGTAAGTATACAGAGACTCCCTCTTAAATCATTTGTCCTTGTCAACACGCCCCGATGAAAGTCACACACACACCACACAGAGATGTCCTGTGTACTGTGAGATGGTTTAGATAGATAGACTGTCAATATTATCATTGGCCCGAGTAAAGCTGCTGAGAGCGGAGCACAACTGCAATGTCAGCAGATACCGCATCACGTTTAATTAAGAGGACATTACGGTCAAAGCATGTTGGGTTACACATGTCGAGGTATTGATTTGTTATCAAGGGGGAGACATTGTAATGCCTCACCATATACCAGTCACACCCCATGCTGATAAGGTGAAAGATATTCAACATGCCACACTTGCCTTTTCCATTAGCGTCTTGTAAATATATTGTCGCCGCTAAATGGCGGAGGAAGACGAGCCTTGGCGCAGAATGGAATAGCAATAAACTTTCCCATTAACATGGTCCTCATAAATCCCCTTATTTTAGTCTGCAAAAAGCAGATATGTGGTGCAATCAATGGTGTAACAGAATTACTCCAACTGTTATATATGTGGCCTATTAGGTTTCGTTTTAAGTCACGATAAAACTGCCTAAATTAATCTTGCACCTCTATTACGTCTGCTTAGAGGATTCAGAGTTTGTACCAACAAGTACCAAACACGTCAAATCCTTTAACCTCAAGTTTGCTTTCCTCTAATAATCTCACATATAGCACCTGCTGCGCTCTAGGTGTATAAAACGATGGCCTCTTTTTCACCTCTCTGGCCACTGAGAAGTACAGTGAGCCACCTGTGAACAGATATTTGTCTTTGTTATCAGCCTTCTGTAACAGACAAGCTGGCTGCACTCGTGTGGAGCCCGGCACTGGGAAAAACCCAGCCGCCAAGTATTATCATGCATTGAGATGGATTGTCAAATGACAGCAGAAACAAAAAGAAACATCTATCTCTTTATGAATAACCTTGCTCGTTTCAAATTGGTGTGGGGTCGGGGGACAGTTTGGATGTGTGTGTGTGTGTGTGTGTGTGTGTGTGGGCCAATATACTATAGACGCACAAGTCTGTCGATAGCCATGAGGGGGTTCATGCTTGGCTCCTAATAATAAGTTGGTCACAACTGGATACATTCAAGATCCATCCATCTTCATGACAGTCGTTATTAACCAACAACCCACAGGCTTTGATTTGAGACTCCATTGATTAAGATATGTGCTTTGTAAGGGACTCTCACTATGACAAGGACGTTTTATTTTACATTGAAACAGACTGGAATTTATTGCAATCTGCCATGAATCTAAGCTGACTACAGACACAGCCTGTACCAAGGAGGTTTTAAAGCCAAATTGTATGTATCTACAGAGGATGTCTTATATTTAAAAAACGTATATTGTTAGGGGGGTTCCAATGGAGTGGTCCAACCTAGAAACCTAACCTCTGACTGCCTTCAAAATGGAGAAAGACCTGGAGAGGCTGACCACACATTCGCGTATATCATACGGACGCATATGGGATGCAAGTAATCATTGGGGCATCTACTAAGACCTCGCGTAGCCAGACGAGGTCAGAAAGGTCTGGTTCCACACTTTATCATTCTGCTATGGTGGTGCCATTGCAAAATAGACAGTGGAACGGGAGGAGAATAACGCATGAAATACGTGGCCAATGATACCCACAGCCTACATCCGGTAAGAGACTAAGTGAGGCCCAATCCTAATCCCCTCTGTGAAAACAGATCGAGGGGAGATTTGAAGCTTATGACACAGAACACATCGCCCCTCATCTGATACGGACGACCAGCGCAGCCTAAATTCTCATCTGGTCTGCACAGAGAACGAAAAAATGAGTGCAGTAGAATGAATATTCTCCCTCAGCACCTGGATCTTGGGGAGGCCATGTTAAATTGGGGGAAGATGGCCACAACAGTCACCACAGCTTCTGACTCTGTCATCTGTTCATGCTCAATTTCCTTTCACCCAGTGCACATTTGTGACTGAATAGATCCACATCCACATTCAACTGCATGTCATCAGTCCCATTCATAACAGACTATTGTAAATGTGAGAAATTGATTGTCTGTTGCGCACCACACAATGTTTTAGCTCATTGTTTGCTAGTCTGGTGATGGAATTCTGGATGTATCGAGTGGAGCCAATCCCCTGTGTTGCCCGAGTGGATCATGGGGTAAGCCCTTAATTACTCGGAGGGACAGTTCAGTGGCATTATGAGCTGTGTAAACACACGCACACAAACAAAGGATTCAGGACTAACTGAGCTAAGAGGATGACGATGCATCCTGCACAGTCACTCCTGAGCACACTAGATAATACATATTTTACAGCATGCCTCACATTTTGAGTGACATCAGATACTGTTTGCAAGAATCTAAAATCATACAGGTCTTGTCTTACAATAAATCAAATTAATTAATTAATTGTTTGTGCACAGGATTTGAAGAAAGCACTAGAAATCAGATTGGTAGGGAGATAAAATGGGTACAAAATACAGCATATCCACCTGTGTTACTGCTGGAAAAATGTTTGACTGAACCAATAAAACTTCAGAAAGATCAGTGCTTTCCACAGCCGGGAATGATTAAAAGTCAGTGAACAAGGTGTACAAAGATTGTGTTCTCCTGCTTAGTCATTAGTCATCTCCCGGTTGAAAGTGTGCGCACATGCACGACTGTACAGATGTTTGGGAGGAGTTTACATTTGCAAACAGTGAACACAGTCGCTGTATGAGCTGAGTGGACAAAAACATGGACAGCAAGTACATTAAATGCTTGCTTTTTTTATTTATAAAGGTACGCGTCGTCTAATTTGTGTTACACGGTACCGAACAAGCACCTGAAATCTCTACAAACCTCTTTGAAACTAAAGACACAAAGAAAGATATCCACCAGGGAAGGCATGAATTCAATGGCCTGTTCAAGGTCACAACATGTGAACCGAAATCCTCCGAGGGTTTCAAACTGGTGCCCTCCAGCTTCTTGGCTGGGTTCATTTCCCAGCAACACAAGAGGCCATGTCGATGGCCTTCACTCACCAGTGCCCTCAGAAATCTGCCACCACAAGGCCACATGGAACAGCAACAGTAAAATCAATAACATGTCTGAGGGTGGTGCTACATGTTTACCTCACTGCAATGAAAACAAAATCCATCATGGATTGTTTGGGCCACCTTTTTCAATCTGTATTTGTTCATTTGTCAGTATTTAAGGCGTTATTTCTTATGTAAAAAAATAGGGTCAGGAAGACTTGAAATAGTCATAAATACATAGAAATGCCTATGGTTACACTTGCTTATATTTTACTTCCAAAATGTATGCTGTTGGCATTGGCTGCAGTTCTGCAGTTCTGTCTGTTTAGTAATTGATAGTAAATGTCTATACATCACATACGGGGGGGGATTCATTTGCTTAATTACAATGCAGAATATTCATGAGGAATAACATAATAAGCCATGGTGCCAGGCATTGCATTACCGCAGTAATGAGCTCCCTTCAGCTAATCCAGTAACTTCTACATGGAATGCGTTTCATTTTTCATGTAAGCTTACATGCTAATTTGATACGATTCTGCTCTACTTGAATCCTGCAGAAAGCTCTGCTGGTTTGAGTCGGTCATCTGCAGGTGACAACATCTCCAACGTCTCATTGTTGCATTCATGTCAACCTACTAGCCTGTAACACATATAGGCAATGGTCCCATCCCAGTGTCCAAGTAGAGATCCTCAACTGGTGCAGAAATCTGGTCCTAACCCTAAGGATGCAGAGCGCAGTCGGACCTAAGCCAAATAGATAATTATAACTGATCCAAAGTGTGTTCAGCCCGAACAGACTAATAGAGAGAGGACATGACACTGGCAGCAACAAAAAAGCTGCAGTCAAGAAGAGTATCAATACATGTCAGTTTTCTTAGAACCTAGAGTTCATCGTGCTTTTTAAACAAAGAACACATTTTTCCTGAGATAACTACTTGGTTACTGTATAATGTGAACATTATTTAGGATACTAGGAACTGAGTGGATATTTGCAGATCTCTAGCCTGAACTACTGAACCCTCGCAGCTTTTAGCTGGCACCATGCAAGTGCTCAATGTGCTCAAGATGGTGTACGGTACTGAAATGGAAATGGTAAGAATGAAGCGGCACCATGTGACATCAAATAATACAAGGGGCAGAGGAATTTCTGTGGCCAGGCTCCTTCATGCTCCTGCTACAAACAAATTTCCCCCTGGGGATGAATAAAGTTTATATCTATCAATCTATCTATCTTACTTTAATTAAGAGACAGCAGTTTATTGGTTGCCGTCTGTTCAGCAAAACCTATTGGATCAAATTTTTTTTTAAATCCGAAACTCTCAACATTCCATGCCAGGACGAACAAACACACAGCGACGGCTAGCGCACTATTAACATGTCCTTTTCTTTTGGCTAACTCCTTCCTTTCCGTGAATTCTTACAACTTCCTGAAAGTGTGGAAAAGGAAATGAAAAGTCTTCACGCCCTTGCCGATTCCACAGTTGGACAGCTCTGAGCCCTTGTGGAGTTATCGGAAAGGAGCATCAAAGTGTCGGAGTCTGTAAAGGTGGACATTTGGATTAGACTCAATCCCTGCACTTATTCATACCTGCGGGCCATGTTGGGGATCCAATCAAACTAGTTTAAATACCTTTTGGACTGTGAGACGCAACAAGCATCCAGTATTTTGAGGGGGGAAAAAAACATCATTCCTCGAATAGTATCTTGATACTTTTATTCCAGATAATGAAATACATCAATAATTATATACATCATTTAACTGAGCATATTGCCCCTCACTGCACAAAGAAAGGAAAAAAGTGACTGAGTGACCCGGTATGAGGTAATGTATGATACTCACATTGATGCGACATGTACCCCTATTCTGACTGTGTCCCACTTTAATACTGCATGGATGCAGAATGACGATGTTCCCTTTTTCTAAAAGTTTGTAAGCAAGCACTGTGGAGGTTCGTGTGTGTGTGTATGTACGTGTGTGGGCAAAGCCCTGCTTCTGTTCTGAAACATATTTCTAGACCCCGGTGCTCGAGCGGTGGGGGAAGAAGAGAGGGGAGATTGAAATGTAAGGAGCTGCCGCGGTGGCGCCACAGTGATCTGAGGGGTGCAATGGAGACGCCTGTCATGGGGGGGGGGGGGGGGTGTGTGTGGGGGGGGAGAGAGTCTTGTGATGTTGACGTGTCTCTGTCTGCAAACGCTGACAATCTGCTAAAGTCAAACTCCTCAGATGAGTGCTCTCGGTGTGTGCAAACCTATGTGTGTGTGTGTGTGTGTGTATACTCTGTGTGTGTGTGAGCGTGCTTGTGTACGAGTTTTGCTCACTGCGTAGGTGTGTACGCCTGCTCTTTTTGTAGGTGCACTTTAATTTGAGTATATCCAAAGAAGATGCCGCCTGCAGCACAGCGACGGGTTCAAAGGCGATTCGACCCAATTAGGATCAGAAAGTGGTATTCTCATTTAGAACCCATGAGTACAAGGAGATGCAGTCACTGGATCATAATACAAAAGGCATATTACTCTTGAACTGCTCGAGTGACGAACAGCAAGATGACTTGTAACAATTCTACTATATAGGCTGTGCGTCGTCAACAAGTCGACTGGTTCGCCAACGGATCTGAATCGACCGTACGGTCGGTCATCCGTAGTTGGACTGTGCTCAAAACTACCCGACGCATTTGTAAACCACAAATGCATCCGTGCTCTCACTAACATGGCACGAGTAGAAATGTCAACTCACTACAATTTCGCTGACTGTTTGCCCTGACATTTTAATTAACACAGCATCTTTTGACCAATGCACCTGCAGTTTGGATGACCACAATGTCTTACTTGCAGCTTTTTCAGCCATGATTTAGTCCAGCACTACCTGTACCCTGAGTGTTCTCTGAACTCTTGATTTGTGGTTTGATGTTCCGCTTCCTAACTCCCAGCCAATCTCACCCATATTGCTAAATCAATACGCGCACTGACGAATGCTCACTGTGACAGATTGTGGGTGACAAAAATCAACTCAAACATTTGCTGGCTGTCCATTTAACAATCCATTTGTATATAGAGGATGAGGTGACGGTGCCGGTCTCAGGGACACTGTCCCTATTTCAATTACAAGAGAACTCTCCAAGGATGAGGTTGAAATAGAGTTCACATCCAGAGATACACAGCCTTCCCTTACACGTCTTAGAAATTACGGAAAACAGATTTGAATCGATTCATTTGTTATGGGTGGTGTTTGTGTTGGATGGGTTGCAATCACTACATCCCAACTTGCATATTTAACATACTTCTATTCATTTGATTGCCAATGTTTATAATAAAAGAAAAAGTAACTAGAGACCATCTTGCGATGGGAACACACCAGCCACAACGCCATTTTGAGCCAGGTTTGTATAGTCTATAGCAGTTCCCTCTTCAGTCGGTGTCTCCAGGAACACATCTGGCCATGATGACCCACACAGACTCACAAGACGAAAACAATACAAGAGTAATTAGTCTAATTTATCAACTACATTTTCCAAAACCTTTTATTCGATTCAATTCATAATAGATAGCAGTTCTTTCAGAGTTAACTTCATGGAAAAAAAAAGCTCCATATATGATTTTGAAGCGTTTTTTGCTATGCAAAAGAACAAATTGTGACTGATAATGTGTGAGAGTTAGCAGGAGGAGGGAATCATTAGTGAGAAGCTGTTATTTTTAAATGTCTGACTCATCCCCATTTGCTTGTACCAGTCTGCCAGCATGAGAGCTGTCTTGTATGACAAGAAGCTGAATATTTAAAAGTAGTAGCAGTATACTGCTACTCGCTTGGTTTGTCCTACACTGCAGTATATTAGGGCTACACTCTTAACAGTCCCTGTAGTTGCCACAAAATGGAACAGCTACTAATGGCATATTTATGAATGTATGACGCCATTGGTGATGTAGCACAAGACAGCTTTTGACAGTGGAATTTGAAGTATCTTGTTTGCGTCTGACATGTCTGACATCTCACTTCTATCTGGCAATGATAGAACACGATAAAAGAAAAACAAGAGGGTCACTGCTGAAAGGGCCTCTCTCCCTCTCAGTCGCAGCAGAAGTATCCTCCTTACATGACAATATCATCATCTAAGTCTTGGGGGGAAACCTGCTAAGTCTGGCTCTTTAGGGGGTCTCAATGCGGGTCAGGCAGTTCCTTTGCTAGCAAAGGGAATTAGACACAATAAGTGAGCAGACAAATCTGCCATGAGGAGGCTTGGCTGGCAAAGACAGCCACATTCTCCAGTGGAGCATGAGCAATTCTCAACATAAGCACATCTCTGTGTCTGGAGGGGCCCCAAACTGAAGTCCAATGTCCTCACAGCTAAAGCAGCCAGCAGCCATGGCTCCAAAAATTAAGCGGAAGGATCAGATAGAAATGGAGAAGACCGAGGAAAAAATCTTGCAAAGTGCACTACTACTGTAGGGACTTACTGTTACATTTGTAGTAGTTATTTTGCCTCCAGAGAAAATTAAGTTAAAAATGATAAATTCAGTTTTTTTAATGGTTCAGTGGTCAATAGTATTAACAAGGCTATTGTAAGATATAAACATGGAAAGAATGGTAATTAGCTAGTGATTATAATTGTGCTGCATTTTCATGTGCATTGCCTGCATATTTCTAATATAAGCATCATTGGTAGCTCACACATATTTGGTAATTATGAACACAGCTATTGTAAGCATGCTATTATAGAGGCAATTTGCATTTAAAGACGTTGTGCTCATTAAAAAAATATTTGGCACAACTGATATGAATGGGGTAAAAAAAAATAAAAAGACCAAGAATCTAGAGCCATGCTAAAATCATTAGTTTTCCAGGTATTTCATCATTTACCAAAACCGATAAGGGTGCTAGATAAAAAGTCAAAATCGCTTCGGTTACAATTCAGAGGGGGACATGAATGTCAAATGTTGACCTGATGATGGCACAACAGTAAAAGTCAGGGGACGAACAAAGCATTAGGATTCATCCTCTGTGCCAGATTTAATGGTAATTTAATCAAATTGTCATTGAGAAACTGAACCAAAAACACCAACCTTTTGGTGTTGGGTATGGGGATAGCCATCCTCCTGTCAATCCATCCAATAGTTTGACTCATCAAATGACTAACATTGCCATCCCTGGAGACACACTGCTGACCTGGCTTCTGATAAATTGTAAGGTGATACACTGACGGGCAAGATCACATGTTAATGACACTTTCAGACAATAACATAGTCCGGTATGATCAAGGCCTACTAATGGAGATTCATTCACATAAAAACACACGTACATTACAAGAGGCAACTCTAGAATGGATTACGGCATTTTGTGGCTCACCTTTCCTGTTACTCGTATTTATTTAAATGAACACAGAAATTGGCGAGACCGTTTAACGAGACAAATTTATTCGCGATTTTTATATGGAAACATTCAATACGAAAGCATTTGATCCTCAAATAAAGAACTCACTTCCACAATGAGATCAATGCTAAGCATGTATGCATGTGTAAGATAGCGGCCCTGAACTACTGAACAACTCCCTGTCACACATGCATCTGGATGTCATCTTCTCTGTTTACAGGCCCCCCCGGTCATGTCACACAGACTTGTGAAAAGTAGTTGTTGAGCTTAAAGTGGAGTGGGAGAGGGAAGTAACAGGGGCTCGGAGTGAGAAATCAAGCAATGAGGAAATGACAGGCAGTGGGATAAACAAGGGTGCAAAATAAAGAAGAGAAAAGTGAAAAAAATAAAAAGTGAAAGCAGGGCGGAGACAAAGTGAGAAGCAGGGAAAGAAAATCACTTGACAAGGAGCCTTGATAGCTGTGCAAGAGGATTTCCAATTTAAAGCACAATATAGAGGAATTCCTTTCATTTTTTTTTACGTGTACTTTAACAATTTCCAGATTGTCAGTTATTCAACAATAATTTCTAATTTGGAATAGGGTTGGGCATCGAACACCGAGTCCAACATCACTACAACAATGTTTCAAAGCAGACAACGCCATATTCCAATTCGGTAGACATCCCCTAACCCACAGTTTGTTGGAACTCGTCCCCACAGGACAATAAATGAAATAAAATGCACTCAAGGATGTGGAGTACTCTGAAACAACGGCGTCAAAGAACGCATTTATCCACATTAAGCTACGTATGATGGTAATTTCTTAAAAGGATGACGGCATACTTCACCGACAAGACCAGGAAGAAATGATTGTTTGAAAAATTAAAAACCTACATCAGATGCACTTAACTCGTAGCTCAAACCATAGAGAAGCTAAAACTCGGACACCGTATTGACGCGGCAATTAGAAGAGTCATGTAACACCCCCAGTAATATCACCAGACGTAATTGCAGAGCTAAAATAGAATGATGGCTGGATCAATACAGTAAA
The DNA here is from genome assembly GCA_032191485.1 of Leptoclinus maculatus. NCBI lineage: Eukaryota > Metazoa > Chordata > Actinopteri > Perciformes > Stichaeidae > Leptoclinus > Leptoclinus maculatus. The sequence goes on along the minus strand of JAVDOI010000020.1, from coordinate 7,653,135 downwards.
CCTTAGAGGGAGAGATAGTGTGTGAGTGTGTGTGTGTGTGTGTGTGTGAAAGCAAGGCCGCGCTTCATTGTGTAGAAGTCGATCTGTGGAAAGAAAGAGTGTGTGTGTGTGTGTGGGGGGGGGGGGGGGTGTTCCCAAAGGATACCACTATTTCGGAGCACAGCGCCCGGTGGTACCTCCTGGGCTGGAACTAATTGGTGCGAGATTAACTTTCCAGTGGGATATAATGACCCCGAGCGCTCCCACACATCTTTGGATCGGTGACATAGGAAGGGGCCGGTTTTCTGAGCTGCATGCTGAAAGTGATTATTTGGTCCTGGACTGTCTGGCGATCACTTCAGCCCGACGGGACAAAAATAGCATGCTTCTGAAAACACTGCCGGGCTGTGATATCTGTTTACTACCGTGTTGCACCTGAAGCTGCTGCATGGCGGTTAAATCAAGAAAGATGATCTCAAGAGGAGGAAGATGCTCCGTTGAGAAGTTGCCGCTCACTCATGAACATTTAGTATAATGAGAGCCATGAATGATATCGTTTTTTATGTCATCTGGAACAGCTATAAGAGAACGGTCCGAATCAATACTTATGGCCTCTAGTTTGTGGAAAGTAGGCAAACGGCATCGCCCTGAAGAGCAAAAGTAAGGACAAATTGGTGTTCGTCCATAGCTGCGTATACACTTCCTGATAGTGCTTACGTGGCATTGTTTTCGGTTACATCAGTCCTCAAACAGCTGCTTGTTTATCTCGCGCCCACTTTCACCACTCGATCGTGACAACCTAAGGGCAGCATTGGTCAATTTCGATGTTAAAACTATTGGTTGGCTTGTTGTTGACATGTTGATCTCCGCCTCCTTCGATCCAGCCACCGTTTGATTATTGGATGACTGCTTGTTTTGGCAGGATTAGAACTCTAACCTCACCCAGCTGCACTGCGGTTTGTTCTTTGCAAAGTTGGTGTTGATGCACAGATCATTTCCCCTGGATGAGATATCTACACTATTGTTGTTGAAGTTGCCTTCTCTAATGCCGTCCTAAAACTTGATTCAAGAGTGTGAAAGTTATCTGTCTAGGGAAGGAACATTCAGCCACGAAGGTAAAACTCATCCCTACATCAATGGACCTGGGACCTTTCTAGATAGACAAAGCATAAGCACAAACAATCAACTCAAAATCATACAATATCTATTTGTTTTGAAACAACATTATGCTGATTTTGAAATAGAATATAGCGCACTCCTTCTCCCCACTTCGGGCTGACATTCTCTAGAGTCTTTCCCTTTTCAACGTGGACATTAATGGAAACGCATGCATAATTGCTGTCCCCTTTTCCACACTATCACTGTTCCTCTTCTGCATGTTCCCTAAAGGCGATCAATTGTCAGTTTTACCCAAGATGCTCCTGCAAATAATAGGCCTCTTGATGGAAGAGTGGCTATTGAAAAAAAAACCATTCATCCAGGGAAAGGAGTCGTCTTCTGCTAACCGTTTGAATCTAAGTCAGACGTCCCAGTTATCACAGCAGACTTGACAAGGTGCAGCTATCGCAACTCATTTCACCCGTCACCGCCGGGTGTATTGACACATGGAGGGAAGTGGGCGTTTTCACGGGTGAGTGTAGTGACAGTAGTGGAAACCATTTTTTTGCTAGGTAACCACCAATCTGTGGGACATATTCCCCTTCAGGATGTGTAGCTTTTCATAACGCTACACCAGCATCTCAGTGAAATGACTGTGTTCGACTTCCAGCAAGACACCCTATCGTTATTTCAGTAAAGCCAACGTGTTATGCCTCATGGAAAACGCTAAACCTGCCGTCAGAAGGTGGTATCAGGACAATACTTTTATAGGGGTTGAATTCAAGCGACATACGACTTTGATATGCTGCTGAATATAGATTATATCTGCTTTGATAATCTGTGTTAATCAGTTGTCACAGGTTATGTGTGCAACTTTCGTTACTGCTAAAACATTTCCCCAAGTCAAGAAATGACCAAACTGTGTTCAACCCTAGTGCAGTGAGGGTTCCAAAGCCATTTCAGATGACTCCCAAATCAACTGAATGGGGCATAACGCAACAAATAGATTTTTTTGAACATTTTCTTTGACTCAAAAATCCATAAAAAAGGCACGGACCACTAAATTACTGCGTATGCAATTTCTCCTCGAAACACCGAAAAGCCGCAACACAACTAACATTGTGTAACAATTATTCCATTTCATCCAGGATTCAACCTGTAATGGGGGGCTCAGTGGGTTTCATGCATATTTATTCAAATCCATAATTCATGAGTGTGTGGTACAGAAGGAAAATTGGTATGTTGTGTCTCCAAAACTAACCATAACACAAATTATACTTTGCTGACAAAACATTGCTGGTAGACAAAAAAAAAAAAAACGAGACAGCCTGAAGAAATGATTAGCATATAGTTGGTTGATCGGTGTATCACATCATACAGGACTGGATACTAATTCATCCTTTATCAACACAGTTAGAAGGCACTAACTAAACTAAATGAGGAGAAAGGGTGAGGCTGCAGACACGCACTGATGAATCTTTAAAATCACCCAACCTAAAATTCTGTTACGCAAGGGGGAATGCATTTGGGAGAGGGCAGAAGTGTGATGTCATAACAAGCCAAGTCACAACAGTGATGCTTTAGAACAAAACAAAAAAGTAAAATCCAAAGTTAATTACACTGAATGAATCACATTTCCAGGTCTTGGCATTCAGAAACGAGTGGAAGATGAGATCTGTGTGCGTGAGACTGTGTTGAGACACACTATGGGAGAACACAATATTACATGCCCATAGACTTGTGAATAATTCACAAGCTTACCAGGCTGAGGTCGTTAGGCCTTGTTTTCATAATACCCCTCCAAACCCCAGAAGGAGGAAGTATGAAAGAACGAAGGGACAGAGCCCTCTTCACTATCCCGTTGTACTGTGCTTTGAGCCACACCTGATTCAGCAAAGAACAAACAAGTCATTTTCTTTTACGAAGTTTATGAAGTTGTATTAAGTCCCAGTTTTTTTTTTATAACTGTCAAGAAAACAATAAATCAAAAGGATTTCTGAAGGACTTCAAATTGGAGGGGCCCACTTCAACCAGTCTTTCTGCTGACGACTTAATGACTGTCATTAGATATGGTCACTTTTATAGACCCATTAGTGACTTCATTTCGAAAGAAATTGGAGCAAATTGGTAGGCTTCGAGTGGGAATGAGCTGCATTCCTATGCTTTAAAGCTCTCAATCTCACAGCTGCTGATTGCTGTGTTGATTGAAGTTCAGAGAGAGGTTTGGTTTTGTGCCGCTCTTACATGACCCACTCACTCATCACCACCATCTCACCCCTCACACAAATACATTTTATGCCCTTCTACATTCTTGAAATATGTTTTTTAGCTAGAATAATAAAAAAGCACTTTTTTGACCAAGTCTTCCATTTGCTCTTCTAGTTTGTTCTATTAAACTGCCATACATTGAACCTGTATCATGTTTTTGTTATTTTTCATTAAAAGAATCTCCCCCCCCATGTCCACGCTTTGTGTACTGCTAAGCAAATATGATACATATTTAGAGTTATTGCTTACTTCAGAGGGAAGCAAAAACATTTTTATTCTTTTTTTTCCTCGGGTGTGTTTGACTCAGAGGGCGTTAAATATGCAGCAGCACATAGGAGCTGGAGAGGTGCACTCATAGGAGTTTGATTTTAAATGTTTTCTGCACAACTCTACACAGATTTGCTGCACCTTATATTAAAGGAAGGGATCATTGATATACTGGGACGGACAACATATCGGAAACATCTCTCAGTATAACACAATACGATTCAACAGCAACAGAAAGCACAGCCTCCAAAGTGATCGTGAATATGACGAAGTGTTCGCAAAAACAATAATTTAACGCCATAATACATTTTCCTGACACAGATATATCAACAGCATATATATCTTGCAGTGGAGGTTGCCTGCAAGATGTACAGTGCGAACTGTTAGGAGCTTAAGGTCAAGAGGAGCCAGGAAAAGAGGTCACATTGCAACTCAATTTCACACCCAGAGACAGCTAGAGAGCTTGAATGCTCACCCAGGGATCAGATGCTGTGTGCTAAAAGATTTATCACACAGCATCAATACCTTCAAACTCACTAAAATCAACTGTATTTCATGACTCAAATGTCTTCATCACAAAACCTTCAGAACTGTCAATGTTTAACTCCGTTGTGGCAACAGCAGTCATATGAAAATATTAAGTGCTCAATAGATCATAGACTTCAATAAAATGTTGTAGTTGTGGGTCAAAGACATCGTTCAGGACCTTAAATATTTTCAACAAATGGAAAATACTTCACCCTGTACTACGCATCTCATGCACCACTGGGCTGTACCTATTCTCCCACCTTTAGGCCATGTATATTGCATGGGACAGAAACAGATATGGCGGCTGTTAGGAGTTATGGTCAGAAGGTCATTGGTGCCTCTTGTGGCGAGCAACCTAAGAACCCATGTCACTGATTTTGTTTGGGATTTTCATGGACAGGATCTTAAGGCGCAGCAAGGGGGGGGAGGAGGATGTCCGGTTTGGGAAACTCCAAATTGTGTCTCTGCTCTTTGCAGATGATGTGGTTCTGTTGGCTTAATCCGACCATGACCTTCAGCATGCACTGGGATGATGCTCATCTGGCCTGGGAAAGCCTCAGGGTTCCCAAGAGAGAGCTGGGGAAAGTTGCTGGAGAGAGGGACCTCTGGTATACCTTCCTTAGCCTGCCGCACCCGCGAACCACCATTTATAAGCAGATAAATATAGATGTTTGGATGGAAATATATCTGGGCAAAGCACATTACAACATCATGAATATATACAATTATCTTATCGCTGCTTTAATTAACACTAGTCTGCATGAGTTAACTGAAAAATGTGGTCTTCAACATAGACTGTAGAAAAGAAGATGGATGTATTCACCCTGACGTCACCCATTGGTTTCTGGACTACCTTTTTGAAGCCTCAAATTTGGCATTTTGACCATGACCATGTTCTTTTTTTAAACCAGGTTTGCAGCAATCCGGGACCTTTGTTGCATGTCATTCCCTCTCACACTCTCCACTTGTATTCCAACACGAACACATGTTAGTGTTGGAATACAAGTGCCTTCAAGATATTCTAGAAGCTGGGGTAGAGGGAGTGTGCATGTTTCTATCTATCTTTATGCTGGCAGGGAGCTGCTGTTAAAAATAGCCGCAAGCTGGACACATAAGTCTCCTCCTACCTACTTCACACCAAAACCACACCACGGAACTACATACAGTACCCTCTGTAAAGACAGATCAACCGGCACTGGTGGTGGTGCAGTACAGCTATACGTGTTTGGCTTTGTGTAGTGCACCTGCTGTGTCTGGCTGCATTCTGCAGGTTTGTGCTGCTTAGTTTGGCAAAGTTTTCTGAAGAAATCTTTATGCTGCAAGCATGCAAGTTATTAAATGATGATTTGTCATGAAATAGCAAGATCATTCTCCTCACTTTGATGCACTTAATGTCTGAAACTGTCAAACAGAATGAAAACTAAAAAAAAAAGAATAAAGAGAGGGGAATCCCAGAAACGGTCCATCTCTATCCAGGGTGGCATGGTTGTTAGCTTCTATGCACATGAGAGTACTTTTGCATTTGTGCCATAGAGACAATTGGATGAGAGGAAAAGACCAAGTCGTTAGGGCAGCAAAGCGAAGGGGGAGAACCACCAATTTGAGGTGCCAATCTGCCAGTTTCAGATTAAAAGCAGAAATCGCCATTCTACTGCAAGACGTTTGAGTCAAATTAGTCCGACGATGTGTCTGGGATTTATTTGACTTCTCTCCCAGTTATAATGATGACACCCAATCATGCAAGAGATGGGGCACTTGTAAGACATTTTCTCAACCTCCGAAACACATTCCGATGTGTCAAAGTCTGACCTCAGTTTAGTGAGCACCAACAACTGCCACAACAGTGTCTTACAACATATAGCACCGTTTACCACAACATAAGAATGTGGAAAAGAGCAGCCAAGGTGTAACATGGACTTTGGAGTGCATTTTTGCATGGAGCAATTTCTAGTCCTAGTGTGTCCAGCTAGGAGAGGGTCCTTTCACACGCAAAGCAGCAGGAAAGATATCAACCAGTAATGTATATATATATATTTGAATATTGATTTAAAATAGACTTGGAAAAATGGAACCTATACTTCAACCAAACTGCCAAAGCCATGGGGAAAGCAGCACCTATTGTCATTATCATTTGAATTAGCTGCTGAAAGTCAAAACCATTGGGTAGGATTTCCCCACAATTTACTCATGATTGCACAAGGACCAAACGAGCAGCTGGTCAGACTGCCAGAATTCGACTGCAGTATTTTCAGACACATATTTCAAAGTCTCCTTTTTGTGCTCATACAGTACAATCACAGACAACGTTGTGAATAAATATATACAAACTAAACACAGACAGAAATCTTCAATTTGATACAACATACCAATACATAATTGAAAACATATAGTAATTATCTCAGCATACTATTTTTTACACTTAACATAAAAAAAGCAACATACAATTGCATACATTGCTCACACAATTAATATAGAGCATGATACAATACAAGTGCCAATGTCAATCAAACTGCAACTAGAATAGACCCTTTAGAATAGACCTTTTTATAGTTTGACACACACACACACACACACACACACACACACACACACACACACACACACACACACACACACACACACACACACACACACACACACACACACACACACACACACACACACACACACACACACACACACACACACACACACACACACACACACACACACACACACACACACACACGCGCGCGCGCGGATCTCCCAATTGCATATTACTGAACATCGGCCCCTAATAAAGATCACATTTATTTTTCACTTGCCCAAGAGGCATTCTACTTGCCTGAACACAGAGTTTGCTTGCCCAAGGCAAGTGAGCAAGCGTTAATGTCGAACCCTGAAACAACCACCACTTATACATGGTGAGCAACATTAACCCAGCAACACAACGCACACAGTATACACTGGCAGCACCTCTACAGATACCCTCTGCAGATACCCATGTGATGCTCTCAGACACAGAAAATAACTGTAATAAGCTGTCAGGTACTTCATCACGATGGCACAGAAGAGGGCAAAAATGATTCTTTCACTGCTCCACTTGAGAAAATTGCATCGATACAGTCACAAAACGGTGTTTGGTTTTGTGTCCAGGGTAACAACAAGTATGGACAACCTAAGAAGTATAGTATCTGAACAATTGGCTTCTTAGCACAACCAATTCTCACCGGATAAGGTTCAACTAAAATCTAATACTAATATATGTGATATCACTTTTTGTTGCATGTACTACAACAAAAATGCTTCTTAAATAAGTTTTCTGCATACATACTGTATAGTGCTATGTGTAATCTCTGCAGTCTGCACATCAGCAGTGGAAAGAGACACTGATCCTTCTGCTTTACTTATTGAGGTCAAGTGGTCTTCTCCAAGTGTGCTGCAACTATGTACACAGTATGATACACCTGGTGTGTGTGAGAATGGGAGAGAGGCGGGTAAGGAGATGCTGGCTGTTTCTCAAAGTCAAGGAAGGATCCTTCAACAGCTGAACTTAAAGGATGTCACATCATCGAATCCTACCAAATCACTTGACCAATGTCGAGGATTCTTCAAATTCTATTGAGGACCGTGTTCCTCCTTCAGATTTTCAAGGATGCATGCGTGTATCCTACGTGCTCCACGCTCCTAAAACGCAATCCCTCAAAAATCCTACGCGCATGATGCATATCCTGACCCTCGGTTTGGAAATATGCTAGTAAATGTGGTATTTGTTGATGTTCATAGTATGCTTGATTGACGACAATAAGAAGCCTTATGTTTAGGGACTTAGGACCCAGGGGGAAATAGGTGAGGCATGACAACCTGAGGGGAAGTCGGTATTGTTTGAGTAACGTGTAGGCCAAAGAAGGCTTCAGTTATTTCCAAATTATCCACCAAAATCTGTTTCTGAAGAAATTTGAGGCTAGAAATGTCCAATCCAGCTGCCGAGTCTTCCCTCGTATTAGAACTACAAGGCCCATTTTAAAGTTTGTTCTGACCTTCGTACGCACCGACTACTCGTTCAGTGAGCTATTACAGCCAGCACCGGCAGAGAGAGACAGCTGAATAAAGACAGAATATTCTCACATTCCTACGTAAATTAGGGCTTCATTTCAACCAAACCAGAGTTGGTGATTGTTGGAACAGTGGAAAGAGCTTACCAAGACAGTTTTGATGAGTTTGATTTTGTTTGTCGAGTTTGAATGAAGTGTGTCTTACAATCAACGAGGTAAAACTGTGTTTTAAAAATTGAGTCCGGTGGCTTTGAGAAGAGTATATTAAATGCATTTTTTGTACGTTTAGAAATCATAATTAAAAAAAAAAAAAAAAGAGGAACGCAATTAACATTCCTATGAAAAAAATTGTAATGTACTGAATTATTCTAAATGAAGTTTAATAAAACTACACATTGATTTGTTCTGCACACTGTCACACTTGCTAGACTGTTCCAATGTGTGCTCTCTGAATGCCAGGAAGGAGTCTTGCCTAGCCTCTGCAGGACCAGACTTAAAAGGACCCGCCTTGCCAAAGAAGCATCCTTGACTTTGAAAAACACCCACAGCCATGTTTTACCACTCTGCTGTGCTTTTCTGCTCTTTTAGAGACTCCTCTGCTCCCCCTTCACTTACACACACAAGCACGTACGCGCACGCACACACACAAAAACCATACATCAAACCGTGCATTTATGCCAAGCAATTGAATTCTTATTGGATATAAATCTGAGCAGTGACAAATGAGGCCCCTGTCTGCATCTTCGCCTTATAAACTGACATGCGTCTCTCATGACTGATACCTTTAATTAGCACAGCAGTCTGAAAGATCCATGGCTCTCTGTCTTTCACCTCTAGAGTCGAGACACATTTACTGAGTGGAGTCGCAGTTAAGGACCATTTTGTTGTCAAGTTAACTGTAGCCGCAAGGCACTTTCAGACCTTATTTTTAAAGGAAATTATTAAAGGTTTAAGGTCGAGCGATCTTAAAAGTGGAACACATGCAGTGAACATATCCCTGCATTTGAATGTATTTGTATTTAGTTCCTACTGATAAACAGAAAAATGATACTAGTAGTTCCCAGTACTTACAGTATAGAGGTTTGTGGAGGGGACACATCACACCCATGCGTTTCAATAAGAGCTCGCAATTGGGGTCATCAATGGTGAAAACAATAACTGTGGAATGTGGCCTTTGAGCATCTCCTAAACCAGGGGTATTCAATTCAATTTCCAAAAGGTCCAGATTGAGAAAATCTCCTCGTGCAAAGGTGCGGAACATTACAATAATATCTAACTTGCGCTATTTAGTGCCATATATATATATTCAAGAAGCCTAGTAGTAGTAACTTTAAATGTAACTGGATGGATTATAAACAATGCATAGAAATACATAAATAAATGTTCTCTCATTTCAAGTAAAATAAGGGCTGGATTAAAGAATAACTGACGGAAAGCTTTTGAAAAATGTGCATCTTAAAATAAAGTAATTCATTTTAGAAAAAAATTATTTCACCGATTTGTCCTGCAGCTTTAAATTCAGTTCACTCAGGTGTGAAGTGATGTCAATCAAAAAACCCACGATATTATATTTTTCTCATTTGAGAAATGAGTGTGCATGGACTTTATCTGTGGTTATTAAACCACTTGTTTCAGCTCTATTCCTCTCTGTTCACATCATTGTTGAACAGTGAATTCATGCGTTAGGATTGTCATCATATTGGGCTCTTAGGTTTATTTTCTGTGACTTCGTTTCAGATGTGAGTGGATACGTTTGCTTCAAATGAGACATACTGTTTTTATACTGCCCGTTGGAAGAATTCACCTATACGAGTCTGTCCATTCTTGACTCTGGTCTCTCTGAAAACTAGTCTCTTTTAGTAGATTGTGTTGTGAAATTACTTTACGTCAAAATTGAATAATCCTCAATTATCTATCGGTTTTAGGTCCTGGGTCCGGATACAACGGCGTCTGGGTCCGGATCGCGGTCCGCCAATTAGTGACACCGGTCCTAAACCAAACAGACATTCCGACTAAAAAGAAGCAGAGATTGAAGATTTGGAGGCTTTTCAGTCCATCTCAATGGTTCAGGTCACTGGGGGAGTAAGTAAGCTCCGCTGGGCAAAGGCAGCAGAGTTGAAGGAGATTCTTCCTAAACTACGGCAGGCTTTGGATACTGTTGAGCTTTCATGGTTGACAAGTCTCTTTAAAGCTGCATTGTGTTCAAGCACAGTGCCCTTGGATTGGCAAACTTCATTGGACTTTGACCTCATGTGCAATAGAGCAGTTTGCATCTGTGAATCAAGATGTAAATTGGAGCTTATTTCCCAATCCAGATGAAAAGTGAACATCTCAAAGTGGATGAGTTTGGGTATCTAGGGGTCTTATTCACAAGTAAAGGTAAAAGGGATCGTAAGCTTGGCAGACGCTTCGGGGCTTGCCTTGCATCACTGCACACTTTGTATCAGATGGTAGTGGGAACAGCTGCACTATAAAGTAAAGCTCTTGATTGAGCCGTCAAACTTCTCTCCTATGGTTAGAAGCTTGGGTACTGACCAAAATATTTAGATCACGTATACAAGGTGAGGTTTCTCAATAGGTGAGCCGTCTCAATTATGTGTTAAAGTAACACATCATGGGTTTTGCCATCTTTCCGTACATTAAGAAGAGCTCATTGAGAGCCTTCTGCCACCGAGTAAGGATTCCTTCTCGTCCCCTTACCAGTTTGTAGGTGACTCTATGGAAGGTCACCCTGTTGTAGACCTACGACAGCTGGAGAAGGTTGCAAGTCGAAAAGACATATGGGCTGCTCTGTTTACCCTGTAGCCACTGCCTCCCTGACTAGGAGAAGACAAACATACCTGCCCTTGCTTGTGTACAGGTCCCCTACAATCTATACTGCCTTTATGGGACGCAATTATTGTTTAAACAGGTAGTTGGGGCAACAAATAGGACAGAGAGGGATCAATCAACCATTGGGATAAGAGTTTTGGAGAGGATTTGGGAGTTTTGGACAGTATGGACAGAAAGGTGGGATTGTTGAAACATCCATGATTACTTTATTGGTTGGACTTTTTAATTACATCCTCTATTGCAACATGTGGTCATTACCCTTCAAAAGACCTTCAGATGGTCGCAGAGGACAGTCAGTGTAAAAAAAAAAGAGATAAAATCTCCCTTCAACCTCTAGAATCTATTCCTCTCCCTTACTTTGTCTCTTACTCTCCCCTTCCTCATCGTCCTCTCTCTTCTTTCCCGTCTCCGCTGCCTTTCTACCTCCCACTTTCTCAAACACACAGGGATATACACCCAAGTGCCGATGCTCCTCTCATTTACGCAGGCCTTCACAGGGCCAATCGCAGCCTGACATTTTGTCTCACAGTTCAGTGGATACTATTCCCAAAGGGATCTATTAAGTTGTGGTACTCAGTGAGCCATGGAAAAGGAGAGCCAAGCTTCCGAGTGGATTAGTTAATCAATAATATGGGGAAGCATTAAAATAGATGCATTCATACGTTGTTATAGAACAGGGGCGGGGAGCCGTCTGGCTTTCACGATTCCCTGAGGTATTGATCACGGCAAATGGTGGGTGGACACATTTTTCAGGGTAATTGTTGCACACTGAGCTCAGGTATTTACGCAAGTCAGCTCGAAAAACAAGCATTGAATGTGTCACTCAAATTCCTGTTCACCTCTAAAAAGACGTTAAAGATTTTTTTTCTTGTCCTCATGCAAATTATACTATTCTTTAATTCTCTGGGGAGTGAAAGAGGAACTGAACTCTTTTTTTACCATGGCTAACATCTAACTGCACCCATTCTGCTGACCTCGTTCCTGTGCAAGATGATCCAGTCCCCGAAAACCCCCAAAGGGATGTTAAACAGCAGCTTGACTTAAAAAGAAAGCGATACGGGTGATAAAATGATGTCTAACGCAAGAAAGTACTCGGGCTCGGGCTCATATTTTGCTGCGCAATTATATTTCATTGGCAAGTGGACAAAAGGGCCTCGATCTGGGAGTTGTTCAAAATGGAGCTTGGATGAAAATGGAGGAATAAAACATTACGAGTAGGTGAGAGCAGGATTGATACAGATTGTATTGTGTATACAGGGCAATAAAAGCATGCAAGGATGCTGTTAAATAGACTTGTACAAACACTCTGTAAATGGTCTCAGATTTATACCTCCTTGTGAACATGTTGCCTATTGAGTGTGACCAGGAGATGTGCCTCTTTACATTTCTATTATATCGAAGTGGATCTGTTATAACTAATGTAATGAAATGACTAATACTACCATGGACTTTGTGTGGACTTTAGTGAAGTACAGCCAGTATATCTGAAATTAAACTTTCAATATTTGTTTGAAATAAACAAGAAAGTACAAAACAATTAAAAAAAAGGGATGGATCAAAACATATTGGCCTTACATTTGGACAGAAAAAAGGACTTCTAATACTTCCTCAATCATAGATATTCTCTGATTTTGGAGGAATTTATCTTTAAATCTAGGAGAATTTCTAAACTCCATATTTCTGATATCACAACCACAAATTTAAAAACATCTAAAAATAGACCTTAATAGCGGAAAATGTTTAATTTCTCGATAACATCAACCATAAATGTCAAGTTTTGGTGTCAGCGTTTCAGAATCAAAGAGAGATTCATCAGTTTGCATCACCATCCAACAATCTTATGTAATAAACAAAAAGGAGAGTACATTTTTTTTTCACTGATGACTGTTGTATTGCAATTCAGTCACAGCCTGTGTCTTTAACCGTTTGTAGCACATGGAATATATTGCCTTCTGTGATGTGCCTCTTTGTACTTAGATCAACTGGGCACAGGAAAGCACATCCCCCCCCATCATTCTTCACTGGAAACACAATTGCATTCTCCACGTGTATACAGCCACAGTATCCATATTGGACAAATAAGCGTGTAAAGATCGAAGATGCTTTGATCACAACTTGGAATTGTTTCAGAAAGAGTGGCCGTACCAAGATGTTAATTAATTACAATGTTATTACAAAGTAACTCCTGCTATGCACTCAAACAATACAAACTGATCATATTTAACAGTGAACTAATCACGTCTTCCACCACGATGGTGTCGGTCGGGACGGTGTATTCAGCTGTGAGCGCCAAATGAGAGCGGTGCAGATTATTCCATGCAGCTCCTTCAAAATGTCCATTTGTCAACAACGCTTTAATCACAACGATTAATGGATTCAAATGTTTACAGATGTAGCATGATCAGAACTGCCCTGAAATGATTGCAGATTGCTCCATTATTAGGTTGAACACGCACCTGCATCCCTTACTGGATGCTTTCTCACTCTAACTTTACCCCTATTTGTCACTTCTGTCACTTCCTCATCTTTTTACCTACCCTACCCCCCACCAGCCCTTCTGTCTGCTATTTTTCTGCCTCATTCTAAAGCCCCTTGGAATCATCATTATGCACACTCCACCATATCATCTACAAATATTTTTTATGCTAATGCCTGCTTCCGTATTCTGCTCTAATTAAGGCTGGTAGTGTGACATCGACTAGCTAACAACCCATAGAGTTTTCTCAGTAGGCAAAGAAATTTTGTAAAATAATCCATACACACTGTTCACAGTGGAAATGTTCTTACCTTTTCCCTTTAGACCACAAGCTTGTAAAAAAACAAAGACCTGTTTGATTGGCTGACACTGAATGACCTTAAGATGACCACAGAACTGGATAACAGGCAAGTTATTCAGTCATGCATCAGCATCTCCCTGGCCAGAGTTGGTCTCTGGTTGGACAACAAATTAAGCAACATTTCCCTTTTGCACTGTGGTTTATTTGTAGTTTGGCCAAAAATGTGCCTTTGGGAACATGCCTAAGTTACGACCTGATGTTTGTACAATAAAGCCAAATGTGTCAGCTTCCTGCTTGTATTATTTTGGACTGAAACTTTGTCACGGTCAAAATTCCCTTAATTTATTCTCTCAAAAAGTATGTTTTTTTTCCATTAGGCCCTTAGGTTATTGTAGTTTTATTTACTTTTTCATTTGTGATCAAATATCCATGCTATTCACCAAAGGCCTACTGGCCCCAAGTTTAGATGAAATTACAAATCTATAATTTAGTTCACACTTCAGAAAGTGTGCCCAGCAGAGTAAATGTTTGGCGCGAGAGACACACACACACACACACACACACACACACACACACACACACACACACACACACACACACACACACACACACACACACACACACACACACACACACACACACACACACACACACACACACACACACACACACACACACACACACACACACACACACACACACACACACACACACACACACACACACACACACACACACACACACACACACACACACACACACACACACACACACACACACACACACACACACACACACACACACGCGCACACACACGCGCACGCGCACACACGCGCACACGCACACACGCACACACGCACACACGCACACACGCACACACGCACACACGCACACACGCACACACGCACACACGTAAGGGAGCGAGTGCAGAGGACAAAAAAAAAAAGGGAGATTTAATTTCCTATGCCTCAGCCGATCACACTGCTCTTGGCACAGTAAAGTCTCCGGAACAGAACACAACCTTGAATAATGAAGTATATATATATATATATGCGTAACGATATATTCATTTTTTTGATTCATATAAAAAAGGCAAGTTGGTTGAAAATAAAAAACAAAACTCTTAACAAGCAAGAGTGAACTCTTAACATCAACAGTTTGTCATGTCACAGAGCCTAGATAAGAGTTCAAGGCTTGATCTTCTGACATGATATTTGACACATTTCTCTAATATAATTGCTTATAGAGGAAACTGAGCCCTTACACATCATCCAACTTTCTTCCTCAAGCCTCTGTCAGTTGACATAGTCACTTCAAAGATCCAACTTAGTGGGATGTTATTGGATTTTTGGCGGGGGTTGAGGGCGGGCTGGAAAAGATATTGCTCAAGAGTTTTTCACCAACACTCAGACCAATATCAGATATTAAACATGGGGAAAAAATCACTCCCTTTGAAGAGCGGTAGAGGGAGAATGAACAAAGGCAGGAAAACAAGATCTATTACCTCGGATGTCGACAGAAAAAAGAAAATATATCAAAATGGCTCGGGGCGCGAGGCATTTTAACCAGATTCACACAAACACTCTACCTTTTCATTCCTTTTCATTCCTTGCAGCAGGGTTGTGTTTTGTAGGGTTTAGTATACTCGCAGGTGCTTCATTGCCTGACACAAGTAAATAGAGGTTATGTTTTCCTGGCAAATGTCAGATTATAAACAATATTCTTGAGAGGTCAATTTTGAAATCAGGGGATATTTGGTAGGGGTTCAATGGTGCGAGTTGCACGAGAGGAAGATAATAGGGAATCAGTGTCAATATTAGTCATAGAATGTTTCTGGGATGTTGTACATCTGCCTGTGAGCTGACATTTCCAGGGCCATGTGCTAAAAGAAAACAAGTATTACTCAGTGCAGCAGAGTAAACTCTATGTTCACCGTCTCTAGAATGGAAAGAACAGACGTGTGTGTAAACTTGTGGAGATTGGTTTCCAAAGGACTGACTCACCCCTGCATTGCCAGTGTGACACAATGCAATACTTCTGTCATGAACAAGGTTAGTATTCAATTCATTAGATGGCTTTCTACAGATGATGCAACAGTTCTGGAATATCCCCGAGTAATACCCTTCATCCTGGTGATATCTGTCTCGTATCATTTCAAACTGGTTATTTTGACAGGGAGCATGAGGGGATCTTTTTCACTCTCGTCATGTGTGAGACAGATGGATTTCTTCTCCCGTCATGCTCCGATTCAAGACAAAGGAGGGAACACCGAAATATGCACTGGGAGTGGAGCGTTCCCTTTAAATCAGCGGAGAAATTCATCCTAGTTTGTTATCGTGAAGTGTTGAAAAAAAGCAGAGGAATGAAAATACCAGTGACAAATGCCTTCTCGTTTTCTAACGCTACACTATAAAACCAATAGAAGTTAGTTTAAATCAGCTAAAATCAAGGAAATGAGTCGTTGGTTGTCGAGGATCAAACCTGAAAAATGCAAACGGAAAAGCAATTTTTGCATTTTGCTCAACAATCTAGGACTGTTTGAAATGACGACACTACCGTGAAATTGATTTCACTTATCTAATCAATGCAAATGTTGAACACCTTACATCTTAAGTTTGATAATTGCACCAGTTTGTGATGATCACATTTTTTAGGTAATCTTCATCATTTGAATAATACTATTAATCAGGAGTTTACTTTCATTTCAGTCAGAGGCATTCTGCTGTTACTTACTGTCTGTCCCCCTTGTTTCTCTCCTCATTCTTTCCTCTCTGATAACTGAGGCAGAGCTTACACACACACACACACACACACACACACACACACACACACACACACACACACACACACACACACACACACACACACACACACACACACACACACACACACACACACACACACACACACACACACACACACACACACACACACACACACACACACACACACACACACACACACACACACACACACACACACACACACACACACACACACACACACACACACACACACACACACACACACACACACACACACACACACACATACAGGTGGATATGTAATAGGTGGACTTTTTCGCCATACAGGCCCGGTTGTGGTTTGGATGGACTACCCTTTCCTGAGGTCCCACAGCTTTGGCAGTTAGATTAAAACACTTCAAAAAATCTGAAAAAAATTCAGCTCACTTTAGATTTCAGATACAACCTACGCAACTTCATACACAGCAACCTAATTATATTGTGGTATAGGCAGACAGTTCTATTTTGACAAAAGTGTGACTTATAAGGACCAAAAAAACACTGTTGGGTCTTTAAAGGGACAATGATCCCGCCCTCCTCATTAACATAAATACACTAACCTGACAGGACACAGCATTACTGGAACAGTCAATTTAATATCAAAATTAATCTTAATGGATGACCAAATTGGAGGCATGCAAGTTGGCCCCCTCCAGAGTGAGACAGTATGTGTGTAGATATATCTATCTATCTACACAGAGAGAATCAGCGAGTGCCTGAACAACCTGGCTTCAATCTCTGGCTTTCATTTAACATGAAAAAAACAACAAAGAGCTGGGGCGCTTTATCATTCAGTCAAGTTTATTAAGTTGAAACTCAGGCAACGAGGAACCAGACTAAATTTGTTTTGTACACAACTCTTGTTTGACATACAAACAACCGAAGAGAAAGAGAGAGAGAGACAGAGAGCGAGACAGAGACACAGCGAGAGAGAGAGACACAGAGAGACATAAAGACAGCGAGACAGACAGAGAGAGACACAGAGGGACACAAAGACAGCGAGAGACAGACAGAGACACACAAAGACAGCGAGAGACAGACAGAGACACAGCGAGAGAGAGACAGACAGAGACACAAAGACAGCGAGAGAGGGACACAAAGACAGCGAGAGACAGACACAGACAGAGACACAAAGACAGCGAGAGAGAGACAGACAGAGACACAAAGACAGCGAGAGAGAGACAGACAGAGACACAAAGACAGCGAGAGAGAGACAGACAGAGGGACACAAAGACAGCGAGAGAGACACAGAGGGACACAAAGACAGCGAGAGAGAGAGATACACACAGAGAGATGAGTAGAACATACACAATGCAAAAGAGAACATATGAACATTAACTTTCTTGCCAAAAAAATAAAATAAAAACAAATGTTTGTTTACAGCTTCTGTGACTGTCTTTTTTCAGCTGTTCCCCGATTCCGAACGAAGTCTCTGACATTTTGCACAGTTCTTTGTTCCAAGACTGGTCCTTCCACCAACTTGCAGTGACTGCATTCGTTCTTGGTGGCCAGGTGACCTTCATGAATGTGATATTTGAAGTGCCGCATTACCGCTGCAACCTCAGCCTTGGACCACGCTTTCTTTGTCCGTCTTCTGGACCCAGCATCTTTTTTATTTGGGTCATTCTCAGCTGTCTCAATCTTGACAGTCCAGTCACTCTCAGCTCTCTCCATTTGCTCACTCTCAGTCATCTGTAGCAGATAAAAAATGAGAAGCACAATGAATAGAGAGAAACTGGAAATGTACCATTACAGAGAATATTTGGGGTTTTAATGAGAGAAACAATCCTACTGTTGCTAAAACTTTGTTTTGAACCTAACTAATTTGTGGCCCCACAAGTTTCCAGGGGCATTTCCTTATCAAGACCCTGCAAAAAAGGTATTATCATATATATCTTGAAGACTGGGTGCTTCTTGTGTAACATTATGTGGAAGTTATGACTCTGTTTTTGCCTTTATAGTTCTTATATAAGCTATGATTGATAAGTTAAACCGACGTACAGATAACATGCAGGTTGTGTAAATATTCTTAAAAACCAAAGTGCTTGATACACACACAATACTGACTTACACTTGGAAAAGCATTTAATGAGACGGCTGTCCCTATAAAACATATGACACACAGGCAGCTGTACACACACACACTATCAACATATTGGTAGATTTAGACTGTCTCATGTCCTCACATACCACTGTTCCTATACACCATAAGAGGCAACTACACACACACACACACACACCAAGTAGATTTATAGAATGTCGATTCTAATTCTGAATGTCTAATGTCCTTACATACCACTGTCCCTATACACCATATGAGGCAACTGCGCACACACACACACACCAATGAAACATGATTTAATGTTTTTTCACAAGTAATGTAATTAAACTTAATTTTAGACTTTGTTTACCTTTTCAACCCTGTTGAGGGGACCAAGTTGTGGACATGTTTTATTCAGGCCATCCACAGAGGTCTCAATCTTGTCAGTCCCATCACTCTCAGCAGTCTCAATCAGCTCACTCTCAGTTATCATCTGTAGCAGATAAAAAAGGAGAAGCACAATGAATAGAGAGAAACTGGAAATGTACCATTACAGAGAATATTTTGGGTTTTAATGAGAGAAACAATCCTACTGTTGCTAAAACTTTGTTTTGAACCTAACTAATTTGTGGCCCCACAAGTTTCCAGGGGCATTTCCTTATCAAGACCCTGCAAAAAAGGTATTATCATATATATCTTGAAGACTGGGTGCTTCTTGTGTAACATTATGTGGAAGTTATGACTGTGTTTTTGCCTTTATAGTTCTTATATAAGCTACGATTGATAAGTTAAACAGACATACAGATCACATGCAGGTTGTGTATTATTCTTAAAAACCAAAGTGCTTGATACACACACAATACTGACTTACACTTGGAAAAGCATTTAATGAGACAGCTGTCCCTATAAAACATATGACACACAGGCAGCTGTACACACACACTATCAACATATTGGTAGATTTAGACTGTCTCATGTCCTCACATACCACTGTTCCTATACACCATAAGAGGCAACTACACACACACACACACACACACCAAGTAGATTTATAGAATGTCGATTCTAATTCTGAATGTCTAATGTCCTTACATACCACTGTCCCTATACACCATATGAGGCAACTACACACACACACACACACACCAAGTAGATTTAGAGACTGTCGATTCTGATTATAATTCTGAATGTCTAATGTCCTTACATACCACTGTCCCTATACACCATATGAGGCAACTGCGCACACACACACACAAATGAAACATGATTTAATGTTTTTTCACAAGTAATGTAATTAAACTTAATTTTAGACTTTGTTTACCTTTTCAACCCTGTTGAGGGGACCAAGTTGTGGACATGTTTTATTCAGGCCATCCACAGAGGTCTCAATCTTGTCAGTCCCATCACTCTCAGCAGTCTCAATCAGCTCACTCTCAGTTATCATCTGTAGCAGATAAAAAAGGAGAAGCACAATGAATAGAGAGAAACTGGAAATGTACCATTACAGAGAATATTTTGGGTTTTAATGAGAGAAACAATCCTACTGTTGCTAAAACTTAGTTTTGAACCTAACTAATTTGTGGCCCCACAAGTTTCCAGGGGCATTTCCTTATCAAGACCCTGCAAAAAAGGTATTATCATATATATCTTGAAGACTGGGTGCTTCTTGTGTAACATTATGTGGAAGTTATGACTGTGTTTTTGCCTTTATAGTTCTTATATAAGCTACGATTGATAAGTTAAACAGACATACAGATCACATGCAGGTTGTGTAAATATTCTTAAAAACCAAAGTGCTTGATACACACACAATACTGACTTACACTTGGAAAAGCATTTAATGAGACGGCTGTCCCTATAAAACATATAACACACAGGCAGCTGCACACACACCATCAACATATTGGTAGATTTAGACAATGTCTCATGTCCTCACATACCACTGTCCCTATAAACCACAAGAGGCAACTACACACACACACACACACCAAGTACATTTAGAGAATGTCGATTCTGATTCTAATTCTGAATGTCTAATGTCCTTACATACCACTGTCCCTATACACCATAAGAGGCAACTACACACACACACACAGTACATTTAGAGACTGTCGATTCTGATTATAATTCTGAATGTCTAATGTCCTTACATACCACTGTCCCTATACACCATATGAGGCAACTGCGCACACACACACACAAATGAAACATGATTTAATGTTTTTTCACAAGTAATGTAATTAAACTTAATTTTAGACTTTGTTTACCTTTTCAACCCTGTTGAGGGGACCAAGTTGTGGACATGTTTTATTCAGGCCATCCACAGAGGTCTCAATCTTGTCAGTCCCATCACTCTCAGCAGTCTCAATCAGCTCACTCTCAGTTATCATCTGTAGCAGATAAAAAAGGAGAAGCACAATGAATAGAGAGAAACTGGAAATGTACCATTACAGAGAATATTTTGGGTTTTAATGAGAGAAACAATCCTACTGTTGCTAAAACTTAGTTTTGAACCTAACTAATTTGTGGCCCCACAAGTTTCCAGGGGCATTTCCTTATCAAGACCCTGCAAAAAAGGTATTATCATATATATCTTGAAGACTGGGTGCTTCTTGTGTAACATTATGTGGAAGTTATGACTGTGTTTTTGCCTTTATAGTTCTTATATAAGCTACGATTGATAAGTTAAACAGACATACAGATCACATGCAGGTTGTGTAAATATTCTTAAAAACCAAAGTGCTTGATACACACACAATACTGACTTACACTTGGAAAAGCATTTAATGAGACGGCTGTCCCTATAAAACATATAACACACAGGCAGCTGCACACACACCATCAACATATTGGTAGATTTAGACAATGTCTCATGTCCTCACATACCACTGTCCCTATAAACCACAAGAGGCAACTACACACACACACCAAGTACATTTAGAGAATGTCGATTCTGATTCTAATTCTGAATGTCTAATGTCCTTACATACCACTGTCCCTATACACCATAAGAGGCAACTACACACACACACACAGTACATTTAGAGAATGTCGATTCTGATTATAATTCTGAATGTCTAATGTCCTTACATACCACTGTCCCTATACACCATATGAGGCAACTGCGCACACACACACACAAATGAAACATGATTTAATGTTTTTTCACAAGGAATGTAATTAAACTTAATTTTAGACTTCGTTTACCTTTTCAACCCTGTTGAGGGGACCAAGTTGTGGACATGTTTGAT
This sequence comes from Leptoclinus maculatus, assembly GCA_032191485.1. Taxonomy (NCBI): domain Eukaryota; kingdom Metazoa; phylum Chordata; class Actinopteri; order Perciformes; family Stichaeidae; genus Leptoclinus; species Leptoclinus maculatus. The sequence goes on along the minus strand of JAVDOI010000020.1, from coordinate 7,631,256 downwards.
TCAGGCCATCCACAGAGGTCTCAATCTTGTCAGTCTCGTCACTCTGAGCAGTCTCAATCAGCTCACTCTGTCATCATCTGTAGCAGATAAAAAGGGGAGGAAAGGGAAAATGAATAGAGAGGATCTGGGAATGTACCATCAAGTGTTGTAATAATAGATGATTATATCAGGGAATGATGAAGGTGAGAGCGAACACCTATTGCCGATGCCTTTGCCAGTGTAAAACTACATTTGGCTCACTTCCCTAGAGTGTATTAAATTATTACTATTATTATTATCATAATTATTGTTATTAGGCTATATTGAATTTTCCCCGTCATAGTTTCACGGCGCGATGCCCCGCATATAATTGACACTTGCCACCGACACACACACCGTCTGGTTGTAGATATAACCTATATCTAATAAATTGGGCTGTACCGAACATTTCAAAGCTTTATTCAGAATATTACCTTTTAAACCCTAGTCCTATTTTTAGGCCTCTGCTCAAAAATAGCATACCCATACTAAAAAGACTAATTCTGTAACTACAAGGTCTATTTTAATAATTTTGATGTTATAAAACATAACACTTGTGAGATTTGTTCAGATGGGTAAATATTGTGTATATGTTACTGGTTAATAGCAAATGAAGATGGCACACAGCTCAAATTGAAAATTTTCAGATTCGTCTGAAAAAAAGGCACTTTTATTGGTATTATGTCTTGAAATGAGGCAGTGCTGACCCTAAAAAAATGTGGCTTTGATAAAGTGAAGCAGGACAAAGTTAGAGAGGTTTGAGTACAGAGAGGTCAGGCAGAATTGTCATTTTGGAACCAGCTGTTCCAGCCTGTTCCATTGTACTTTTATATACTATATAACTATATATTTCACTTGTTTTATCACTAATAGTGTTCAATCTATCCAAATACAGCAGTTTGGCATCATTTTGAACTTTCAGATGCTCTCATAGCCTGTAAATCATGGCTCCATCCTCATCTGACTGCAGGCTTCATGTGTGTATGGAGCTGTATCTCAGCTTCTGATTGGTCAATTCCAGACTATGACACCTTGTTAGATGCGGAAGGGTGTCAGGAAACCACTGGGTGTAAGCTGGTGTTGACAGAATCGTTAGCCAGTAAAAATCATAAATGCGCCGCGCGTAACCCAGCATAAAAACTGATTCGCCGAAACTGAAATTCCGTCCCCCAAGCACGGTCCCCCAAGCTTGTCTGACCCCCCTTTCTCCAGGAAACAGTTGAAAAAAGACAGGAAATACATAGCAACAGTGTATTTTAGCATGGAAAACAGAATATTCTACCTTTTCTTCATGAATCATCTCAAAGTAAGGTGCATTTTGGCTTTTTCTGCGGTGGAGCGGCTTGGTGTTGTGTTGCTTGTATCGTAATCGTATCGTAATGGTTTCACGGAGAGAAATTCTGACAATATCGCTGGACTCTGTGTCGAATGCTCGTGCTTTTTGCTCTCTTGGTTGTCCGTGTTAGCCGTTAGCCTTTTGTTAGAAGAGCTCTCCGGAGTGCATGGCTCGCCGAGTCATGGCGAAAAATACGTGATATTGTGGTAACTCTTCTTGTTGATTATATTAGTTTGTGTATAATTGTGTTTGCAGTGTGTAAAATGGTTTACATGATTAAGTTGCCCAGAATTTCTTCCTTAAGTCGGTATATAACAAATTATATTTGTTTCTGAAAAGTGCATTCTACGACGCTCTCTTCGCTAAACTGTCTCGCTCGAACCCCAAATGGTCCTCGCTCGGGCCCAGAAGGTCATTGAAATTATTATCATCATCAATAACTTACAGCAACATTTCTTGCATAAGTCCCCCTTCTATTCCAAAACACAAAGAATACGCCCGCCACCACTGGCAATCGCATCGTGTATTGCAATCTATCAGGGTGTTAATAGGATGATCTAGCAATGGAGATCATCCAACTCCAGGACCATTACAGAGAATATTTGTGGTTTGAATGAGAGAACCATCCTACTGTTGACAAAAAGAATGAGAGGAAAACTTTGTTTTGAATATAACTAGATCATTTTGGAAGATATAGACCAAAATTCAAAATCAAAACCATATACCTGACTGAAAAGGCTAAGTTTACTACAAACAAATAACTGTCCAGTTGTCAATTTCAGCCTTGTGTAATTTTGCACAACTCCAGCAACATCAAAAGATTACATGGGATGGAAAAGTTAAATTTGTTGACACCTTACACCCATATGTAGTAGGGTTGGAGGAAAGAAAAATTGATTATTAGATGCATCGCGATTCTCTCTTGAAAGAATGACTAGATGCAGAAAACTAAATTGTCAACGTTATGATAAACCTGTGACCCTGGGATGTCCGTTCCTCACCGCTGCCCCTGAATGCAACAGACGTAATACATTTGCGTCTTGATTACGTTCTAAACGAGGCTAAATACCAGCAGCGTTTTTGTGAGGGTGGCTGAGCTTGAGCAGCCGAATATGGATACAATCCGACCGGTACCCCCATGGCTTAAAAGCTAACATATGGAAGCATTTATCTTCTTCCTCCGACCAACTCGGAAAGGGCAAAGCAAATCAGAACTTTCGAGCTATGTTGAACACGTTGGAACCAAAATACAGCGTTCATCTCAATGTTTTTACAGACACAGCGATACTCTGCAACCACACGTAAGCTGAAGTCATGGAATCACTGAGGAAAGCGGGTAGGATGGTTGTAACAAACTATGCGTGACATCCATTGCCACAGAATATTGTGGATAAACGTGCACTTTATCGATGTATGTATAGTTTGTGTCAACTGTTCCACAAAGCGTTATTTAAGAGCTGAACGCTCATTGCCTATAACAAAGGGATTTGTTATTAAAGGAAAGTCTTTATTATTATTATTTTGTGAATAACAGCAGCTTTTTATGTCAAATGATTCAGAACATGCTGAATTCTGTGTTTTTACTACGAGGATGCTGCTACAGGTCCGATTTTATTGTTGGTTCTCTTTGCAAAGCTTGGAAATGTAACCCTCCATTTGACACATCTCTTCCGTTTGTTACTAATATTAAATTAAAAAAAGATAATAGAACTAAATTAATCTGTTTTTTAATTATGAATCATCATCAGATAGTCAGTGAGAAAAAATAAATCATGTATAGAAAAATGTTAATGCATAAAGAGGAATCAATAATCGTTTCATAATCGCATCGTAGCCCTCTGAATCGGACTTGAAAGTTCAGTTATATGTAGCTTCAAACCTTTTAAAACATAAAAAACGAATATGACTTACCCTTTCGTATCTTTTGAGCAGACTAGTTGATGCACCTGGAGATCTCTTTTCTTGCCGCTGACTTGCCGACACCTTTTGAGTACTCTTAGAAGGCTCTGATGTGGGTGGACCCTCACCATGCTCCCCCTCCGAAGACTTTCCTTCAGATTTCTGAAGATATTAAAAACATCAAACCAACGGGATCAAGTAAAAACTGAATAATCAATACAGCAGAAACTTTGATATTTGTATGTATCAGCATCCCCCCCCCCCCCCCCTATCAACTAACAATGTCAAAAAATGTAAAATCAAAGGCAATGTGTCATTTAATTTAATTAGACTATGCATTGACATAATATGCATCACCATAGTTTTCCATTAAATTGGAACTCGAACATGAACACCTTAAGGCAGTCGTGTTAAAGTCTCAGTCTCCTCTCACATTCTTGCTGGCTTATTAGTTCACCTCTATATTCTAACAGAAATTCTCCTTTTCCAAATCGGTTAAGTTTATTCATACTTTAATCATGATTACAAAATCAGAACATTCAACTTACCTTTAAAGGCATTGATGTATTTGACGTCAAGTCCCACTTTGTCACCTCCAGTATCAATGCAAAATTTGGCATCATCCTTTGGATTTATGCATCTTCACTGTTGCATATTTTTTTGCTGAAATTACCAAAGAAGATGGTTGTCAGGATTATTATCTTCATTTATAGAACATGCGTCATCAGAAAACATTCTATAGCCATTTAAACCAGTAACATACTGGGATAAAATATTAAGAAAATGCATAACTGCTCCATTCATATTTTTATTTGACACACTGCTTCACAGGTTTACATTTTAAGAATATCTTTAGACTATCTAAGATTAACTGTAGAAGTTAAGTAAGTCCCTTGCTTCGTTTGTTTCTTCCAAAACTGTCTAGATCCCTCTCCTCATCCTCTCTGCAGGAACACAGTAAACACACTATCAACATTAGCTTTAAGGGTAGCGCTAGCGGCTAAGGGAGCTAGCTGCAGGTGATCCGGTCAAGACTGGAGGAGATGAGACAGTCTGATGTAAGCTACGATGGCATGCTAACGCTAACCTTTTAATTTGTGTCAAGCCACATAGTGTGTTCGCTACCGCTAGCTCGTCCGCTAGCTAGCTACCGTTAGCTCGTTCGCTAGCTAGCGACCGTTAGCTCGTTCGCTAGCTAGCTAACGTTAGCTCGTTCGCTCGCTAGCTACCGCTAGCTCGTTCGCTAGCTAGCTAACGTTAGCTTAACACACCATGTGGCTCGACACTGGCCTTAACAATGACAAAGCATGCCATCATAGCTCACCTCACACTGTCTCATCTCCTCCAGTTTTAACCGAGTCACCTGCAGCTAGCTCCGTTTTATACTTACAAATATAAATGCTTACCTGGTGGTGCTTAATCCTGCATGAGTCCATACACTTGTGTTCCATGCCTGTCTCCGTGTTTAAAGAGCTGAGGGGGGCGTGGACTTGAATTCTCACTAGCTACCTCCCACAGGCATAAACTGGCCAGTCTGAGCTCCATGGACTGACGTCATTACGTCCCCTCCGACGCCCCTCCGACGTCCCTCCCCCGCGGGAAAACCAGCCAATCACAAGGCAGCCCGCGAAATTTTAACCGTGTGTATCAAAATGTGTATGAAACTGCACTGCATGGTCAAGCCACTACGCAGCGCTGTTCTATACACTGGGATACACAGAAATCAGGTCAGGTGGTAAAAAAGGACTTTCCCCGAAAAAGAGAGGGTATGTTATTTAGACACTTATAAGGCGTTTACACTCTTTGTTTTATGCGGACCTCGGCATGGTCCGCCTATACCATCTACGTCCTCATAATGCTGGTGTGTAATCAGGTGAAAAGTGCAAATATACCATATCCACCCACACACACACACACACACACACACACACACACACACACACACACACACACACACACACACACACACACACACACACACACACACACACACACACACACACACACACACACACACACACACACACACACACACACACACACACACACACACACACACACACTGCAGTTCCTTGAACGGCCACTAGAGGCCGACTCTAAAAGCGAGTCAATCCCCATAGATCCCCATGAGACCACCTTTACAGTAGTAATCAACATGTTTACAGCCTGGTACATAAAACAGTCCTGGTCTCTAAAGCTTATATCCCAGTTCAGACAACTGTATGGGGGGTGAATATGAATATATATACACACACATACATACACACACACACATGCACAATCTGGTGGTTATGCATATATAAACACATGTGCATATGTGTGCATTATGCATGTATTTTTGGAATCATAACATTCCATATCTATGCAGTTAAGTCTGTACATACGAAAATTAAGGAAAGGAGGACAAACTTGCAAATGCTCACGTGCTTTTTTTATGCTGCATTTTGATAAAAATCTAAATCAATCACTGATTGACTGCAACCCCAACTTCTCATGTTTACATCTAAAATCAACTATTAGAAAGACACTGGAAAGATTCCTGGAACCAATACTATATTTTTTTAACATATCTGTGGAAGAGCTCTTGAATTATTTAGTCTTAAAACTGCGCATCTGTATTGATATACAGATTCAATTATGTATTGTGTTTCACCGTCTTTCCTTTGAATTGATCCGTTCTCTCCAACAGGCCTCGTCAGCACATTGCACAAGTCTTTCACAGGATTTGATGTCACTCCCCATCAACACATTGCCAGGAAATACTGTGTATGAAAGGAAGTCCCAACCATATACAGTTCATTAAATGTAAAGTATGAGACATTGAAAAGAAGCTAGTTTAAACTGGACACCTTAATCGCGAAAATTCAGAGAGCACAATTATCTCCATGTTACTGAAAGGTGCCACACAGTGAGGCAAGGAGCCACATCAGGAAGCCTTGTAGGCCATCTGCCATGGGCACACCTAAGAACCACATCTGACAGGCGATTAATAAGAGAGCCTCTTGCTGTGGAGGCCAACCTCTGTGGCATATGTCGCTCTGATGACGCTCGCTTGTCTGGCATCTTCCTATTAATCAAACTAATCATCTAGAATTCGTATTGCTGCGTTCTCTCACCCAAGAGAGTTGGTTTACTCCGTAGCTCTTCATTCAGAGGAGTGGAAGCTTTTGGAAATCGTTAAACAGGAGACACATTTGTTTTTTTCATGCTTCATGTTATATTTAATTAGCATGCTATAGATTCCAACTACAGGTTAATCAATTAATGTCAAATGTAGAATTATGATTTTTCTGGCTAGTTAGTAGCCTTCCAAACAGGGGTGGGCTGTATTGCTATATTACAAGTTACTGAAAAGTACAACCAAATTAATTTCCCTAGAAAAAAAAAAAAGCCCTACAAGGCAACAAAACACAACACAAAACTCTTAGTATATTTAAAGTTTCTTTAAAGTGTGCATCAGATAGCTTGATACAGATGTTGCACCCAAGTCATAGCATTGAACTGTCTGCTGTTCCTTAGGTTCAGGCTATAAGGATCATATTTATGCACAGGGATTTTCCTTCTTGGTCAAGGTTGTAACAAACAGCCTTGTGCTGCTCACAAATAGGAACCCTACAGTATCTGACTCTTGTGTCCACATCATGGCTATACATCAGTTTACAGCTGGTGATCTGGTAGAGGGATGGATGCAACTTGGCAGTTATCCATGTGTCAGGTGGAAATGCCAGTGCTAGGTTATTGACTGCGTTGGTGACAAGATATTCTCAAAAGGTTCAGCAGGAAGGAGTCCATTAACTTGAGATCTGCAGAAGAACTTTGGTCAGTGGCGTGAGAGTGATTACACTGAAGAGATCCTGAGACAGTTGAATTGATGTGCCCACCATCATTGAAGCAGAGACGTCATGCTGAGCAGCTGCAAGAGATTTGAAGGGTGAAGCTCGTCTTAGTTTATGGCTCTGTCTGCTCTAGTGCATGACAAAGACAAACTATATCTTACAAAATACAGAAAATACAGGCAACGCTAGCACTATGGGACACCCTCTAGCTATCCACAGCAAGCAATCCTCCTAAATACTTATCTCTATGTTTGTTATCATTCAAAAGTGCAGGAAACATTTGAGTTGATGTTATAGCAGAGTTGTGTGGTGTTTACAGTCCAACAATTTAAAGTGATATCTCTCATCTAGTTTATACATCCTTATACTTTAGTATACATTTAGACTAAAAGTATAAAGTTTACCGTGACATAACTAGTGTCTTACTTTTTACAAAGGAAAAAGACCAGGTGAAGTTTGCAGAGCTGCATGGCTGTAACCATTAGTGGGCAAATAAATCATTATTTTACAAACGCATAACCACCAGATTCTGCACATTGGTCTTTGAATTATACTTATGCAGACTTGGAATTTGTGATTCTGAATGTTGCCAGACTAGCAAATCTATATGTATTACTGTCCCTCACAGCAGTGCCAATACATCCAGTAGCTTTCCTGTAACTGTTAGGCATCACCACATTGATCCCATCGCATGTATGGAATCAATGCCTCCAAACGTCACTGGATTTCAGGTACACCAAAAGGCCTAGAACGACAAGGTTATTGATACAGTAAAGCACACTCCTTTACTAGCCTTAGTGTAAGACCACGCAGCTAAGTCTGTAAGCTCTTGTCCAGTGAATCCATAATGCCAATAAAGCAGCAGTTCTTGTTCTGGGTGAAAATCAATTGTGAGCAGACTGAAACAGCTGGTGCAGCAATGGGACTGTTTTGCGAGGTGAATGAATAACTGCTTGAAACGGAGCACACGACTCTTTTCCTAAAATATTATCATGACTTAAGGTGCCAAAATGTTAGGTACCAGTGCAGAAATCACTTGATGAATAAAGATGAGGTTGCGAGAGGGAGCCATTATTAAAAAGGCAAAAACACCATGTTATTATCAGTTGTGGAGCCATGTTATATAAGCTTCTGTTAAATGTCATGATTATCAGATAAAGTAGTATCTCCAAAGTTGCGAGAGAGGCAGCTGAAATATTCAAATTCTGCCACATTGTAACCCCATTCTGGTTAATTTGTCTTGTGAATAGTAGTGGTTTTGATTCCGGCTGTGCTCACCCAGCCATGCTGCTTCTCTGATGCGTTTTTTAAAGCATTTGGTCGTATGCTTTTATCTCAATAGCATTTTCAGCAATGATTGTCTGCTTGCAGTGTTAATTATTGAGCAGTAACTGAGATCTTCTTTTTAAATGCTCTCTTTGGGTATGAATTGACTTCAGCTTGAACAAGGCGGTTCAAAATTACATCTCAGTCTTTACAGCTGCAAAAATGCAAATGATTGCAAAACTCCTTTTTTTTTTTTTTTTTAAACTGATATCAACAGGTGAGCTGCCTGATATCTAGCAGTGTCTGGCAGGATAAAAAGGTTGGAAAAGATTCAATATGCAGATGTCCTTATCTCTCTCAAACACTTTAAGCACTAGGCTGAGTGGGGGGAAAACAAAACGGTCTTCTTTCCTCAGTAAAGTCGGGATGAAAGGGAAAATCGCTTTGTAGAAAAACCCGAGCCTGTTGCATACTCACGGATGACTGGCACGTGACAGCATGCTTCTGTGGGAAAAGGAAGGATTGCTAATGCTGCTCGGGCTTCACAGGTGCTCATTTTGTATTCACAGAACACAAAAGAGTGGAAGCAATTTTGAATTCTAAGCATTTACTGTAATTCATAAGATATTTTTAGATTAAGTGGACGGATAATGGATGGACGATGACTTTCCTTTAGCAGCTAAAATGTAGACACAAATAATGCAAGTTACTTCATTAAAGGATTTACAACGAGGAAAGTAAAGACAATAAAGTAAGACAGGGTTCTATTGGGAAGGCCACTATGGGTGGAATACATCCGATATATGCAAGTGCAGTACTGTAAGGGGGAAGTCAGACCAGCGCTGTGTTGGGTCTGTAGTACATGTAATACAATGTACAGATTGAACTGAGAAGACAGAATACAATCCAGAAATTCCAGTTTGTTGTATCCCGTTCAACGGGAGTAAGCCATACAAAGTAGCCTAACAGGAATGTGTGATTGCATGCATTTGACTGGCAAACAGTGCTGCAGAAGATAAGCCAGGTTCCTTTATGCCGGGGCACTTTGCACTGGGAACCCAATTTGCTAACGTGCTTGTCTCATTTAAATAATTGAGTAGGCTGACGTTAGTCCAAATACAGCGTTAGACCATTGCTCAGTACATGCACAGGCCTCTTTGACTTCACCTAAGGCCGTCTCCTGCATTTCGAGATACTTTTCTGATGACCTTCCAACTAACAAATCAAGATCAATTTGATCATCATGCATAACTGCACTACCATAAAAGTGGCAGACTCACAGAACAGAAACACGGTGTTAATTACTATTCCAATAATTATATTGTAACCTATAAATCTAGCTGCCTCAAGCTGGACATTTTCTCTGTTGAGAGTGTGGAGTCAGTCAGATGACTGAGACTGCCACCTGGGTTTTACACATGCTGGGTCAGCCACTCCTGTATGCAGTCATGCTTTTTCAATCTCTGTCTGGGGGGAGATCCCTGTGAGTCAGCAAGTTAACCACGTCACCCCCGTGGACCTTAATGGTTGAGCAAGTCAGTGAAGGGGGCAATCTGGCGACGTTGGCTTGCAGCGACTTCCTAACCAGCAGGAGCACAAGCAGAGCCAATTGGCAGGAGCACACTGGAATGTTGAGACTTCAGCTGAGCTTGTTCTTCCTCCATAAGAACCTCAACTTCTCCATGGGCCGTGGAGTTTTACATTTTGAGATATTTAGCCAGGATAGGAGCTTGGCTGTTGGTATCTGTCTTTTTTTTGGTTTATATTCCGCCACGTTCGCTTTGGAACTCGTCCTGTAGCCCATGCGGAGCAGCCAGCTCACGATCTGCAGCGATAGTTTTACCCTCCGTCTTGTCTATTTTTTTTCTGCGAGACGCGAGCCAATCTGGCATTTAATTAAACACACTGAATTTTTTTTTATAAAACCATATAAAGAATATATTATATAATGATCAGATTCAGATAAATGAGAATATGCATTCCATACTTGCCAACACTTTTTCTCATGCACTTTCAAATAGCCCAATGTTTACCCAACACATTTATTAGAAATAGCTTAGTATCATTGCCGTTTGTGATCCCGTTTTTTAAATTACCTACTTACTCCACATATGTGTCAGTTATGTCTAAACAGAGAGCAAGAGAGATAAGTAGACACACACACACACACACACACACACACACACACACACAATTATCACCAGGGGGTCAAATCTCTAAAAGGGAAGTCACTGCTACTGGCGGGGTAAGATCTGTTATAAGGGTGGCCCTCATAGCAAGACACAGGCTCATCCTTTTTCAGAGCAGTGGTCAACTTGATGCATCAGGAATATTAATTATATTATCTCATGACAAAAATCAACTGTACTGCTTAAACAGGCCGTTTCATTACCTCATTGGGTTTGGGGAGTTCCTTGCACAGTGTAGCTTGGTTAACAGCATGTAAACATGTTGTGGCAAGGCCTATGGGTAATCCCAACTCATTAAGCCACTGCTAACAATGCTTGGTCAACTGTGACTTCTGTGCAAATGTCGGAGAAAAATTAACTGGCCTGGAAAACACTTTTCCCTTGTTACCGGTAAGCTCACATAAAGGGGTTAACGTGCATCAAGCAGCCCTTAATGAGTCAAAGAGACAGAGGGAAACCAGGGAGGGACTAATATGTGACAGCAACCAAGACTCTGGTTATCTAATTGGTGTAGACGTATGCCAGCCTCCAGCAAAACTTTGTTTAATTTGCAGCATAACTGACAATGTCTTTAGGATATCGATATCCCGAGATTCATCAAGACCCTTATTGTGTTGGCTATGGATATTCTATAGGGTCCGAAAGATGGAGATGAATTTTGACGATGACTGTCTCCAAAATACCAGTTGAACACCATTGAACAAACTCTCGTATTTTAAACCACTCTCGGTTGTGATTAGTCAAAGAGGAGCTTTGACAGCATGCCTTCATGTACATGCGACCTCGACCCCAAGACAGCAGTGCACATCTCAAAGTTTAAAGTTGTAACTACTGTACGGTGGCAGTGCGGGGCAGCATAGCTGTGGTTAGGCCACCATGTAGCTGATGTTGAAGCTTGAGGACTTGGGCTTTTGAATGATTTTGTCACTGTTCTCCATCACTTTCAGTTTCAGCCTCAGGAGATGTGACCTCTGAGGGGGAACTTCAGTCCAATATAATTGTTTGTGACAGGCGAGTTCACATTGCTGCTTGCCCCCCAAACTCGGCTGTCAGCGCAAAATATTTTGTTGGAATGGACATGTTTGTGAAAACAGAGAAAAACATAGAGGAATTTGTACTGTTGCTGTGGCATGGCACGTTGCCAACCGATCTCCAAGCTTTTCTCATTATTCTCACCAAAAGCAAGGCCAGCGTGAGCTTAGCTCTGTAATCTAAATAGACCCAATGATAGCACCGCAGGGGTGAGTATACGCCCGCCATCTCTGCCTTTCCTCCCCTCTCAGCCTCTAGCCTTCTTATTCCATCTCATACTGTACTATCCATCAACATATAATCAAAAGAGTTCTGAATAAATCAGAGCACACTGTACATTGGAGTGTGGCATATTGAAAATGGACAAACGAATGCATGGAACAAGAAAAATATGCAAATCTGCTCAGGTCCTATAATCCAGCAGTGATCACAAGAGGCACTAAAGAGCCGCGGAGTCACGGAACTGCGCCTCTTGAAATGGGTATGAGCAAGAGAACGTTACAAATAATTCCGGTCTCCCAGAATAATACAATGACTCATGAATATCACCTTACTTCTGTGTGATCCAAAGTGAATATCAGATACAAAGCACTGAGCATAGCTTCACCCACTCAACTTTTATTTATATTGCGTACTTGGCAGAACTCCAGCCATGCATTTTTGCCCAATCGAACAGTGAGCCAAAAAGGATTTACACAGTGGAATCCCACTGCTTTCATCCTCAGTCGGTTTTTACTGGTATTTCAATATCATGCCTTCAGAGTCACTTTGCCTGTGGTTATACATGTAGTCAGATTGTAAGACACACTGATCCTTATGGTGATTCAAATAATAGTAAAAAATAAATAATGTGTGAGCTTTAACCCTAGGAACCGAAATGAATAGATAGATTAATAGATAACTTTGTAAAGAGCAAAAATCACAATCAACAGGTGACAATAGGGGGTCTTGGGAAGCTCAGGTAATGAATTGTTCACAAGTCATGACACATCCACAAAAGGTCAAGAACACTTCACGCCGCTCTCCTGCATAGAGAGCACAACCTTGGGCGATCGATAGAAAGGTTACACCAACCGCCCTTAGCCAATGGATGATCTGACACTGACAGGTGACACAAGTCTAGCCTTAGCATTTAATTTGTTAGTTTATAGGACAGAGGGTGCAGCACTATGCAACACTTGGAACGATTTGTAGACATACATTACATAAGGAATGAAGCTGATTCACATTGAATTGCCTTGTCTGCCAGCTCATTCTCACATAGGAAACATGTACTTGAATGTCCATGACCAGAATTCAAATGTAGAAGAACAAAGTCGTAAAAAAAAATACCAAATGTTCGCTCCAGTCAAAACAATTCCATGGCAAAGCGGTGTGTGTGAGGAAGATGAGGCAAGACAGAGACATGCAATGTTATTTCAAAGTACAGTCTAATGTTTTTGTCGGTTTCAACTCCCAAGCAAGCAAGCGGCCTGAGAAAGGTCTACAACCTTTAACAACTCCCTGAAATAATTCCAACCTTCTTCTTTACCCGCTATACATTGACATCGGAGGGCACACAGTTGAGCCAATACCGGCTTGACTTTGGGATCACATTTGAGGATTCCAGCTCCTCCTTGAACACAAATTGCTCTACAGTAAACTAAACTCAGCTTTCTTTCAACGCACATGTATAGGTGACCAATTTCCTGACAGGAAGGACAGTGTGTAAGACAAAAGAGTTGTAGGCAAGTGCCTTATGTAAACTGCCATCAATCAAAGCAGAGAAGAGCTGGCAAGCTTGCTGCTGACCCCGCACACCTTGGCAGCGTCCTCGTCACCAAACTGCCATCTCAAAGTCAGTACAGGTCATTTGCCACCTGGACAAGGTGGAACCTCTGCAGCTTCTTTCATGCACGAACAATCAAGAGGTACAACTTGTGTTTGGTGTATCATTCCCTTCAGACCAAAAGAGTTGCTGTATTTTTTGCACAGAGGTTGTGCTCAAAGTTACTATTTTTTCTAAGAAATAATGATTTTACGTCGCATCAATCACAAATAGGCATGGACAGCTTACATTAGCATAGATAAGTCTTTCACAGTCGCACATGCAAGATTAGCGAGTGATGCTTCCCCGATTCTTGTCAATTACTAAGCCATTGCGTGCCACGTCCCCCTGGCCAATGGTGTTGGATTACACAGGCCACGTCTGCAACGACAGGTGAACAATCACAGAATAAACTTACATAAACTAAAGGGGGTAAAATAACCGTCCTCTGCACATCAGGAATACGGTAACAGCAGCATTGCATTTTGCAATGCTGTCCTTCTGAGCAAAATCTGCTGAAAGTCCCATTCAAGGCCCCATTCTATGGGCAGCTGTACAGAAGATGATGGATGGAGGATGTGTAAGGAAGTTCAGTCCAGTGACGGTGTCAGTTCAGTGTCTCATGTCCCCACAGGGACTGTCTCTCAGTGGACAGCTGCTCATGAACTCAAGGGTTACCCCAGACAACAACAGTTATAGGTACAAATGGAGCTCTGTGCAACATTAATGCCCAACTGTTAGCTCACACTAATCGTCACCAACTCTTTGTCTGAACTGACTGAAATACATGAGATATGGTGATGATAAGGACGGTTCAACGAATGGGGCAAGCATTATTTCCTTATTTATTAGTTCCTTATTTAGCAGCATGGTGAAGGGATACAAACAGCAGTGTAACATGCTCACAGGCAACAGTAGCATCCTCAGTAATGTCAACTAGCTGTGTAAAACATCTGAAGGCAGCCAGCAACAGCATCTGACATACAGTATGACACAAGTCTAGAGCAAAGGTCTCCACCAAAAGTTGTCCATACATGTAAATGATATCTCTTTAAAGGAAATCACGTATTTTCAATCCAAAGACACCAATCTGCCGCCTATATCGAAGGCTGCTGGCAAAATAATAAAACTTCAACCAAAAGCACATAACAGCCAAAAACATTTCACGTTTGTTTCAGCAGTCTTACCTTTTATGGCGTCTCCTCGCCGGTCTCTGGGTAAACGAACCACAAGATAGTCCACGTGACCGCACACTCCTGATATTAAGTGCATGCTGTAATTCTGCCCTCTGTGCTGGGACATAAGTTAATATAAGTCTTCAATTTTGTAATTTGTGCATTTTCCTGCCCACCAATCTTGCTTCAAATGCTTCAACTCATCTCCCCTACCATCCCATCTGCAAGTAGCTTATTCCATCACCTCATGAATCCATCCCTTGGTAAACATTGTTGATGCAGCTGTCAACTAATAAGGTGATTCATTCTATTGTTCAAAAGGCCTGCTAACACAACTAAAAAGGACAGTTATTATAACTGGCAATTCTGTGACGAACGCCTAAAAACAGTCTGCAACTGCACTCAAAGAAATACTGAAATGTACTCAACCAATAGGAAAAGCACAGGTGTTACTAATAACATCAACGATGATTGCATTCAAGTGTCCCGTGTGACAGTGAGCCAGCATGCTCAGCTGCAGGATCCTGAAAATCAAGCAGCTAAATGGAATTCAGGCTTTCTCCTCACTGTGACATGTCAAAATGTCCTCTGTGAAAAAGGCGTATACTGCATAAATTGTAACCTCAGTTGAACTCCCAAAATCAGACACTTCCTTTTTTTTTTTGCTAACGCTGTGAACCAGTGGCAACTACACAGGAATAGCAGAACAGAAAACACACCCCGACTGTATAAAATCACATAAATTAGCACCATTTTCACAATGTGGGCATCAAAACATAACACATCATCAACCTCATGCTCGCAACTGACAGATATTAGTATACAAACACATACCAGCTACATTAATACAGACAACAAGCAGCAGAAACATTTTGCTTGACATTTTTATTTCAGGAAACCAATTCTTCCCATCTGACCTGTTGGAGGTTCAATATACCTTTTTCACAGCAGACATTTAGCGCGTCACACACGAGTGTAATTAGTGACATAAAGCAATTCCCGTTGTCATGGTGAGTCATTGGGACGCTCTGATACATTAGTGTTGTTAGTTACACCTGTGCTTTCCCTGCTATGACAAGTAAAATCACCACTGAGGTACCAACACGTCTCCGAGTTATGTACTGAAACCTAAAACACTCCAGTAATGTAAATGTAGGCTATGCAGTAGTTCCTATACAAGGTCACTGGTGGAGGACATATTCAAATCCTTTACTTAAGTAAAAATACCAATATACAAAGTGACACTTCAGCAAAGGTACATACGTATAATAAGAAAAAAATACATAAAGTATCATCATTTAAAGTACTCTTAATTCAGAAAAAATACCCCAGAGAATATTGTTAGATTATTGTTACTGAAACATTAATGTGTACATATGCATTTTACGGTTGTTTTTGGTCGAGGTTGAGCTAATTTTAACCATTTTATAGTCTGCTGCGTAAGGTGACTAAAAAGTACATTTCCCCTCTGACTGTAGTGGAGTAGAAATATATAAAATAGCATCAAATGGAAGTACTCAAGTAAAGTTGGAGTGCCCGGCCATTAAGCGAGCTGCCAGTCATTCAGAACAATTCAGACAGTAGCCTAATAAATAATGATAATTGTAGCAACTGATAGCAGATGCTATTTCTCCCCCCCCCCCCCCAACATTAATATTAAGATTGTTTAAAAGATCATAATGAGGATGTCGGCCTTCAGCACCTCATTGAAGTTGCCCTCTGGCTGTTAAATTCGCCATGGTGGGAAATGTGAAAATCCCACTGTCAGCTGCCCCTCTACCATCATGCGGCTGGCCCGAGAAGTGCAGCTTTGAGCGCAGCATCCCTGCCATCCCGGTCTCTTCCTCCCCCCCTCCCTCTCTCTCTCCCTCTCCAGCCGTCGCCGGGAGCCGTGAGTGTATGTGTGTGTGTGTGTGTGTGTATGTGTGTGAGCGCGCTGGTGTAATCTGACAGCACGCTGGGGCTGCGTTTCCAAAGAAAAGCTCTCTCAGTTTTCTGCCCGTCTTATTGCCGCTTTCATTGTCTTTGTCGACAGTGATAAAGAGAGCAGGTACCATCTGTCCATTCCGCCAATTTGTTACGAGTTGCCTTTTTTTGTTTGCTGCTCTTCACAGATGTTATGTCAACACTTTTTGGGTGGTGGTGGTGGGGGGACTCCCAGTTCTAATGGAATTTGTTGTGGCTGTTTTGGTCTCTTCTCTCTTTCAGTTCAACCACGGGCCTGTTTTTGGAATAAGAAAAGCATTGCTGTTTTCTGACTTTGAGAGAAGGAAGAAGGGACTCCTCTGGAATTTCCTAAGGAATTTATTCGGGCAGCCCCGGTAAGTGGACCTTTCGCTATCCAAAAAGCTTCATGGTTTGGAATGCATGCGGCTATTTACCATACTGAGTTCACTTTTAATGAAAAAAAAATGAAACAAGCGTATCGTTCATTTTCCCATTCTTCTATTTTAATTACAGTTACCGGGGCTTTGCATTCTACCGCCTGGGTATATAGTAAGTAGTATAGACTTTTTTTCTCCTGCATCTTCTAATTGTGATTTGCGGTTGAAAGCTGCTCTTCGTGTTTCTGATTGTGTGGAATTAAGTGTCGATCTGGCGTCCACTCCAAGTTGTGTGTCGTGCCGCGATGTCAGTCGGTGCCCGGGGCGCATATTTTTGCATAATCTTCAAACTGCGTTATGGTTCATGTAGCGCTCAACATGCACCGGTCTGCCGCTCGCCGTTACACTCCAGATGGTGGCGAGATATTTACAGATTTGTTTTCAACGTCATCATTTATAACACAAACTACGCTCAAACCACAGAGGCATCTTTGCCCCAACCGATGCTCTGCCCCTCTTTCAAATACAGAGGATGCACGCGCACGCACGCACGCAACCATTTCTGAGATATTCCGTGCGTTAGTTGTGGGACGTGCTGAGAAAGTTTGCTTCGATGTTTGGTCCTGACAGACATTTTTGAATGGTTTTGTCTTTGGACGTATGTGCGCGCGCGCGCGCGTGCGTGCGTGCCTGTTCCTGACTCAGGTGATGTAGACGGTGGGCGGGCTGTGACTCACCCGGTTTACCCATTTCGCTGCTGTTATCTGACAGGCGTTCATGACAGATTCCACTGGTGATTGACAGCGGATCATGCGCAGTAAGGGTGTCAGCAGAGGACCATGTTTTTTTTCCCCATCGGTGCCAGCTATATTTGGAAGTTACCAAACAACATGATTTATACAACCCTTCATCTGCATATTTGTCAGACTTCTGCTGACAAGTGATTCATACATAGCCAATTACCCGCCATTTTCCCGTCATACTTTGAAGCCTGAGAACAGAAAAAAAAGCCTCTAAAAGGCAGGATAATGAACTGAAAAGTTGGTGTGCCTCAGTATGTTGTAGCAAGCCACGCCGAGGAGAGGCAACCGCAAATGAGGGCAAGGGCGGCTCACACAGCCAGAGCGATGTGTCTTCCCTGGCATGAGTAGAGTGACAGAGGGCTAAGTGAGCGTGGCCATTCAGGAGAGCTAATAGCATTACGGTCTGCCAGTCATGAGGCAGTGCAAGAGATAGGCTACAGTTGCATTTCAAGAAGAACTAAATGGACAGGAAACTAGGACATGAGGGCACTTAGGATTTAACAACTAAGGACACCCTCACATGGCTCAAAAGTACACTTCATTTGTTTAGATATGATAATCATTGTGGGTTAAAGTTGTTTCGTGATGTGGGTTCAGAGTGACTGAGATGTGGGTATCCTTTTTGGACCGGATTTAGCATTGCTTCACTAATGTCACCCTGGGGTTAGAGATTTGCTGATGCTGCTGAGATTATGAGGGATGCTTCTATCTATCTATCTATGCTTATGAGTTTCTTGCTTAAAATTGCAAGGCACTATGGAATATAGAAACACTGTGGACATCATTCAAAATCTGATTGTGTACCAATGATGCATGCCGAAATGTTGAAATACAGCAGTCCTTTAGGCTTGTTATCACTGTGTGTAAAGACAGTGGATTATAATCATTTGCTGTCAGGCAGTAGATTTCTTGCAAAGCTTATACGAATTAGTCACAGGTACGTCCCCTGCCATCCTTCACCCAGCAGCATTCCCACTTTACAAACACAAATTCTGCAATTTCCCTTTGTCTTCCTTCTGAGTGATGCTCCCAAAGCTACTCGCCCAGGCCCACATCAATCACCGCTGGATGGGATTTGAGCAGCAGCTGGAAGTAGTAAGCGGGGGAAGACAGGTCTGCTTTCTCACAGTTGCACAAGCTCCTCCACAGTGACCCCGAGAGCCACACAGCCAGCGCTGCCAGTTAGATAGCCGCATTTCTGCAAATCTTTTTCCTCACAATAATTACGCCTTAACTCTGGTTTGCTCTAGTGCGGCTGTGTTGACAACACACCCGGTTTTCCTCTGCGTGCTGCACCTCCCTGGAGAGAGACAAGAGTAAGCTGTAATTATGGTTTTATAAACTTCCTCCAGGTGACATAATCGGGGCATGGCTGAGATGGCAAGGGGCTGTCATAACAGCTGCTAATTAATTTATAGCTTTTTTTTTTTTTTCCTTGCAATGCACATTTCTCAGACGGTCTTACCGTATAGATACATGTATGTCGGATGTCGCACAATGCACACCTTGTTGAAACTACTGGATTCATGCAATGATTTCTCAGGAATACAGTATAAGAAGAGAGCAAATATTGCCCAATTTTCAGACACCTAGAGTAGCAGCCGTACTTTCCCTGCGTTTTTTTTACTATGCGATACACCTTGATTGCGGTCCAAGGCTTGGCAAGCCGAGTAGCTGACTCCCAGGGAGCGTTATATAATGAGGATGCGCTGTCAGATAATTAGATACACCTGACGCAGGCGTCTTTGGGAAATTTGAATTCATCCCAAAATAAAATGTGTGCGCCTGCCACCATGAAAGCAGAAAAAAAAAAAAGAAAAATCCCACTGTCACATTACCTCTCCTCTCACGGAGGCATGTTTTATTTATTTATCCACATCTTAATGCTCTCGGATGAGGCGGGCTTCATTTTGTGCTAGCTGACGCATTAGTCGCCAAAGTTTCTCATCCCATGAAGCCAAGCATGGCACAAGATGCTAATTGTGATTCGAAGAGAGTGGTATAGGGCGATACATATCACTCCTCGGAAAGCTGCGTAAACATGCACGTTGCATAACCGGCAGATGTGTTCAGTGACCTGTGAATGAATCAGGTGTGTAGCATTCATCTTAAGACAATGTGTGTGTTTTCCAGACACTAAGTGTTTGGAGATTTTGAATTTGGTGGATGTACATGCAACTCATCAGCCATTTCATGCAAATACTGTATACGGTTAGCGATGAATGATTAATTGATTAACACTTATCCACACACACACAGACACAACCTTAAACACAATGTATTTTTCATAGCTGTTGATTAGAAAATGCTGCGTGAGATGAAACCCGCTCACTTGTGCCGTTTATTTATCAGGCATTTGGCTCCAGTCATAAATCAGACTCTCATTAAGTTGTTTTAACAACAACTTTTGCCTTTTGTTGGAGACATCAATGCTATTAAGCCTGATGTATATGATACAGTTGGAAGGTGAACCTTTGCAAACTGCTCATGTTATGTAACTGAGCGGCAACTTATGGGTCTGAAAAGTAAAGCCAATGCGGAAGTGCCTTAAACTTGCATTCTTTCTAATAGCCAGCAGGGGGCAACTCCCTTGATTTGAAAACTAATTTTGATTCTATAATAGTCTATGAGAAAATTACTCGACTTCTCACTTGATTTATTACCTCAGTAAACAATGAAAACTGTATTTTCGTGTTGGAACTTAAACCTTTCACAGTGTGTTTTTCAATTCATGCATTTAAATCTTAACCATGTTGGTGGATGATAGCTGAATATCAACACTACTGCAATCAACAGTCAGCTTAAATTAAATAAATGTACGCAAGTTGATATCCTATTAGGTCAACAGAAATGTAAAATTAGTCAGTTGAATTACAGTTTTTTATGTAGCAATTTAAAGGTTCACAACAATTAGGAATATTTCAATTGCCGTTGGTTGGGATGATCGATCAGCTACAACCAACGCATGAGAGCAGCTCTATTTAACTATTACTAAACTGTGGCAGAAGAAGGAAGTATTTTGTAAGTGTAATATTGAGAGAGATGCTTAAATGCGAGATGATTCCAGCAAAATGTCCAAAAAAAGGACAGCCAGTGGAACCTGAGAAACACAAATCTATATTCACATCTTATTTACATTTGTAGATTATTTTTGGATACAGTATGTATTGTATTCAACCTGGTTGGTAGGCCTATAATTTATCTGTTTTTTAAAACCCGACTAATATACTATACATAACTTTAACTACATCGACACAAATTCCAGTCTCTGAAACACACACACAGAACAAGGGTTCATTGTGTTCTGCTGTTTTCTTGATTTTATGAATTGTACCGTGGTTGTTTTCTTAATAATCTCATTATGAGAGATTTGAAAGAGCATTCTCAGAGTCTACAGGAACACCATCACCAACGGAAGCCGAGCTGATCTGGGTCAATTTCTCCTTTTAAATAGGATACAAAAAAGAACAAATCAAATTCAACAACCACCGGAAAACAAGTGACCCTGACTCTTACCATTACAAAACCAAAGAGGAGAACATAGAGAGGAGAGGAGTCCCCTCAGCCAGCTGGCCCTGAGGCTCACCTCCTCTAACTGCACACAGCCTCGGGACAGCCCTCTCACAATCTGGCCAACCTAGTTATAGCTAAAGAAATAAATAATTGCATTAACTATTGGACATCTACCACACATCTCAAAACCCAATTCAATGCTATTTGGCTGTAAACAGACAGTCCACGGTGGGAAACTATCTGACCACCGTGGCTGATCCAAAACAGAGAAAGACATTAACTCCATAGAGACCTAGCTGCCTGGAGAGGACAGGCTGTGGCAGCTCTGTCCACAGAGAGAGGTAGAGAGACAGAGCAACATTACTTCAAATGTCCGTGTGATCACATCATTTGATCCGGAGCATATAGTCAACAAAGCTTTCCTGGCCTTTCTTGCACCACTGGTGATAAAAAAATGTCACAATATTTCATGATTGTCAACTGCGCGGTTTAAATTGCCATCACGCTCCTACTCTTGCACAGCATGCAAAGCAACACTGCAGGGCAAATGCAATAATATTTGTCCGATACAAATGAAATTGAAATGCATCACGGTGACATTTTGAATGAACAACAGGATGTTGGTCTGCTGTGCAGTAGCCTTGCTGAGTGTCCTGTACATTGGCATGTATGGTTGTTGCGTCAGTGAGATATTGTTGATTTCATTAGGACACTGCTTTTGTCTCGCTGTCTGTACCTTGAAGCCACGACAAAGTCACCAAAAATATGGCTGTGCTCTACAGCCCGCTATTATTCCCTGTTACCTAACTTCTCTCTCACGGCAGCAGGAGTTGTAACCCAGGCTCAGCGATGCAGTATTTGAAATTCATCTCAGCGGTGAAGGCTGTGGTGGATGTTTCCCTTCTCTGCTTGGCTTTCTGCATTGTTATTGCCTCAAGAAAAAACCCGTGTCCGTATTGTGAGGTTGAACTTGGAAAAAAGACTAAAACAAAAACAGTGTTGCTTTCTCCCTGCTCTGACATGACAGGAACTCACAAAACTGATGGATACAAAATGTCGAAAGACGATAGACAAGAGCAGGATGTTGTGAATGTGCTGCCCAGAGCCAGAATCTGCCAGATCTGTACAGTATTATACAGCGACAGCTACACTAACTGCAGCTTTACATGGGCTGTAAAGCTGAATTAAAAGCTATACGACAAACTGAAATAGATATGAATATTCGTTCTGTTCCATTGGATTGCAGTAGGCTGTACATGTATGCACAGTGTCATCTTTCCTCCTTGCATGTTAGCACAGCTCACTGGTAGTTCCTTGGATAAAGGGGATAAGGACTTGTTCCTAGAGAGCAAATGCCAACGTGATCTTACATCCTGACCTTTTTGTAAGCCACATGCACCGCACCCACCCATGGTGTGGATTTTTTTAACAAATCTCCAAAAATGCTTTTGCCGTGGTACTCCTCTGCTATCTGGCTACCCTGAAAGATTGAAGAGGGCACAGGTATGTTGAGTGTTGGTATTAAAGTCTACTGGGACGTGGAGGCAAAAAAAAGGAATAATGCAGGCAAGCTGGAGCCAGGGGTACTCTGCACAGTTCGATGCCGCTGCCTCTAACCGACATGAACAAGATAAATCAATTAGACCTACTCAGTTGCTATCCAAGGGACTTCCACCATGGGAAAGGGTAGAGGGAATCAAAGGGTTTGGGGAAAAAATTAAGTCGCAGAAAGGGAAAGCAAACCCCAAATAACAGTTTGTTGTATTCATAGTCAGATCGGCCGCCTCTGACCTCAAGATAACATTCATTCTTTCTTTCTTCATGCCAGGGATGCTTATAATTCCAGACACTTTCCTGTCTCTCTTTTTATTTTTAAGTGATGCTTTCAGGTCAGTAATGAGAAAAAAGGAAGACTGGCAAAAATTGTTCCTTACAGGAATATTTTTGATGAAGCCTAAGCTTAGTCTTACCTGCAGATACAGCAATCTCTTGTTTTTCCCCAGCAGCTTTTAGATTCACACTATTATGTTTATATTCATACCTTAAAGCCATTCCAGTAGTCACTTGGAGGTCACTTTGAACAGCATTTCTTTTACCCTCCATAATGAGCACTGGAGTTTTGTTTAGCTGAAGAAGAAAAAGAGCAAACAAGTTGTACTGTGAGGGGTATTATAGAGTTTTAAAAGTTATTTAAACAGGGTTTAGTTTTTAGAAAACTCTTTATTATGCTTTACAGAAAAAAATCTCTCTGGTCCCACAAGATTATAAAACAATTCTTCATATTGAATATGAAATAATCCAACCATTGCGGTGGGATCAGTGGGGCTAGAATCCACAGCATATCATTTATTAATAGTGTTTCACAGCCAGCTAAAGTACAGTTAAAAGATATATGCAGCACCACAGTAAACGTAGAGATCCTCAGAATCCTCCTTCCACAATGACTGAATAGACATTTAAATCTATGCGTTGGATTTCCCGGCGATCATGAGTAAATCATTTTTGCGTAATTGGCAGACGGGATCGAAAACAGATAAGGCTGGTGATGCTTCGTACATCTTTCATTGAATGGAGCTGAGCTCTGTGCTGTAAATACTGAGGTGGAGAGTGCATGGCATGGATTTCAGGGGACCCAGAGGCCTCATCGACTTTGATCAGGCTGGAAGAGGACACTTTTTGATCAAGCCCTACCTTGGACATTTAAATCAACCCCCTGACAGGCTCTAAGGCTCTAAGGCCGCGGAGATAGGTTGTAATCTCTATACATAGGAGAAAGTGGACACCCCTTAAAGTGTGCCGAAGTCCATTAAATTGTACATTTTGAAATCCTCCCCTTTTCCGTGGATGAATATCTTGCAGTTTGTGTGGTGAGTTATTCTACCGAGAGGAAATTCAACTTGACAAAGACCTGTCTCACGGTCTGTCTTTTAAATGGTTGTGATGGCATAAAGTCCGCAGTATACAGTAAACTCGCATGACAGAGATGTAAAAAAATACAGTGGAATTTAAAACGTAAAACATGATCATGTGCAGATAACATAATGTGCATTTATAACAGCACCATCTTAGAAAGTCGAGTTCCGTCTATAATCCTGTGTGTGCAGTTAGCTCAGTCCCCTGACAGAGCACACATGTAAACACAGCACCCCCCACCGCCCACTCAGCCCTGCTGTAGGTTTGGCTGTGGGTGCTCGGCAGATCCCCGGGCATCATGAGAGAATAACAATGAGGGTTTTGGGAGGGATCAGTTCCCCAGCACGGAGCCATACTGGGTAGGGTTTATGTAAGACCCTGGCTTCCTGAGCTCTCTGCCAGTTTAAGATGACAAACAAATGGTACCAAGGAGTACTGACATGCCAAAAAGAAAAAAAGGGAGGGGGTTGGGGGTTGCATCTCCTCATGCTACCCCCACTACTTCATTCTCCAGGTCTCATGTGTATCCGTGCAAGTTGATGTGTGTTTTCACACCATTTGTTAGCTACTCAGCGCCGTCGCCCCGCTTTGAAGCCACCCCTTCCCCTCATCCTCCTCTTCCACCCTTTGTTTCCACCCTTCATATGTTCCAATGAAAGAAGGCTGTGATCTGTCAGAAATCTATCCTTTCTTCTGTCTACCTTTTTGTTTTTAAAGTTAGGCTGCCACGGAGATTCACTCAACCCTGACACCCCAGTGGTTCTTAAAATGTCAAAACAGGTAGAAGCTGACGCGTTGTCTTTTCTTGATGATACAATTTGTGTGCTATCATCGGTACTCTTTGTTTTCATGTCATGATGCAGTGTTTTCTAACGACGTCATTCACTGCAGTTTGTTGAGGATCTTAATTATCTGCCATTAATTATTAAGGTTTATAAATAGAGTAAGGTCTACTTCACCCATTTTGAATTTCCACGTTCATTTCTATAGTTATTCCCACAAAACAAGCACTATTCATGATCGTGCGGACAAAGCTCCTTGATTTGTATCCTGGACCACTCAAAAGTGCCAGTCCAACTCATGCTTACTGTATTATGATGGGAACCAGCTACTGATAAGATGGGGCACACAATCCCTTGGTACCAGGTGTATTTTTCGACGTAAAAAGTGTCTTGCACACTACATTTCACTACAGGAGGGAAACAAGTCTGTGCTGTTTTAATTTAACTTTATTAGTTGGGCAAAATCAAGCACGTGGATACTTAAAAGAAAAACAAAGTCTGCTGGTTCAGTTCCAAGATTAGAAGATCACGTCAAGCCAACAGATGCTGTTAAAAGGGGATTTGGGGAATATCCCCCGATGATAGAAAAGACACAACAAAGAACTGACATGAAGGAAAGGGCAGCTTCTCAATCATTTCCTTCCCCTGAGGAAGACACATCGTATACAGTGTCTTCTGACATGCACTAGTCCAGGCCAACGTCTCCCAGTATTCCTGCGTAGCACAGAAATACACCGTAGATAACATTAGGACCCACTGTGTAAGGGGAAAATCGATTTCAGGTGAAAATTAAATTTGTCCGAAAGAGCCTTTAGGCAAAGTGCAATCTGAAAACACATCTTTTATTTTCCCCTGGGCGTCTGATATGGGCAAGGCAGGAGATGGACGATGAATCTAACCATCATGGAAAAAGGCGGCGGAATGCTGTGAGGGAAAGGGAAACACCTCATCTCACTCCTAATGTGCCTCCCCCTTTGATTGTCTAATTTGGTTAGGGCCATGCGTCCGTTATCGGATCACATCAAAGGTCAGAGGCGTCCTGTAGACAAATCAATCTCCCTGTCTGAGGAGGCGCAGAGGAAGCACGGGTTGAGGGAGAGCCGATCCATCTAGTGGGGCCCAGAATGAAGGTGGGTGAGGAGAAAGAGAAGTGGGGGGGGCAAGACAAATAATGGCATCTGCTGCTCGGAGAGAAGTGGGCGAAGGGAGGTGAGATTGAACTGTTGACTTGGGGAATGCGATACCCTCAGAGAGAAAAAGAGTTTACATTATTGCTAGCAAGATTTAGACCAGTTGTTTGTGAAGACCTGGCATATTACGGCCTACTTCACTGATATGGTCCAACTAGGCTGGGCTGAACGATCCTGTCGTTCTGTGCCAGAAACAATACAAGTTTCATTGTAGGAATCAAAATAATTGAAAGATATTCTATAATTCAAGTTTGACATTTTCATTAATCAAAAGAAAAGCTCTCTCGGTGGTCACCACTGCATGGCACTATTAGCTCTGTGTTCTAATAGGTGTGAAGACAATCCTGTGGCTGCTCCTCATGCACGGCATTTCATTCAGATTCCTTCATGCTATTAGAACAGGTCCACAATGGTCCTGTTTCGTGCCTTGAACTCTCTAACAAGTGTGCCGCATACAGCTCTGCTTCTTCTTGTACAAGGCCAGCGCTGATACAATGAACTCATCAACTGAAAATGAAAAATCAAATCTGTGTGAGGACATCCATGTACGTATGATTCATCAACAAAGCTTGTCAGAGTAATTGGTAATAAAAATAATCATTAGTTGAAGCCCCAGTCACATAGGGGAATGATGTTCTGCCTCTTGGAAGGTCCATTACAGGTTTTTTATGAGAAACTCTTCTGTAGTAAAGCCACTATTTATCATTCATCCCATTCCTCGCCACCCTGAACATGTTTAACCAATACTCCAGTCCTCTTAGAACGCCCATTATCAAATAGTCACAATTAAAGCAACGGTGCGTAAACACAGTCGTGGTCGGCAGCAGTGGGCAAAGTTTATAGGTGAGTATAAATCATCCACAGTTTAATGCCAACAAGATGTTTAATTTGGAATCCCTGAGTGCGTAATTAGTTCAATTAGCCTCATTCGAGCACAGAGAAGCACATGCAGAGTGGACCCAGGTTGCTCTCTGCTCTCCCTGCAGTAAAAGGCAAAAGTGTATTTCCTCCTGTAAGATTAAAACTCGCTGTGTAATAACTCACCCTCCCCTCCCCTCCAGACACCATTGTGACCGTTCAGTGTGAGATAATGTTTGCTCTCAATGAGATTCAGCGCTCCGGTGACACCATTACTCTAAGCTCATTGCCTAGTCAGGTTGGGTGGGTCTACCCGTGCCTCAGAAAAGGCGACGCGCAGAGGCGCCAGGAGGAGAGAGCACCTCTCGAGACAGATTACACGTCTGTGGACAAGCATATAGGCTTTGCACTTCACCTGTGCCCGAGACAAGCGGGTCATTATCTTTCGGTGTTTATTTTGATTTTTTTTTCCCTTCACGCTCTTGCCAGTCATGTAATGCATCCAGGACAAGATGCTCGCCTGGCAGCGCCGAGCAGGTGGACGACAAGGCAGCTTACACATCCTGGCTAATTGCGGGCAGTCAGTGAAACGTATCTGAAATTGAAGATGATGGCGCGAGCCCGCAGAGGAAGTCAAAGCAGCCTAGGCCCGAGCCAAAGTGTTTTAAATGGATTACACCAGTGTGTCATTGCGATTACACGCTCCTCGCAGGGACCGCGACAAGATGAATTGTATGCTACGGCTTTACAGCAGATCTTTTTTTCTTTCTTTTCTCCTCCAACTTGAATGCATTTTCCCCCCTTTTCCACTGAATGTGGGATTGTTTTGAACTCCCTCACAAACTGTTCATCTGCTTACGTTTCCTGAAGGGGACATTTTCTGTTCGGTATCTCAGAGCGGAGTGGCTGACTTGAGGAAAACCATGTATTCATATATACATTTCCACGCTCTTTAAATAACATTTCAGAGGCTGAAACACTAGAAGTAGCCCTCAGTTTTGCGTCGTGCGTCATAGCATTTCAAAACTCTTGGCAGTGAACATCAAAGGGCCTCAGAAAATGGAACAGATGAACACGTAACATCACACAACAGCAGTTTTTTTCCTCTGTACCGCAATATATTGTGTGTCCAATCATTCATCCCATGTTTAATAACAATGTCTTATCTTTGCCTTCCCTGTCAGTACAACACATCACTGCAGCCGTGTGAGCTACGTGGCCAGGCATGTGCAGCATAGTAACGACTTACCAGCGACACCCTTTTTTTTTACTTAAATATTGCATACAATGTGTCAAAAAGCTCACTGATAAGAAATGTTTAAATAACAGTGCTTCGAGGAGTGGCATCCAATCGCAAATTATTCAAAATCAGTAGATATGGCAAGGTGTGTGTGTGTGTGTGTGTGTGTGTGTGAGCAGGCAGAGAGGGTTCTGAAAGCTTCAGAGAGAGAGAGAGAGGGTTTTGAAGTCTGCAGGGAGTCCATTACGTTGGAAAGGGCAGAGGGTTAAACACTCGCAAACTCTGCCATGACCCAGAAGAACATATGTTCACACACACACACACACACACACACACCTACACACACACAACTTTACTCTTACTTTGAAGGCATGTGACTAATTGGCAAGTAACAAAGTAACCCTTTTCCTTGCACCTCCTCTCTACTTCCTCTAGTTCTGCGATGTACACTCTCAGTGAGACTTGTTGAGGCGCACTGTTTTCAGTCAGTGTGATGTGGGGGTGTATTACATCTGGTACTGTACTGGTGGAAGTAACCCTTTGCACACAAACTGTGAGACTTATGTGTTCTGCATGGAGCGACTGGAGACTTAGTAACAAAGGTGTGAAGTTGTACGTGATACGCTGAGCAGTTCACATCCGGTGCAGAATAGTTTTATTTTTTTCCCCCGAATTTTATTGATCCATGAAGCATTCTATTGCAGAAGAAGAAAATCCAGTTAAATCACATATATGTTTTGGCATCTTAAGCAAAGTACATGCGTTACACAATATATGACATCAACACAGTGATTTTATATTAAGTAAGCAGCCGTTACTGTATCGAATCTGCCAGTTACTAAATCCACAAGCATCTGGGTTTGTCAATTAGAAGCTATATACATAGACCTGCACATAGACTAAATGTATGCACTAGAGCTGACACACACACACACACACACACACACACACACACACACACACACACACATCCTCCATCAAGTTTCAACGATTGAAAGCTTACACATAAATCATTCAAATTAATTCAAAAGCAAGCCACATAGCCTTGTTCTAAACTATGTTCTGCTAGAGTTTGACAATGTTCCGTTCATTCGTGGTGCCTCCACTAGTTCCGTTGAATGACAAGCTAGCAGGGAACCTCAGATTTGTTGACATGGCAACGGCAATGTTTTTTTTTCTTTTTTTTCCCCCATCAATGAGATGAATCCAAAACACATTACTTCTTCAACAAAGCTTGCTGGTTTACTCAATTGTGCATTAACAGAGATCACAATAGCCTAGTTTGGGCAACAGGACATCTGAAAGATCAGAGCGACAGCACACGTGTTACCAGATGTTCTATCTAGTTTCAATGTTGGATTAAATGTGCAAACCTTAATATGTCCTGCGGACACACAAAGTGGTGGCACTTGCAAAGATGCAATTGAATAAAACCATGTTAAGACTACACCTGGCTAATCCTGTAATTGATTGCTTTTGGGTGAGCTACAATCTTCCACTTGGCTGTCCACCCCGTGCTTCACAGAGGTCTGCCTATACTGCCCTCGGCACTGACACAATCCCTCAGTCTCTCCTCCTTAAGTGCATACAGGACTTATGCTCTTACAAGAGAACACACTTCCTCCTCAAGCTAATCATCGCACGAGCGTCTATGAAATTTGATCAGTCTTAACAATGACCATTGCGCGCTCGTATTGAGTGCCATACAAATTAGCCCTATGTGCTGGTGGCCAGCGGGACAATGTATTCTGGTGGCTTTATCACATCTTGCCCCCGGCCTACTATTAATCTTGTGGACTGTATGGGATGA
Source organism: Leptoclinus maculatus (assembly GCA_032191485.1). Taxonomy (NCBI): domain Eukaryota; kingdom Metazoa; phylum Chordata; class Actinopteri; order Perciformes; family Stichaeidae; genus Leptoclinus; species Leptoclinus maculatus. The sequence goes on along the minus strand of JAVDOI010000020.1, from coordinate 7,601,265 downwards.
ATTAATGCACCGAGGGATTTGTAAGGCTACGGATATGGATTACATTGTCTGGCGGTATATTTGAATTGGTCTCTAAATGTAATTCCTGTGGACTGAGATTAAATTCAGCTGATAAGTGTCTGCTGTAACAAACCACGTTATTATTGCCCTTGTCAGTCTGTTGTGCATGGCAAAATGAAGCAGTGCTCCCATAATCCTGTTCATCTACAAGAGGTCTACATCGCTGATTGAATTTCATATACGTAGAGTGGGGATTGGCTGTAAAGCGATTGCCATTTAGCTTAATATGTCCTCTGCAGACTCCTGACTCTCACCTTCTGGTGCTTTTTTTTTTTTTTTCTCTCCTAGCTCTACTTCGTTGGCTTGTGAAGCTCAAACATTTATGAACCATTCACCGCTGTTTAACCATGAACTGCCTGAAGGGATAGGAGGCCATGAAGAATGGAATTTCTCCCGATACCAATCACAACAGACCACTCACAGTTTAGACTGTGGCTGATCTTTGTCCTCCCTCTCAGTTTTTCTACAGCATTACATCAGATTATCGTATCATAGCGTAATTTCTCTTAATGACCCCTTCGCTGTAAAATCATCACCGCAACCTTAAATCTAATCTCGACCTAAAGTGATTTTTTTTTTTTTTCCTGCTCGTAATTGTAAATTATGTTCTTAAATGACTCGTTAAGCGGCGCACATTTCCTCCCACGCGCGCTGAACTCGTTTCCTCCCGCTTTTTTGACAGTCACATTAAGAGAAGTTAATGTTCTTCCTCAGCAGCAGTACTCAGTAGACGCAATTTGAAAACAATAGCAAAACCTGGAAAAACCTGCACCTCTGGCTGCGCCTGGCGAACAACGCTCACACCTTCGGCAATTAGCAAATAGTTTACCCCTCTCAACCGTGGTTGCACAGCGAGGACAACCGCTTGTAGCTTCTCGTGGTTTCTGGCAGCCCGGTGTGCGCCACCAGCTATAATGATTTTCAAGCCAGAGAAGATGAGAAAATAGATTAGCATTCGGCTCCAGGCTGTGCCACAATCACGGTGGAGCACTTTCACAGAGAAACACTAGCATCCACATTTAAACTCGCAGATTAATAAAGCGTCGTCATGATTCACCAGTGACTCTTCCTCTTCCCTCTCGCGCCACCTCAGAAGCAACCCCCCCTTCGCTCAAAACACATGGCGAAAGGGTGGTGTCATGGCATAAGAGGGGTAAAAAAAAAAAGATCCAACATTCAACATTAAGCTTGCTACTTGCTCCACTGAGCACGGATTCATTTTTTTTTACAAACTCTCCCCAGAGGTTGATAAACACTGCGAGTTTATGGACCTCAGAAAGAGTGAGTAAGCGACAAGATACATCTTGTGGGGGTGCCACAAGCATGCACAGACACCTGCTGTGGCTGAATACACAGGGAGGTGGCAGCACTCGCTCCAGAGCAGCTGTAAACAAGATTGCATCAGTCTGTTTTGCAGCGCTTAGAGCTGACCCTGACATCCATTTGGCCCTACTTTATGATTACCATAAATGCCTGGATTGCCTACATAAAAATGTGGAGTGGAGACGAGGGCCTCCGCTTCCATTAGTGGCCTCTTTTTACTGGAAGGGCCAAGTGTGTCCCCTGGGTAAGGCCAAAACTCTCACTGTCCTCTACAGGCTGTCAAATAGACTCTGTAATCAAGGACTGGGCTAAGTGGATAGCTGCACCGATAGTGATGTTCATAAAATGATTATTCATAGAGAAAACATTGAGTGTGTGTGTTAGAGAGGTAATAAGGGACAAAAGTGTTTCCGCACAATGAGATCATCCTTGAAACATTAAAGCTCAATCAGTGAAAACCCCTTTCAGCCAAATTCCTGAATATCCTCCAGTCATAATTGTGAGTAGCAGAATGCTGTGATGAAATTGATTCCTAGAGGTGGAGCTGTAATTGATTGCCTTCAGACAAAAAGCCATTAAACCACATGAATGTTGATCTTTTTATTTAACTATCCACTACTTCAGACAAACATAACCAAAAATAATTATCAAATACACTAAAGTCGTATTAAAAAGTTAAAAGGATGTATGAAAATATATGGTTCTTTTTTTTTTTCATGCAATATAATTCATAACACGAATGGAGGAAGATTTCAGCTATCGGCACAGGGTCCATTGTTATCCATGCCTCAAAGATTTTCCAGGTCATTTAATCATTTGGGAGTACGAGTCCAGTAATATCAGCTATTGTGCAGAAATGTCCAGGCGGTGCATCAAGCTGTAAGGTTCTTGCTGAGTCCATAGAATAAAATTGCATTGTCTTATTCAGGGATTTAAGTTTCAATTTCATCTGATCCTGTTTGTTTAGAGAAAGCAACTTTTCTAGAGATGAATTTCGGCGAGGACGAAATATATGCAAATCCAAACAATAATCTGAAGGCTGCGCTGCATATCAATTTGCAATCGACTAAAAATACATTCAAACAACCGGCAACCGTTGTGATTAGCACTGGCTGTACAGAAAAGTGCATTTGCCTTTTCTTAAAGTGGGATTGAAATGTGAAAGCAACTCCCATAGGAGCTCAGGAGGAAGCAGCACAATAATATATGCAGGGGGCGTCGGGAGAAAAATCTATTATGAGCATGATGACAAGAGATCAATGTCGCCTCTTATTCCCAGTGACATTCTGAAACTAATATACTCATTAGCGTTAATGCTGCCGTGATATAAAATGAACGGGCTTTTTTTTTTTTAATAGTCCTGCTACTGTCTGTTTCGGGTAAAGAGGGGTATTCTATGAGCTGAATCTGTCATGTGTCCTTGGGCATCAGTGGCTAACAGCAGGGTGAAATTGGATAGCTATTGTGAAAATTGTAGAGGGAATTGTGCTATACTGTAAAAATACCTTTATTTCGCGCTGCTGTGTCCTCACTTTGAATCCCTCCAGGTGGATGGTAGTGTATAGGGGAGAGCATTTTAACAAGCAAGAAGAAAACCACATGTGCTTTCACCACTTTACCTTTACCACACTGTGTGTGACCACAGATTTAGTTAATTGCCAAATCTGAAGATTAATTACATGTTTCTTTTTCACAATGCATTCATTGAGCTGTTTTCCTTCTGGACCATTTTCAGTAATAGTCAAAGTATAGCTATGGGGTTTTTTTTTTGTATGCGGGAGTGAGACTTTTAAACAAAGCAGTATGCAAAGTATGGGTCTTATTTCTGAATAAACTGTCCCCTTAGAGAAGCCCAGTTACTGTGTATCTACCCTAGAAACGATCAAGCTTAAAACCCATTTCCTATTAGGAAAGCTCAACGCACTAAGCTGTAAACTCGATGCAACATCTCCAATATTGCTCGACTTTGCGTTTTGATATCATTTATGTGCCGACCTAATTTCTATTTACAACACATCTGTTGTTTAAAAATGATTACTAGCAGAATGCTGTCATCAAGACGTTCTGCACCCTGCGATCACGTAACCAATTGTTCGTTGTTAAACTATCAATCATGTAAAACACAAGATGTGGTCCAAAACTAGAAAAAAAAACAGCTGGAAGGGAAAAAAAACGGCTAAGCTGCTGAGGCCGGAAAGTTTTTTTCACAGCTGCTGTTGGCGAACAGCAACAACAAAACCAGGGGCTGGGATTTAAAGGGGGGAAAAAACAGTTTGTGGCACATAGAGCTGACTTCTAATGAGTGACTGCAATTTCCTGCATTTTTGAGATATGTACTTGTAATTTAACGATTAGCTGTCAGCATGGTGGCCACCTCAGCACATCACCAGTAACTGATGTGATTTACTGTACCGTCTCTTGGCAGCCTTTATAATGAGTTCCATTCTTTTATACTTGCTAAGCTTGACGTTTTGTGACCATCTATTCATTTAATAGACATTCAAAGATAATTAGGCTTATAATGATGGTATAATAATGAGGCACAGAACAAAGAAGAGCAAGGCAAAGTTTTAGCCAAAAGTTTGAATGAACAAGGTGAAATAAACTAAATATTTTCCATTATTTTTTGCATGATTTGTCAAACTAATTGTCAAAAACACACTTATATTGACCAAGCATCATACTTGAAGCGACACATTGTATGAATGTATTCATACCCAGTATTACAAGCTTGACTTCGCTTTGAGGAACCTCTAACAGAACTAGTGACTCTGTGTTCTGCCGAACCAAGACAAATAGTCCAGAGTCACACCTTCCGACAGAGAAAAAGCACGTCACTAGATTCCACTGCCGGTTCAGTTACACAGTGCCAGCTTACAGATCGATACGAGCCTGCCAATGACAATGTCTGTGTTAATGCCTCAGCCCGCTGCTGCATTCTCCCTCACAAAGCCGTTTTTTGGCAAACCCTCCCTCTAATTACATATGCGTTCTTTGTTTTCTCCCTGTCCATTCTCCGCAACAAGCTTATGACAACGGCTAAACCGCTCACTCATCTCACTCGCTGCCAATGAATTGATGAAATATTCATTCGGTTATGCCCGAGAATGCCAAGTCGGGAGTTCTGAGAGTGACGTGTGCTAATACTGAAATGAGGGGTTGTGTAATTGTTGCGCTTCGCGCTGCCTCGCAATCATCATGTGCTTGTGTCTAACCAATAAGCAGTTGTGTCCAAATCAGCCACCTATAGTGCCTGGGCTTGCGCAGATAGACGTGAAGGAGGGGTGGATGGATGTAGAGAAAATGAGGAACAAAAGAAAGATGGAAGACACGCGAGGTGGAGACGAGACGGAGACAAAGACGAGACAAGAAACAGGAAGGGATATTTTTTCTGCGGGTATGAATTATTTAGACGCCTATAAGAAGCAACTACATTATTGGTGCCGTTGTGTTCTTGTATCTTCAGTTTTGACTTTTTTTTACTTGAATTACAATATGACTTGATCCTTCATGGACTGGTCATGTTTCATGACCCCAAAAGAAGAAATGAATGCAGAGGTCTCAGTAGAAATCGATTAGAGGCAAGTTGTCACAACAAGAACTTTGGGAACTGCAGCCATGATTTCCAAACGCTTGAAAATGATAATGTAACAGCAATAATCTTAGCTTTTTGATCCGTGATTGCACTTTAGTGTTGTTCGTCTATTCCAGTGATTGACAGGTACTCTGCCCTTTGATCAGCAGCAGGTTGACAAGGTGCAACACACCCTCATCATCCCACTGTGACTGCTGTGCGGCAAATGCATGCACCCCCATGCAGCCATTTTTCATGATACAAACTAATCAAATAATGTTTTGTACATTATCATTCACTCCCAGCACTGTGCTACAGATCATACATTTGCAATATCAAAAAGAGTACGGAACTAGGTAAAGAACAATCACTCTAAAAAAGCCTTCAGCTCTCCACTGTTGCATCCAGCAGGCTTTGTGTTTGCCACCTCAGCTGTGAGCCTGTGTTTGTCTAACAGAGCTGTGCCAGCAGAGAGGAACTGTATGTGAGAGGAGCCATTTTTTGTGTGCTTCCATATGTGTTTGCACATGCTCACTGGAATTGATTTATTTGGAATAAAAGTTCTGGAAATAAAGATATTTCAATTAGCTTTAAAGGCTCACGAATGACATTTACTTTAATGTAAATATAATCCGATACAAACTAAATGTAGCATGCACTGCAGGTTTTTGGAACTAATATATTGTAAGTACCAGTTATACACTCTCAGCAGGTGAGGTTGCTTCAGCTCCTGTCATTGCCTTTTAAAGCTGCAGTCAGTTTCCCAATAGTCCAGGCCGGCTCTACATATAGTATGCACAGTCAGGTAGAGCTGAAATGATATCTAAATGAATTAGTGCATCGGCAGACAATTAATTGGCAGCTATTTTGATGAGAATGCAAAACAGTCCCTAGTTCCAGCTTCTCAGTTGTGGGGATTTGCTGCTTTCTGGCTGTCTTGTGTTGGACAAAACAAGCAATCCGAAGATGTCCCCTGGGACTAAAAGCATTTGCATTCGTCTCTATTTTCTGACATGTCTTTAAAATGAAAGTATTAATGCACTTATCGAGAAAATAATCTGCAGAGTAATACGTCCACAGGGGCCAATAATGTATCATTTTGAGCTATAAGTGAGAACCCTCCACAGGCTGCAACTACACAACCTAAACCGGTAGAAATACAATGCGTTGCAATCATTTGTATGCGGTGCCTGTATTTGGGTAAAAAAAAGTTGTATTCCGTTTTATTTGGGTTCATTTATCTGCTTAAATTAATGCTGCGCCTTAGCTTGCTTTGTTATATAATGGCACCTGCATCTGTGCCTGTTTCGCACCTGCAAGAATCCCATAAGAGTCCTATACTGTAGGTGTTGCTATCATCTCAGTCGTACCTTCCCTGCAAATATGTTAATGGCTCCTGTCTGCTCTACGCATAATGTTGTACAGGTGTTCGGTCTGCGAATACTGTACGGGCTTCATTACCAGTAGGGCTTGGTGTCCAGACAGCTTCTTGTGCTGAGGTAGAACGAGCAGCGCGAGAAAACAGCTGATTCCTCCTCGTCACATCGGCTAAACACAGAAACTGGGCCAGTGGTTTTCAAAGAGACGTTTGTGAGGAAGAGGAGAGAGATCATAGAGTGAAACGCACGAACACCACATGCACTCCTTCAAAACACAATTTTATTATTCACCATACCTAATTAATTTTACAGTTGGACTGCACGTACCTGTACTACTTCAACATTAATGATGATGTTATGGTTGAGTTTTAGAGTCTCCTAAAGATTAAAGACTGTCTTTGTAGCTCTGCATATTTTGTATACCACCTGCTGGCAATAGCTCTGCAAGTTCTGCCTTTTTTTTCATGAGCTTCTAATTAAATCTGTGAATGCTTGAAGGTAGTCAGGTTTTCTATTCTCCCCATCTGTATTTTTGTCCGTACGGGACAAAGTGCTAAATAAGTTATTTCCTCTCGTCTCTCTCTCTCTCTCGTCCTGACGTCACTCCGCTCTGCTTTTCTTCCCGCGGAGAGAGTTTGCTGAGAAAGCGGTACATGCATACATCAGCTTCCCAATCTATCTCTTCTGAATCACAGCATCTCACTGTACCTCAATGCCACCTAAGGAGTTGAGCATATTTCCCCCTACCACTTAAGCTCCCCTTTACTTTCTGTCCCCCACGCCGCCACCTTAGAGCGAGATCAGAGTCGGGGGGGGATATAAGTCAAAAGTGGGCGGATGTTGTTCAAAAAGGTCAATGCCACATCATTAGCTATGGTGAGTGTAGGGGGGGAGTGATAAATAAAGAAATAGATAAATAAAAATAGGCCCAGGTAGTTAGCAGCGTAATGAGACAGCTGCGCCCATCAGCAATCGATGAGCTCCAGAGACAGTAATCACTACAGCTTCCTTAACAGTGTTTTAATTGGATGTCAGTCATTTACACTGCTGCTGCAATAACCCTCCTAGACTGGCTCTACGTGCTTGTGCTTGTATGAGAAAGACTAAATGATCTAGGTGTGTGTGTGTGTGTGTGTGTGAATCTGCATCACCCCTTCCCTTCGTGTTTCTTCCTCCCCCTCCCCCTCGTGTTCTCAGCAAGGTTTTAAAAAAAAGGCAGAGAAAGTGACACCGGAACACACAGATAAGCAACGGAACAAAGTTACCCTTTTGGGAACAGTGTCAAGTGACCAGGTAAGTGCACCAGGCGAGCAGGAGGGTACGTCAAACTTCCGTCCAGGCGAGCGCTGTTTGTGGCCCGTGCAGAACTAAAAGTAAACCGTGACATGTTTTCACACCAGTTGTTAGTCACGTGACTCGTTTGTCACTCACTATGAGTCAAGTTAACGTCACCCACTCTCTTTTTCTAAACCTAACTAAGTGGTTTTGTTGCCTAAACCTAACTTCCTGTGAAGACGGAAGTTAATTTTGAAAAGACACTATCCATGTAACAAGTGGAATTTGACACACCGTCCCTGACACGTCCAAAACCCTAGAGGGGTACCAATAGTGTCATAGTTTGAACTGACCAAGCGTACCGTATTTGAGCTTGGTCAGGAGCTATTTCTTTCATCTGCTGAGTGACCCAAATCCATGTCATGTAATTATTAGCTGGCTAAGCTGTCCTGGAAACGCTAGCAACAGAAAACATCAAATAAAATATGCATTAGCCTTTTTAGCCGAAGAACCTTTATTCTTCAGTGGAGGCATATCTGGAAGGTAGCTTTCAGCTTCAGCGTGGGAGATCACTCTCTTAGTGTCTGAGGAAAGGGACTTTATTCTTTTTTCACATAGACATTAGTTCATGTATCTATTTCTTCACATTACAAATAGTTGGTTGCTGCTATATAACTGTTAAAAATCACATGTATATAGCGGCTAATGTGTCCTTTGCATTTGTGTGTAAAGCATGTGCACAAGAGTGTGTATCAGCGTGTGTGTGGCAGCACTCACCAGTCATTAGCATTGATTTTTCCAGGAGGGCCTTTTCTCCCTGGTCTCCATCTCTCTCAACACCCCCCCCCCCCGCTCCTCCTATTGCTCTCTGGCGTGCAAATAGCCATAATCTCGCTCTCACGGTCTTGGTCACTGTGGGCCCTGCCCTCCTGCAGTGTAAAAGATGGCAGTCATCGATCGGGGCATCTGGACGCCTTGCGCTGCCCCTCCTGCTGAAGGATCCCTCTGTCGATGGGAATCTCAGGTAAGTTACGAGCACGCCGGCACGGCTTCCAATTAACTAACAGACTCAATGCCAGCCAGTGCCTCCCTCCCTCCCTCCCCCACAACGGATTTGTCAGCTGTTAGCGTCGATACCCACAGCCACACTTTGCTTCCACTGGCCTTTTATAACTATCTCAAACGGATATGTGTCGTCAAGTGCTAAAGCTCCAAGGAGAGAGGGTTTGCTTTTTGTGTACGTTTGTCACAAGAAGTGACGATTCATTGAAAAGGCATTCGTTTCCATATCTCAAAACAAAACACTACCTTTTTCACCTTGGATGACAATTATCATTCACAACCACCACGGCGGTACAATCATGAAAAAATAATTGTCTGGCCTTTTTTTCTAAGGAACACCCTATCATAGATGCACAGCCTACTGCTGTCGACGTGATTGCTCCGGAGCAATCTGACTCAGAACCAGTCTCAACTAGGCAGGATAACATTTCCTGCAAAGTCACTGGGTGGAGGGAACATCACTGTCCCTGCTGAGATCAAATCCCAGTAGCTGTTTTCTGTGCTGCATGACAGTCACTATTTGAAGTCTGGACTGATTAAATATTGAATATAGACATGAGAGATGCTGTATTGAATCAAGTTTATTATTTTAGACACCACCTCAGTGTTCTCTGTCTCTCCCAACATGCACACATGGACTTGTGTTCACTAACCCGAACCCTTACCTTAGGCAGGTAGACAATCACAATTTGTGATTGGCTAGTAAACAGATTAATTAAATGATATCAGTATCCTCTCTGGTGAATATTTGCATATATGCATATTAGTACTATAAAAAAAAAAAGCCTTTTTATTAATACAAAAATGCAGTGGTAAACAGACCTGAATTATTCAGGCAAAGACAGCAAACAGCCAAGCAAATAAATGAGGAAAAGAAATAATAGAAAGCGTCACAGCTGTGTGCCTACAAAACTGAAACCCGGCCTGCTCAAGCTGCAATTAATATTCCAAGACTATGGCTCAACTGACACCGATTATTTCAAGTGCCATTGTGTTTTCTCCCGCCACTGAAGAGGCTTAATCATCCTAATGTTTTTGGGAGAAGTAGTGAGAAGCTTGACATTTTGTTTTTATATTTCCTTCGATGTAATAGGGCCAGAGATGTTTGCAAGCCCCAGCACATTAAAACCTGATTACTCCAATTTTCTTCCATCTCCATACCCAATCCTACGTCCCCCCCCCTCTGAATAAACCTCAAGGTCTTGTCACTTTGCCAGGCAGCTGTTTTTTTGGCCGGTTTTCTTGCCTCCTCCTCCTCCTTTCTCCCTCCTCTGTTTCTCTCACTCTCCTTCCCTCTTCTCTCTCAGGCTCTAAGCCCACAGGGCCCACTGGGGAAGATCGAGCAATCCGCGTAATGTGAGCATAATAACACCAACAAAACATCTCATTCCAAGTCTAATTCAGTGTAGCGGCTGGGCCGCTGTGTGTGTGTGGGATAGAAGACAATCCTCTCTTGCCTTCCCCCACCACTACAGCCCCGTGACTGGCTTTCCTCAATAGGTTGTTATGGCAAGAAAATAGAATCAATGTATGCAGCTATGCTTTGGCTTACAAACAAGACAAATCCCACAGTGATTTTTAATTTTGAACAGTATTCTCATGGTACCGTTTCAGTTTGTGACCCTTCTTGCCGAAATGACAGCCTGAATATAAAATCTACCTGATTTCAGAGGCGATTTAGGTTATTGCATTATGAGAAACGCTGGTGGCATTATAATCAAAGGCTTTTATGCCTTCTCTTTCTGAATTCCAACCCACAGGGTCCCTATTTCATCAGCTATATAACAGCTCTCATTACTTCAGAAGGAAAAACACAGTGGCCCACATTTTAAGTCACTGCGCTCTTTATGAGCTTCTTTTGCCCTGAGCATTGATATCATCAGGGTTTTTTTTTTTCTGCATCTCTATTGTCCATTTCCCTTTTGGTAACAGCATTTGAATCAGGGATTTGGATTTGGTTTGGTTTTCTTCCTCACTGCAGTTGGGCTTACTGCAAAGCTTTGCATTTATCAAGAGTCAATGTTTTGATCATTTGTCTGCATGAATTAGCAATTTGTACCCTTGAATTATTCATTTGTACCTTCAAATTACTGAATTTGTCCCCCAAATGTAACAATTAGCCTATAAATCAATCAAAAATATATATATAAAAGAATGTAACCCCATCATAGAAATTACAAGTTGCTTCTGGTCAGTTAAGGAGAGTGTAACGTCAGGCTAGCAGTGTACATCAAATGATGACATCACGCCCTCAAAATTAGTATTAAATTCTTTGAGGAAAAGATTGTTAATGTTTAATGTGCACAAATGATCAAAAATCTCTCCCTTAACTGGAAGGCTCTGAAGCTTGTACTCAAAATAGCTGAACTATACGAGTTTTAAAAATGCATGTGAACGTATACATCGCCACAAAACAAGGAAAACCACATTTGCAGTGGGATCATGATGAGTGCATTAATAATAGAATAAAAAGCAGGATTTAAGGAAAAGAAAACTTCCCTCCGTTTGTCAATCACTCACTCATCAGAAAACTTTGTTAGCACTGTCTTCTGAAGAGCTCACGCTTCCAAGGCCCTCATTAAATCTCAAACCCAAATGCTAATTATCCAGCAAAAGTATAACCTTCCCTCACCCAGTGTGCCTCAGCCAAATCTCTGAAAACACTCACACACACACACACACAAAAACAACAATTCTTCCCTTCCTGTCCCAGGTTGTCATGGTACCTCAGCAAATCATGAGGCGTCTGGAGGAGGCGTGTGTGTGTGCTCTCTCGGCAGTCAACCGAAGACAAAGCCACTAAACATTATCAACACAGGTGACAATCACATGAGAAGATCCGCCACTTAGGAAGGCACCCAGGGGTGGCATTGGGATGGAACACAGTATGACTTACTGTCAAACTTTCTGCTCAGGCATCAGCGGTCTCTTTTGGAGGGATTTTGGGACACTTTGGACCTCAGTTTACAAATGTTAAGTGATTGCGGCGAAGATCTTTAGATCGAGAACCCCAAGGTTAGTCAGAAACATCCTACATAATGAGATTCAATTTATTATTATTAAATGAGTTGCCTACTTTCCCACAGCCATTTCTTTGTTTGCTTTTTTACTCCATTGAACTTGTTTCCTACCATTCATCAAAACAACAACACAACTCTAACAGACAGCTGATGGAGTGCGTTACATAGTCCGTATCATGGTAACCACGACTTTTTCCTCATGCATTTGTCCAACTTAACGCAGATAAATTACGCCTGTTTGAATGATCCTAATACTGATGCATAGGGATTTCTCCCTCTATTTGTTGTTATAATATTGTAGCATATTTCCCAATTTAGTCTGCAATTTTGGTCTAAAAGGGGAAGCAATAGTTCAACATTTTAAGTATATGAGGAGACCGATACCACTCGTATTTACGTCCGTTAAAAATAAGCCAAAAGCTGGTTAGCTTATTGAAAAAGCCTCAAAACATGGGGAAGCAGTTAGCCTTGCTCTGTTAAGGTCAGCCAATCCTCCTACCAGTACAGATTAAACAAGATATAACATGTTAATCAGTGAGCTTTAGAGGTGCTGGCAGGCAAAGGTTCTTACCTTTGGACAGAGCCAGGCTAGGTGTTTCTTTAAGCTAAGCTAAGCTCACCAGCTGCAGCTTCGTATTGATCGCACAAACACCAGTGTGTTATTGATTTCCACCGCTTAGTCCACAAGCAACAGAACAAACATGTTTCCACAAATGTCCAACTCTTCCTTCCTCACCTTCTCTTACTTGTTCAGCTAATGCCACTTTGGATTATTAATAGTCAAACTCATGCATAGTTGATTGCGGCACGCACAAAGGTTCATACTATATGTATGCATGTATGGAGCTCACTAGGATGTTGTGGCACAGGGATCCTCAAGAGAGAGGCTCAAAGGGCCCCCCCCCCCTCAACTGCTGCATACTAATACATTTGCTTTTTCACTCCTATCAACGTTCCTTCCTTTTGTCCCTCTCACTGTACCCGATTGTTTGCTCTTTCTGCGAGTGCTTCTGACTTTGCCCCCCACCCCCCCTTCCGTACAGTAGGGCTTGATTTGTAAAGCCTATCTAGCGTTCAAGTCTGTGAATAGCTTTTGACAAAAGCAGTATCAGCATGTTAGCACAGCAGTCAGAGTCATTCAGGACAACTTGAAGCTGCCTCGCAGGGCAGTAACAATTAAGTTATTATGACTGGATATTTTTTAATTCATGGTCGTTCAGCGCCACTGATTCGTTCACAAACCGTGAGCCTTGGCACAGTTTGTACCCATCATACTGAGACTTTGACAATGAACTGGTACCAAGTGAAAAGTACCAAGCCGCCTTCGGGAAAAGAAGCCATCTGATAAAGGAATTAAGTTGATTGTTATGCCTGGCCTTTCCGTAGAGGCTGCTAACAGCAGACCTTTGATACAACGCTAGAGAATGTGCGCTGTCCAAGGTCCTGAAACTCTCCTCAGTGAGCCGGTGCACAGGTCAGTCTTCTGAGTATGATCTTGCATTGAAACCGTCACCACAACACTAGATATGCGTCAGTCTGCTGGCACAGGCAGGACAAAATGGCAACATCGCCTTTCTTCCATTCATCATCAAGTAAAATGAGTGAATGTTTGCTAAATATCGGCCTGAATTATAAAATGGACAAACACAATAACCAGAACTTTCTAGCATTTCTTCATGAGATTCCTATATACGAATGCTCTTTTCCTTTTCTTGGCTCATTTTAAGGCAGAACAGGGCAGGCCAGTGAGTAAACGTTTTCCTTCGGGCCAGGTTTGTCTGTTTTTCTGCAATGATATCATCTTATTTTGCCCTATCTGCGGCATTTATATTCAGTAACAGCCAAGCAATCAATCACCCGCTGCGTTCAAAGCGTATTTCTTTTTTTCCGTTTAGTTTTTTTCCCCCACAAACGGTAGCTAAATGATTTCTGCACATTACAAACTATACTCGTCATACTCTGGATTGTTAATTATTATTTTAAGAGTAATATATTTACATAAATGCATGCAGATACAAATTGCTGCAAAGGAAATGTTTTACCGTTGCTACAAATCACTCAAGGTTAAATGTATTTAGCCTCCACTCACTCTTTTTAAGTGTGACCTTAAAACCCCCCTTGACTATATATATATATATATATATATGACATTATACAGAGGGTAATCATTTACTCAGTTTTGTCATCCTACGTGGAAGGACATCCTAAATAACCCCAATAGCTGCACCACATTATCTGTGTGCCAACATAAACTCGAAGGCATTTACAAGCCCACTGACATGTATCCCAGCTCTTACAGCCGTAATCAGTAACTGACGTTGCTTTAGGTGATGCTAGACTGGAGAGGACATCTCATTTCACAAGGAAGTACCAGTACATATATAACAACTGTGAAGAAAAACCACAAGTTCATGCCCTAGGAAAATTATACTGAACGTGAGATTGAAAGTATATATTTGAAATGTCATTTTACCGTTTGAAAGTCATTGTGTGTCATTTTAAAGTGCTTGCGCTTGCAGTGTTTTTTTTGGGGGTCTGCTCTTATAATGCCGTCAGTGGTAGCCCCTACACTTTGTGGACCTTTTTCAAATTGCGCCGAGTCCTCAGTTGCTGTTTCAGATCGTCTCTCTCCACCGCTGAAATGGAATCGTAGTGTGCAGCTCGCACATAGCTCGGGTCATAGGTTGTCTCTCGTTTTTCTGAGCGGATTCATATCTCAGTTTTGCCCCCCCCCCCCTGAGATTTCTCTTGCCCACTCTGCTGTGTGGAACCTTTCTCAGAGGAACCCTGTCTCCACCGTTTGACCTCCCCTTTCATTACGCCCTGACTCCCAAATGTCTTTCTGTTAGGAGTGCAGGCTTTGGAGGTGGAGATCCAAACCCCTTGCCACGCGACCCCTTCACCCCATCACTCCACTTTAATTAGGGGTGAGGATATACATGGGAAGGCTGCTATCAGTGCCATAATGCAGTGGACTTATTCATCTCTGAACATGGGAATGCATTGGAACCCATTGTTCAAAGGCATCATCAATCGCGCTGTAGTTGTCTCCTGAGTCTAACTCGCGGCAATGTGCTGAATGGGCACTCGGCCTAACCCTATAATCCTCTCACACTGCAACATGTACGACTTTCCTCCATTCCTCCATCCCTGCTCATGTTTAATATCAAACAGCGCTTTATTTGTGTTGCCGCGTAAGGTGCACTAACTGCGACACTCTACACTGCTACATCAGCCAGCCTACTTATGCGAGGAGAAATATCCACCTTCATTATGCATAGGACTCTTGACAATCCCCTCCTTGGATTAGGTACGTGTGTGACAGCGAGGACAGCAGGCAGGCAGGCAGGGCTCAGACGAAAATGGAGGAAAGGAGGAAAATATGCAAGGTTATACATTTTCCTCCCCTTTTTTGCTCTGTCTTCATCCTTTCCATCCTATGCTCCCCCCAACTAGTGTATGCTACATTAAACTGTAAGTAATGACAGAGCTCAAGTATATGCTAGTCAGCGATAATAAGAGAGCCTCAGGGATTTTCTGAACATCTGCATGCACAAGCAAATGAAAATGTATAGGAGAGAGTAAATCCTGGTAGCTGTTGGCGTGATGTGATGGTACAGAGCATTGTAATGACTGGAGATGTGCGATTTCTTTTCTCCGCCTGCATTAAAAAAAATGCAACACCTGCACCAGCTGCTGTGGGACATGAATGCTGATGGTACAGTAAATATACCCAGTATAACCTGTGTACCTAATTTAGCTCAGATGAAGTGCATATCATGCATAGACTGAAGTCCTTTGCAGAATGTTTTAAAATATCACTGTGCTAATGCAGACACTTTTTCCCCTGAAGTAGTTCCAATTCATACCAGAGTGTTACTGTACAAGCAACGCAGCAAGAAGGATAATTCTCCCTGCTAAAATAAATTAGGTTCACATGATTTTGATTAAATTTCTCTGAAAAGTACATTCTAGTACCAGTTAGATCAGTCACACTGGGCTAAAGCAGACATGTCTTCCATAATGGGACTACATTGCGAAAAACTGTAGGAACATTTCATGTTCTCTCTAAGTGAAAATGAAATCCCCTATTTTAACACCTTGTTGAGATTTTTGCCTATGGATTAACATTTTCTCCCTCATTATCACGGCATAGATGCCGTCTCTCGTCACAGCTCCCGAGCGTGAGGAATTTCATTAAAGTAGCTGCTTAATTATGTAGGTGTTGAAATTTAATTAATGAAAGGGGTAGAGCGACTCCATTACTCTGACACATTTTTGACGCTTGCAGAGAAAAGGAGACCGATCTCGTTGTAGCAGAGCAATGTCCCTCGAACATGTCTTTCTTTGTCCAGCCCATGTCTATCCCACAGTACCTGTCTTTTCGGTTGCTAAGTTAACACCTCGACATCGATCATACCCTAGCAGTGGCAGAAGAGTTGACAGCAAGATTCACCTATGAAGCCCTTCTTTCCACTGATTTGAATAATAATGAATAAGAATAAGACATGCTTTTTTTATTCCCTCTGTCCACGTGTCTTAATATGAGATAAACAAGCACCGTGGATGATAACTTCTCAGCTTGCAGGCAAGAGTGAGAATTATGTCTCTACTTAGTTTAGGACCAGTATTTATCATGTGTGTCAGAGTAGGAAGTCAGTTCTAACTGGCCAATATTTCTCAGAGTGATGCACTTGATGCGACTTTCTTAACTTAGGATATTACTCATATCTCAGTCAATACTCCGGAGAGCTACAGAGTGTCCTATCTGGTTACGATTCAGGCGCTGAGACAAAAGACTTTTGCGCACACATTCCGTAGTAGGATAAACGTTCATCAATAACAATGAGGTTAATAAAAGACAGGGTTTTGGCATACATTTGCGAGTGATTTTGTTTGGGATGTAAAGGAGATCATACAAGCAGCTCTCCACAAACAGAGGTCCTCCCGAACTTACAGTGACAGGGAAAAAAATACAGCTTTGATGGCTTAGATAATGTGCACATTCATTCATATTCATAAGCTGTTTCTTGCAAACAGTGGGTCTATTATTTATCTACTCAAAATTATAGAAGGTGGGGCAATAATAGTTACGGAATATGTTCATAATGTTGTGGTGCTTTTTCCTCAGATGACAGAAACATGTCCCCCTAATTTTTTGCAATTGGTTAATATCATAATGAGATTTAAGCTATGTATTATTTATAGCATCATATAATAACATGTATAAGCTAGACGGCTTATTTACCTATATTTATCCCATACACGTAAAAGCTACTTTCTGTATTTTGGATTTTTTTCCATTTTTCTCATATATCAAACTTCTACATTTTAAACAGCGCAATGCCAAAAAAGTACACATTTACAGCGGTATAACTTTTCTGTGTTTGAATCAAATCAAATAGATATTTCCATCAGAAGGCTTCTCTATCAGATTCTCTATCAGAGTCTCATGTGCACACACAGCCTTGCACAATAAGACACACACATAAATACAAACACACACACACACACCAGAAACAAACCCCAGGTGTCTTCTCATCTTCCCAGCAGGTGCCTGACTGGCCAAGTTGCCCTGGCGCCTCCCTCAGAGAAACATTGCGTCTCTCACAGTGTACTGAAGTGACCTCCCTTCCCTTCAGCAAGACAAGACAACCTGGAACAATGTGAACCACATAGCGACAGAACATTGACATCTTTAGAGCAGAAAGTACAACTTCTGAAAAGTTGGCCTCAAATCATTTTGCTGCAGCAGACATACAGCCTGCATCCAGGTGTAGGATTACACAGGTGACTAATCCCCCTGAAAGCTGGTGCATGGCCACCTCAATGGGCATGTGGAGTCACAGAACCATTCACTCTCCAAGCCCTTTTTAGTTCAGACCAGAGAAAGCTTCAGGGAAACATTTGCCACAGCAGGATCTCGCCTGCATCCCCTGTCCCTCAGCATGCATGTCCAGTAATGCCAGCAAGTGGCTATTACACAATCTGCAGCATCACGATCTCTGAGAAACAGAGAGAGAGAGAGAGACAAAGGGACCAGGGGCCTACTGCTGTGTGTCAGAGAGCGAGAGAGCCGTTTGGTAGATGACGAGACTCTAATGAAAGAATTAAGCTGATGGCTTTCCAACTTCACTGTGGGATGTTCATACAGTATCAAACCATAGACGGCCATAAAGTGCAGCAGCTCCAGCCAACCGACTCAGCTCAGCCGAGGCCGTGCCACAGACTCCCTTTGATGTCGAGGGTGAGCTCAGAGGGAAGGAGAGGAGAGATGAGGAGGGAGAGAGTAGTGGGTGTCGGTAGCCAACAGCTGTTTTGGCCTCTCCACTGTCACAGCTGACACAGCGAGAGCCAACAATAATTCTTCTCTGCAGTTCTGCGCTACAAACCCGTTATACACCTCCGCGCGCTAGCAACCTTCTTCCCGCCCCCAGTTGGGATGGACGCCCGCCTGGCTGTCTGCAAATTGAATTCACACACACACACACACACACACATAAATGCCCGAGCAATTGAAGTAAAAGAAGACTCACTGAAGCATATCAAGACTGGGTGTCTGATTGAATGTAATGCTGCTCTGAATCTGTCTCATACAAGTGCATAAGCTGTCCATGTGAGAATGCAATGATGCCAGTGAAAATAGTGCCGGCTGAACTTTTGCATTCAATTCACATGTGTATTATTGAAGGATTTATGAGTGCTTATCCCCTCAGAAAGCACTTAAGCATACAGCTGCAGCGCTGCAGTGTCCTTGTCAACCTCATGTTGCATCCCCTATGAGACGGAATGTCTATCTTTGGACTTCACAAATAAAAACTTTTCAACTCCCTTTCCTCATTGTTGCTCGATGAAACACTACCACGACCCCCAAGCTGACGTCGCTTGCCCCTCAACATTCGGTGACGATTGCCATTGTTTACTGCGGGCATCACCGTCTGCAGCACATGGTAGCACAGTGCAGTGGAACTTCCTTGGCTTTGTTTTAGAATGGCTCACTTTAGCAGGAGTGGTGTGTTTTCCGTTGCAAACTAAACACTATTTGGCAGCAGGTGAGTTTAATCATCCGTCTGAATTGAGCGTTTGTTTAACCCCTGCCCAAAAACAGCGATTATCCAATCACAGCTTAACGTAACTAAGCACAGCGGGCCAGACAAGCATTGGATTTCTCCAAAAGCCATGTTTAAGATGGCACATCCATTTTGTAGTGTGGCCCTAGTTTGTGGAAGTTAGTCCCGGATGCTACTATGTCAGCATTTAGGCTAACATTAGCAGCTCTGGCCTGCTTATTCTTGAGCTTGTCCAATTCAACTTCTGGCTGCTTTAGCTTACACACTTGGACAAGCAAGTGAACTGCTTTTGTTTACTTCTGTCTGAACAGAAGAAATAAAAAAAAAAGCCGCTGCTTGTTGTCATTGTAAACTGCATATCAGCCGTGCGGAGGTTAGCAAACGGCCTCTTTCTAAGCATCTTTATATATGAAGACAGGTCACTGCATTGAACATGAGAGTGGAGATGAAGCTCCATAGACTGAAGTAAGCACTTTGGTAAGCATTGCGACACCAACGTATATCTGCATAATACATATAGTTACAGCTTGATTCTATCCATTAAATCTACTAAAAGAAAGACCTATAAAGAAACATCCTAATACACATTATCTATTAATACAGATTTCACTTGGAATTTAGATAGAAAGCTGTTTCTTTTTTTGGTCAGCAGTGTTTAACTGTGGGTTTGTTATAATACATTTATGGAACTCTGTCTGTACGAGAACTCCCTCCACTTCCAGTGACTAACATGAACCGTATGCTTTCCCACCCCTACGCTTTCCTCCCTGCGCTAAATCGGTCTGATTCATACTGTTCTGTGTGATTTTTATTTCAGGATATCTCTTTTTCAAAAAAGCCCTCCTCTTTGAAGTTCACTTTTAGACGCCCCGCGGATTACACTCGGTGCTCGGTGGAATAGGTTAAACATGTCCAGATGTGCTGTGAAGAACTAAATGAACCAGAGACAATTTTCTTTGTGATCCATAGATGATTCTCAACTTTTTAATGATGCCCCTTGGCTCCTCTGTAACATGGATACACCTTCAGGCATTAGCACCGTAAGAGCACAAAGGGAAAAGTCATCTTTGTAATAGTGAAAGCTCATTTCCCATGGTGTTCAACAGTACCTTTACAGAAATAGCATGGTGATTGGGATTTATGTCTCGTGTGCTATTGCGGGTATGCAAAAACTTAGTGGATTTTTTGAAAATACCTATACAACTTCTCAAGGGACTTCTAACTGGCTCGTGTGCTTCATTGTGTGCCTGTATCAGAAAATAGGTTTGCAGCGATGCTATATTTACAGTATTGTTGAGAGGTTGCATACATATTCTTGCCATTACTATTTAAAGATTGTTTTCAATCAAGGCTAGTGTTATAATTTAGAGATTTTTAACTCAAGGCATCCATTTGGTTTTTATTAATTTATAAACAGGTCAAAATCAATTAGCAGAGTGGTGCTGTGTTTGAGTTGTACGATCCATCATATTGAGCATCTAGTCAATATTGGCGTTTTTTTTTTTAACGTTCCATTATTGCTACGAAGTAACACAATGCAGACTTTTCAGACCAATCTGCTATGCAACAATAATGTGACGTTGACACAAATGAATGCAGACGTGATGTGAAGTGTGATGGATTACACAACTCAAATTACTTTCACCAGTTGACTAATTATTATTTTTTTAATAAAGAAATCAATGAAAACTAATGGCTGCCTGGAATGTAAGGAATGTATAAGTCAAAAAAATTTAAATCTGCATGCATTTTGAAAATGCAAGTGATGTGTGATAAGCACATAAGGGTATTGGCCTTTAATATACAGGTCAAAAACAGTGGGGAAAGAGAAACATTGCCGGAGTTCGCCATCCAGTTGTTCTAGGTTACAAATGGCCTGTCAGTGTTAATCATTTGTCAAACAAGGACTTCAGTGATCTACTAACCTATAAAAAGTATTTTGTGTTATTTTAGGGCCTATTAATCATTTTCTGAGAGTACGCACGTTTCACCCCTTTTGCCCAAATGATCTGCAGCACATTAGGAAGTCAAACTCCTCAAGTGCTGTCAGCGTACGAATGAAACTGAACACGTTATTGAAGCCATGTCTCAGGCTGCCCGTCACAATGACAGTAACATCGCAACATTTGCATCAGCCGGGCCATGTTTGTTGCCACATTGAACTCATTGCAATGCAAGACAACAGCCCCACTATCTGTCAGTGCAGTACTAGCTTTAGATAGATTTAGTTGTCTTTTTGACGTGATGGGACTCTCCTCTGAATGCTTCTCTGTACAGTGGGTAAGACACTGCAATTGCAACGTTGGTATTCTGGCCAAGTTCCTCTCTTGCCATCCCAGGAGGAAGTTCATGCATAATGGATTAATTGTTGCTCACATCCACATGTAAAGGGGCCCACAGGTTAGTATTCCTGCAGTCTCACGTCGCTCAATAGGTCACCTCAAATGGCCATGCCCAGCAATATCACTGCAAATCTATCGAAATAGTTCAATTAAGTCCACAAGTGCTCTACAGCCTCCAGTGACTGACTGCCAAAGAGCCGTAATAGGCACCTTTCGAGTATTCCACGCTGCTGATACGTTTAAAATTGACACATGCACTCGGTGTCTTTCACACACACACACACACACACCAACATTAACACACACTTGCATGTAGAGGCCTGGGTCCCACTGGAGAAAGACTTTGTGAATGTCAATGCAATTCAGTGGTGACAGCGAGCCGTGTCAGCAGTGAAATGGGCCCGATGTTGAGCGGAATGTAATGACTCACAAGACAATCAGAGTCGAATATGGAATGGCTTCCACTTTGTTGTGTCGTGCTGAGGACGGGTGACAGGCAGAATAGCGAGCAAGCAAGCGAGCGAGCGCCCTTCAAAGGGGGGTGTCCTCTCCTCTCCTCTCTTCCCAATGCGTGTTCCCTTGGATTTTTTATTTATGCCAGCTCCCTTGTTGACTGCTCAGGGATATTGGTTCTGTCTGAACCTGAGTGAGAGGTCCAGCTCTACTTTTCTTGTTCTACCTGCATTCTTAGCGCCTGGCATTTATCCGAAGAAGACTACAGGCCCTGAGACAACGCAGCAGGTTGTAGTATCTCAGAAGGATGATAGCAGTGTAAAAGCCATGTTGAAACAACAGAGAATCTTTCACATCCAGACAGGCCTGAGGAATTGTTGGAAACTTCTTTTTCCCTTTAACAGAAACTTTTTTTAATGTATTTCACCCACCTCTGGCAAGCGCAGAAAGCATCACTATTTTATGAAACACTGATTTGTGGCTTCGCTCGGGAGAACAGATGTACTGAAATGAAACATTACTGACATCATGTCCTCTTTTTGACAATGTAATCACCAAAGAAATCGTTTGTTCCAATCCATGTGGCAGACGGGCTAAACAGCATAATATCAACTTACAGCACGCGAATCACTCGCCAAACATGCAGTCCGGTATTTTTTGCAGTGGATGAGGAAATTGAGCACGACAAATATCTCTGCATAATGGACGCGGTACAAATGATGTTGATGTTACCCGGTGCATAAATATTTTGCGAGAATACATCCTACTCGTGAATGAGTAACAACAAAATGAATGCCACATCCAGCCTTTTCGCAGCTCTCTGCGAGCAGCACAATTAGACACTGGGAGACTTGAATCCTAAACAGAAAGCCGTTTCATTTCAAACGTCTCTTTGATCACCTTGCTGACAAGTGCAACAATTCAGCCCCGGCATTCAAAGTAATGATAAAGATGCAGATTTGTTTTTGTTTTTTTGGTAAGTAATTTATTTGTGTGATGTGTCGCAGTGAAAATGCGGAAACTGTGAAAATATGCACGACAAAAGGGAAACCAAAAAAAGAACACTGTGATTGGTACTAATGTTCTAGACGTACACAATATATTACAGAGTTATAGGATGGAATTATAAGCAAGGCAGGAGGTGCTGATTAGTCCTGAGACTATGACTAAAACAGTGTCAGGAAATGGCTGGTGGGGGGGGAACGGCAGCCATTTTGTGCCCTTAATGAACTAATGATAAACATCGGCAGGCAAAGGCTCACTAGCAGGCCCGTGGAAAAAGGACGCAGCGGGAGAAAAGGAGTGTCAGGGTGTTAGCCGCGGAGCAGAGAGATGAATCACACAGCCCAGAATGCTGGGGAAACACAGGGCTGCAGAATTAACAAGCTACTTCCAGTTGTTCCCTCCAAGAGAGCAGCTTGCTGAAGATCAAAGATGGTCATTGTTGCTGCCAAGGACATCTTATCAGAGCTATCTATTTTTTGGATCTTTTAATTGCAGAAGTTTTCACGAGAGTGCTGAAACAACAAAAGCTAACAGGCACAATTAGGGAAATATCCAGGCTGCGTCCATTTTGACATTTGCTAACTTTGAAAATTGTGTAGTTGATGTTTTTGCTTGCATTACATATTCTTTTTTTTTAAACTTCTGATATAATTAAATAATGTACAGTACTAACAATGTGGGAGTTTAGCATGTTATATAGCATGGCAGTGTTGCCTTAATGGCCCTGAAAACCGATTTTCACATCAGCTTCTTATTTTTGATTGATTGGAGTTTTTGGTTAATTCACAAGAGAATTAACCAATTCTTTTTTGGTTTTACATGGGTGTGGCTTAGTTGGAGAAATGTGTTTAGCAGTTATGGGGTAGATGTGACAAACTCTTCATAAACAATAATAACGTTTTCATGTTTTTTTTAATTATTGTTGAGTCAACTTAAACTTTTAAAATGCACTGTTCTTAAACCGTTTCATGGTAGATAAGCAAATGTAGGAGCTTGATATTTTGGGTTACTTCGAGGGCATTTGCAGATAAATATATAGGGCAAGCTATTCAAAAAAAATAGATGAATTACTCAGTCCTGTTTTTAAAGTTGGAGCCTCTGAAATTGAGGTTAATGTACTGCACAACGACAAACCTGCTGGAAAAGAGGAGGGTTTAAAACAGCATCATTGCAATGCTCATTTTCAAGCTTCTCCATTCAACAAACATACAAACACAAAGGCAACCCACTGCTGCTAATTCCCTTCACTCGATGCGTTCTGTGGATGGGAATGTCTTTTAAGTACTCAACCACAGTCAATTACTGTTGACTTACAGTAAAAGACGAATCAATTGCCTCTCTTTCGCTGTGTGTTGTTGACTCCTGCTGAGGCAACGCAATGGCTTTTTTAGTGGCACAAAACAGTTTAAGCGCTCTACTTCTCTTCTTTTCAGCGAGGGCAATTTGCGGCAGGCAGAGCAGTCTCGGAATATCAACAGTCTGGGCCAAAACACTGGCTGCATACATCATAAGCTGCAAACTCAAGGAGTGATCTCATGCTGAATTTGCCTCGCAACATGCGTAACTATTGAGTGACACCACCAATGGGTTTAGCTTTTTAGGCTGTCAGATGGCACCTCCGCTTAAGAATGTGACACAATGAAAGATGTTACATTTTCTTGTCAGTGTGGGTATTAGAAAAAGGAAGTATTGAACTGATAGAAACAAGACATGTGCAAATTATTCACTGCTTCCCGCTGCTGACGGATCGCTTGATGGCTTTCTGTGCGACATATCCATTTCAGGCCATCTCCATAACAATTTGTACTCTCGAAAGATACAATGTCTTTATTTTGATCCGGCATGCGCTACAGTAGAAAACTAGATAACCTGTCTAAATCTCTTTGCGGTATAAATCTTGTGCCTTCAGTATAACAAGATAAATTACCTTTGCCCAGAATCATCATCTCCCTATAGTCACAAGGCCGCCCATAACTCTTTGGCGCGGAACTTAATATTCATTTTTAAAAGAGTGAATGATCGGTCACGTAGTCCGTTATGGGAGTGACCCGTTTTTGGAGTTGGGGTGGGGGTCAGTTAATAGCTCTAAAGGTTGCTGGGTGCATTCACACCATTGCGGCTCGCCGGTGGAGCCACAGGGAGCAGCTTAGTGTTGGTCGATGCCACTGGAGCACTTCCTTTGTCTCCAGGTCAGCTAAATATTTCATAAGTTTGAATAGAGAAGGTGGTGCTTTACTTAGGGCAAATGGCCTGTCAGATAACGCTACCATGAAAAAAAAAAAAATCCTCCCTCTGACCTTCCTCTTCCACCTCATTACCTGGCCTGAACTGAAAAAACACATACTTCAAAGTACCATGCATACATGTTACATTTGATTATCTCTATACGTACAGATGACTCAGTTGTTGCTGTGATTACAGCAGGCTGATCCAGTGAGATAATGACTAACTTGCTTTGTCTTCAGCAATTGATTGTTTCTTTTGTGAGTCCCTTTTCCTTTCATTTGATGTGTTCAGGAGTTGGATATGAAGGATGAAATGCTTTTATGGAGTTCAGTCACATTACTTACACAGTTATTGGTACATTGGTCTTTGGTAAAGTGCCGCTTTGATGCCCTTATTAAACAATCCACTTATCAAACGCTCAGTAGAATTACCGTGAAAGGAATGGTGTCATTTTTACACTTTCTTGCCAAGAGTTTGATGAGAAGTTTGATACCACTCTCATGTTGGTAAAAATGTAGCTGGAGCTAGCTGCTAGGTTAGCTTAGCTGAGCCTAAAGACTGGTAGAAGAGGAAAACAGCTAGCCTGGCTCTGTCCAAAGGTAACAAAATCCACATACCAGCACCTCTAATGCACACTATTGAACACCTTATATCTCATTTGTTTAATATGAACAAAAACCTAAATGTGGAAACAATAATTCTTATTTTACGGGGGTTATGTGCTGGACTATTCACCCCCTTTAAAATGTTGGATTGGTGATTATTGCACTTTAGTTTTTATACATCTTAAAACAAACAGGAATCAACGCATTAATTAGTGAGCATTGAGCATATTTTGTTACCTTTGAACAGAGCCTGGCTAGCTCTTTCCCCTTATTCCCCCCAGTCTTTATGCTAAGCTAAGATAACTAGCTGCAGACCCCAGCAACTATAGAGACATAGGAGTATCAGTTTTATCATATAACTTTCAATGTATTCCTTTATAAGACTAACATTTGGATAAATCTTGGAAACGATTTGTCTCAAATAGGCCTCACTATAATGTGACGTATGGCTGAAGCTGTATCCTGCCAGATACACATTACAGTTAGCTACGAGTACTACGTCAATGTAAATATGACTATTAAGATGACTTATAAATAGAGACTAGCCCTCTTCATCTCTAGTGTGGCTTACAACAGCATTACAGCAGCACTAAATGCTAATCACATTACCAGAAGCAGGGATGCTTCCAACTATTACACAACGCTCCCTTCACAGACAGACCCCCTACTTCTCCCAGCTAACTGGGGAGGAGGCTTTCACTGAATACACAGGAGAGAGGAGGATGAAGCATCCATCCATGGTTGGAGGTGTTTACTCCTTTGCTTTCTGGCATGTGATGCTTCGGGTGTCCCCGGAGCCTCCAGGGTCTCGAGCAAATATAATGAGGTTTGACACAGTGTTTAACAGTGTGCAGCAATAGGGTCAACCGCACAATGTTTGTCTCTATCAATTCATGACAGTGTACCTGAACCTGTATTTGCCAACACATTCTCACTCCCACCCGTAAAATACTGCAGATTGGTCGGCACAGTACGGCACGCAACACTTAGCAGCACCGTGACAAGTCATGCAGATACGTTTTAAAGTGGAAACTATAGTTCAAAACTATCCAAACATGTTTTTAAGTGGACACAAATTTGCCACCTCAAACATGGTTTAGCACAGTTAATATACTCTTTAATCAAATGATCTGATTCCACGAAGGAAGGTGAGAGTTATCCCAGGCGTAACCCCTTCAACCTCACCAGCATCACTCATTACATTCGCTACGGTTGTCCCATCCCACATAACTTGACCAAAATGTACTTTCTAACCGAGTACCTTATTAATTTTGGTGGCATCAGTTTTTTAGATGGTTTTCATATATATATATATATATATATATATACACAGTATACACATACAGATATACAGTATATATGTAGACCCAAACTTAATGTTTCTCCCAATATTTGCATTCCTGTGAATCTATTTTAAATTAGGCAAAAATAGTTTAGTATAAAAAACTTGCGCTATATGTTTCCTATGACTATTAAACATTTACTCATTCAGGTTGCTATATATCATTCTGTATCTTGTGTTTCACCCTAGAGAGTGCTTGCAATATCTTTTTCAACTTTTTAAGCATATACAATGAGGAACTTACTTAATATAGGCACATCAATGTTTAGTTCTTCTTCATGTGATTCGCTGTGATTCCGTTCTCTTACCAACAGAGAAAATGGGTGATAATTAATGTAATATCGCACAAAGTAGTTTGATCAGGCACACCCTGTCACAGATAGCGATATGGCTTAGAGGTTTGATCACTCAGATAAAGGGCTGGAAAAAACAGCTCTCATGTGTGGGGAGTGGGGAGGGAGTGGAGCAACAGTGCAGCCCTTATTTCCCTCCCGATTGATACTAATTGGCAGCAGAATGCCTTCCTGACAAGTCTCTCGCCCTCAGCGCCTCCCGCATGCGAGCGTGATGAACTGCCAACTCCGGAAATAATCCCAAGTTTAGCTGGGAAGGTTCATCAAGGCCTTTAAAAAATCTGCTGGGACCTGAACGATTTTTCCCCTTTCCCGGCATTTTCACAGACGTCTCAGGCTTGTTCTCCTTTGCCTTTTTCCCCGTGACATCGACTTATTAGTTATAAACTCAATTACAAGAGAAAAAGGGAGTAAAATCCTTTTGTTGTGGAAACAGGATTGTTATTAGCATTACATATGAAGATATTTAAAAAAAAACATAGTTTTTTTTTAGAAAGGATACAATTAAAATTAATAAAACAAACTTCACTTCAGGGTTGAGAAAAACACCCACCCGCTGCTCACAGGTAACAGCATTCAGTATTTATTTATTACTACTTGATCTGTTATTTTTCTGTGCTGTTCCATAGATGGTACACCAAACCTCCCCTGGATATAGATATTGAGAAATGTCACAAATTAATTCACCACATCTTGGGACAGCAATTCTCATTCTTCACATGCTAAAAAATTGACTTCATCGTACAAGATCATTCAGGGCTTCGGATAGATTTTTTTTCCTGCCGGTGCGTAATTTGACACTTGACAAAGTGCAGGGGGTTTCATGGATGAATGAGTGTATCTATCAGGTTTGCTAGCAGTGCTTTCAATCAACCATACAGTCCAGTGTGCGGTATTGCTCTCTCAGTTGAACCTTAGACAACTTTTTCCCACAGCGGATATTTACCAGGTCAATGAGATGTTTATGGTTCCAGAAGACAGGAGCAAACACCTTTCAGCTTAGAATAATCATCAACAACTTGGAATATATTGCGTTGAGAACTCCATTATTACAGATTGACAGTTTTTAACATGGTGAAAAATAATTAATACGAGGTGATACATTATTAGCAAACTATAAATCACTGTCAAGAAGTTTTCTAAATTTCAGGTTTGTGAGAGAGGCATGCAGAGGAGAAAAAAAACAGATTTTGTGCCTTTGGATGCACTTGGGAAGGGTCATTAATCGAAGAAGCGTGGTGGTTATTTTTCAGGATAATGCGCTGATGATGAATTGAGTTCATGCTGAACTGTTATATTCCATCTCTGGTGGTAAATCTCTCTCTCTCTCTCTCTCTCTCTCTCTCTCTCTCTCTCTATTTCTTCCTAACTTCTCTCATCACAGAGAGTTCAAGTGAGGGCAACTTTGTGGCCCTGTTGACATTTGAAACAAATCAGCTTTGACAGGTCAGGATCCCTTTAGAATCACTGCTCCACAAAGAGGTCAATCACTTGATGAATGATTTATCTCGGGGAGAATAAAGTGTTCCTTTCCAGCAGAAACAAGATGTATGCTAATGTCATCTGTGAGGAAGCTCTCAGTTGGCGGAGAGTTAAAATATGCTGTGCACAGCCTGACTTGGGCAACAATGTGTTGAGCATGCTTACAGGGCTGTTAATACTTAAGATAGGAGGCTCCGAGTGTGAAGGTCACCTTTCTTTCTCACTTGACTGACTTTGAACACAAATCTCCGCCAATATGGGAGCAGAGGTCTATCACAGCACACATTCAAGCCCATGTTGTCTAGAGCATGTGATTCCCCCAAAGGCCATACAGTACACCATGCTGCCAAGCTCCCTTAAATGTGCCAAAATGCACTCTGCCTTGAGGTGCACTGTGTCCAAAACCATGATGCCTCATCCAGCTAATGATGTAAGTCCCCCTTAAGAGCAATGTGTGTGGACTGGATTTGTTCTGACCTGCTCCAGTAGTCTGGCAAATATCTCTGTGGCATGCCAGTTGATAAAATGATCGTGCTTGGTGCATTGTCCATGTGTCTTTTTATGTGTGATGATATGTTTTTTTATAGTCAGTTTCTCCAGAATCCTCCCCAGTGCTTGATGATCTCCTTTTGCAGTCAGAACACCCTCAGCTTTCAAATGTATTGAGGTCATGTCCTA
This sequence comes from Leptoclinus maculatus, assembly GCA_032191485.1. Classification (NCBI taxonomy): domain Eukaryota; kingdom Metazoa; phylum Chordata; class Actinopteri; order Perciformes; family Stichaeidae; genus Leptoclinus; species Leptoclinus maculatus. The sequence goes on along the minus strand of JAVDOI010000020.1, from coordinate 7,572,016 downwards.
TTACCATCTGTCCTTAGCTGCATCAGGAGTAATCCCTTAACCTTATGAAAGAGATCGAGTGCAGCAGGCAACAGCTGCAATTTGCATTTGCTTGGACCAACTGCTAATTTTATCATATGGGTTAGTGACATAATGGCACAATTTTGCTTTCCATTTCGTCTGCCATCACTATGCTGCCTTACTTCCACAAAGGAAAGAAATTCGAATGACATCGATACATTTTAAATACATAAACGAGGTAATTTATAGGCTAAATTATGGAGCGGTGGATGGAAAGTTCCCGGGAGGTTCCCAGACTTAGCTCAGCCATGCCTCTGAAACTTCATCACACCCGTGTGAAACCCCAATGTCGACATGTGCTACCCACTAGACCTGCGAGGTCAAGCAGTCTCGACAAGACGCAGCAGTGCCAGCCAGTGACCGTAATGGGCTTCTAGGCCAGCTGCCTGTTAGGTTATGCAGCTAGGCCTCATGCTATTACCGGCACACTATAGCAGGGCAGCAGTTCAAGACATTACTCTGCGTCGTTGACAAACACTAGACTAGGTCTAGTTTTTCTCTTTCTGATATGGGTGCCAGCTATTACACAGTGTCTGGTATCCAACAACTGATGAGTCAATCATTTTATCTTGGGTAGAGATGACAAAAGTTGTGTCGACTGCCATAAAACCATGTGGCAAATGAATCGAACTTAAAAAGTGAACGGCCGTATAGATCCTCTACGTTGCCCTTTGCCATAGGTGAGTTGATTTTTTCCCCCCTGTAAATAGAAACCTACTAATCTGTTTAGATTTAATTAAAGCTGCACCTTGAGCTGCCTTGAAGCAAAGGCTTCCTCTGTTGGATCTCTCTGAAATATATATCGGGCGTATCAATCTACCTGTCTGCAGTCTGATATCAAATGTGATGGATGATAGTCGGCCAATGCTAAAGTCAGCTATTTTGGAGGAGCTATCTGGTTCAGACTCAGTCAAGCACAAATCTGAATGTCACAGTCCCGCTCACATCAAAGGGCCCCTTTTGGATTCATTAATTCACAGAGACGGTCCTCCCTATCAATTATAGCCATGATTAAAATGTTTTGGAGTTGTCTTGCTCATCCTTGGAATATTTTCACCGAAGGCATAGCTTCACAAGTATGGATCCTTTTCTTCAGAGAAATTAAATTCTTCAAATATTCGTCTGTTCTGTGGTTCAGAAAATAAAATACACTAACAACAATTATACCGCCACTGAAACCGCCACAAACTCAAAGAAAACCAAAAGTACTACACACGGCATAGAGGATAGAAGCATTCATAAGGGCATATAGTATATTGCAACTGTCAAGTTGCATGGGGACAATGCGGATAGGAGGAGAATGACTAGAATAATGCTTGTGATAACATCAACAAGACAAGGAGAACCCAATTCAGATGAATAAAAACTTGCCAAATGTAGAAAAAAATGAATGTACCAGTCTGCTAAGCAGTACTTTAAAAATCAATTCAGGATAGGTTTAGGATGAAGTTGGCCTCGTGAATACTGATTTTAGAGTTTCCATATTCCTAATCGTTTTAAGGACATCTCATCTATGTTGGCTTAAGCACTGAGATTGGAAGTGTCCTTTTGACCTTGGAAACAGCAGTTGGCAAAACAATATCAATAACTATAAAACTAATGGTCCTTGCTGTGAGAATGTTTTGCCAACTGCTGTTTCCAAGGTCAAGGACGCATTTTCAATATCAATGAATCACTGAACAGTCTTAAACTTGGATTCAGGATATAATCACAGAATCTGGTGACAGAAATAGCTGTAAATTTACAAGATTTACAGATTTTCCAGATATTCTTACTGTTAGGAACAGAGGCTACCTGGTCGACTCTGATCAATATTTCTATCATGACAATGTATCAAATGACAACTAATAAAAAGTAATGGATGTTAAAAATGGCTATTCTTAATATTTCTCTACAACCAAACAGATCAAATAACAATATTTTCATAGACTGTGAGAAGATGCGGCCTGACGAATCAAACCAGAGAGAAAAAAGTAAACTCTCGCAAACGAATATTGGGTTTTAGTCGCACTTGCTTAGAGAACCCCCCGCCTCCTTGCTCCCTGGTCACAAACTAATTTTCCTTTCCATCCATTTCACTTGAAAGACCCTCTGAAGAATCTCTTCTGAGCTCGTCTGTGGCTGTATGTTTGTGATGTTTCCTCCCGCAGTGCACTGGCACCGCCTCACAGTTACTTTCGTGGGAGTGGAAATTAAATTGACTGATGACAACTCTGGCTGTATTTAAAAGGAGGGGACAGCAAAAGGTGTTGATTGGTATGGGTCTTTGTTCCCCCGTTTATTTCTAAATCTTTGACATAATCGCCAGTATCATTGTCAGCAGCTATACAGAATCGTCATGTGATGTTTCCTCTGTGTACACAATTTCAGCACATAAGCACTGAGAGCCAGGTGTGAGTCTGTGTGCTCTAAGCGTTCTTTTGCCGAGTCCTTCGTTATTTGTTTAGCATCCACACCAATGGCTGCTTTACTGAATATAATACAACGTAAGGACTGCAACACACAGCAATTTTCCATCTTTGGAAATGTTACTTTACCTCAACAGTAAGACAAGTCTTAAAACAACATGCTAATGTGCAACAGGGCATCGCTGCTGTATTGTCTTCTTTTGTTGTTATTGTCACAGTTCGGAATCTTCAAACACTAGAATACTTATCCACGGGAATCAACGATCTGTAACAAAACATGGTTCGCCAAGCTAGACAGCGCAAAATTGCTTAGTGTTTCACGGCAAAGTGTCCCACTGACCCCACGGTTTTGATTTCATCAAAAAACGCCTGCTTCCCAGGGTGAGACAAAGCAGGTTCTGAAGTGCACAGCTTCATGTTCAGAGCCACTGCGAAATAGCACGAGCACATAACAGTAAGGAGGCCATCTTTTATTCTGAACTACAGAGGAGGATTCTTTCACTTCAGTGTGTGGAATGTCACACTGTACCCAAACTGTCAAAGCCAGTATTCTGTTTGTTTTTTGAACACCAGACATCCTGAACTAGTGTTTATTATGGGGGCTATTTTTATTATATAGTCTTAGTCCTGTGTAGAATGTCGTTTTCATCAAATGACGTTTTCATTCTCCCAAAGCCCAGTTGTTGTCATTGTTGACGTTAACCTAAGTGTGCGATGTTGTGTTATGAACATATTTAGTCATCGTTGTCATAAACACAATGGACACTATCATGAACCTCCTATTGTATGACTTGTCTTTAGTAGAACTAGCTGCCTATTGCTGTACAAAAAGTATGTCACTGCTTTGTTGACCATTCTGATTTTGCCTTTTTTCCATTTCATTATTTCACTATTCAGACTTTATTCTTTTTTTTTTTCTAATTTCAAGTTACATCATCTTTTAAATACTGCCATCACTACTGATAAAGAAAGTCCTGTCGGGCACTGCTGTGCCACACATTATAGCTGAACCTCAGATCAAAATCCCCACAACTCCAATATTAGGAGATGAACCATTTATTCCTCCACCCCCCCCCCCCCCCCCCCCCATCCTGCTTCATGTCCTTACACCAGAAGTGTTCCTGGAGGCGAGCAATCAATAGAGCACTCACGCTGAAAGGCTGTAAACCTGAAATAGTACCCATGACAAGCCCTTGCAGGTAATAGGTCAGATGTATTGATTGATCTGTTCATAAACACACATTTTAGGACAGCTTTCTGTAAAATGTTGACGTCCACGCATAAAGCATAACAGCTGAACATTTATGTGATCTATGTATGTTCTGGAGAAAAAAAATCTAATGTCTCTGTGGCACTAATTGTACAGGAAATGTAACTTTGAAAGGTTTGTTGGATGAGAGGACCTGCAATATAAATCATTTGTGGCAACTTCGTGTTTCTGAAATTAGAAAGTGCCTTCTCAGCCAAACTACAGTGCCAGAAGTGGGATTCATACGTCAGACCACATGCCATTGTCTCACCTCTGCTGTCACTCTTGGAGATGTTTTTTTTTTTTAGTTGGAGCATGAGGATGCCTGTGTGCAGTAATGAAATGTTGAGGCTACAGTGCAAACTTACATTTATTGCTCACTTAGTCGTGTGATATTTTCAATGCGCAGCATCATTGCACTTGGGAGAAGCAGACCTTTCTCGTTAAATAGTATTATTACCCCCTTCTAAAATGGCATTTTAACTACTTCCACATCACATTCTACTTTCGTTTTCTTTAGGGACTGTATGCAAGTTATTAGGGAGGTTAAATGTTATGTTCCACTTAAAAAACAAAAGCTAAACCCTCCGCAGCATTATTACACCCACTCCCAGAACCCATCAGCTATCAGTCTGATGATGAGCCTCAGGGGTTCAAGGAGCTACATTTCTGGGGTTCAGATGTAGCCAGCGGATATCTGGGCGAAGACTTCCTTTTTCCGAGCTCATTGTTTACAGTCCGATTAGTAACTTGAGATGCGAGATTGGAGCCGGAGTTACTAGACGACTTGTACGACAAGATATTTGACATGTAGCCAGTTTACGAGCTAATTTTGAACCAGGGTTCCCAGATTGTTTCCGCCTCTTGCTCCGTCTCCTCGAACGTGAGTGGTCACTACTACTCTGACTACAAACAGAGCCACGACGCTCCCAATGCCAAAATGTTGTCCCGACAAATGCGAATGCAGAATTTGCTAATATAGATTATAGTATCCCCATTATTGGGAGATGGCCAGTCTCGCATTGTGATCAGATCTCAGCCAGGCACAAATTCAGTCCGTAGCTTGACCACATTCAAGAAAAAAAATCTGCACAGCAAGTTCATACGTCACCTAACCTACGCAAGCCTGCCAAAAATCACTGCCAAACCCCGCCAAACTAATTTGCATTGTTCCACAATCGAGATACAAGAATACGTTCTAATGCCAGGTGTAAATGCACATGGATTAGATTGCATGATGCAGTATCTAGATACAGATCTCATGTTATTACCAGATGTAAATGGGGCCTAAAATGAACATCATGGTTGTGTTCGCTACTGATATAATGGGCATACTGACACCCATACAGATGCAGGACTGTGACTATGTAATATGTAACTATTGATTCATTGCGAGAATAAATAACTTAATAAAATGAAAGGCCCTACCTCAACCACAATAAAAGGGTTTTATCTGACATGGCTCTGCATTCGATCCCGAAGGGATATAAGGGCCGAAAGGAGAAGATAACCCTGCTCAGTGTCACCACTGAATTGCATACGCAGACCATTTCAAGTCACGGCACATTTTCACCGGACGCCTTTGAAGTCTTAACCATGCCAACGTGACATAGATCCCTGCTCATCCCGAGGAGACACTGTGTCCTTCATCAAACTTAAATTGAGACGATGCAATCTCTGTTTCTCCCCTGCGTCGTCCCCTCCCCCCTCCCCCCTCTTTCTCTCTCTCTCTGTCTCCCCTCACTAATAAACAGGGCTCTCTTCTTCATGGATGAGGGGCTGGCGATGGCTCCCCTCCCTCAGTGAGACAGATAGCAGGGGAGATGGATGTGTCAGTCAGCGCCGTCTCATCTCAGTCAGGTGCTCTGTGTACTTCAGGTTATTTAGAGGCCTGCTGGCTGGCAAACCACAGAGCTAGTTTTTTTGAATGCCTCAAATATGTCTTGGGTAAAACAGAAGGAAGCACATTTTGCTCGGTTGTTTTCCAGCTGTTCACGAAGGCATTTCTTTTTTGACATCGGCTTGCATGCCAATTTACAATTCAGCACGATATAAAACACATGTAAATCAATAAGACGGACCTAGATGTCGTGTTTTCTTGAGGACTTCCCTACCCTACAGAAACTGGAACAGTCAGTTCAGTACATCTCTCCATCTGCCTCTCTTGCAGTGTCATGTCAATGAATAATAAGCACTCGGCCACAATCTCCAATTATGCAAATCGATGGGCGGGATCCTGATATAGGGTTGTTTGTGGCAGGTCTAAATGCAGATGCACTGAAGGTTTAGAGTTCTATCACATTACAGTCATGAACAAAGGACTGTCATCTTAGACTCTCTGCTCAAGTGTGTCTGTAAGCTGCCAGTACGCATTGTACACTGCAGTGATGCTATTACAGAAGTACAAAAGTCTGAGAAACATCATTTTTTCTATCTACCGACCCTCTTTATTATCTACGGATCATCCAGCGTCTGTATGATGGTAACATAGTTGATGGCAGGTGACATGTTTTGCCATGAGTTCCTATCATGGATAAACCACTACCATTAGTTCTCACTTTTCAATTTAATTAAAAAGCAGTTTTTCTGGATGAAATCATTCTGTGTTTGTGTTGATGTGGCACAGTTGAATAAACAGTAAACTGGGTATCGCTTTTAATGGAGGTTCTGACCTGTAATTTGTATTAATTTTCCAGACTGTGGAGTTCAGGCAGGCCAAACCAGAGGTTACAGAGACGGCCAAGCTGTTTCTCTCTCAGAGTGACCACAGAACACACAAAAGAATAGGACTTCCAACAACTTCTGCATATTAAATAGACTCTGTGGCATACTATGCTGGACTGTCTGCTGAGGAAGAGCAAAAGAAGCAGCCAGATGCCATGAATGTCCTGCCGTAAGGGTTAACCTGTTCACGGACAACCACTTCTTTTTTTTGAGAGCAATTTCTTTTCTCAGCTAATGCATCTCTTTTTCATCTTGAGAGCATAAGAGCGTAGCTCGGGAACCTTCCATCCACAGTCTCCAGCCGATAAAAAAAAAAAACTGCTTAAAAAATGTACCTTCTATTGAAGCGCATCTATTTTCTCTTCACCTTCAAGTTACTGACGTCACCGCTAAAAAAAAAAACACAAGTTTCCTACTTCCACAGTACAAAGGGCTCATCAGCTCTCTCTATTCAGGTCAGAACTCTGCTGCAATCACAGCCTCAGTAATGGCCCCATCTCACTTAATACAGCCTTGCTTGAAGTGCCCCGTGGATCTACAAGAGTTAGGTGCTGGAGATCGTGAGACCGGTGGCTAAATGCAGCAATTTGTTCGTAAAAAGCTCCATAATAAGTATATATATATTTTTTTGTGCTCACATCTGTGTCGTATCCATGGCAGTGTTCTACTTCCTTTGTGGTTGATTTAATTGGCTAGCGTTGCATGTTGAAAAGGAGTTTTTCATTATAATGTACTATTGAGTTGGCTTCTGTTTGCATTAGAACACCCAGTGGAGGCTTGGATTTGAAATCAAGATATTGGCTTGACGCAAAAATTAACAATAGATACCATAACATTGACTGTAAATATGAAGACATATTTCACCATCTCTCCCTTGCTATTATTCTCCGGCCACTTTTAAAGAGAACTCTTCCATCATCTTCCCCTCAGAGGCATCTCATTTAAACACGCAAACCGCTGGGAGGCCAACCACAAATGCCTAATTGAAACCCTTCTTAGTTTATGAATAAGAGAACACCCATGTGCACCGGACGACAGAAAGTCTTTATCGGCAGGGCATCATTGCACATGCAGGGCATGTTGAGCGGCTCGCCGATGGGCTTGTTACATAACACCCCACTGCAGGTGCAACTCATAGAGAGCGTATATATGTGAATGGCAGGCGGCAGCTTGTAAGTGACCATCAGCTTGTGAGTGGGGGGGGGGGGCATGGGAGGTAGGGTGCGTCAGAGGCATGACAAGTGAGGAATGCTGTATTTTGCTGTGCATGCTGAGATAATAATAGTCAAACTATTTCTAGTGTAGCAAGGCAGGTGCGAGCTTGTCAGAACACCATCATGGAAAGGGCGAGTATGAAATATGTGAGAACGGCTCACAAAGCAAATGTTTTTTTTTTGTATTTTTTTTTTTGCTATCACACGCACACAAAGTCTTGCAATCTATAAATGATGTATGATATCCAATCAAAGGATGAAAGGGGATAAAAGACATTCATGCCAGTTCACCACAGCAGATACCCAATAGGACTGAATTTGGCATGTAAAAAGGTTTTGTGTTGCGACGATGAATACTGCATTGGGAGTCTTGAAAGCTCAAATAAGGCGGCCTTGTGAAAGGAAAATGCTGCATCAAACACCTTGAACAGATCTCCGAGCAGTTGGATTAGGAGCTGTAAAAGATGGATGTGGTGAGGGAGTGAGCTGCTACACATCCTCAGAGTTCCTAGCAGCTGTTCGGGGTAGGGACTTGGCAGGTACAGATCGCGAGGGAGCTCGCTAGCAACCCTCTCCTCCCCTCCTCCTCCCTCAGCCAGTGACGGCCTCATTTATCTGTCACCACCCCTCCTACTCCCCAACTCCCTTCCACTTCAGACATCTTTGTCTAACACGCCTTCGCCGTCGCCGCTGAGCCGAAACAACTCCCGTCACTTTTGTATTTATACCATCAGTTAGGTTCCTGCCAAATGCTGTGATCGGCCACTCTGAAAGCTGCCTGCTGCCCCAACAACTTCGCATCTGGGCCGTCACAGAGTCCTGTCATTGAATGACCAATAGGCTCGACATAAAGGCTGTATAATTCATGTACTGCGTCGTAACATGGTGACACAAAATATCTATGGGCCCCCAAAGCACATATTGTTGTTCTCTGAAATATGCCTTCAATTAGAATGTCATATTGCTGTGCCTCAGTCATCTTTTGGCAAGAGTGATGAGAGGGAATCGGACATTAGTTCTCCATCTGACGGATGCCTCCCTTCAGAATTTCTCATTAGTGAAATGCATCTCTGCTCCATCACAAGCAACTCACATTGTTGACCGTGCATTCTTTTGATGATAAGCCACACCCCTTGCATTTAGAGCCCAATTAATTATCATAGATGGTATAGTCACATAAATATTTCACCGCGGCAGATGCCAATATTTCATATAGGGCATTTGGATTTACAGTCAACAAGACGTCTTAATTTTAATAGCAAACATTTTTTTTTTCGAGGAAGACAGTGATTTAAAACTCACATACAAGTGTCCTTGTATTTGCACAGGAACCAAATACAGGTGAGGTTGTCACACTATTCCAAACAATTTCTCCTCAACAGAATATCAAATTGACCGCAAGAAGTCTCGGTCTCCTCAAAACCTTCTCAGACTCGCATCGATAGCCCATCTCCCTGCTCAATACTACTTGCCGATGAAAGCAGTCTCACCATTTGGACGGCCGTCGTCAATAACAGAGCTTTGGGTGCGACAATCGGGCCAAGCAGGTGTTTGGCGTTGTGTTGGGGGAATAGAGCAGCTCAACAGCACATTGGAGGATCAGAGGAGGCTTCAGATGCACCTGGTCACATGCCAAGGCCTCCCTCCCCACACAATCTGGCCTGTTCTGTTCCCACTCAGTGGCAGACGCACCTCCGCTGGCAGCTCTGATGGACACTAAGCTCTGTTCTGGTGACAAATGCAGAGATCATTCGCTCCGACCCACGCAAGCGTTTAATCATGATGCACTGCTACTGCTGCTCACACCCCAGATATTATATTGCATGAAATCCTGTTACTCTTACAATCCGAGAGCTAAAAGGGTTTGGGATATGTAAAACTCATTAGTTGCTATTCCATGCCAGCTTTTGCCTTGTTAGGTGGAGTCTTACCTAGAGATTTATCTGGCAACCCTTATGCACACACAAAAAAAAAAAATCCGGTTTATGCATGGAGTCACTTTAAAGTCACTTTTCGACACTTACAATTCCCTGCACGTTTTGGACCCACAGCACATGTCCTCTGCCGAGCACATAAGTAATAGGCATGGAAATCCCTGGTTAATATATGAATAATTCTGTGTTGTATATGCAGTCCTTTAGCTGACAATTTCCATCTTTCTCTCGCTAAATAAATGGACTGTTTAGATGTTCAGACTGCAATACTTTGCAAAGTGGATTGTTTATGCATAAATTGCAGCTGGACAATTTATCTTATCATGGAATCACATTTATTTACTGTGTGGGAAATGCGTTTTTCATGCCTTGCTCTTCATTACATGCAATGGGCTGAATGTCTCGTCTTTAATAGTGGATTCCTGCTCTCATACTGTATTTGTCAGAATGGTTATATAAGTTCCTACTATATGCACATGCTATAAATGTATCCCTGCAACTGTGTGCAGAGGAGGTATCAACAATATCAAAAGCTAGCCCGAGCAATGGGAATGAGAGCACCCCATAGGGTCTGGGAGCTGAAATAAGACAGATACAGCTGAGTGAGCCTTGATGGGAAAAAAAAATATATAGAGAGAAACAGGTCAAAGAGATGGGGGCTTGGACCCTGGGGGATGCCTGGATATGGGGGAGAACATAAGACTCTTTTCACCAAAGCCACGTCTTCAAAGACTAAACAGTTACCTAGTGACAATAAATAGAGCAGAAAGACCCTTTTTATCAATGGGAAGTCAAAATACACTAAGTGTTGCACTAAGCTCGCACTACTGTACACACTCAGCAGGAACAGGACATTAGGGTTGTCCTGCTAACTTGGTCAGCCTGCCCTGAATCATAAAATGCACTCCCTTACTGACAGACCAAGCCAGCTAGTAAATACAGTCCCAGCCTCAAGGTTAAAACAAATAGTTAGACATGTTGGTAAATATTTTGCTTTTTTGCAGAGAATTAAGACGATCAATATCACTCTCCTACATGAAATTGGTATCAATCTTCTCATCTAGCTCTCTGAAAGAAAAACAGATTAAAGCAGTATTATCAGAGTGAAATTAAACATTTTGGAAATACAGAGATGCGGGTGATTGAACTATTTTCTCCCCAGTCCCCGCTCCAATTAGGACCGCTGAGCACTTCCTGTCTTTCAATCCAACCTTCAAACACGTTGTTTCATGTGTCCCCGTCTTTCTTCCCTAAACTCCCATTTCAAGTGTCTCCTGCGTCTTAATTTGTATCAAAACCCTTGTCGTGACAAATACACCGAGTAAATGCTCTCATGATTTTTTGCTGAGGACTTGTCCCCGTTTTACTCGGGCAGGAATCAATGAGGGATATGCTCGTGCGATAAGATGATTTCATACATTTCTCAGTGAATCAAATGCTAATTGCCGCTTTATACTCTCGCAAATTAACTAAGCAATTTGCTGCTGCAGCACAATGTTAGCAAATTTGCTCCTCCAACAAGCACATAATTATAATGTTATTCTGTCCTCAATCTAATAACACTACAATTTCAGCTGTGCCACCGACGCCACCAAGATTAAAATATCAATTTTCATCATTTTCTCTTCTTCCTTTAAAGCCCATTTATGTATTTTTTTTCCGAAACAACTTCCCCTTTACTGCGAGTCCTTGTGGAGCTGATGAAGCTGCGGGATAGCAAGGATCATCAAGGTGATGGGTAGTTACTAGGCCCTGGTGTTTTCCACAGAGCTCAAACCATTGCTTAAAACAGCGCAGCGGAACTGTCAGCCGAGAGTTGCAATTATTTCCAGGTTCGTGAAGAATATAACAGCCAAAAAGCAGGGCGGATTTTCAGAAGGGACCACTGTATTTAATCAGCCACATTCACTTTGTGTTCAGATTTAGATCTTCTCTTAGGGACTTTGTTTGCTGTTTTTCTGGCAGCTATTCAAGATGCTTTGCTTCCAACTTTTTCCTAAAGAGCTATTGATGTGCATGAAGCATAAAGAAAATGGAATAAATAGCAGCTTTTGTGAATGCCGTCCTTTAAACGCTGTGATAGTGCTCATGCAAAGTGAAGCGACAACTTGCGTGTGAAGCTTACTCAGTACGTATACATGCGCTCAGACATGTGGGCAGTGTGTCCATAAGGTGTTGTGTGACGCTTATGAGGCAGCCAGGCTGCTTCCTGCTCGACGCCAAGATGGCTCAGAGGCGCAGACAGCAGGACTGCAATTTCAGCATTCAATGTCACTGACACAAATGTTATAATAATAAATAGGTCTGAGGTAGATGCTACAAAAGGGTATTTAAACTGGCACACACAGGACAGGCACTTGAATACTAATCGTGTTCAAAAGGACTGTTCATCATCTGACACTTCCTGATTTTTGCCGGAACGGTGATTCAGTTGTTCTCGGGACGCGTGTGGACAAAACTCTGCACATTTGATCATCATTCTCGCAACTGATCTGAGCCACGGAGCAATTACTCGTTTAGGAACTGTAATCACTCAGAGTCTAAGCATGCATTTAATTACAGGAGTATTAACAAAAAAATAATCGCTCTTGAACACCAGTCACACAGAATGAGATTTGGCGAGATGATTACTGCCTGTAAAATCTAGCCATAAAATTGGGGGGCTATTATGTCTCGTACTCAAATGGCTTGTTCAACAAAACTCTAATCGCATGCATCATTTTACACAGTTCATTACTGTAGTTCATTAAGATACGAGCGGTGCTTTTCAGAATAGATGGTGCTGGTACAGTATATAGCATAGTGTCGAATATTCAATGCCTTTTGCCAGCTCTAGGTGTTAAAACAATGTGAATTGCGCATTCTGTGGCATTTTTTAAAAATGAGGCTTATGTACAGTAATGGTAAAGTCAACCCACCGATGTGGATATTATCCCTAACATAACCCTGTAAACAGAAATTAAAACAGCAACATCATTTATTCAAAACATTACCCTTTGCATACTGGTTACCACTGCCTTCTTTGGTGCTGCTTTGTTTCCCCGTTTTAGTCTCCCTCACCCTCTCTTAGCGCTGATAACGTGTAACAACACACGGCGCAGGGGGGCCACACAGCCGGTGGCCGCTGGGAACCTCGCCGTCTCTCAAGCGACCGGCCTCTGGCAACCGCTGACCTCGTAACACGCGCACACACACACACTCATACATACTAACCACCGAGTGTGTCAGCCGAGGCAGTGGGGCCGACCCAGGGAGCTTGTCCGACATGCTGAGTCGACAACAAGGGGAGCTCGAGTGGCAGAGTAGACCTCTGGGATTTGCTCACCGTGTCCCTTACGTCACCGCATACACCGCACGGTGGTGACAGGCCAAGCAGATAAAACAGAGTGGCTCGTGTAAAAAAAAAAAAAACATCTCATAAACTCCAGAGTCAGAGCTTATTACTGACTGGCCATGCAGGAAACCAGGGAGTAAGCTTGTTTCTGTTTGTGTGATTGCCCTTTATTAGGTGCATTATTCACATCATAACATAATATGAGGAGGACGTCTTGAGAAATGATATTGATGCGTTGCCTTCGTGCGAGTTTGAAACTGCTGCTTCAGTTATTGATCTCAAAGTATAAAAATAGGCATTCATCTACAGTGAATACAGTATGCGAATAGCTAAAATGGAAAGAGATAGATGGGGTGTTTTGTATTTGAACCTCTGTTGTACTTACATGGCTCCAAAGCCTGGGCACATTTGCTCATTAACAATTAACGACATAAAAGTATTTCACATTCAATCCCACACTCAGCTTTTTTGGGCAGAACTCAGAACGAGAGCTCGGACTAAAAATAACGGCCTCACCGAAGGAGGAAAAAACAAAAGCAAAGCTTCTTCCGGCTACAAGAATCGCCGATGATACGTCTTATCGCACTTTGCAGATTGTGTTGTGTTTATATGCAGTTGTACAGTGACAGCCAAGGCAGCTCCGAAAGCAGAGAGCATATACAGTATTTCAACAGGAGGATGCCAGCTCAGAGGCTTTAATGTCAAGTGGGTGTATGTACTGTAGTAGTATTTCCCTGGAGATTACCTTTGGTCTAATCAGATGCAGATGTGGCTACTGATTGATTACATTAATGAAAACACACACACCAACATCACTTGAGCTGTGGTGGTGGTTCCTCTTTTGCATTTTTCAACATATTTTTCACCATTCGTACTTTCTGCTGTTAGTGCCGTTATGAACTGCTCAGACAAGGTATACGCTGTTTCTCAGATTTTTTTGAAGGAACTCAGAAATCCATGCATACAACACATGCAAGTTGATGACAAAGAGACAGAAAGGGACACATAATTCCCACATGCTAAATGTTGTAAACCACGTGAATGCTGCCCATTATCCAGCGCACTTCACAGGAAGTCTAAAATGACCAAATGGCAGTAATTCAGTCGCAATCTAAAACTTGGACTTATGCCTCAATTCGACTTGCCTTTTTGTCACATCCTGGAATAAATGACACAGAAATCACTTAGCTTGTCAAGTGGTGTACAGTGTCATTGTGCACTCATGCAGTGAGTGCTGAAGTGATTGAACCACCAGAAACCATGCCAGTTTGCCGTGGAACATTCAGACCAACGACGAAGGGTTAAATCAATACTCACCTTTGGGGTTTTTTTTCGTCGAACATCGCCTTACACAAGCTTAGTTTGATCTACAAACGACGCAAGACGAGTTTGACCGAACCAGGTATCGGGTTTGAGGACGGGTGAGTAGAGGTGGGTGATAAAAGATGTTTAGGTCATTTAGTAAAGGATCATTTCATTTAGAAGCAGGGAGGAAAAAAACAAGAAGGTGGTGTGCCGCGTTACGGTACTTCCATCTCCACAGTTCAAGGCAGGGTGAACCCTTATCCAAAGTGATGACTGAAATCTACTCTATCTGGCCAAGGCCAGTGTGCTTATGTGAACAGCCCAAATGATGTCATAGTTAGTGGTGCGTTGTCTCTCATGCTCGTGGCAGCACACACAATAGCCGATAGTACATTGTGTTCTGTAAGACTTGACGGGGGAAACAATGTTGTGAGATACAATGTATTTAATTGGTCGGAACAAGTGTGGTGATTTTTTTATTTTGGCTAGCTTTCCGTCTTTGTTAATCCTTCAGTCTTGGCTTCATCATATTTTAAAGAATTTTCACACTTTCACACGAGTGTTTTTCCATTCTTCTTTCTAAGCCGCCAATCTGCGGAGTACAGAGAGCCAGCTACCGGCTCTTAAGCATGCTTTCAGGGAACTGCGTCCTTATTTTCATTCATCTTTTGTTTTTGTCAGATTTCATGCTGTTAAATGATACAGTATGCTCTGCAACATAATGAGGCATCATTAGCTGGCTTGTTTCACTTGACAATCCAGGCCATGTACCGTTTTCACAGACAAAACTAGGTGCTGCAAAATCGTAAAGAAAACATGCAATTTACAATTGCAATACATCTACAATACAAAAACAGATTAAAAGATAATTAAAGTCATGTTTCACCACATGAAACAATTGGTAATCGGAGCATGACTGTGAAATCCAATACATTATTTTCCCGCTTTCAATTTAATGTATCACCTGCCGTTGTCATGATAAAAGTCACCTTTTTAAAAAAACTACCTAGTGTATATCAGCGCCACAGAGATGCGGTACAGTGGGCGAAAATGATGATAATACCCGAGGTGTGATCAGACCATGTTCCTGTCAAATAAAAGTGACAGGAGGAGACAGTAATCCCTGTTTGTCCCGCTGCAGTTTGTGACTGTAATCTCAGATTAATGTCCAGGAAATGTCTTTACAAGGTGATTGCACACTAAGGGCAGATGTTGTGTTAAGTCATGTGTTGCACCAGAGCAAACAGATAGATGAATGAGTGCTCACGATCTCTGGTGTTTCCAAATTCACACATTCTTATCTGCTCAAGGATTGCTTCTGAAAGGAAAGCATTTAGGAATAGATATTTGCAGTTTTACTACAGGCTATTCCTGAACTTCAAGTAGCAGACGTGTAGAATATTTTTCCATATACTGTATATACACATTATTAACAAGGAGCTCAAGGACATTTTAACACATATTTAGAGACAGAGACAATAGTTTTCTTCATACAGTAAAGGGTTATAATGAATGTCTGTCATTTGCTAAGGTTATAAAAAGGTGTTATGATTTGTAACAAATAATCAGGAGTACTTCTCTTGGAGCTACAAGAGTATATTCTTGTTTTAGGCTGAGTAAGCCGGGAAAGGGTTAAATACACACAGCTGCTCTGGACAGTAGCAAAGCCTTGAACAATGACTTAATGCACTCCACTGAGGCTGCTTCACATCCCTCTAATGGATCATTTTTCACCTGGCACCTCGGCTCTCTTAAGAATAACTGAGAGGGATCAGCTTAATCGATTCCTTTCCTCTACACCGATCTGGATCAATAAGGATTCCTGCATTATAAACCAGCAACTCCATTTCCAGTGCTGGCTGAACTCACTCTTGTCATTTAAAATTGCATAACAAATGCACCTGATTTGCCTTTACGTCCAGCCCCATGTTCATGAAAAGCAGCTGCATGTATTTTAAGCAAATGCCACACCTGACAGTTCATTTCTTTCCATTCTCTTCTAATTTAAAGGTAGACCTATTGTAAAACACTCATGACGTCCATCCTTAGCCTCAACTGCAGGGCGTTGAATGACAATCTCTCTTGCATGTTGTCTTCATCAACTGCCCAGATCTATTCCCTGAGTGCACATTCTGGCAGATGATTCACTGGCATGTTGAAAAAGCAGTTGGAAGTCTGCGAGATTGTTAAAACCTGCGGGAGATAAAATGCATGCGCCCCCATCAGTATGCAATACATCAAAGATGCCGAGACGCCTCAATGACGCGCTCACTGGCATGATCAAAACAGCAAAATCTCACTCTTTGCGATGGCTGAGATAGAAAGGAGGCACAAATACAAACAACAATCTCCTGAAAAAACAAAGGAAGAAACTAGAGCCACTGGAGTGGAGTACCTTCAAAGGAAATATGAATATGCCTGAGTGTCATTGTGATAATGACCCCTTAACTTGGATTCAACCTTCATCCATCCGCTTACTGGCAAGAAAGAGACAACCCATTTCCAGTATGATCAGATATAACGCAGATATAAGATGAAGAAGTAGGCGATTATTTATACCGCTTGTTTACACTGGCATCGGGTACCTCGGGAAGGTGTTTCTGGTGTCAGATCTCACGGGGTAATGTGGTGGGAGGTTCGAGAGGAGAATACATGCTCAGTTTTCATCCACGGCATTTCCAGTCCTTCATTATGGGAGGCCTCTACGCCTGTGAGGATTATTGGGGCAATACACTCCCACAAAACAGCTGCAGAAGGCAAATAATTGTCTTAAGGTGAATAACAATACCATGTTATCCCAGTAGGAGGGGGAGGGGGGGCGTTAAATAATGCTTATTTCCCCAACTTATGTTTCATTTATGAGATGCTCATATGAAGCCTGTTTCTCTTGGTTTATATTCATGGCTTAGGCACAGAAATGCAAAAGGGGAGGGGGGGGGGGGGTAGGATTTAGCAGAATGCCCAAGGAAATGAACAGGGGTTGCAGGGCCATGCCAATATGCTCATAACACAGCGATACGAGGACTCTCCCCTGAGTGAGCTTTGGATTTTGTGAATGAAACCCCTCCTTATCTTTTCTACTCCGGCTGCCAATCAGTAAATGCTGCCCAGGGGGAAGCCCTCTCTCTCTGCAGCACGCACAATCCAAAACACATATGCAAATGTGCGCCTGCTTCTCCAATCTAAATAAGCCGGGGATGTGCGGAGAGCCAGAGGTAAAGCACATTAGAATGGCCTCACTTGGTCATTACTTGGTGGTAGCATGCATCGCCTCGGGTTAGTAACTGAGCGAGGCAGCCGTGACATTGAGACAAAAGAGCTTATGTTTCTCATCAGACCAGGCTATGCTGGGCCCCCGTTTGTGACTCATGTTGGGTCAAACCGACTGGCAGGTTTGACCGCAGGTTCTGACGTTCAACCTGCTACTTGGCCAAATCACAAAGAAATGTGACTGCAGACAGAGGCTGTGTTAATGTTTGATTGGTCATAGTAAGTGGCAATTATGTCAAAGTGATTTAGCTTGAATGGTTTTGGTTGTTTTTTTTTCTTTAGAGGGGATATAATGCTCATTTTCAGATTCATACCTTTATATAATGTTCAAAAAACTTTACTTTTCTCGACTGTCCGTCTGAATATACTTGTGTTCCCCCCATCTGTCTGAAATGCTCCTTTTTAACGGCTGTCTCTTTAAGTCCCCCCCCTCCCAAAAAAAGCCCAGTCTGCTCTGATTGCTCAGCGTTTAGAGTTCTTCTGCGTCACACTGCAGCCAGAGACTCACTGGGTTTGTCAACTACACTGAGTTCTGCACTTTTTACCGGTGACTGTATAGTTTTGACGTCACAACGTTGCGCAAGTCCCCGACGGCTCATTTAAATGGCAGTTTCTGAATACAGGCGGTGTGCATTTCTTTGTGAATCGAGCGTATTGATAATAATATTTTATATGTAATAGTATTGATAAAGCACCTGATTTCTAATCAAAACAGTTTGAAGAATTTATTAGTAATCCTGTCTTAAGAAATAATTGAATAAAGACCAACATTTTTTAAATGTTTTAAGGTTTTGCAGGACACAGTTTGACCCTGAACTATATTTGTACAGAATGCATAATTTTTTGGTCTCCATGGGCACTTTACCATTGTCTACAATTTTGCAATTTTCAGCATGTTTGAGTTAATCTCGTTTTATCAGCTATGCCCTAACACTCTTGTGCATGTGCTATAATTAGAGCCTAATGGAGATGATATGATTAGCAACTGCACAAATTAGTGGAGCACTGAATCTTGAATTAGCTCTTTTTTAATGGCTTTAAACACCAATATTGTTAATAAGGAAATTCCACATAGATTTGCAGCGTGAATATATCACGGCTACGAACACAGGCTTAGCAAAGGCAAAATCAATAGTTCATCCACGAGTCATCTGCATTATGTTAGCCTCTACATCACCCAATTAAACAGGAGCATTTAGGCAAAAAAAAAGCTTTTTGAAGTTTCATTTTTAAGGGACTAATTTGAATTATGCTGCCCCTAAATTACTTGTTTGACTAAGGGCAATGCCGTCTGTGGAGGAATATAATTCCCAAGCTGTTGTTGTTCATAGGCTCCGGCACAATCGACCACCCCAAACAGCGCAGTTCATCACGAGTCCAGTTATACATTGGTATGACTCCACGACATGAAAAGCCGACTTCCATTGAGCATCACTGTTCTACATAACTTTTGAAACCAATATCTGATGCAGACTTATTGGTTCTGAACGAATGCTGACTCAATGAGCTAAAGAAAAACAAGAGCTTTTTTTTTTTTATTTCATTTGTCAGTGCTCACCTGCTGCATCAAGGCCTAATCCTGTTTACACATTGGAAATCCCTGCTTCTTTTGCTGTTTGATCTGGTTTTTGCCTTGAGCCACATGCTTTAGTTTTGACACCCTTGTCAATCCAGTTTCCCTTCCGTGCCAGCAAAGAAAAAGGGTCAATTGAAGAAAATGAAGAAAATTGCAATTTAAATATTCATAAGGCTCTTTGTCTTTTCCCTCCCATCTGTGTCAGAGAGTGATCATGCTATTCCGCCGTGGATTTTGGCAATTACCTTCTCCTTGTAACCTCCCCGTGTCCAAAGTCACCCCTGCGATCTTGAGAGGCACAAGCAACCTTAACATAATTGTGAGGTTAGAAGAGGATGCCAACAGACCAGAAGCTGACTTCATTTCACTGTTGTTGAATTGGAGCAGACCTCCTGCATTGTCTACTGCGAATTAATCTCAATGCCATGGCTTTTGCAGTCTGAAAAAGATTACATTGTATAATTGCATGTCTAGCTCTGGCAAACGGAGCCATTGTGAATGCCAAGCAAAGCGTCTACCGTATAGGTGTGGGGAAAAAACATGTTTTTCTTGTTTTTACTCACACTTGTTATCTCCTGATTTTAATTCTACTTGTTGACATGTCTTACTTTTTAAAAATGCAAGCCAGTTCCCCCAAAACGGTGGCTTTTGGGCCAATTTAAGCTTTTAAAAAAATGTGATGAACCCAACTCTGAGTAGTGACAGCGGTGCCATCCGGGTCTACACAGCTCAGACAGGATTTTGGCAAAAAAGGCTTCAGCTATAGGCCAACACTCTGCTAGCTCTGCCACACTATCATTCCAGTATGAACCGTAGGGAGGCAGCTCCCTCGTGTCTTTGTTCTCTGAGTGCCAATTATGCTATCCAATTGAATTATGCCCTTGAGTGGTATTATAAGCAGTTGTTGAGGAATCCAAACATTTGTATTCATTAAGGTTTGTTCACAGGGATGATTGAATGACTGGCCCAGTCTAATTAATATGAATAAACACAATGCATATCCAATTTAAATGTTTATTAGCTCCATGCATTGCAAAAAAAGGCACTTTTGGTGCGATTGTTCCCCCTCAGTAATCCCAAAGAAATCTTGGCCTCTATGCCATTTGAGTGCACATCTTGCACTCTGAACATCCACAACACGTCTCAAGTAGTAGCCAGGACTCAGTTTGAAGTACTTCCACACAGAAGAGTATTCATCTTAATGAAGCTTGTGAATCAAAAGAGCCCCCAACTTATTTCCGGCTAACTGGCACTGCCGCTCATGTATTACCGAGTAGCCCCAGTTTTGTATGCTACTGACCTAGAGAGGAACCTTATTATGAATATCTGTGGCATAACAGATTGCACTCGTGGAGCACCCTTTATCAAAGCTTTCAACACCATGCTCAGTCAGGTTTTACTCATTAAAACGTGGCGTTGACACCAGATGGGAAACAGAATTATTTCGGTGCTTCAAATGTTGCCCGTTGGCTGATACTCGAAAACAACTCTGAATTCATTCGCCTAAATCAATCAACCCAGAAAACAGTACTTTGACAATCTTTTCCTTTTCCTCTGCCCTTCCTCTATCCAGGGCCTCTCTCTCTCTTTCTCTCGCTCTCCCACTGTGCCACAGCTGATTTGGCTAGTTTGTGTTGCAAAGCCCTTTCAGGGGGGGGGGCAGGGTCCTTCCCTTCAGTGAGCCACCCTAGGTTCCTGCAAGCTCTGGTGGTTCTGACCCCTTTCATCCCACTCTCACTCTGACGCAGTGGCATCCAGTGTACACGTCTATTGTTGGTTGGGTCAGACCTGGCACTTGCCACCAGGGCCAAAAAAAAGCAGCATGCACCTTGTTATGTGTGAAATCAACCTCGCAAAGGAAGTATTGCTCTTTTCCTCCTCAGTTAGTCTGTTCGCTCTGGCAATATCTGTGCCGAGTGTAAATCCACTGGAGGCCACACAGGCAGTGCCTTCCTCCTTCCGCCCGCTCGCAAGGCAGTTGGTCATCTAAAACTGTTCACAATTAGTGGGAAGGAGCTAAATCTTTCTCAGGATCACTGCAGTCACACCACAGCGATCTTGCAGATCTCCACCCTCCTAGCCAAAGGAGGGTTTTTGTTTTTGTCAGTACACATCGGTATTAAAGGAGCATCAGACAGTGTCACTTCATGTCCTTTGATTATAAATGAATAAGGTTTCATGCATTTGAATTTCCTCAAATACAGTCATTTATTTAGTCAGACACCAAAATTCAAAAGGTAGACAAACTTTCCCCCTCTCATATTCAACAAAACTGCGACTGTACTTTATCCATGTTTAATCCCTAGCCTCATTCCTCCATAACAGTTCCCCTATGCGCACACACATAATGGGGAGGAGTGTCCTATGACACAAATATTAGCTTAGCCGGGTCATTCAGCTTAATAGCCATAAGGATTGAATAGTCTGCAGAGCATTTTGGTTCAAATCATTCTTTAAAGCTACTTCTGAAAAGAACAGCATCCAGCGAATTACAGATCGAATTTGTCGACGTCAAAGGTTTCAGCAGAACAGCCGAGCTGGTAACATCGAAGTTTACGTTTCACTCGGCTCCAAATTCAATTTATACAATTAAATGTAATCCAGTGTTGGGAATGCAGGTAGCACACAGAGGTTTGATTAAAAATTGAACAATACCATGACAGGAAAAAAAATCGAATTAAGAACATGGCTGCCTCAGTCAATCAAGTGCGAGGCTGTGGAAACTCATCAGTGTCAGTGTGCGTTTGTGTGTGGAGGTTCTTGTGCGTGCATGTGTACACGCATGTACACGACCCTGCCATCTCAGTACACTAGATAATCCACATCCTGGACAAGCGCAAACTGCAGTCTTCCAGAACACTGCAGAAGGTAATTACAAATTAGGCCAGGCCCTTGGATCATGAGGCAGACGGCATTCTCCAGTGCATCCTATCACCCCGACTCTCCCCGGCCAAAAACAGGCTCAGGCCAAGTGAACAATGACTCAGACCTCCCCCACTGTGACAAAAACGCAAGCAGGCGTCCTGCACTAAGCCCGCCGGGGACTGTTGTCCTCGGTGTATGGCTTCCCGGTGATTTAGCACCAGAGGTCACCGGTCGGCATGCACACTGAGGACAAATCTCGGGAAATATACGTTCCAAGGCTCTACAGTACGTGATGCTAGACAAAAAAAAACTTCAAGTCAATCAAACGCTTTTTGCCCTGAAGAAAGAAGAATGTGATGTGAAGCTTTGAGTGGCACTCTTCTCCGCACTCTTAGGTGTGGGAATAAACGTCTATCTTCATCCGAAGATA
This sequence comes from Leptoclinus maculatus, assembly GCA_032191485.1. Lineage (NCBI taxonomy): Eukaryota > Metazoa > Chordata > Actinopteri > Perciformes > Stichaeidae > Leptoclinus > Leptoclinus maculatus. The sequence continues at coordinate 7,549,647 of JAVDOI010000020.1, read as the reverse complement.
CGTTCTGCACAGGCAGTTGGCAGCTTAGTTTCACAAACACATGGGCACATGTAGACATCTCCGACTGTTTTGATGATCATCATCAAGCTTCAAGCTTACATCTCGTCCCCTGACAGGATGTACACGCATGAGCAGGAGAGAGTTTGTAGCAACTCAGACAGCGAGGCCTGTGATCGCTCTTTTTGTTCGAGGGTGCGAGAGACTGTGTGTGTGTGAGGAAGCGAGGCGAGCACGTGATTATTATCTGGAGCGGGCCGGTGTGCGCGCACATGCATATGCCTCCTGTCTTCACGGTCATCAGGGCTGATGATGTGTTCAAGGTGGCGCGACAGCTCGGGGGATGGCGCGCTGGTCGAATGCTAAGGGGAATACCAGCCATCGAGACGTTCCAGTCCATGAAGTGTGCAAATCAAGCGGCAGGGGAGGGAGGGGTGGAGGGAGATTAGAAGGGAATGGAATAGCCAGGCCAGGGCCAGACCACCTCATCTGGGAGGAGAGGAAGGAGGGGATTAGAAGGATGGAGAGGACGGAGAGGCAGTGAAGGGGAGCAAAGAGGGGAGAGTAATAAAAGTAGGGATACAAAGACGGAGTGAAACTCAGAGATAATAGATGAGTGAAAGGATGCTAGATAGGGTGTAGTGCAAAGAGACAGTGAGTTGATCGCGGGACTACTTCCCCATACAGGCTGTATCTTCAATGGAGCAGACTCCTGGCAAACAGCTTTGCTTTTGACTGCCTTCCTCCAAGAGGATTTGTTTTTGAGAGCATGAATTAACAACTGCACAGAGCAAACACGATACATTATAAGCTCTGCTTTGCCTCGGAAGTGTTAAACAAGTCTGTGTATTGACTTGTCATGCATGTCACTTTGGCCGTGGGGCATCAAAAGAGAAGAAAAAAAAAATCTGTCTTCCGTCTAACTGTAGAGACTTTTCCAACATCGGTGGCTTCAAATAAGTCTTTGGATGCTGATTTTTTTTTTTTCCTCGCCCTTCTCTCGGTTACCATGGCAACAGGAGTTGAGGATTTGGTTAAAAAAAAAAAAAAAAGAAGAAGCTTTTCAAGAGTTGCCAACATTCACAGACAAGTTGATGGATCATTTTACACCTCAGGTTTTTTTTTGCAAAGTAAGTGTTTTCTTTTTTTCCTTAAACCGCCCTCCATTTTTTTCCAGCAGTTGATTTTCAAATAACCAGATTAGTCAGGAGAGCGGCGTTAAAGTAGCAAGGGCATGAGCACTGCCAACAATAATGTCTGGCAATTTCACTTCTCTGAAACAACGAAGCACATTTTAATCCGCTTGCAGGATTTAACTTCTGCAGAATACCCTTAAAAATACAGTTTGTTTCTTTTGAATCAAACCCAGTACATTTGCTCGATGCAGATATCCTGTAAAGAGCCAAGATGCACAGAATCTCAGAACCACCTTTTAAAGGTTACGCTTTACATGTGTGTACCAATATGTATAATGCATAATGTATACATCCCTTAATTAAAAAGCACATCAAATATTGTACATTATAATTGTATCAGCTCTGAGTATATCAATCTAAGCTATTGCATCTTTTAAAGGTCATGCAATTATGGGTATTATTATCATTTCTTATCATGACTTACTATCTATCCTCACAATTTGAAGGCCTGACTAATATTGTTCATATTTTTGAGCGATGATAATGAGTGACTCCTCCCTATTTTGTTAATAAGAATGTGGAACTAAATGGGCAGATCGGCTGAGTGATCTCGTCAGGGCTATGGAGTTTAGAGTGTGTGTGTGTGTGTTTGGTGGTGATTTTGTGTAATGGTGCTTCTCTTTATTAGATCCCATGATGTAATCCATCTTCTGGATAATTAGCAATGAGGGGATGGAAGGGAGGAGGAGGAGGAGGAGGAGGAGGAGGAGGAGGAGCTGGCATGCACCGTTATAGATGAAGGCTCTTCGCCTTTACCCTGATGGAGGGTGTGTTTAATAGATTTGTGACATGTTAGTCTCCCACGACAAACGCAGTGGCTTTCACATTATCTGAATGCTGTCCTATCCCGTCTGATCAGCCTCTACTTCCTTCAGTTTGCCTCCATTCATTGCTTGAGAGGGTGGAGCACCCTGTAAGATGACAACAATAATGCTACTGATACAGTCAAATGTGAAGATGTCCACCCACATTCACAGTACATGTACACCCTGGAATAAAGATACAGTAGACTAATGGTGCAGCATGCATTGTACAGTATATACAGTGGTTAACTTTAGGACTCTCTGGAGACTTTGGGGATACCACGTAGACAGGAAGTGGACTGAATGTCAATGCAACGCCTCCGTGGGCAATTACTGCTTCCACGCTCCATCGTGGGCCCCCCTTGATTGCTCCAAAGAGAGCTCTCTTACTTTTTCCGATGCGCTGGTGCCCATACTACAAGTAGAGACCGTCGGCGTGAAGGAATCAGATTTATTACTGGAGCCTGAGATTAAATAGCAGCACACAGAAATGGTGCTGACCAACGCCAGAATGGGGCTGCATGGGGAATATGCAGTGCGCCGCTTCTGTAAACTCACAAATGCCAAACAACAGGTGCACTTCAGGTCATCTATATTTAATTTGAGTGGCCAACGCAGGATGATAGATGTAAACGAGAGTGCGCACGTGACAATTTGATTCGAGTTGAGCTGCTGCTCTGCTTTCTCTTTGGAAAAAGGCTCATTAAACCCAGCTACATGACTGCATGTGTGTGTGTGTATTCCGACATACGAGCATTTTTGTGCGTGTCCCCATGCTTTTGTGAGTGTGTGCACTTTGCGTTTTTGTGCTTGCGCCTGCTCCATCGAGGTACTTGTCAGGACTCATGGGAGGGGGTCAAAGGGAGAGGTCGTTAATCAAGACGGACAGGAACAACACACTGGCGTTCCCGGGATGACAGTGTTGCTGGGAGCTGCGGGTCCCCTCAGCCCAGATCCCTCTCTGATCAGAGCACCAATTAAGAAACCGTGCTGCTCCACTTCTCAGCAGAGGCAAGGAAGACAACCTTTTGTTCCCCTGGCTGCCTTACATCCCACTATCAGACGAGAGCCCAGGAGCAGGTCCAGCTCGTTTTTTTTTAGTACAGCAGGAACCAAAGTATACTTGGTGCACTCTGATGTATTCCTGAGAACGGGCTCATGTTTTCACTTTTGGTGAGATGCGTCGTCACAATGTATGAAATGACAAATCTAAGGCAGAGAATAGATGAGATACACAGAGCAATACGCAGGCAAAGTCCACTTACAATTCATATTGTAGAGCGAAGACCTGTGCAGCAGGTTTTTTTGGGCAAAGTACTTAAATAGAGCAAGAAAACGCAGTAATTAGACTGCACTGGAAAAAAACTAGCCAAGTATCATCACTGACAATAGAAAGCTTCTCTTAAGGCTCTTCCCAATGCTTCAATAGCACTCATCAAATTGCAGGACCTCTATTCATCCGTGTTTTTTTTTTTTGCCTCCTCCAGACAGCACTAATGATCAATTCCAGCCCTCGGCATATTTATTCATGAGTGTATTACACCTGGTTCCTCTTTGTTGCCAATGCATTTCCTCAAGTATTATGTGACACCTTGCCTCCCACGCTTCTGGCTCAGATGGCATTTCTCTCTTCTCCTTCTCACGATTGGGCTTTGTTGAACCTGCGTGCACGCACTGCTTTACCTTATTGGATAATCTGAGCTTATTTTGTTTACACTATGAATCAATTTGTAATATCTATTTGTCACGGCGGTCAGAGAGAAATGTGGACTTGTATCAGTTTGCACACATAGGGCATTGTTTGTGTATGCTTTTGTTTCTTTGTTTATTTCTTGAATCATCATCTTTGTCAATGATTAGTTTGATTAGCATTATTATTATTTAATTTAATATATTTGCTTTGCTATAAAGAAGTGTTCTCAAGTAGAAAATGTCCATCACAAGTTCCAACAGTTCCAAGCTGTTTTCAAATTCCTTCTCTTCTCCAGTAAACGTCAGTTCTCAATGAGAAAACCGAAAGAAAAGAAAGATCACAAGCATGTTTGCATCAAAAATTACTCAAACGCTTTGTCAACTATTTAAATCATTGCGGGTTAATTTCTTTCTGACTGACTAATTGATTCAAAATAAAACTTTATCCAACAAAAATGCATTAACAGCTATGCTCTTTGTTCCCAAAGTCCACACTTAAACTAAAGTAAATGGGCGTTCTATCTGTCCCTGCCTGGAATCTTCTCTTGATTCAGAAATGTGTTCTGGCTGCTTAATGTTTTTGGATCATCTAAAATCTCAATCTCATTTAAGTTATGTTAATTTGTCTTATTTATCTTCATGGTCTTAGACAGTTCCTGGGCTTTTTTTAAGATTGTTTTTTATGATTCTGTAATCATACTCTGTTTGATATTTTGCTCATGTTGTTTATCTTGGCCAGAACACTCCTAAAAGTATTTTTTTCTCCCAGTTAAATAGCCGAACTTATCAATTAAATGAATAATGTTTCAGAAATAAGCCAAACCAGCTCACTGATTGACAAACTCAATCCATATATTCAGTCGTTCATCCACTCATCCACTCACTCTCTCAGTGCTGGTGTAATGGCCTCCAGGTGGCCAACAGAAGGCACTGCATTGTCCACAAACACCTGAACTGAACTACAATTATTAATTCACAAGCCTTATCTGTTCAATATTGCTGGACAGCGGAGGACGCATCGCATCTGTGACTCTGTGTGTCCTTGTTTGCTTTGCCTCGGTGCGTGTGAACACAGCCAGTGCGTTTGTCTGCCGGTTTCATCTATTCACAAATGCTTCAGTGAGAGTTTCTATAGTCTCTCCATCGCTCTCCCTGTTCACCTCACTGTCTGGCTCCCTCCTCATCTTTTCTCTTTCGCTTCTCTGCTCGCCAGACTGATGCGATGCACCATTTCAGGGCAAGCTCGGTGGTTAGAGTTTCCTCCCACTGATATGATTAGGTGTCATTAGCCGGTTCAGCCCGTCAGGCTAGGCTGACAGTCGGCAAGTGAGAGAGCTCTATGGTATTGATTGCTTGTACTTTAGAGCTCTTGATCCCATTCTTTAGCCTTGCTTCACTCCCAGAAATGAGCCAACCTTACTGTGGCATCTGCTAGAGAGTTCAAGCTGAAGAGATGCATGTATATGTCTCTATGTATATGTCTTATCTTTTCTCCCATCTATCTCCTTGACTCCTCGTCTTAATGTCCTGCAGCCATCTACTCCCTCCGCTGTGTGGTCGCTGAAGAATATGAAGTTTTGGCTCTGGCGGTCTCGCTGGGGAAATATAAGTTGACTGTCTATTGCATTACTGTTTCTAAGCCTCACATCAGGAGGTGATCAAATTCCCTGAGGTAGAAGGAACACGAGAAATGGAGAAAGGGAAGAAAGAGAGTGTGTGTGTGTGTGTGTGTGTGTGTGTGTGTGTGTGTGTGTGTGTGTGTGTGTGTGCGAGTTTGTCTCTGTGTGTGTGCGCCTCGATGGTTGTGGTTGCACATTTGGACTACTACTTTTCACTAAATCACATTTGAACATGCTCTTGTGTTAGTGTATGTGTCTGAGACAGGTAGGGAATCATTTGTGTGTCCAGAGGAACCATTTTGTTAGGATACAGTGCTTGTTAACTCAAACAGGCTGTGGCTTACCTCTGTATAAAGCATCCACACAGACATTTGTCTTTTTAAACAAACATTAGCATGAACAAGAAACTAACTTTAAAATGATTTGATTGTTGGTGCCCTGACAAGGTGGATCCAGTGCTGCAGGTACAGTTGCTGTCCTGGGATTTTCAAACACTTTGTTGCCTGGAGTTTGCGGAGGATGGCGTTTAACAGAAAAATAATTTGCAGTCAGCAGTTTATTGTGGGTGAAAAAACAACAACTTGTCACTGAGATATGTTGGAGGAAAATGGCCAGAAGCATGCAAATAATAGCTCATCAAACCTTTGAGTGGGTGACAGAGGCAGCATACTATACCGGTATACATGATCACCAAAACAGGCTTCAATACATGGATTCATCCTGTGTTTTGTCAAATAAAGTACATGATTGTGTAATGGTCATCAATACAAACTGACTGTACTTTATAAACACGTCAAAACAATATTATTATTTAATTATTATTATTGAATCATTATTTAATGGCACTGCATTGCAATAACATATACTATGGTAAAGTATTTGAAAGGCCAAATTGAATCTATTTATTTTACGTGATAAAAAGGTAGTTATTATATATATATATGTTGAATATTATAGATATTGGTAATGACAGTGTTTGTTTCAGTGAGCAGTATCTACAACAATGTACAAATATTCTTTCATTTTGAATCCTACTTTGGAAAAAGGCATTATCAGCGAAATGTATTACAAAATCTATAACAAGATAAAGTTCAGGGGTGGTGAGATGAATTAAAGAAAAAAGAAAGTTCTGCAACATAAATCATTGTTTAAGGATTTCTTGCTTTTAGTGAAATATTCGACATACGTTGGTGATGTTGGTGAAACTGCTTACAACTCATAAACAGCTGAAAAGTGGCAAGGGCACGAGCCCTGACCAGTCACTGCCTTAATATAAGGGCCACAAGCCAAAAAGACCTGGAAAGCACTTGTTTAATCTTTAACAATGTGTTGTATATTAAAAAAAACGTACTGTATCTTTTAAGTAAAATCTACTAACTTTACCTCTCGGATAAATGCAGTGTTGTGAAAGTATTTACCTCTAAATGTAGTGGAGTAGGAGGTGGAAAGTAGCATCAAATGGGGAAATGATGTGGTGTGTTGCATTCCAAGACTAGGCAACCTTTTACAAGATTGAATTACGCTGCAAAACCACTATCAGCGGTTGACAATGACAAACTCTCTCTCTGACCCTACCTGAGTTATCTCACCGCTCCTTGAGGTTGATATGCTTTCTCATCTCTGATCGAATATATATCCCCACCAATCACAAATGGGGTCTTCACTATTTGGTTTTACTAAATTTAGGGTAAGCACTTCATCCAGTGCCCTATTAAGGCAAGGACCAGCGGTACTGAGAGTGCCCAGAGCACCGCTTTGATGCTGAGTAGCAGCTTAACGGCCTTATAACGGAGCAAGGGAGCAAGTCAATCAGCTGCTATTGAGTGACTCTGTAATGGCCAGCCTGACCATCACACTCCCCAGAGAGACAGTTTTGTTTTCCATTAAGATTGTTATTACTCAAGGAGGCACGACACAACCTCCAAGTGAGTGTGTCTGTACGTGTGAACGATAGAGAAAGGAGTTCTTGTGGATGAAGTTGGAACCACAGCTGTGGCAAAGATGATAATATCCGTTAACTCAATACTTATTAAGAAAGAGTAGGCATCAAACCAATGGTTCTTTAGTTTTCATGCATTGCTGCCATATCGCGTGACTTAAGATTCCTGGTAGGTATGCCAAGCATGCTTGAGATTTGCATTCAAAAGTAAAATGAATGATTATGTCATTACTGAGCTAAATGAAAACGAGAGTTTTGTATTTAAGCTCGCCAAGTGTCCCGCGCCAGCCGAAGGGGGATTTGATGCTGTCCCCCGTCAGCCGGCTCACAGGCCCAGGAGGGAGAGCCATTAGTTTGAATCAAACGCCACTCCAATCAAGAGGCCTCCCATCTTCATAAAGATAATTACTAGAAACGTCAGACTGTACGAGTGCTCCCCCCCCTCCCCTTGACCCAAACCCATGAACAGCGATACACCACAAGGCTGGACATGTATCTTCATAAGAGGGTAAAGCCAATGGCATCTACTTGACTGGGACAATTAGTCAGCATTAGCCGCTGATGGCCTCCATAACATAATTACATGCCGGTGAGTAACTCTAAATCATCCCTATTGAACTTTTATGGACCAATCATTTGAGTTACTTAAGTAATAGAGCACGAATGGGAGAATAAATGAGCTATCTTCCTAAGAGGATAAGCTGTGTTTATTGAGTAGTTTGTAGTTTCCTTAAAATGGTGACTTAAATTCTTGCGTTCAGTATAATATTTTTACTTGATACTATCTATATGCAAAGCGAGTTCATGGAGCCCAGCGAGGCTTTCATGTGATAAAACCTGCAGGGTAGTCTGGGTGGGATGTCTTTAAATATTGGAGAGACATTCAAATTAAATATACTGCATGTTGGTAATGGCAATGGCCGGACAGCCACTACCGTTTTTTGTTTTTTTTCATTCATAATTATTCATGAGCATTTGTACTTGGAAGAAAGAGAGAAGAGAGAGTAACTGAACTGAAAATTATTTAGAACTTAAGTGCGCATTTCATTCATGTCATGTCAATTTGGGTGTAAGTCAATGTAATGAGCTGTGATGGGAATGGAACCACAGCAAACCTGAGTCTATCTGAACAGCGATGCCCAAGGACTAACCTGTTGTGACAGCAGTGTCATGTGACCAGGGTCAAACACAGGTTAGACCAGACAGCAAAGATACACCATTTCCCTCCAGAATGCAGGGAGGGACAAAGAAGTAGAAACTAGAAGTACCTCAAGTACTCACATTTGTACTTCAGTAGCTGAGTAGCCATTGCAACCATTATGCAATAAAAGTCCAAACTTGATACAGAGTCCCCAGATTCTAAAGTCTCATCAGCTCTTTGATGTGGCGTCCCTGTCTCCTGAACTTTGACTGATTGCTCTCTCTGGGCTCTTGCAGAGTGTCAGGAGAATATGGATGAGGTGGCAGAGAGTGACTGACAGCTACCGGGCAGCGGCTGCTCCCCAAGCAACCACACTTCAGCCAGCCTATCTGAAAAAAACGCTGGTTGTAATGGAATTATAAGTACATTTTAGGATGCAGGCAAGGTTTGGTAAATGCCTTTATCAATTTGAAACATTATCCTCTTAACAGGCATCTTCCACTTGGCTTTTGCCACTCAAAGCAAAATAAAGGGTTTTTATTTTAGCTCCCTTGCAAGTCACTATGCCTTTAAATGCTCACAACTGTATTATTAACATGTCTGTTACTGATACTGGGAGTGCACTAGGGACGGCTGTCATGAATATGGCTTTTAATTAGTTAAATACTTGACAATTCTCTGTCTACCAACAAGCCCAGCATATCACACGTATGGTAACGAACACAAGTGAATTGTTGTGGATCTATCATATTCCCCAGTACAAGCGTTAATTTGGTCCGACCCATGCACAGGATATCAAGAAATCGATATTGCTTTCCCATGTCTGTGGCTGCGCTAGGTGGGCCTAATTGAAATGTATGAAGGAGCCTGCTAAATGATCTGTGCAGGCAAGGGAGCCAGAGTGATTGCAAACATATGGAACGATTCCCGAGACAAGAGAAACATTTGTACAATGCTGCGAGAGAAACAGAGCAAAACAGTTGAAGTGAAGGACAGAGGAGGAAAGAAAGGAGGAAAGAAAGGAAAGAGACAGAGAGACAGAGCAGAAGAATGATGTTTCTGGACTCAGGAGAGATATTTCATTAGACGTTGTCGGCTTTTCAGTTGAATGCTCGAGCGAGTTAGTTAGTTAGAGCGAGAGATGAAGGTAGAAAAAGCTCAGAATGATGTGGGGGTTGGCACATTATTAAACCATTAAAAACAAATGACAGCACAAACATGGAACTGAGCATCAATTTTTTGTCACACGTAAGCTGAAACAATAAGCTTGACCTGCATGACTGTTTGTTTTGTGACAAATGGTGGTTTATTTTCATGGTTCCTTCTTTCCTCCTCCTTCTCTCTTGTTTCCTCCCTCCTCCATCCATCTCTATCACCATGTCTCTCTCTCTCTCTCTAATAAGCTATTGACATTTTGCTTAGTAATGACTGCAGGACTAATCGGCCTGGTATCGTCCAGAATCAGCAATGAGTAGAAGTGTCATTTTCTAACTTCCACAACAGGTAGACATCCAGGCTCACTCAATTCCCATTGGTCAGTTTAATTATCTCCTCTGGGTAAGGGCTACCATCTCCTGTGTGCTGGTCTGTGATACAGTGATTAGTCAGGACCATCGTGCACTAATGTGTTTAACACAAGTGAGTCATGTCCGTTAGAATCAAGGCAAGGAGTTACACAGTAAACCACAGAGCAAAGGTGTTTGGACGTCATTGTTGGACATTAATTAGGGAGGATGTAATGAGGATCTTTTAATACAACATGATAGTCTGAACAAACAATATGTCTCATGTAATTGTCATTTCACCTAACTTATCAGATTCAGTATTTTGTTTATTTTCTGGTACAAACAGCGGTGGTGAAAGAACAGTTTGAAGTCATACAGTCAAACAGCAGCTCTCACTTCAGCAAAGATGGAAAAAGAGTCACTGTTTGGTGACAAACTCACCAAACAGTGGCATCTTTTTTTTCCAAGTGGCCCTCAAGTCCTTCACAAATGCTAGGTTATTGAGAGTTTACACTGTTTCCTCAGCGACAAGATTTCATGACAGCCAACTGGCAATAATGTTTCTTTACAAATATGGCTTGAGGCTAGAAAACAAACCTCGAGACACATGCTAACAGCCTAAGGAAGGTCCATGAGCAAGTGCGAAGTGTGCTGATATAACTCTTGAGTTATCTACACCTTGCACATTGCTTTACGAATGGAAAGTAGAAAAGTGCACTCAGTAGATGGAGGATCTAAGCCAAGTGTGTCTGCTACCACTGCGGTGATGTTTGATTGAATGATTACAACCACAATTGCCCGCCGTCTACACCCTGCGAGCATATCGGACGCATTTTTTCACACACGCAACAGAAACGCTCCCAGTTTGTTTTTTTTCTCATTTTCTATGCAGCTTACTGCACCGGCTCTGTGCAGCTAAACTGCAGTTCACTATTTAACGCGTCGTGTTGACTGTTTAATGCTTCCTCTGAACAGAAAAGGTCAGTCCTGCTGTGGGGTTTTGTTCTGTTAGCTGTTAGCCAAACACACTGTGCGACTCCCACTGACTGCTAACGATATATAGCTCTCCTCCTGCTGACATGAGAGGACACTTGGTTTGTCATTTGCTAAGCAATGGTTACTGTATACAGGAATACATCCATACATACGTACATTCATATTAGCAATTGTCTTACCTAGGCGTGAAAATCAAGTGAAGAACAATTTCAGAATCTGTAGCGGAAACAAGAGTCCAAACTGAGGCAGTTGTTGATCACTTGCGGCCCCTACCGGACGGTTAGGAATAGTGAGGAGTCATCAGTCAATGACTGTATAAATCAGTCAATAGAATATGTTTTCAACTATTGCAACCATGAGAGGTCCTTGCGCATACAGTCGTAAATGACCACACCACAATATTAGGCTGATGGGTCCAGCAGTATGCAAGATTAGCCGTTGACAGACAGACACAGAGATGCACAAACACACACACACACAAACACGACCGAATACATAAACTCCTTCCAGAGATCATACAAAATCTGGATGTATAAATGCAAAGAGTCCATGCTAAAGCATGCAGCTCAAGAGGTTAGCGTTTCCCTTATCCATCACGTTTGGCAGGTAGAAAAGGTCAAATGATTAGTGTTTTGAGTATTTTGCCCTCTAAACGATAACCCTCATCATTAACCTCTCTATATGACACAACAAATATTAGGGTGACATTTTTGTTTGGCTTTTCTGCCAAATAACACACATTCCACGAGCAAATGAGCCTCTCAAGCAGAGACGGCGCTTTGGCAGAAGAATGCCACAAAAGAGCATCTATTATCAATATATTGACACGGAGAGCTCTGCTGAGCACCCGGGTAATGTCAGGACAACAATCGGCCGGAAAGGGAATCGGGGAACAACACAGTTTGGAATAGAAATAACAGGTTCCATGATGAAAGATCTCAAGTAGAACTGTCAAGTAGAATGTCTTTGTTTTGACCACGGCCATTGAACATAATACATAATAGGCTTTCTGTAATGTGCTTTAAACAGCCTGACAATCAGTTATAATGCAAATGTAGCAGGAGATATATATATATATATATATATATGTATATAGGATAACATATAGATGTAGATGTAATAGCAAGAGTTGAGTAACAGCCAAAATTGATCTAGTACAGGTCTGATTTACTTTTTATGCACAAAAGCAGGACTGTTCCATTTCCTACTGCATATCTCCAACAAATGTCTTTTTCATTCATCCTTCAACTACAGACTCTTAAGTGTTTTGGAGCAAGCGCGATCCAGCCGAGTGTGTACAGATGTGGTAATCCATTTGTTTAAATACATCTGACATGTTCATTAAGCTGCTAAGCCACACATCCTCACATTTCCCCCCCCCCCCCCTTTTCTCTCTCAATCCTTCTACCAAAAGCTTGCCTTTTCTTACCGCATTGAGACGGTAATTACCATGCAGTCAAATGAGAGGATGGCAAGCAGAAACACAGCGCTGTCTGTGGCTGCCTGCCAGCCAAGCTACTTACACTGTGGAGCACACTGGTGCCCAGATACTACAGGCCAGAGTCAGGCTGTGTACAACTCTGGCATCCTGAGCTAATACAGATCATCTCTCAGGCTGAGGACTTTCAAACGTGATGTAGCTTGTCCACAATCTTTGACAGAAGATATGCTTCTAGAGGCGTCGCACAAGAAATCCAAGTGCCAAAATAATGCAAGACGGAGGCATGGCACAGGGTATTAAGCTCCTCTAAGTGAGGTGATAAAACATCATCTGGTACACATAGCTCAGAGCATGATGTATCACCACCACCACTCCTGACACCGACAAGTCAAAAGATATCTGACAGGCCTTGCACCAGACTGTGCCATTTTCATGAATTCTGAAAAAAAAAATGAAAGGTTCTCCACTCCAGGAGTGTTCGAAACTCTCTGCCTGTGCGCCCGCCTGATTTTCAGGCATTTCGCTGCCAACTTGGCATATTACACCGGTGTCGGCATTGAGCCATCTCTGCCAGCTCCATGATTGCCATGATCTGGGTCGGCAAGAGTATTACATGGCCACCTGGAAAGAGGCGAACACCTGGACGCAGCTTAACGCCCGGCTCAGCCATAATACAGGTCTTTTCTCTGCCAGTATACACAAACCTCCCTTCTCTCTCTCATATGGTGCACACAAGCGATTTAAGTGATTAGGCATTGTGTAGGCCTGCTGTTGGTCTACTGTAGGAAACATTTAGCAAAATCTAAACTGCAATCAATGTTCAACCTCTTTGTAGGCCAGCTGAAAGTAATGATGCTGCCAACGGATGCATTGTGTGATGCACAGCAGGTTATACTCTGCACCGAACGGGGACTTTTCTGCATAATGACTTTAAATTATCAATAGTGCATTGTACAGCAGGTTAGCCTGGGGAGGGATCTTTTGCGTAGCAGGGACAGAGTTGCGCTTTTGCCTCTTTACTTGTGTTGAATTTAGGCACTGTGGCTACTGTGGCGCCATTTTTTTTAACAGGGGGTCAGGGGGTATTGGGAGGCACTTCTTTTTCTTTGTTTTCTCCCCGTATAATAAATCACTCAGCTTTCCATTCTGCACTCAAAGTGCCGTGAAAACCGGTTGTGTCCTCGCCAATTTCCATGACAACACTGCCATCCCACATTGTGCCACAACAATCCTCTTGACCTCTCTCACTAAATTCCTTTGTGTTGTGATCACATCTTCAATTTGTATTCCCTCTTATGTTTGCAGAGGCTTAACCTTTTGCTTCCCCACTGTTGGCACTTAGCTAAGACTGGGAGGATCCACTTGCTGCATCATTCAAACAAATCTACACTCTTGTCCACTGAGATACCCGACTGATTAAGTCCCCTCTCTTAATGGCTTACATCTACTATACTATAATACTCCTGGGCCTGAGCAATTCCATGTGTGTTTTTTTCAACTGTCCTCAGTAAGTAATAACCAAAAACAAATGTACTTAAACATGATTGCTTGGTCTTCGTTGAAACACAAGTTATCAGTTATCATTTTATCATCATTCGTCCCATTGCTATCCATTGTTCTATTGGAGCAAACTTAATTTATATCACATAAAAAAAACAAAAAGAACCAGTAACAAAACAAAAAGAACCAGTATTCACAACTCAGAGTCACAACTCACAAACAGCAGGATATAAAATCATGCCTCCGAGAGCCTTAAAAAAGTATAAATGTCTGATTTTTGTGATCTTGACAACGGATCTCGCTGGGGCCCATCAAATCCAGATAGCTCTCACAGAGGTATCGAGCAAAGCCCAGTTTCCTAGCAAGTCCTACCAAATCACCAGAACTATTGTGCGTGTTCGAAAAAAAAAGAAGAAAGAAAAAAGATTGGAATGCTGATTGCACACAAACGCTCGGGAGTGATAGTGACAGTCAAAGGAGAACGAGTGCATGCAACACAATAGGAACAACATGGAAAGGTCACACAGGCAAAGAGCGTTAAATAAACAAAACAATACCACCGCACAGCAAATGAGGTGGGAGAAACAGGGACTGAGTTAACCATGCCTCAGAATTTGTGCTAATTACCAGTCCTGTGGGTGGTTGTTAGTGGGGAATGTCCACTGCTCATGTGTGCTTATATAAGCAATCAATGGCTTTAATTAGACTATTAGGTGTGATTGGGTCCCAGCAGACTTCTTCCAAGCCTTAAGCAGCCTTATTGTCTACCTTCCTGATTTATAAATGTGCAGCACATTGGGAGGTTGGGGTTGTGTAACTATTGATGCCATGGTTGGCTGTTTGGTTAGATTTTAGACATTTCTTTGTCTGACACGGTGTTTGATTAGTTATGGTTGGTGTGATAACAACTGGCAGATCTACAGCCATGCTGGTGGCGTGGCTTTAGAGTTGGCTTTGTCGATATGCCTTCCACCACTTTGGTCCAGAGGGAAATATCTTCATAATGACTGGACGGATTGCAATGACATTTTCGTCCAGACTTGCATGCCATCTTGACAAATACGCTAATTTACTTTCGTGTTTTTCTGACTTCTCATCTAGCGCCACCATGAGGTTAAACATTTTTTTGTATTTAGTGAAATGTCTTAACAACTCCTGAATGGAATGCCATTAAATTGGAACAGATGGCCAGAAGATGAATCCTAATGATTATGCGATCCTCTGAATTTTCATCCAGTGCCACTTGTGTTTTAATATCCCCAATATTATGTCAGCAGTCTGTCAGTTTTAAGTGGTGAACCTCTGATGTCTCTTCTCTCATAAGGCACAATTCACCTTTTACAGTCCCTTAAATTGTGCTCCATTTTCCCTTCAATTTATTTTTGAGGTGTAGTCTAACGGCGGCCTTTTTTCCTGAACCTGCGATAGCAGCCGTCTAGATCCAATAACACTGCGTTTACTGAGCAAACATGCTGAAAAAACACTTTGGCGCTTTCCCATCTCCATGCTCAATATTCCACATTCACACTGACCCCTCAGAACTGAAACGCTGTGAAATAGGAAGCCCTAATGCTGGTATTATTTTCAGAAGCCTTTTATCTTGAAGAGTTGGATTTTTGTATAAGCAACCAGGGTGACATGAAGAGGGGTTTTCATTGCTGGCTTTTATAAGGGATAAGCAGAGATATATAAAGAGAGACACTAGTGATGCAGGATAGGTAATGAAGGGGGGGAAAAAAAGGAGCAGGAGGAAAAAAAGAAAAGGTAGGTTGAGCCTATGAAGAGACAAAGGCAGAAAGCGACAGAGAAAGATCCAGTTGAGAGAGCAAATGAGACAGCAGTCAGAGCTGGGAGGTGGTGGGGGAGCACTGTTATAACTTCATGCATGTTTAAGCAGAGAGGTAACACGAGTTCAATGCCCCGAGGATGTGGGTACCAGTGCACCAGCCGGAGAGATGACACCAGGTGCAATGCATCTCATGATGTGAGTTAGTGAAGCCAAGTCACACTGAGGACTGGACAAACCTAGCTCCAACATGTGACCATTTGCTACTTTTCTCTTTTTTTCCAACATTTGTAGCCTCCCTCGCAGCATGCCTTGTGGATTGGCAATGTCTGTCGATCAGCCGGTCCACCACATTGGTCCAGACTGAAATTTCTTAACAGCTATTGCATGGGTTGTCAGTTTTTGTACAGACAGTCATGGTCCCCAGAAGTTTTCATATACAAGCGGCATCATCAGGTCAACATTTTTATTTGCCAAATACGTTTATGATCAAATATCTGCAGCTACGTACGCAATGTTAGCATGATGAGGAACTAAAGTGGTGAACATGGTACATCATGCCTGCTAAATATCAGCATGTAAGAATTAGGGGTGTAAGAAAATATTGAAACGCTTTATCGCAATATTATGTTTTGCGGACATTCGAAAAGAAATTTCAATTGTTGTTTACATGCAAAGATCTGTAGCAGACACTGTGTTAGCTAGCTGACGTTAGTATGTGTGTGTATAGCCTTTCAGAAGCCTGTAGTGCTGCAGTAGACTTCATTTTGATGGGTCTTGGTCTGGAAAAAACAATATAAAATAAGGAATTCAAAGTTGTCACTGGGGCATTGTTCACCACTTTCTATAAACTCAAACATTAATGGATTGATCATGAAAATAATCTCTAGTTGCAGTTATAACACATACCCCCAGACACCTGGGTTGTACAGTTAAGATTTACAATATGTTTGGGAGACTGTGCTCCTGTGCCCATACTGTTATATCCTTCACTTTCATTGCCGTTCCACACACACACAATCGCACACAGATTCCTCTCGTCTCACCAGGGAAAATATCCACTGTCAGTGCGAAAAATAGAGTGGAGCAGATGGCAACAGAATGATTGAAACCACCTACAATGGTTCCCACAACTTCCCTGTCTTTCTGCCCCGCTCTCCCCCATTTGCTGACTACTTCTCTCTCTCTTCACCCTCCCGTTCCCCGTGTTCCTGCCTAACAACACCCATCGTCTGGATGCATCATCCCAGTCTCTTTAATGCCATGCAGACTCACAGGTCTTGCCAAAGAGGCTCAGGCTTCGCTGGAAGCCCCATGGCGCGACACAAAGTCAGCCAACATGGAGAAAGAGAAGAGGGAGCTTGCTAGCTTCACATGCTAAAACGTAAAAGTATTTGCATAATTATTTACTCCTCTAGAACCCATCCTCTTTTTTTAAAAATCTATTTTTACTCCACCTTTTTTTTCTCACCTGCGTCAGCCTCTCCTCCCCAACCCCACCATTCGTCATCACACCTCCCCAGCCCTGATGCCGAGTGTCAGTCGTGTGAATGAGATAGGTAGCAGATCAAAAAAAGCTCGGAGAGGTATTTTTTAATAGCAGAAGAGGTGTTGATTAGTGTCGGAGAAGGAGAGACAAGGCAAAGTGAAGGCAGTCTATATTACACCCCCGATCCTTTGAGGCATAGGTGTGTGGGTTGACGTATGTGTGTGTGTGTGTGTGTGTATACATGTGAGGAAAAGAAAAAGCAGGGTTAATGTGTGTCTATGTGTGCGCACTCTGGTATGCATTTAGAGTATACCCACAGACGTTTGTCGATGAGAGGGTGTGTGTGTGTGTGTGTGTGTGTTATCAAAGTGTGTGTGTACCTTCCCTCCAGGGGATCAACGTTAATGCATAATACATAGCTCCATATTTCTGACTGTAACAGCAATAATGTTGGCGCTCTGAGTTTATGAAGAGGAGATCAGGTGTAGGAGAAAGTGATTACAGGGCATAAACACTGCAACTGATATTGCTTTATTGTGAGAAATGACTGGCATGAAGATGGCAGTAGCTGAAGACAGCCCCGAAGAAGAGCGCCAGCGACATTGTTAATCAGGTGCTTTACTGCAGTGATTGTCGGTAGTTATGGAGGAGTCACACGGATAACGAGTTGTCCTGGCGAATTAAATTGAAGCTCAAATCAGGCCAAGTGTCGGGACGCCGAGGCATAAAGGTTCCAAATGTGTGTTCACTCGTTAAGCTCCAGTATATGATGATGATCTGGCTTGGCTATGTTTATTTGTATATGCAATTTACATCAACAATGGAGATTTATTAGTGTAATCGGGCAGCCCCTCTTCTTCTGGTAATATACTGTATGTAATTATGGAGTTAATAGCATTTTAGCTTGAGACTATGCATTGTGTGTAGCATTTTTAATTAGACCTCTGGGGGATTGTTTTCTTCCCTTTTTCATTATTTCATTTCCGTCATGGTTGCTTGCCGTTTGTCTTTCAAATTTCATCCAGAGCAAGATCTGACCCCACAAGTCTTCATCTCCGAATCAACATTTTGAATGCAGCCTTAGATAAGGTTTAGGAATAAATAAATAGCAGTTCAAAGCTTGGCATATCAGTGGCTCTTCATTCTGTGTCCAGGGGCTTGCCCGCATGCTTCTGCCTGTGTCAGAATTTTCATCTTCCCGTTCTCCCCAGCTGCTTCCCTCGCACGGCTCTCTTCCTCTCGCTCACACAGATGGCAGAGGGGTCGAAGCACTTTAATGAATTTTCAAAAGGAGCTGCATTGGCAATATTAAAAGGAGCTCAAAAACTTAAGCGCTTCTGACACTGGAGTCACACGTAAATGCGCACAATGACATGGCCGTAAAGGTACAAAAGCATAAACGCGGACTTGAATGGGGCTGTGCACACATAAACACCATTATTACTTTCTTCAAAAAACAATACCATCCACAAACACGGAGAGGAAATATCACACCCTACACACCGTCGACATTTTTAATTATCTCCATTAGAATGACAGACACCCGCTGGAAGGTCAAAAGTCAATTTTAATGATGAGCCTACATATGGCAGCCACCGTGTTGCCTTGCAAGGGAAACGAGCGCCACTTCTGCCGATCCATCTGTCCCGTGGTAATGACTGCACCTGGCCTCACATGGGCCACTGCACACAGGTACCAGAGCTCTCGGAACCAGCTCGGTGCACAGAGGGAAACACAATTAAAAAGCAATGAGCACGCTCACATCTTGCGGCCACGCTGTTTACTCATTATGTCTAATTATCTATTTGAGTCGGAGATTTAAAAGTCGAGCTTTTTTCGACAGTCAGCGTGAGCGTATAAAGGTGCGCTGAGGCCATAAATGACTGATCTTGGACCCGATGAATTTCACCTGGAAATGCAGTCAATTGTCAGGCGTGTCCTCGTGACCTGTGTTAACGGTTTTCTTGTTGCGAGAGGCAAATGCTTGGGAACCTGATTTGTGAGTAGGGAGTGTCAAACACCATTAAAGCCTTTCTCTTTTTGCTTCTCCTACACACACACCAGAGCCTGGGGGAACCACTCCAATCCAGGCCTCTTTTAGCTGGCCTTGATCGTGCCAGTCGACATACGACTGCCTGTAGGGCCCCCCCCCCCCCCCCACACCCCCCCGTCTTCACAAGTGGCGGATATGAAGGGCCAAGCCAGTGCTGCGCTGCCATAGGCATCATGGCGATTGCCTCTCCCTCTTTTTTATTCCTTCCTTTCTACTCTGTCCTTCCATCTACTTCTCCCCAGGCGAAAGAATCTTTATCCCACTTCTACGTAGCCGAACTCAGGGTCAGAACTCAGCATCATGCCCACAGGCCTCTGATCTCCCCAACTTCTGATCACTCATCAAGGTCTGTCAGGCAGAAATCTCTAAAACGCTGCATTTGAAAATGTCCCTTAAATCTTTTCAGTGCTTTTTTTTTTAAACACAAGAGGGTGGACATGGCCCCTGGGAAGATACATCAGACCAGGGTTGCATTTGATTTAGCTTTGTCCTTTCTTTCTTTCTTTTTTTCCCCTGTTCACCATTCTACAGCATATCAGAAGGGATTAGGGCAAGAACACTATGGACTCTTTTTAATATCCTAAAGATATGTTTGAACTTTATGATTAAACGTTAAGATTGCATTTATTTGAGCAAAAAGAGAGTACAATTATATATTATGTTATATAGAAAAACAATTAGTTATTAACTTGTCTGTCATCATCTAATTTGACTATAAAAAAAATATATATGAATATTAGGAGGGTGTTGAGGATATGGGGATTGAGTGATACAGAGCGTTGTCGTAGCGCTTCTGTTTTCAAACAGGAGACAGCTGCAGCAGAAGAAGAACATCTGCCGCGGTGCTAACACAAGCATACCTCGTTTCCATACTGTCATGCCTGAGCGGCCTTTAGACCGGACAGCGCTGAGTCTGACAACCGCCTGATGAAGTTTGGAGTTTCTCTATCTGCGTTCATCAGGCTTGTCACTCACAAAGTAGTTAATCACACCTCGACTTGAAGAGAGATTAAAAACAAGTGAGCATTTTTTTACCCCTCAAAGAACAGCCTTCGCTTTGGAGCCCAATCTGGCTTCTTGTCTGACTTGTGTAAACTTCTAGATACTTCAGCAGTCTGTGTGAGCCCAGGCCATCTGTAGCCTCCGTCAGTGCTTCTCTAAGTCTTTGTTGCAACAGAAAAAAAAAAGAGGTAATGTTTATATCAGCTCAGATGGAAGGGTGCAAGCTCTCTCACAATCATTGATAACACGGCAGCTCTGTCCTCTCTTCTGCAATGTCTGTTTCGCACCTTCTCTGCATTGAGGCCTTTTTTGCAGCTAACTGGAGCTTGGCCAGCCAGAGCCATTTTGTCCCATTATGTGGTACTGTAAAAAAAAAGAAGAAGAAAAAAAACAAACAGCTGCTCCCATTCCACACTGGTGAATAGGTTAAATGGTGACACAAGGAACAAGGCTTTTTTCGTCATGGTCTAAATTGACTGACAACAGGCGCTGGAGGTTCCACTGTTCCCTCTCGGGCTGCCTTCCAGCTCCACTGCTTTTGATTTGCAATTAGCGGTCACACAGTCCTGCAGACATTTTAGAGACAGAACTCTCTCGCTCTCTCTTTCTGCGTGTGTTTGTGTGTGTGTGTGTGTGTGCCTTCAGTGACATGTTTTCATATGCCACTGTGAGGAAAATGGCGGATCCACTGATTGACTTAATTAATCGGCGCACTGTAGAACTAGAGGAAAGAGGGATAGATGCCCACTGCAGTGGGTCGGTTGAGTGCGTGTGTAGTATAGGCCTAGTTTGAGTAATGATTGTGCCATCTCGAATGTAAGCTGCTCTATCATTTATTTAATTGATCTTTGTGTTTGTTTTTTAATAACAAGGTAGCAAAGGTATTGGCATCTTTTTTTTAAAAAGTCATTATGTTACAGGGGAAAAGCTTAGTATACTTCAATTCCAATACTATTACAAGTATTCAAAACCAGTGTATGTGGGTTGTAAGTGCACTTATAAATCAAGTGTTTAATAGCATTGAAATATGCATGCTTGGCATAATATACCAAACCATAAAAGTCCCATTTTCTAGGACATTTCCCCATTAAAACAGAGAAGAGCCCAGCAATTAGATACTTGTAGATCTTGTAGAAAGATACATTTAGAATGAAATAAGAGATAAGAGCTACTTAAGATACTTATCAAATGCAGAATAATACAGCTTTCTCTTTTCCCTCCACTGACCTCAGAGCTAAATTAGCTGCCACCCTGATCACCTTCAGTCCTTCATCTCTGAGGAGTTGAAAGTTATCGGGGTGGGCGAGTGTAGTCTAAAACGGAATATGGGCGAGAAAGGTTTTGACAGGATTTCCAATGGCTGGCGAAGAACAATTGAGGATAATTAACAACCCCATAAAACCCTCACAGATAGACTGTGTTCATTGGTGTAATGGGACTTAAAAAGTCAGAATCGTTATGGACAATTAAGGCCAGATCAAAAGATGGTGAATTATTTCCCAGGTAAATATCACGGCATAGAAAACCTGCAAATCATGAGCGCAGTCTTCATCATCAGACGCTGTACCATTTTAAAAGCAAACACCAGTTTGTCATCATATTGGTTGGAGCGTTTGTGGCGATAACACATATATGTATCTAAAAATAGATACACTAGTGGTGCAAAGGGTTATTAACTTATCAGCAGGCGTGGCTGCAGTTGGCAGTCAGGGACCAAACAAAACTGCTCCTCAGATTCCCTTAAAATGCGGAGTGGTCCCCCGCCGTGGTGCACTGACTGTTATGTGATGAATGAGGAAAGTCAAGACCGGCTGTGTCAAAAACGATCTCCCTTGAGGAAACTGATGTCCTTGTCCTAGAGCTGCAGTGTCTCAGAGGACTGTATACACAGCACTGCAAATATCCCACCAAGGGCAGATGATGTCTCTCTAAGTTTAATCCAAATTTCTGGACGAAGAATGTAATGTCTGTCGCCATGTTTTCTTTACACATCAATAGCTTTTTGGTGTTTTTTGTGTAAATACTAAATACCGAACATGTTGATGCATTTAACAAGATGAGCTGCCGACAGTTGCATAGAAGTTTTAATCATAGGCTGCTTGAATCCCTAGTTAACTCAGACTAGGCCACACATATACAACTTGTTTGTATATCGGGAGGTGACTACCTGGGTAGAAATCAATGTGTATTTGTTGTTGTAGTAGTAGTAGTCTTATGTCTTCATAAGCCCTTATTTGATTTAGTAAAGGGGGCTACATACAGAATTTGAAAGTCTCTTAAACTACAGAAACCTTCCAGTGTACTACTTCCCCAATACATTGTCGCACAAGACATGTCATGAGCAATGGCAATATCAAGGGAAAACTGACTAATAAAATTGTCACATCACATACAAGAAAGTAACCCATTTAATTTGGAAGGAAACTCAAAGGGTTCATGGTGTGGCCGCCAGTTACTCATCTTGGCATAGCCATTTCTGCCTTATTGCAAAGGCTAGCCAAAGCAAAACTTGAGCCCATGCCTTCACTAAATGCCCGAGCAGTGATATGCTGCTCACTATGTTGCATCACAGAGGCATTTTTGTAATTCCACAGCACTGACCACTCCAAACATCCCCAAATCCCTCTTGTCAATACAGAAAAGACAACATGAGGAGCAGACTTCTCAGCTTTTCTTTGCCTTGTCAAAAGTTTTTCTATCGTGTTGTGGGTTCTACACAGCATAACTAAGACCCTGGAAGCAGCTTATCTGCTTAAAACAGGAGGGTGAGAGAGGGTGAAAAAAGTGTCTCCGTCTTCTATCTTTTTTTTCACAGAGTGGGTTTATTGAAGCCACCAGAGCTCTGCAGATTCCCCCATCCACCATCCCCACTAGTCTAATCCACTGAGGCCCAGGCTACCTCCACTGCTTTTGATTGGCCAGGGTTCCGAATATCCACCAGGCTAAGGAAATATCTGTAATCTTCACTTCACCGCAAAAAGAGTGTCTATTAAAAAACGCAACCGGTGATGAGATCACGTTTAAAATGTTGCGACATCCCACGCATCTCCTCTCCATTGTTATTGTTGTCCTTCGTCGGCGTCCATTCAAGTGGTCTCTCACTCTACCAAACAACACCGATGCTAATGTCATTGAAACCCCAGGTGCTTCGAGGGGCTCTTGAAGTCTAACATCAGTCCCTGCCGCCCCCTCCCCTGGGTCCAATTTTCCCGGTATGAAGCTTCAAGGTCCTCAGCTGAGCTCTCTATTTAGCAACAACAGTAGCAGCGAGCGAGAATGTGTGTCAGACAGAATGGCAATGAGCGTCCCAGAGATTGAACCCCAGTCTTCCCCCCTTTTCCTGAAAGTAGATTTGTTCTCACGAGCCAAACAGACATTGTAATCACATTCCCCCACCGTTGATCCCCTTGGGATTTGTTGCATGCGCACCAAAAATGTAAATGAATGCAGGGGGAATAGACATCATTGGTGATAAATCATATTACTGGCAAATTCTGCTTAGCAACACAACTAGACTGCACTGGTAAGCAATTGCAGCTCAGCTTTAGTCCTGCGTCTACTATTTCCCTCACACTGCATCCAGTTATTGTCAGCTCACTCCATTTCCTTGTTTTATTGCACAGTTACCAGAAAGCCAAACTGTACTTTGGAAGAGTACATTCGTAGAGGGACCACTTTAATTGTTAAACAAAAAAAAGAAACGGAAATCCAGTATAAACTTCTCAGGCTGCCAGGGAGTTGGCACAGGAAAGTGGAGGAGAGTGCAGGTGTGCAGGTCTTATAATAACTCTTTCTATAATTTTTTTTGGAGATATGCCTGTTAGGCAGTGACATAGTGAAAACATGGCCGGATGTTGCTTTTTTTTTTTTTTAAGGGTACCCGTTCATTGTTTGTGCAGTGGCCACCCTGAGGTCTTGTCGGGTAGTGCAGTACTGGCATTTTATTATGGTGTTGGAACGTTGGACGTTGGCAAGCTAGGGGAAATAGTAACGGTTTATGTGCACAGGGTGAGAGATATCTGAGGGCGACTAAATTACCTCAGAGAAATACAGAGAGTGGGGAACACCTTGGTGCATGGTTGTGGTTTGTTTGTCCGGTGGTTATGTCACACTGGTGCAAAAAGAATAAAAGGTTTGTCGGCAATTGATGAGGTTTTTGCTTACATCCTCTCTGCCTTCACCCTCAAAATCTTGACACACCGACAAATAATGCAAGTTGTGCAAACTTTGAATCCTCGTGGGGAACTATCTCAGACGCTTCATGTCCCTCGATTAATAAATGATGTCCCCCTCTTGACAGGGACTATTCTTAACCCCTAGTCAGTACAATGCTGGGACACCGTCATTTTTCAGGGGAGCTAGTGACAGCCTCAGCCTGCATTGAAGTTCAGCTTGCTGTACATTGTAATTTGCTGACATTTCTCTTCTCTCTTTCTCTCTCCCTCTTCCCCCCCCCCCCCCTTCCCCCTGCTCCCTCTTTTCCCCAATGGCCCGCTTACAGATGTGACCAACTATTCCACACTAGGTAAGACTCATTTAATTCCTCATAGCACTGTTCTCAAGAGTGAGACTCATGTTTGAGTTGTCATGTGTGTTTGGGAGAGATGTGAATGCATGAAAATGGAAGAGGGTTGGGGGGGGGTGGAGTCGAAACGGCACCAAGATGCTGCTGTTTGCTCAGTAAGGTAATGCAATGCTCTGCAGTCCTCCCCCCATCCCATTTTCCCATATGTGTTCATGGGAATACACAATGGCGGCTTTTTCTTGCAAGGGGATTGTGTGCGCAGCGCCTTCAATTTGAATATTATTCAAATGAGAATCAAATGGCCCAGATTGTTCAAAGAATACGCCGGCAGTGTTGACTTAAACAAGCATAGCACGGATGGTGTCCGTTTCCCACTGTGGTGTGTGTGTGTGTGTGTGGAAATATCTCATATGTAAACCCTTCCTCTGTTCAAAACTCCACGTCAACATGAAACTCCTGGTGCTGTGGACTCCGACAGTGTCCATATGGTCACATAGCCTTGAAAGTCCTCTTCTCAGGGGAAAACGTAACAACTGTCTCTAAGGGACCTACAGATCTTTTGCTTGTTGCGTACTGATTGAAGCGGTGATTGTATTGCTTCTGGCTGTACAACAAATTGCCTCAGGGCTAATAAAGATAACCATACCTTATGAATGGCATTTTTCAAATGTTAGCCATAAAACATGATCGCTAAAATGCCAATATCATTCCATCCTGACTATACCAGAACCTTTTTTCATTTCGGAAGAGAGTTTATGAGGTGCAGACTTTTAACTTCTGTGTGGCCATATGTAAAAATGGCGGCAATCGCTTCCTCTGGCAATGGCGGTAAACAGACGCACTTTGTGGCGCAATGACTATGCAAGCAAAAAAATGGGGTTGTATAAGCAGTGAACAAGGCTGACAAAAGCAGCAGACTTACATCCCCAACGATTGAATTGGGTTGGAACAAGCAGAACTCGGTGTGAAAGCAGCCCAGGCTGCTGAATGCCAAGACGAGTGTGCATTCTATGTTTTGTCAGACTGTTTCTGGAGACGCTCAGCGGGGTGTAGGATTGTGATGGAGGTCAACTGCACGATTGAATCCACCGTAGCGGGGCCTCAGACCAGACCAGCAGGACCTTTCAACACTAACCATGGCTCTGAGCATCTGTTCATGGGGGGAAAATCAATCAACTCATCTTGAAAGGTGGTGCAAGGGAACTGGCAAACCTTCATGTTACTCTTACTTGGCTGTTGTTTTGTCTCAGATACATAGTTGTTGTTGTTAGTGCACTTGACTTTTCGTACTCGGACAGTTTTTGGATACCGCCACCTCATTGTGTAATTGAAAATGCAGCGCCGTGCCACTACACTAGCACAGTTCGGCAACCAGGCAGAGCATCTGCAAGCAGTTCTGGTCCGGCTCTCAACTCTTTGAGGCGGGCGCTGGCTGACTGCTCGGAAACAGAAAACCCCTGGCTTGCTGAGAATAATAAGTACCCATGGGAAGCTGCCAGATGGACATTTACTGTGAGCCTAGCTGGAGAGGGAGAAATCTGTCAAACATCACACTAGGCATCTGTGGGGGAGCAGTGCAGGTTCACGTCCACTATGTCGGATGAGAGGAGTGCTCTTTGTCGAGACTAAAAAGCTGTTAGATTTTTAACATATCATGTCTAGTTGATGCATTCACCTTCTTTCAAGGTTGGCAATCCACATTACATTAAAGCCACCCGTTGCAGTGAAAGCTTATTATTATTATTATTATTAAATAATGTCCAGATAATAAGACGCTTTAAAGAAGTTTATCATATGATAGTAGTGCAGATTGCAGACGGTCACTAAGTGCTGTGGAATGGCTTTCTTCATTTAATTCAAATTGTATTCTTATTTCCAGTTGCTATTAATTAACACCAAACTCAATTTGCAGCCCAATTCTGCTGTGCTGCTGATGCGAGACTTGAGCTAAAGATCTACATGTTAGACTTGCAAAGTTTCTCTTATTTCTCCCTTACATTTTGGTACAGGCAGTTGTGTCTGTCCCCCTCATGGAATAATAAGACAAAAGCACGTTTTTTTGCCTTAGATACTCCTTGAAGCCCTGTCTTTTGACTTGAAGTAGAAATGCACAGTATTTTTTTGTTCATACACTCTTCAATACAAAGCTGTCGGCGTGGAATTACAATTGGCTCATTATGCTCTCGGAAGCTCGAGGGTCTCAGCGCTGGTGAGGAGAGGGAGAACGAGCGAGAAAGAGCACAAAGAGTTCATCCTAGTATCGTCAGCAGTGAAATAGGACCTGGGTTCTCTTAGACAATCTGTGCACCAGTTATTATTGCATTATGTCTGGCAGCGCTCCTCTCAGACAGGAACTGAGCCACACTTGAACAGTGATATAACACTGGCAAAGAAGAGAGTGATTGCTGGCTGCTCAGTTAAGCAAATATCATTACGATGTTGAAGTCTAAAAGTAGATCTGTGCTTGGTACAAAATGATAAAAGGCCAGCCCGGACAGTATTCAAAGCACTGGTAGCTTTGTAATACACAGGAGTGGATTCTTCTGAAATGGTTCGGGTTTATTCATCTCTCCGAGGACGAGAACAATGCTATTCACGGATATCACAAGACTTTCAAGTCTCCACCTGGGCTTCTCACGCCCTGGAAAAAAAACGCTGTTACGTGCTTTTCAAAATATCAAGAACAACTGCTTGCTTGGCATCATGTGTTTTTTCGATAATTATGCGCATTATCTATACTTATGAGAGAGGATACATAGGTCATGGGTGAACGTAACAGAATATATGTTTTAGCAGTGATCTTGAGTTCACTGCCCTCACAGGGACGCTTGTACGTAGAGCAAGCGAGCTGTCATGACCCCAAACAATTAAAGAACAACCAGGACTTGTTCCTGTGGTGGGTCTTAATGTTAGCGCTTTATTTCTTTTCGCCGTGCCCTCTGGGTAACGGGCCATTCCGCTAATGGTGAGTTTCTCGGGCATGTCAAAAGCCTCCTGGCATTAACAAAAGCTCTTGAATGAGAATAAAGTTGCTGTATGTTAATTCTTTCCATCTACTGCAGGGTAAGTTGTTAATAAGAAATGTGACTGATAGCTTGTTAGCGTACATTTGTATACATTCTACAGTAATTAGACATGAGCGACGAATTCACCAAGTGTTCACTTTTACAGCCCGCCTCTGAGAAATCTGCTAACATTGCATTTTGTTAGCAGAGCGTGTCGCTCCTCGCCTCTTCTTTTGATAGGCAATGTCCATATTTTCGGAATATCACACACACGTGCATATTCATGCTATGCACATGCAGATTCTTTAAGGGGTGTTGTGCCACAGTAATTTGGGCAGACACATCACGGAGAGTCGTGTACACTTGGACGCATCCCCTGCGAGTGAGGCGGTGCGGCTGTTACGAGCAGATGGCTTATCTTTAACTTTATCAGCGACGGCGGTGTCACCAGCAAACGCGATAAGTTGCTCCAGTGCCTGGGGAGAGCGGCATCCATCAGTAGCCAAACAGCATATGGTGAAGGCACATTAAGGTGTGCTCTCTCTCTTTCCCTTGCCTTCCTGTTCTATGAGTGGTTCTGGAGCCAAGCATCAGATGCTGACTTCACAGGACAAAAGTGTATGTGTGCATTTTGAGTGTGCGCTGAGAGGCAGTGGGCACCCAATTTGAGATTGTGTCTGTGTGATCCGTTTCATGTGATTTCAAAGCTCTGCGGTAATTAATTTACTTACTTATTTATTTTTTGCGTAGGATTAGAGTTGGCCCTACCAGCCATTTTTTTTCTTGTTTGTGTCTTTAGGAGTTTAACATGGTTGTTCCCGGGCATGGTAAAATAAAGTTTATTTTCCATTTGGAGAGAAATCACAAGGCAATATCAGTAACTATGTCGGTGTCATTAGTGTTGTTTTTCCTCTCTCTCCAACTATAACAACCTCAATTATCATCCCAACCTAACCACCCTGGTAATGCTCTATTCCAACATTGGAAGGAAAGCGTGTTTACCAGACCCTCCATGTGTTGCATTCCTACATTAAGCTGAACGTCAATCAAAGCCTTGTTTGCTTGAGCAAGTGGCTCAGTCTTCCACGGACCAACATGACAGCACGGTGTTGGACACAAATCAGACGCACTACCAAAAATTACCTTCACCTCCTGTGTGTATTGGGAAGTACACAGTAGCAGAAGAAGTGCTAATGACGGCAAGCGTCTCTCCCGAGGCATTCACAAGTTGTTACATAATGGTATGTTTCACAAGACTAAATGTATTATGAACAGCACTGCCCTAATGTTTCTAAGTTGAAATATAAGTAGTCAGAACAAGTGACACCATGCCTGAAGGCAAGTGCCATTTCCTAACACTGACTACATTCGTTCTTATTTTAGAGTCATTGTTTTTCAGCTTAATACCGTGTTATAATCACCTCCAGTGCTTTTTAATTTGACTCTTTTACTCTCTCTCTCTCTCTCTCGCTTTCAGTTTTGACATCCATTTCTTGCTAAATTCCAACTCATGTAAAAACCCTCTGATATGTCACAGCATGCATCCTTCTAGCCTTCCCTTTTCCATTGTTATTCCCATGTTGATGTCTCTCGACGCAACCATAATTATCCTGCTCTTCAAAAATATTATTTTCTATTGTGTCTTCAGGGTTTGGTCATGAAATGAACAAAGGCAGTCAAAGGACTGACACAATATGCACAGCTGATGACGGGTGCAGCCGTCACGAAACTTGCTTCAGAAAACAATCGGTGTATCTACTTGTTCTTACATCATCCTGTTATCTCATGTTGACGAGGCAACTTGTGCCAAGGACATGTTTCTCAAGTGCAGAAATGTGTTGTTTGACTTGTCGCAGAGTCTTTTTTTTTCCAGTCAGCTTGCGAAAACCCAGTTGCAGCGTTGCACATATCAAAGGTTAAGCTATAAGATAAAGTTCCTCTCCAAAGTACAGTGTGTGCATATATTATTTCCTGCATCTACAGGAATGATGCTGCTAATATGCTACTGTTTTTAAAGGCCTAAAACTTCTTGTATCACCAGGAAAATCTGTTGGGATTATCGGCTGAAGTCATATGGTCTCTTTTGAGACAGCATCTGGCTCAAAGCTGGCTCAAGCACCCTGCATCCATTTTGGCAGGACATTTGAGAATGATGAAGACCACTGGACAGAATCCATGGCCTTGCTCCTCTGCAGGTTGAATGTCAGAGGTCGCTGGGTGACCAACCCATCTGCCGGCCTGGCACTGCCACATACAGTACAGGCTGGACGTTCGGAATAGAGTGGCATGTTTTCGTGGGTGTCTAAGCAGAGAGAGGCTGTGTTCACTGCCGGCTCAGATGTATACACATCATATCAAAGCCTTCCAACAGATTACATCATTATCACTGCTTTATTAACAGTGTTTTGAAAGACGCAAAGTGACTAATGAATTTGTTTTCTGTGGGATATCGATCTTATGCAAAGGCATATGCCTTAATAGTCTAAGAATAAGAATAAGAATAAGAATATCACAGCAAACCTTGCATTCAAAACACTTTTCCACTGTGTGAAGGCACTATTACATTGTGTCATCAATATTGGGTCTGAACTTGAACTCAAGCATTGGGGCCTACAAACATGGTAGGATTAACCTATTGGGGGGGGGGGGGGGGGCTGTGTATTTTGTATGCACTCAAGTTCTCATGAGATGAAGTGCACACAGCAGACTGCACGTGGCAGTTACATCATGTGTGTTCAGGCACGATACTGATCAGAAGGCTACTTGCGTTTTGGCAGCAGAGCCGAACACACACTCATTGTAGTCACTCATATGAAATGGAAGAAAATAAACGTAAAACCTGTAATTAAAAAAACATGACCTGTCACGCAGCCTGTGTAAACAGCTGTGGTTAATTAAAATAAAAATGTGACACGGACAGCTGAAAAATATGGCCAAAACGCTGCCTGTGTAGACAAGATAAAAAAAAAAACTAACTTTCCCTGTCTGACCCGATTTATTTATTTTACTGTAAAGCCATTGCTAAACTAAACTAAAAGAAAAATAACAAGGGAAGATGCCACGTGAAAGATATTTACTCCAAAAGTCGTGCCATCCTAC